>CM076972.1:29923792-30146292 GCA_039105355.1 Benthosema pterotum | reverse complement strand
TGCCATGACTAAGTACTGTATTTGGATTTTTCCCCTAGAGATGCCCAGTCCTAATGTGCTAGCCTGAATTTTAACTCCACTTCTCAAATTTGTTAGCTAAATTTGAAGAAAGAAAAGCAATAAAATGAGAAATGGGTGCTATCATCAGGCTAGCAATGCACTGTTTTGACACTAAGACACATGGAAGATTACTTTTGTACTGAGAACGAAGTAACTGCCATAACCAGCTGAGCCCTGCTTCATTGTTCACAGATTGCTGTTCAGTGTGAAAGGAAATGAGATCTTCACGTACACCCCAATGTCTAAACGATTTGTGAACTCAACCATTAGAAATTCTGATCAAACTGGATTTTCAACCACAAGATGTATTCTAAATCCTGGTGGGAGGAAATCCCATAGCTGAACACACTAAACCTCTATATTTACTTCATTCCAGAGGGGTTGGGATGTACATACGAGGAAGGTGCTGTCCTATCTACAGATGGCAGAAGCCTGCCCAGCTGCCAAGTACAGTGCAAAGGTACACAGCACCTTTTGTCCATTAGAACAAAGAGCGCGTTCAACTCTCAGAGAGAGTTGTTGACCTTGTCTGGCTCTAAACTGTGACTCCCTGTTGGGAAGTGTATGTGTGTGTGGCTGAGAGGCAATGGGATCATAGAGTTGAAGGACACAACTTCACTCCACTGCTGAGAGTGACAATTCTTCCCCCCCAGATCCATCCCACTCTCGTACTGCTCATCTCCTTTCTCTCTCTCTGCTGCTTTCCTATTTTCCTCCCCATACTCTCCTCCTGTTGCTTCCTAGCTCCTCTTTTCTCTCTTTTCCTGTTCTCATTTCCCCCTCTTCCCTGATTCACCTCTCACCCCTCTACCCTTCCCCACATCCCAGCTTGGCCTCCAACCCTTCTCTTCTTATACCCTCTCCCGGCTCTCCATGCCCTTTCCTCCCCCTCCCATCCATTCTGCTCCGATCTTCCCTCAGCCCCCTGCCACCTAACCTCTCACACTCTTTTATCTGCCTCGCTCTCCCACGCCGCCTGTCCGCGCCTGCTTAAACCCTAGCACCGTCATACACTGTGTGCATCACAAAGTCTAATGTGAACTGAACATTCCTGGCAGGGTTTGTTTACAAGTGGTGGGTGATTAAACACGGTTCGCCTGACAGACCTCATAATGGATGCCACCGGTGGTCACAGAAGAAATCAAACTTTGAATTTGTATAAAGAGGAACTTTGTGTGCACTTGCTAACTCAACAGTTTCCTGTACCTTATTTGAAAACGTGATCATTCTGGTGGTGTCCAAACAGCAAATCTCAGACAGATTTCAGAGTTTGTCCTGTTGATTACACATGGGAATGCCCACCTGAGAGACTATACATAAATGTGGCCTTAATGGTTCAGGCTGCTGAAAATCTCACCACTGGAAAACAAGTATCTGCCATCCTGAAGTGGCCGTGACTTACAGGACTTGATCCCACGGTTCTACATGTACGATTAAAATACTTCAATCCCTTTTAGGGAAGCTATTTATTTACCCCTGCCTTATTTATGATTCTTGTCATAGAACCAGTTTCCCAAAACCGCATTAGCACTTGCAGGTAAATATGATGGCGGTCAGTGATGATGATTAGTGTTATTTATTTGGACTTTTATAATAATAATTATTATTGAAATCATTCTGTTATGTTTATTGTTTAATGACTAAATATGTACTGTGATTTCCGAGGATGTTATTAGCATTGCTTTCACTTTGATTCCAATGAGGAAAATGCTGTTTTAAATATCGTTTAAAGAAGTATGTGGTATAATGCTAATCAGTCACGGAGAGAAGTCTACTGTCTCTGACAATGCATATATTATTTGTATATATTTTTTATTGTCTTAATGAACAGGAAGGAATAATGAAACTGGTCTGTATATATATATTGTTTTACTCTGTTGATATTTATGTAAATTTATCTTAATGTTCATTTTGAAGTATACATTAATACAGGGTTCTCATTGTGGAAAATATGAGATTAAAACCAGAAAAGGGGGTTTGGTTTCATAAAATGCTGCGAATACATCTTAAACTGGATGTACAAAAGAACAATCGAATTAGAATTTTACCCTTGAACAATCAAGATCTCATCACTTTACTTGATCCTCAATCAAAAGGTGAGTCGAGTCAAACTGAATATTCTGCTAATTGAAATGCAATCTTCGTGCAGGAATAATGCACATCATTTAAATACTATGCTAGCCTTTTTATCACTTGGGCTGACTAGAGAAACATCTGAACGGTACTAATGTGTTGGTGTGGGTCACATCAATAGTTGTGTACTGCACTAAGAACAGATCTGCTATTTTTGGTGCACAACATGATGAACAATGAAGTTTAAATCAAGCATATTAAACATGCCAAGCCTTTGACCAGCACTTTGTGGGGCTTTGTCAGAAGGGTACTCTGAAGATGGAGAGGTTAATGCAGTCGCGGTTCAGTTGGCATATGTTCCAGACAGGCTATAATTACTTGATTTTTTTCTTTGCTAATGGTTGACACACACATGCTTAATTTGGTCAAAAAACGTTATTTCAAAGTGTGCCACCAGCCTGCCACCCTTGTTATTTCTCTACTAGGTCTCAAAGGTAGCCTTTTAAACCATGATGTTAGTTCATGAAAGACATTTTATCACTGAAAGATTCATCCACTGTATTGTTATTATACTATTATTAAAATGGATGTGAAAACATGTTGAAGCGTCTTACTTTTAACTTGCTCTGTAATTCACTGTCACTGACCTACAGGCACCTTTTAAACTTGGATGGATAACTCACTGGTAAAGCACACACACACACACACACACACGCACACGCACACACACACAAATAATAATAATAATAATACTATTAGAGTTGAATCTGCTATGCTACCATGTTGCACATGTAGTTCAGAGCAAAGACAAATAGAGAACACAGCCGTGAGAGATTAGGTGAGAGGTCCAAGAAGGTTTATTTGTGGGGAATGGCGTGGGAAGCCTAGAATGGCAGGCAAGCAAAAAAGCAAGCAGGCAAGCGAGCAGGCAGTCAGGCAGGCAGATGGGAGTGGGTGAGGTGCCAGGGTTAAAATATAGGTGGTGATGAGCTGATGGATGGCAGGTGTGCTGGCTGGGGGAGGTGATTAAATGCAGTGTGCAGGTGTGCAGGATGAGCAGCAGTACAGGAACACAGAACCACAGAAAGACCAACAGAAACCCAGAGACCAAAAAGGTTGGAAGGTTAAGGATAGGCTTGGTAATGATTGAATAACGTGTGCCATTGGATGACACAGGCCGCACGTAGAACAGGACTCGAGAGAGAGTCTATGTGACAAAAGGCGAGGACATTGGGGCACTGTAGTAAAATCTCTTTGTAATCGGCTCTTATTAATGCCAGGATAAACCCAGTGTAGTCAACCAAGTGAAGAATTGGGAATGGCAACAGACTATTTCCAGACTGGATTACCTGCACCATGGAAAAGTGTTGGTCAGGTAGGTTGGATATGGTTGTATACGGTATATGCAGATAATTATATCAACTTGGAGGTGGATCAAATCATGACCAATAAAATGGTCGCTTTTCATCACCAGTGTGCTACATTTCAGCCAGCCATGGAAGAAAAGTCCTGCAACATAATTTCTCCCAGGGGCAATCTGAGTCTGTATGTTTTCTAGGTGGTGGGAGAGGTGCAGAGTCCTCAAAAATGAATCTAGGGAAATAACACAGTTATATCTGACACGTCCCATGAGAAGCTTCCAGTTCACATGTGCCCATTTTATAAAAATGTAAACTGCTTCTCCAGCAGGGTCCTGCTGCTTTATGTCCATCTACGGAATGTGGCACGGTATTAGGTACTATATGCGGGAATGCTTTAAGTACACAAAGTGATGTCGAGCACAAGTCTCTAGGCAATGTTTACAGTATGTGATTGCTCCCGGTTTGAAACACTGTTGTAAACAATCTATGTTGATCAACAATTAGTTAGCCTTACTGTATAAAGCACAATGGAAGGATGGCATATCAAGCCGTCAATATTCGTATTCGTACCGTATATGTGCTCTGCAGGGATAGGGATAGTATTTCCCCTGTATAAAGGAAAGGAATGGTAGAAAGGACACAGGAAAGCACAGTCCTTTCCACTAGTCCAGATCCGTGTTTGTGTAAAACCGTTACACAAAGGCCTGTAGTAGTCACAATCAGCTAGTCACAAGCTACTATTCGTTGCAGCCGAAGGGTCCTCTGTGATTTCACAATCTTCATCCAGTGCCCAGACGCTAAAAGCAAATTAGTATCACTTCTAAGCAAACTGGTAAGAGTAGCCTAGTAAGAACACACACACACACACACACACACTTACGCACGCACACACACACACACACACACACACACACACACCACATGTATGCTCCATTCATACAGGAAACTCAGAACCACTTCTTACTGCAACTGATGTCTACTGTACAGTTAGTCATATTTTCTTTTTAATTAGGTATGTTTTAATTGCACCCTGGGAGTGGTGTGTGCTATCAATTGTTCAACAATCAATCTATTTTTATTCATTTTTTATACAGGTTATCAGTAATGGTAGCGCTTTAAATCTCAGATTTAAAGCGCTTTAAATCTCAGAAGTATATAAGGTAAACTTTTCCTGTGGTCAGTCAGTCACCTAGTGTTGACATTTCTTCAACAAATGTATCTTGCAGTTTTTTTTGTTTTTTTTTTTGTTTTTTTGCATATCTTAAACTCTGTGCATGTGTTTGGCAGTCACATGGAGGTTATGAGTCTAATCTGACATAGTTGCCACTATGGGCTTTAGAGAATACCACTGGACGTTGTCCTTTTCCTTCTTCCTCGCCTCCAGGGAAAGTAGTGCAGAGCTGCTGGATAGGAAGCACTCAGCCCTATCTTCCACCCTGGTCCATCCAGACGGAACATTGGCTATCATTTTGTGCTGCGAGAAAAGGCTGGGAATTTATTCCAGCAAGATTTGTTTTTTCACAACACATGGAGATCTTAATGCTTTGGGGGAAACTGCAATGTCTGATCCATCCTGTGCTATGTGCATAATTTCAGTGCACGGCACAAGATTGTGTCAACACAACATTGATGGTACTGTGAGGCATTAGATGCATTGTCCATAGCTAGTGCTGGATCATGTTTTCCTTTTACTGTAGGCCTATTACAAATCCTTGCTTCCATGTTAGCCCCCCTGTGAGGCTGGTGTGTGCCACTATGGTTTCCAAAATATGAGCAGTGCAGTCGTCATGTGTCATGTTGTGGCATGTCACAGTCACCATAAAGTAGTCTGTTGCTGTAGAGATCTTGTGCATCATATTTATTCACACTGCAAAATTATACTTCACTTCGCTGTATATCTCTATCTCTAAGTATAATGGCACGTATACAGAAACATTGATTTTCTGTTTGCCCTTTCTGAGCTTGTGTACATGTTTTGTTCTGCCAAAAAATATTTGCATATTGGAGTGGTCATAGTTTAATTTCATATTGTACTGTATGTGCACAAGGCCGGTGCAACAGCTCTAAATATAGTATACACTTTTTTTTTTGCTAAGCAGGTGGCAGCCAGATTCTACAGCTTTTTGAGTCTTTGGAATGCAAAAGTTAGGACATTCCTGTCTTGGACTACTTTCTCAGTCATCATAAGTTGACTTCTTCTAGTGTAGATGGATCAATTATATCTTCTGAAACCGCCTCAGACCAGCCGTCAGATTGCAGATGTCTAGCTGCCATCAATTTACAGTACTACGCCATGAAATGATGGCGTCTCTTGTCTGCCATGCTGGGATAGGAAGATATCGTACACCTTGCCCATCACTCAATCACTTGTCACTTGAATCTACTATGCTGAACAGCCTGAACTTGTGTCAAGCTGAACTTGTGTCACTATCACATTATGCTTGGTCATTGATTCCAGTGGCTCCTCCATGTCTGTGCATGTCACAGTCATTGCTCTGTTGCTGTGCCATTTGTCAAAATCACTCGAGATAGGTTGGAACCATTTAGTTTGTACCCCTCCCCCCTGTCACATTGACTCTCTCTCTATTTTCCTTTGACATAATTCCCTCTCCTCCCTCTCCATATGAGCCAATATCTCCTGTCACTCACTCTATTACAAGGGCGGCTTTATGTTGTTGAGCTGGAGACACATACTGGCCGCACTCAAAACATACTATAACAGTCAGGTCCATATCACCGTGTCACTCTGTCACAGGAGCAGCAGTGGCTCAGGGGTAGAGTGTAGACTAGTGTTTGCAATAGACTCTCATGCTTTCTACAGTGTGACTTGAGGCCCGAAAGCTGAATACAAAATCAATATAAAGACAACATCTTATAGGCCATGCTCCAACCCAGCAAAAAGAGCCTAGAAAATGACTTTCGTTCCAATGTCTTTGGCACTACTGTTTCAATGCATTTTTGCATAGATAATACCCTTCTGGGCTTTGGTTAAAAGTTCTCCGCATGATATCCTGCAGTATTTTGTCAGGAGCCAGATATGTACAACAAGTCTGTAACTAAAAAACGAAAATCGTGTGTTGCTCTTTTTGCTTGTAAAATGTGATCTATTGATTTTGGCAACCCAAAATCTTTCTCAAATGTCATAAATACATATACCTAACATCTGAAACAATTATTGGTGCCATAGTTTACACATAAGTGTATTTAGATCATGAAATATAGCAAATTTGTTTAAAAACGCTTTAAAGCCTTAAGTGATTGTCACCCAGTACAATGAAACATACACATAGTAAATTTAGCCAAAAGCTTATGTTTCATGCATAAAAATGTTCTCAACCTACTGTGTAATGAAAGGCATTAAAGAACATCAACACATCTTACCCCAAAATGACTGATAATCTATCAAAATGTTACCACGCCCCTAAATTGGAATATTGCAAAAAATGCACAAGACTACAAATGAATGCACTGAAAGTCAGAATTATTGCAGCAAACGGTATGAAACATTTATTAAAATACCAGAAAGTGTCACAGCATCTGTCCCCCCCCCCCCCCCCCCCCCCACCCCCCCCCCCCCACCACCACCTTCACCTTTCACGTCCATCATATACTGTATATAAAATGAAATACAAAATGGCATACAAATTCAACATTATAAAATATGCTTGTTGGCTGTGCAAATAGGCTCTGTAAAAAGAGCTAAATGTATTGCATTAAAATGTATTTAAGGCAGTGCAAGACAGTTTTGCAGACATACAAGAACATCTACCAGTCTCACATTTGCTTTTCTTACAATTACAGTGAATTACAGTGGACTACCTGCAACACAGTGTCAGGGGCAGGATTTCTAGTCACCAATGTAACTGTTAACCCCCATCCTCCATGTCCCATCCATTGGCAATAGGTGAAGGAGTGCACACATACCATTCAGTGAATGTCTCATTACTTCTGCTTGGTAGTTTGCCCCTTTTGCAGTGTTGGTGCAGGGCATCACTGGCTGGGGGAATGGACAGTTCGAGCAAAGCTTTTTTTTGTTTTCTTCTCTTACTGTGTCTTTGAGAATCACAAGCTATTCTAGTTAATGCCTGAACATACACATGCATACAGTGAATAGACAAAGTGACTTTGACATATGGATTTGACCTTTAGATAAGATACCCAATGTCTTGACGAACAAAATATTTCACTTCGGGCACATTTAAATCCTCTCCTGTGAGGGGTACGGGCATGTCATACTGGGAGATTACCAGTTGTCTTTAATATCAATCATCTGTGTACACTGTAACACTGTACTGTCCTTAGTTATGTGCTCTGTAGTTTTCTGCCCAGGTGTACTATCATGGTTCATTGTCACTTTCTGCTTCTCTTACATTGGTTGAGTCAGTTTTTGTTGTATTAGATGAATGAGGTAGACTGTCTAGAAGTTTTATCTGCTGTTAATGTTTCAACACAAACATTTTAGAGATGATGTGCTTTGAGGGGCAGTGCAACACCAGTTGGGGGAAATCACAGGCCAACCACCTTTACAGTTTGCCCTGCCTGTAAAATAGAATGATAGGGAAAGATTAGCACAAGTGTAATAAAGTATTTTTTTTGTTCCTTCTTTTATTTCAGAAAGAAACATCCATCCATCCATTTAATTTAATGGTCCATAAAATTAACTATGGAGAGGTTCCAACGGTACTAAGGGCATGCTTCACGCAGGTTCATGAGCTACACAACCATTTTACTAGAGCCAGTATTGCGGATATGGTGTTGCCGTCTTTTAAAAGCAAGGTGGGCAAAGGCTCATTTATTTACATAGGAGCCACACAGTGGAATAGCCTGGAAGCTAACTTAAAACTGACTTCTAATTTAAGGTCCTTGAAACAAAAAACAAAGGTATGGTTAATTGAAAATGTCCCACTATAAGTGGCCAGCATAGACATCCCCTTTGGGAGATGGGGGCATGTATTCTATGTGTCGTAATGTAAAAAATGTATGGTAATGTAATGTACCTTTCATATGAATCATTTTGTAATGTAAATAATGTATGGTAATGTAATGATGTACTTTTGTTAACTTATGTTCAGTGTAAATCAAATCAAAAATCATCCATTATGCATAGTCACGTCATGGTTAACAATGAGAACCAGTTCAGTTTAAACTAGCATTTTTTGCGACAGGATGAATGAATGAAAGAAAATCGTATTAACAGAAATGAGAGTTACAGTACAAGTCAACTACACACTGCTACAGAACTGATAACAGCTTGTAGAATTACAGTACAATTCAAGTACAACTACAGCAAATCTGAAAAACTGATTAACTAGTTAATACACTTGTTTACAATAGTAGCCAACTTGTTCATTTCATTAAGACATTCAAATACATACTAAACAACTAGTTCAGTAAAGTCAGAAACAGCAAATCATGGAGGTAAAAAGGGAAAAGAGGAATGTACCTAGAGGATAGGGGGGTTTGGGGGGCGATTAGATATACATTTGTTGTTTTACAGAGGCCAGTTTCGAATTGCAGCCATCTGTAGGTGCCCCAGGATAAATCTGATGTTTTTGTTTGTACGATAATGGTCAAAGACACACCACAGTTACCTGAAATCTGAAGCAACAGCATCCGCAGTCTTCCTCTTCTTCTGTGTCTACAAAAGTCGTTGTAGCTGACAGCAAAAGGTTGTTTCTGAAAACATGTACACATAGACACAAATGTTGGTCAATGCCTTACTTTTGAAATATGCACTGTAATAACTCACATACTATATAATAACTCACACTTGGTCTGTGTTGCAGTGCGTGTTTCCGTAGCGTTGAACATGAGGCAGCTCTTGTGTTCTGTCTATAACAAGACTGATGCATGGTCTCAGCATCCTTCAGCAACAGGCCTTTAAACAAACAAAATAACAATGATAATCTGCTGTATTGTCAAATCCCAGATTTACAAATTTACAATTGTGTGTGTGTGTGTGTGTGTGTGTGTGTGTGTGTGTGTGTGTGTGTGTGTGTGTGTGTGTGTGTGTGTGTGTGTGTGTGTGTGTGTGTGTGTGTGTGTGTGTGTGTGTGTGTGTGTGTGTGTGTGAGAGAGAGCATTAAACGTGGTAAATGACAGTGGTCAAAACAACAGGCCTTGCTGTGACCTGCCCCAACATAACCTCCAACCTCCAATTCCATTTTGTTATTTTATCCCCTCAACTGTTAATATATCAATTAGCTGTAGGTGTTTTAGCCACACATTGTTCTTTTAATCAATGATAATCAATATAAAATAATTTCACTTCATCACCAAAGGCTTTACTGCTTCCCAAAAATACATGAATATGGACATTAACATATTTTGCTGTTGAAATTGACAAAGGAACTGACACATTTTGTCTTTCTAATTCCCCAAAGCCTGGGAATCAAATGCAGATCATCAAACACTTCTGATGTAATGGAAACATTATGCAGTGTAGTGCTGGGCACATTTGGCACCAAGGATCACTGGTTTAAGTGCAAGCCTACGCACAATTCAACATTCGTAAAACTCTGAAATCTGACTGCATGGGGACTGGGGAGAGTCATTATTGCTCACAATATAATATAATGTATAATATACACTAATCAAACAATAATGTGAGACAACATTTTTTTTAAAAGGAAGCGATGTGTGTTATATTAGTGTACAATGAACATAATTATGTTGGAATTAATGCTGACATTGAAATCGCACAATATAGCTGCCTATTTAGAAAATACAAACATTGGCACATTGTTTCCAAATGGGTGCAGAGCCCTGATATGCAGTATTAGGCTACAGTAATAGCACCATGATCAGCAGGGGTGTAGTGGAGGGGGGACGCGGGGGACGCGGGGGACGGCGTCCCCCCACTTCTCACATCTAAAATATTTTTGGGTCTGAAAAAAATCATTAGCATGGTGAAATACATCTTGATGACATCATCAAGATGTGTTTCACCATGTTAATGACTTTCTTTTTTCTGAGAGTGTACAATTGGACCCTAGCGGGTCCATTTGGTTCACATTTGTACACTCTCAGAAAAAAAAAATCAAATGGGGGGAATTCCCCTTTCAGAGGCGTCCCCCACTTCTAAAAGTACCACTACAACACTGATGATCAGTCATACAATAACAAATCAATACCAGACAGTCAAAACCTGGAAAGCCAGTTTTCTTTAAAATCTCTCAAAAAACTGTTTTAGTTTTGTGTAAACGTGTGTGTGTGTGTGTGTGTGTGTGTGTGTGTGTGTGTGTGTGTGTGTGTGTGTGTGTGTGTGTGTGTGTGTGTGTGTGTGTGTGTGTGTGTGTGTGTGTGTGTGTGTGTGTGTGTGTGTGTGTGTGTGTGTGTGTGTGTGTGTGTGGAGGGGGAGCGCTTACCGTGAAAGATGATCTCCAGCAGAAGCAAACAAAGCCACTGTTTAGCTCAGGATCTAAGTGTCCCACCGTGTTGCTGCAAAACCTGGATGTCCTCCTGTACTGATAAAAACGTGCATATAGCACCGTTTGGATTCCTCTGTATGCACTTTTCTTTCTTTGTTTTGATTTATTTTGCTCCTGCTGCTCGATGTAGCGGTCGCCATTGTTGTTATGATGGGGAAGGGAATAAAGCTGCCACGCGATTGGAGCATGTGACCAAAACCGCACCACTCCCCCTTAAAATACTAGTACGCCTAGTAAGAAATAGTCCCGTCTTTGATTGCCGATTATAAAAATACTGCAGGATGGCACATGGAGAACTTTTTTATTTGGGCTTTCTACATATATCTCTCTTTTATGAAGCCAAAATTATGTAGTGCCACGCGGGTCGATACGAGAGTGAACGAAAATCGCCTTGGGAGCACGGCCTATTAATACTGTTCAATACTTAGATAGGGAGGGGGTGAAATTATGACAGGCAGTTGCTGCTGTAAAATATGACCCCTCATGTTTGAAATAGACACTCACAGGCTTCCCTCTGTCCAGATTGTCCCTGAATATTAGCCTGTCTCAAAAGCCCATCATTTGGGGCGTGGTTTAGTCACTGTCCAACTGCCTTATAGAGATGCGCAGTGACGTCACCGCCCCTGTTCCACTAGTGGATTCCTCATTCATTTTCCTCAGAGACTTTTCGAAAATGGTTAATAAAAACACAATTGCGCTCCGGCCAAAGCCAACTCGGGTTGTGAAAAATCATGACAACAAACACAATATCGTCATATAATATATAATTAGGAAGAAGTAGAAAACGGCATGATACAAGACTTTTTGTTTCGTTTTTCATCTTAGAAATTATTTTATTGTCCCAAAAGTTTGTGTGTGTCATCATGATTCGTCACGACTCGAGTTGGCTTTGTCCGCGGCGTAATCGTCTTGATATAAATTATTTTCGAAAAGTGTATGAGAAAAATGAATGGGGAATCCACTAGTGGAACAGGGGCGGTGACGTCACTGCGCATCTCTATACTGATAAAGCACAAGTTAAGGATAGCATATCAAGCTGTCAGTATTCGTATCCGTACAGTATATGTGCTCTTCAGGGTTTATAAAGGCAGGTGGAATTAAAGGACACAGGGAAACACATTCCTGTGTCCTTTCCACTAGTCCAGTGGTGTTTCAGAAAATGGCAGAGATACGTGTTTGTGTAAAACCATTAGGCCTGCAGTAAATCAGGCCTAATGTGTGTGTCTTAGTCACTATCCTTGTTTGGATGTGTCTCCTCTCCAGTACAGCTCCTTCGCACTTCATCCTGTTACATAGTTTCCTAGCACCCCTACTTCACTACTTTACACCCCATATGCAAATTGATTCATTAAAGGTGTAAGTGATAATTATTTGTTTTACTATAAGTGTTAATAGTAGCTGTTGCCATAATTACTGTAGTGTTTGTTCAGTAACTGTGTCCTTTTCTCTTTTGTCCAGTTCTTTGGTAAACCGAAATGTACACTATGCCAAAACAAAAGGCATTTCAGGTTCTCACACTATTAACATGCAATCAAAATAGTCATATGATGTAAATTGCATGTTTGTATCAATGAGAGAGAGAGAATTATGCCTGTGTTTGAGAATGACTGTTGACTACTGGCAACATACAAGAAAAAATAAAGGCTGTATAGCTCAATTAACAATGACAGGAAATGACTTTATTTAACACTCATAAAAACCTGAGATTGACCTTTTTACCCTCATAACACCGCATAACCCCCTGGTTAAGCGTTGTAGTTTTCTATGATAAGTTTTGTCCTGTCCATCCGAGGAGCTGAATATCATATTCGGTGGCTCAGAGGTTGGAGCTAATGTGATGGATACCAGTAACTGTTAAACAAAAGGCCTAAAATACCTACCACACAGACTGAACAAGCCCAAAGGAGGCACAGATTTTTGTGATTTATGTGCAGAAGTAAAACAAAGACATTTCCAATGAGAATGGCTTATTATTTACTTTTAATCAGGCTTCTAAGTAAATGTTTGCAGATACCAAACAGTATTGCGCCACATGTCCGCTGCCTTAATCAAGGTTACTGCACACGACACGTGTGGCATTTCTGCCAAGCCAGACCCCAAGGGATAGCACGGTTGGCAGTGGGCAATGTGTGGCTGGACATGGGGAAAGAGGACAGGCGCAGCGTCAATAACAGAAGGAGATTTGATGGCATTAACGGACGTGTGTGTGTGTGTGTGTGTGTGTGTGTGTGTGTGTGTGTGTGTGTGTGTGTGTGTGTGTGTGTGTGTGTGTGTGTGTGTGTGTGTGTGTGTGTGTGTGTGTGTGTGTGTGTGTGTGTGTGTGTGTGTGTGTGTGTGTGTGTGCGACTGTGCGACTGTGCGACTGTGCGACTGTGCGACTGTGCGACTGTGCGTGTGCACATTTGCTTAATCACCACATCCTCTATACTCTATACAGGTCATACACTGTACCTGTTTAAGATGCCCCCTTCACTTACCTTCCCCCAGCACTAGTTACTGGACATATGCCCCAAACAATCAATTTAATTTAACACACATAAAATGTGGCATACTAGACAAAGAGCATATTAATGCACATGAGTCACGACATTTATTTTATTTTGTGTGTCCAGTACCTCCAATGTCATTTGTTGCAGAACAATTAGTTGACACCCAGCCAAGGTGATGTGAATGCAAATAAGCCAAGCTTTTAATGAGGTGTGCATACAGCATTAGTGAATGAGGCTAAGGTAAAAGCTGCTTTTTCTGTTGCCCTAGAAACTACAAACAAGACAGCCATGTTTTTCCTACGACATGCATAACTTAATGTACCAAGCTGGCGAAATTGATTTTTTTTTTCCCCCCTAAAGAAACTATTTTTTTTTTGTGCACACCAACAGTCTGGTTGGTTCATCAGTTCATCAGTTTTGCTGTGCAGGGGTGCAGAGCCAACAAACAATTAAATGCTGATATACAGGTAACTATCATTAACAGTTTTGATTCAAATGTAAACACTTAGAAGTACGGCTTAGTGGCTTATCTTTTCAAAGAGACATTGTGTTGGGAAATGGCATCCAAAAGGTGCCCATCTGGGCCTTTATAGACAATCGCACCAATGTTGAGGACTTGGTCAAGTTCACAGACTGTGCAGAGCTAAGCCTGCATAGTGGTGAAACGGAATATCATTATGAATGTGAATGCTGTGAATATTGGACTGCACAGCACAGGCAGCTGCAACTAACATCCATGGTCCGAGAGTATAAGGCACAGGCCCGGATATAACAGTTTCCCAATTGGGGGGGCATGTGAAAATGGCATGAGGCCGCCCCCATACCATTTTCATTTAAATGATTTAGTTCTGTGACCCACAAGATCGTGTACAGCACTTGAAGTTGCAACAGACATGCATAATAAAGGTCTGACTCAAAGAGATTTCTGTTTTCAATGATGAAATGCTGTTTGTTTAGTGGTGCCACAACTGTAGTTAGTCAGTAGGAGTAGTGGTGTTTCAAATCATCTTAATATAAGCACTTTAATTTGAAATCTTTGAAATTTGGGCTGTTTACATGCAATCGTGTTTGGTGGGTCTGTCTGAGCATTTAGGGGGGCATTGCCCCCCATGCCTAGATCGAGCCCTGATAAGGCAACAAAAAAGCAGAGGCCATGACGACACTTTGAGACAGTAAAAATGTAAGAGTATTCCAGGCATCCACATGGACCGTTGGAGAGCGTGCAAGAGAGGGCACCGACCTGGCAGGCCATCTGGAGGGGCACCAGATCCAGTTTGTGTTGTGTTCCATGTACTATGGCCTGGTTACTACCTCCTCCTCCACACACTGGTTGGCACAGAGCCCCAGATGCACACTCTGTAGAAGGCCTGCCAACCATGAGCGTGTCCTCTCCTTCTGTCGGTCAAGTCTGTCGGATGGGAAACTCCGGTGTCGACACAACCACACTCTGACACAGATGGCATGGAGCAGGCAGAACAAAGCCAAAACAACTTTTCCTATAATGGCCCTCATTTCATCCTCTTCCTCAGGTCAGGGATGTAGTGCAACAGCAGACATAGGGAGCAATGGGGGTCAAGTCAAATACCCAGAGACGATAACCCACTCAGCCTGATACAACAATATTGTCCTCTGTTCTGGCGGAGAATGGTCAGGGGGGTCGGGGGGGCAAAGAGAGATGAAGAGAGTTGTCTCAACCAGCACTAGTTGCTGAGAGCAGCACTGTACAAGAAGAGAGAATGAGATCGCGAGAGAAGAGAAAACATTAACTTTATTATCCTAACAGCAAGCAATTGAAATTTGCTCTGTTCATTCTGCATGCCTCCCCTACATCCATGCCCCCCCCCCACTCTCTCTCCTGGAATCTTCCTCTGTCTCTCTCTCTACTACTCTACTAGCTCCAGTTTACACTTTATGACTTGTGTGCATACAGTAAGCTTATTGGAGCAGAGTTATTTAACTTCAGAGGCCAGTACTAATTTAAGCAGCTAGCCATTAGCAGCTAAAACTGTTGAACATGAATGACAGAACTATATTTCACAAGGCTTATGGGTAACCTCTGTGTTTGCTCCTCCCTATAGCCTGTTTGTTTTTGCTTTCTCATCCTCTTGAGTCCCTCTCTGTGTCTGTCTTGTTTTTACTCCATGCATTGTACCCTTGACATTTGGACCACCTTGGCAAAGGAGATGGCATTACAGTGTGAGCAGTGATTTGCACATTATGCTGGCAATTGGTTGGAAAAGGAAAATAAGAAAGCAACTTGCTTGTAGATCTGATCTATGCTTCTGTCTTCTCCCTTTATCCCTTGGCCTCTCCTTTACCTCTCAGTACCGCAGAAGAGTTTCCAGAGGGAAGTAAGCTATTAAATCTGTGGATATATGAAGCAGAGAGTGTATCAAGCACTCATGTAAATTATCCCAATATTTGCATCTGGGCTTCATTGTAAAAAGGTCCCCGGCACTTCTACAACCCAATTCCAATTTCATCTTGCGGATAATTGTCAATTCAACCAAGAGTGTAAATCCTATCAATCCTCTCCATCCATCCTCTTCCCCATGTCTTGTGAGCGCGTGCATTCACTCTTGTGCACGCACGAAAACTATATTATCTCTCACATTTGTTTGCTTCAATGACTTGTTTCAGGAAGCCAGGGAGGTGATCTGTTTTCTAAATTCCCATAGTTGCTCCCTGCTGCTGTTGTCATTTCTGTTTATTTACAGATTAGATGAGCCCCTGGTCTGGGTTGAATGGAAAAGGCTGATGAGAATGGAGAAGAGATGAAACGAGGACAGGAGGCAAGGAAAAGAGAGGAAAGGGAAGGGAACAGAACAAAGAAGGGAGGAGATGGCAGAAAAGAGCTAATGCAGTCTGTACTGAGCATGCTTGTTATGGTGCAATAGCTGCACCATAACCCTGAGTAATAAACTATAAACTATGCAGAAGTATTTTAACCACTATACAAGCCCTTGTAGAGACTATTTATGCCAGTGTTCACCTGATCTCCCAGAATCTTCAAAAAATGGCATGGCATGGCCTCTTCTCTTCTCTTCTCTTCTCTTCTCTTCTCTTCTCTTCTCTTCTCTTCTCTTCTCTTCTCTTCTCTTCTCTTCTCTTCTCTTCTCTTCTCTTCTCTTCTCTTCTCTTCTCTTCTCTTCTCTTCTCTTCTCTTCTCTTCTCTTCTCTTCTCTTCTCTGTCCCCATAGTGGTAAATAAAACACACCCAAAAGACAACTTTAGTTTAGATGTGCTCTATTAAAGTACTAAGCCTATAAAAACATGACCACACACACACACACGCGCGCACATGCACACGCGCACACACACACACACGCGCGCACATGCACACACGCGCACACACACACACACACACACACACACACACACACACACACACACACACACACACGGATATAGAAAGACAAATTTATTGTGTTTCTAGCTGAATGGCCCTGAAAGCCGGGCAGAAAAATGCCAGGGCTGGTGGGTTTCAAGTGCACTGAGCCACTGAAGGCCTGTCACCAAGACATCCTTTAATGCTGCACCTACACAGAATCAGGCAAGCGGCAGACGGCAATTGGCAAAACCTGCTGGAAGGCACAGGACTGTAAAACATGAAATATTTGGACATTGATGCTGTCCACCGTTACCGCTGCCGGTTCTGTTGCCGTCCTGCTTCCGTCCACTAAAATGACTTCCGGTTTGCCCTCTAAAGCTTGCCTGAATCCATGTGAATGCAGCATAACTGAGTCTGTCACTGAGACATAAGTTTAATAACTGAGCCACTGGGTGTCCATTATTCCCGTGGGATATACGTAACTCAAGGACTGAATGAGGGGGATCAGGGCCAGGTGAGTAAGTGGGTATAACTACTGATAGTGAGCTGTGCTGTAAGACAGTAGCTTTACAGTCCAAACAAACAGCTGTGGTGTGGACACATCTAATTCCAAACATAAGCGGAAGAGTGAGGCGATGCGGCTGAGGTGAGGTAAGGTGAGGAGGCGGGAGAGCACTTAGAGACGGCAGTCTAGAATGGTGTGTACTGAAGAAAGGCAGAGAGGCAGAGTACGTGGCTTGCTGCTGGGGAAGGTATTATACTGCTGAATAGGTAGTGTACTCCTGAGGAAAGGTGATATACTGCTCATTATACCCAGGGGGAGAGCTGGCCAGTCCATTCTACCACACACTGCCCATCAATATTTGACAGGATCAATTGCCAAGTGTTAAGAGCGTCTGGCTCCAATAGAGGGAAGTTCTGAGGTTAGAGCTTGCCGACTGCGTCATGCGAATCAGGATCCGATCCGTGGGGCCTCCCCGCTTGGCATCCTGCGTCAGAAAGATGGATTGAGTTGGAAACACTGTTGATAGATTGGCATCCGGTCCAGACGTGCGTATTTTAAAACAGATGGTGCTTTGAGCTAAAGAAACGGGAGATAAGATCCTGACCTGAACTACCGGATAGTCTTGGCACCGCTTAACGGACCACTTCACCCATTTTCATACTTTTACTTCATATAATTGGTTCTTGCTAAAGCTCATTATAGGATGGCAACACTTCTGAATGCTGTTTCTGTGTCTCAGGCGAGGGCTGTGGGCCGATGAGAAACACTATGTTATGCTATTCCATTACAGATGTTGTAGGAAAATATAGACTATGATCATATTGTTGCAAACTGCTAATTACATCCCTTTGTTTGCTTTGGTTTGAAACGTTGCTATTACAGTTTAATACTGTCCATGGGAAAATAATGTTCAATACCATATGTATTTTAGGTAGCAGTAAAACACAATTACATTAGTATTTATGAATTCTATAGTTTTATTCGCTCAATATTAACATTCTGGTTCATATAGGATTGCCCTCCTATACTGTACACAAAGTTTGTTTTGGAGGTGAATTGAGTACAACTTTTAGAAAACAGGTTAATATGGCTGTATGCCCTGAATACAAGCAGCAGGGCTTTACACACACACACACACACACACACACACACACACACACACACACACACACACACACACACACACACACACACACACACACACACACACACACACACACACACACACACACACACACACAAACACACACACACACACAGGTTAGTGAAGCCCCAGGCACTAAAACCACAAGCAGCAGGAACTTAATTGGAGCAGGTAGGAACCGTAGAGTGAGTCCTGAGCGTGTCAACTCTTTCCCCTTGCCGCTGAGACGGCGACACACATTTAGTGCCGCCTGTGAACCAATGGGTCATCATTATCAAAAAGGAGCATGACTCATCCTGCCCCCACCCTCCTCATTATCAATGAGACACATGACCGCTCACAGCTGCCATGCATCGAGGGAGCCATAAAGCAGGTTGAAATAAATTTTCTCCCCGACACACTGTTTACACTTTTGAATGGGATAGGCTCTGGTGGCCTGAGAAGACAGTTAAATTGGACAGGGCAGAAGGGGAGACAAAGAGAGCAGCGCATAATAATAATAATAATAATAATAATAATAATAATATCTCTTTATGTAGTGCTTTTCTAAGCACCCAAAGTTAAGTCGCTCTGGAGACAACAAAGGGAAATCTATTTTATTAAAAAAAAACACTAATAAAATGCTAATAATCAGGGATAAAAATTAATAAAGGCACAGTGGACTGGTATGATGTCTGGAAAGGGTACTGAGCGGACATATTGATGTTTATCGAGGGCTTTGGAGGTGGTGCCATGGAGCATATTAATGAGACGTAGCTTGCGGAGTTGGTTCAGTCAGGTATACATGAGAGGTTTTATGCTGTGCTCTAGGGCACATACTGAAGGGGTTAATATGCTGCAATTCATATGGGTGTATTCAGTATGTGCAAACCCCAATGTCATTCGCTGATGCACCACTATTTTTTTCTACTCAGTCTGTGTCTCACAGGAGGGGTGTGGGCAGTTCAGAAACTTCTAATAGAAACTGCAGGCTTTCTATTCCTCAAAAGTCGCAATGCAAAAATGGCAGCCATCGTTCTCCTGATAATAAAAATATAAATATCTTTTCAAAAACACATTGTTTAAAAAAATCTGCAGCAGAATGATGTCATTCAGTTTCTGAACTGCCCACAGCCCTCCTGTGAGACACAGACTGAGGAGAAAAAAATAGTGGTATTTTATCATGTACATTAGTGAGGACCTGTTATATATAGATACATTGAAAAGTAGTGAAGTGGTCCTTTAATGTTTTATTGTGCTGAGCACTAATGTAAATATTATATGCACAATGGTATTCCGAGTCCATAATAAATATTGGTTAAATCTTTTCATGAATTATCTGACTGAATTACAGTAGTCTAGACAAGATGGAACCATCAATAGGCTATTGAGTGAAAAGTTTGGGGGAGATGATGTCGTGCCAGGTAATGATGATTTTGGATTTATTACGGTTGAGTTTTAGAAGATGACTTTGCATCCATGTGTTTACGTCTGTGAGACAGGCAGTGTAGAGAGAAGGTCTTGGTGGAGAGGTAAAGCTCTGTGCCAGTGTTGTAACATTGGAACTCTATACCATGGAGGCGGTATACAGTTGTTTTAGTCAAAGCTTTAGTTCATCATATATTAAGAAATAAGCCTTGATATAGATGCTGTCAGAACCCATGTCATCAGATTTGACGGTGGAAAAACAAGAGAGCATCTTTCCGGCGCAGGCCATTAACCTGACGTTGCCAGATTGCAGAAGCTTGTTTCACAAACTACTTCCATCTGGTATAACTCCAACCCAATCACCAGGTGATTGGCAGCCACTGACTGGCCCAAACCACGGCCAGGTTGGTTCAGCGCTGCTGCAGGAGCGAATACAGGTGGAGGCTGTGTTGTGAATAGAGACAGACAGATATATCAGTCGTACGGATATATTGGCCATTTAGGACACCGCTGCATTGGGTATTGGTGTGACTTTTAACCAGCAATACATGTCTGGAGCCACCGGCGAGTTTTGACCAGCCACACTGACACCCTAGCTCAGTGGTTTTCAACTTTTTCATACCAGGGCCCATTTATTCTGCATTTTAGCCACGGATTACCATTTGATGTTGAGTTTAGTCTCTCTGACCCAAAACTAAAGATTTTTGTGGAGTTTCTCTCCACAATTTAGGAGAGAAAAACTGGCAAAATGTTGGTCACGATAATAATTCTTCTACATTTTCAAATTAGATTTTTGAAAACCAAATGGACTCTCACAGGTCCATTTGCTTTCATTTTAACACTCTCAAGAGTTACAGATCTATAAGCGTCCCTTTGGGTACCAACAGTCCATCATTTAGCTGGAGACCACCTGGAATACTCTCAGGGACCACTGGTGGTCCCTGTACCACCTGTTGAAAACCCCTGCCCTAGCTCAAACCCTAGGCTATAACCCTACCCTGACAGGGAAGCCCTGGTGACCTTTAACTGGCAACGCATGTCGGGAGCCACTTTACACTGCGGCTGTTGTTGGCAGTCGTCGCATCTGAACCAGATGCGAGGAGGGAACACAGCACAACACGGCTGTTGCTGTGTGTCATAATACCTAGTTGACACGGCTGCATGGGAGCTTGTCCAAGTTTGCTTGGCACAATGGCACAAGCACAGCATGTTTCAGGAAAAAAAAAAAACAAATAGAAAGGCTTTGTTTTAATGGCATGTGGGTGCTAAAGCACTCTCCCTATAGCACCGCAGACGCAATGATTCCTGGCAGAGTAGGTGACACAATGGCTCATGGCTGGCAACTCGACCCACACAAACCATTGTGTGCTTGGTCAGAGTGCCTGTTCAGCAGGGAGGGAGGGAGGGAGGGGATCTGGGAATCATAGTGTGAACCTCCACATGTGCTACAGTACATTCTCCTGGTGAAACTCCTCGCTGTCAGGAAGCAGATGGCGATTGGAGGAGGCGTGTGGGTGTCTACTGTCTACAGCCTCCCCACGCCAACAGTGAGGGTGGGCAGCGACAGAAACCGCAGTACATACTGTACATACATACCGGTATAGGAGGAATAACTGCAGGGAGAGTGGGATAACTGCGAAGGAGTCAGGAGTCAGGAGTCAGGAGGAGGAATGCAGGATCTAATCTTAGCCCATGCAGAGTAGGCTACAGGTACATGATTTTGGAGGTGAGCATCTTTGGGGCATTGGTAGAATTCTGTGTGAGATCACCCGTCATCCATATCGCTATCTGAAAAGTGGGGATCAGCAACTCACCTTGCCCCCCATAACCACTCCCGTAACCCCAGTGCTCCCCCAGTGCATAACCTCAGTGCTGTGATGATATTTTATACTTTGTACGGCACATCTGCCATTTATCCTCCCTGTATTTTCTATAATGGCCTGCTAGAATCCATGTTGTATAAATGTTCTTGAATGATGGGGTATCTTTATACAGAGCAATACTTGCAGGCCAAGGCATACAGTCCCCCCGTGGCCCCACCTGACAAAGCAGTCATTGTGACTGTCACAGTATAGCCTCAGGCTCTTATGCATGGACATGAGTGTGTTTGAGAATGAGACAAGGGTCACAGTGACCTGCTTTAGGTATACACGACTCTC
Source organism: Benthosema pterotum (assembly GCA_039105355.1). Taxonomy (NCBI): domain Eukaryota; kingdom Metazoa; phylum Chordata; class Actinopteri; order Myctophiformes; family Myctophidae; genus Benthosema; species Benthosema pterotum. Next base: position 30,124,333 of record CM076972.1, on the reverse strand, counting down.
TGCCTTCCCCAGATGCAGGTAAATTGTTTTCTGCACTTCTATAGTGCCTTTTATCTAAATCGCTTTACATTCACCCATGCATGCTCCCTGTCTTTCACAGACGGCAGAGGATAATTCTAGGTGTTTGTTGAATTGTACATGAATGAGCTGGGGCCCGACATGGCGACACCTGAGCCTTGTCCTCTCATGGGATACTGTAAATGGCAGTGTGGACATAGAGAAGCTGTAGGTCTTCAAGCTCTGGTCAAAGTCTTGGATGGACTGAAAAACCTATTAGGCAATGATAATGATACTGTGTCAATAGATGCCTGAATTCATGAACACGCACAAATCAGCAAGCATAAAGGCCACTACTTCAGAAACATCTGGGCCTGTCGCCTCTCTAGTGCCTATCTAGCAATGTCTGTGTGTTTGTGCGGTTGAGTTTGTTTGTGCTGGTGTGTTTTGTTATAGGATTAAGCACGTATGGAAGATTTTCTCACGTCTCAGTGGTCCTCTCAGGCCTCTGGCTTTTCACCCCTTCTTTTTTTTTCTCCCAGCATCCTTCAGAGCTTCATGGATTCTCCCCTCAGGGGAAATCGCAAAAAGGCTCCCTTCACTTCATCTTCAAGCCACCTCGGCACAGGGAACAGGAACAAATAAAAATAAATGGTAAATGGCGCAAAATGAGCAGCTTTTCAGTTTTCACCTGCTCAGGAACATTCACAGTGAGTATACTACTGTGACGTGTGAACCCTATAGTTGAGGGCTTTGCATTAACTAGATCCTCCCTAGTATGTCCCTCTACCTCCCCCATAAATATGGATGCAAGTGTTCAAGTGTTTAGACACTTGAACACTTGGGGTTGTACTAGAAAGTGTTCGTGACTGAGTCTGTCTGTTAAGAACGACTCGCCAGATGGCAGGGGAACAAGCAGTCCATGGGTGGGGTGGTACCTGGCAATGTCACGAGCTGTTCTCTCTCACTGCTTGAGGTATAGATGTCCTGTATGCTGTGGGTGGCGGTGAGAGGTGTGAAGGATTGAACCGTTTTTAGACACCTGCTACGAGCCATGACAGGTGGCGTGTGGTCTGACGGCAGTGGAGCTCCCATAACAGACCATTACGCAACAAGTGGCTCTCATATTGAGCATGTGGATGCAGATGAGGATCTTGGAGGAGGCTTTGCCTTCTTAACCCTATCCTATCTAATCTATTTTTTAATATTCCTTAGAAAACAATATATTTTTAGAAGAATGTCGTTCGGGAGATAACACTTGGCATTAGTTGGCATTAGTTATAAAGTACTATACTCCACTATTGCATCATCAGAATACTCTGAGGGATGACCGACGACTGCGAGTGACAAGTAACAACCAGACTGGTGCCTGGCTTAGAACAGTTGTAATGATGGAAGTTGAAGATCCGTGCCCCGCTTTGCAATAATTGTGTCAATTTACCTGTTCCACCCATCTGTGTCGCTTTTATGCCCATTCATGGAGATTTCTGTATCTGTCTCTCTGTTATCTGGCGATTTGATTCGCATGAGAAACAAGTGACCCAGGTGTATGAAATCAAGCACAAAATTGCATGATTTCATACACTGGTCACTTGTTTCTTTCATTTAATGAAAATAGCTGATCTACAATCTCACAGTGACACTAAATTAAATTAGATCTGTAATTTGAAACCACATTGAATCAATTGAAATATTTTGAATACTTTTTAAACATTTGAATAAACAATGCACAAAACATTTTCAGATGGATGAGAGTGGACAATTACATGTCAATCTGGGGTTCCTGATGTGAAACTAGATGAGTGCCCCTTCATGGCGCAGGTCTCCACCAGGCCAGATCAGGTTGTGTCTCTGATGACATCGGGGCGAGCGTACAGTACGTGAGCGGAGTGAACAAGTCGGTCATGGCCTACTCGTACGTGAGCAGAGCGAGCTAATATGATATCACCTAAACCGGAAAATTGGGTGCGACCTGGACCGTGCGCGGACGGACGGACGGACACACGGACGGACGGACAGGGGGTAAAACATACTCTCCACCATACTGGTGGACACAACAAAAGGAAATTAGGAGTATTGACCCAACCACGCCATATATTTCTTTCTTTAACTAAAAAATTCTTTTACCACATAATCACACATGAGTATCAGCCCACTCCGCTGACCAATTCAAGGCACAAGTATGCACTCTACCGAGTGCTGATCTAGTTTTGTTACGTTACTGAGCATTTGCTATGGTGAAGGTATTGCACCATAACCACTCTAAGAGAGCCTATCACAGTGCAAGGTCAAACATATGACATAAATGTGACATCACGGTCATTATAATTTATAATGTAGATTTCACATAGTGTTGTTCACAAGTGTTTGCAGAGAACGGAGTGCCAAGAAACTAGGATTAACATATTTACTAATATAACTAATATCTACATCTCTGATTCAGCAAACATGCAGATTTTCGTCAAGACGCTCACCGGCAAGACCATCACCCTAGAGGTTGAGCCAAGCGACAACATTGAGAATGTCAAGGCAAAGATCCAAGACAAGGAAGGCATCCCCCCTGACCAGCAGAGGCTGATCTTTGCTGGCAAGCAACTGGAAGATGGACGCATCCTTTCTCACTACAACGTCCAGAAGGAATCCACACTTCACCTTGTGCTGCGTCTGAGGGGAGGGAAGCGGGGTTCTGGCAAGAAACGCCATGCTGGCAAAACCACGGCTGACAAGACCAATGCTGATAAGACCGATGCTAGCAAAAACCTTAACGGAAAGACCCTTGATAGCAAGGAAGATGAGACCGAGGCTAAGGATGTCAGCTCTCCGTCTAATGGAGAGACCCTTGATAGCAAGGAAGATGAGACCGAGGCTAAGGATGTCAGCTCTCCGTCTGTTTCACCGAGAACTAGTTCACAGATAAGGCGGGACCGGAGAAACAAGGCAAAGACAATGAAAAAAGCTGTGGGAGATCTCAAAGACCCCATTACAGAAGCCATTGAGAAGCCAGAGGAATGTGTACCATCCCCTGTTCCAAAGGCCCTCACAATCGTACCTGCCCCAGAGGAAGCTGGCCTGCCCTGCAAAGCCAAAGAGGACCTTGTTGAGAACATCCAGCCTGCCGACACCGTCAGTGAGTTCCAGTCCAAAGATGAACAATCGCAACCGGCCATGCCAAAGGAGGAAATCAAAAGATTCACTTTTGATTCACTTTTGACCCTGCAGTTCCTCCCACCCAGCATGGAAAGGCCTGCAGCCTTGGTAGACTTGCAGCCAGACATGCCAGAAATAATGAAGAATCCAGTGTCAGCAACCCAGGACCTCGGCAAAATAACCTCTGCCTCCCACCCGCGAAATTCTCGCCACGGGCAACGTCCGAACAATAATCCACGTCCCCAGGACCAACAGAAGATGAGGAAAAAAGATGAGCCTATGATAATTGATCTAACACATATTTTTAATAAAGAAGTAGAGCTCAACAAGACCGAGAATGCTTGGAAGTCAGCCGTAATGATGGAAGAGGAAGAGGAGGTTGACCCAGAAGAGGCCAAGACCCAGGATGTCTTCAAGTCTGTCCGCAGTGCCCTTAATAAGCTGGCCCCTGAGAACTTCCTGATTCTCATGAATAGAGTGAAGGCGCTCCCCATCAGCACAGAGTATGAGCTGAAGGGAGTCCTGAGCCTCATCTTTGAGAAGGCCATCTCGGAGCCTTTCTTCTCCGCTGTCAATGCTAAACTGTGCCACTGCCTCCAAGACCTTCACGTCCCCACCACAAATAATCCAGGCAAGTCTCTGAGGTTCAGAAAGCTGCTGCTTGACCGCTGCCAGCAGGAGTTTAAAAAGAACAAGGGTGTTTTTGACATGTTTGATAGGAAACAGAAGGAGCTTGATGCCACTTTAACAGAGGAAGATAAGCAGCGCCTAGAGGAGCAACTAGACCGAGACAAGAAATGCTGTCTGGGAAACATGAAATTTATTGGGGAACTTTGCAAGGTCAAGATCTTAAGAGAGATAGATATGTATACCTTTATTGGTCAGCTGCTCAAAAACAATGACCTGTCCCTGGAGTGCTTGTGTAGACTCCTTGAGACCATTGGCAAGGACTTGGAGAAGTATAACAAGCCTCAGATGGACAAGTACTTTAATGTGATAAGGAAATTCATCGAGCAGAGAAAGACCTCCAGCATGTCCTCTTCTAGGATACGTTTAATCTTAGAGAATCTTTTGGACCTCAGAAGGAATCGCTGGGTGCCCATGCCCAGCCTTAAGATAGAGGGTCCCAAGATCCGAAACTGCAACATCAAAGATCCCCAGCCGGCCTTTTCCCAAACCTCCAATGAGGAGGAGCTCGAGAGGAGATGGACAGTCACCATCAAAGAGTACCTTCATGTCAACGACATGGAAGAGGCACTGCGTTGCGTGCAAGAGATGAATAGTACCCATTTACTATTTACTTTTGTGCAGAAAGGTGTGGAAATCACGCTGGATAGAAAGAAGACAGACAGAAAGAGCATGGGCTTGCTGCTGCACCAGCTCATCAAAGTAGGCATGATGCCTATAGACCAGTACTACAAAGGTCTTCTGGCGGTCCTGGAGCAGGTAGAGGATAGGACCTACGATTATCCACACTTCTTGCTGTACATGGCAGAGCTCATCTCCCCCATACTCAATGAGGGAGGTATCCCCATGGGACAGCTCTTCAACGAGATCACCAAGCCCCTCATTCCTCTCGCTAAGGCTGGAGACTTGTTAGTCCACATCATTCTTGATCTCTGCACGGGAATGAGTCCCACTATAGTCGGAGCCATGTGGAGGGAAGCAGGCCTGAGCTGGAACAACGTTCTGCCTGAGGGAGAAGACATTATCAAGTTTGTGAATGGCAAGAATGTTCTATTCACCTTACCTAATGAGTCCGAGAGCGGTAAGGAGAAGGTTAGGTGCAACGAGCCGCTGAATCAAATTTTAGACAGATGTCTCCAAGACGAGGACTTTGACTGGAACAAGGCAAATTTCGAAGAGCAGTCTTCCTCCAATACGTTCATCAGAACACTGATGACCTGCATTTGTCGTTCAGCCATCTCGGACAATCCGCATAAGGTCGACACAGAGAAGATCAACCAAAAAGCAGAGCTACTCAGGAAATACCTGAAAGATGAAAAGACGCAGTTGCAAGCTCTCTACGCCTTGCAGGCAATGACGGTTGACATAGAAAAGCCTTCCTACCTACTGTTGGTTTTCTTTGACGCACTCTATAATGCAGATGTGATCAAAGAGGAAGCTTTCTCCATGTGGGAGTTCAGCAAGGATCCAGCTGAGCAGCAGGGTAGGAGTAAAGCCATCAAGTCCACCACTCGCTTCCTGAGATGGCTCCGTGAGGCGGAAGAAGAGTCTGATGATGACCCCACCTCACCACTCATCAGCTCCCCACCCGCTGGTCTTCAAGATTGCCTTCTTGAACGACTGGCCAAGTTTCAGACATCGCAAGACCGGCCTTGCACAAGGGCGCTATGCCAGGTGGTATAATTAAGTTTATGCCAAGCTCTCAGTGGATGCTGAGCGACGATGGAGGACAAAACAGAACAGACAAAAAGTGACCATCCTAATTGCTCCAATTGCTAATACTAATCACCTCAACCCTTTTTCAAGGATGACCAAAATGATCTGCTATGGACCCCTATCCGAAAATGTGTCACTCCCCAGAAGCAATGATAAAAAACAAAAAAAAAACAAAAAACATTCTGAAACAATATATACTCAAAAGTGCCACACAGATTGTGGATCTGCTATAGCTAAACAATCAAAAACAACAAAAACAAAATCTGTAGGAGCGAAAGGTGTGTTTTGGTGAAAAAAGTCAAAAAATGGTGCAAGATCTATCCTGACATGGCTTAAGAGTGTGCCACTAAAAACTGTGGAACAAAAAAAGACTATAAACCGAGAAGGGTGTAGTTCTGGGCAAATGCATAGTACGGCGTCTTCCATCTCACTGTTACCAATGATGAGAGGCCAAATTGGTTCATCGGATCCTTAGCTGGTGACTTTTTTTTAAAATTTATTATTATTATTGTTCTTTTTTTTTCTTTTTTTTTTTTTACATATGCCTACTGAAAACAGTTGTCTCCTACTTATTTTGCCAGCCATGGTCATATCAGCCTAATCCAAACAACCCAAACCCATACTGTGTGTGTGTGTGTGTGTGTGTGTGTGTGTGTGTGTGTGTGTGTGTGTGTGTGTGTGTGTGTGTGTGTGTGTGTGTGTGTGTGTGTGTGTGTGTGTGTGTCAACCGAAACTAGTAAAAGTTAAAAGTAAATACAAAAAACCATAACTTATTTTGTGTATTGTGTTCACAAAACAGATTAGATCTGTGGCACAGAGTCTCCACCAGCTCAGGTCACGTCACCCTGTGAGGGCACAGGGCACAGTCACCCCTCACAGGGTGACTGTTACGTGGGTGACGCAACAACTGTTACGTGGGTGACGCAACAACTGTTACGTCACCCCAGTAACAATTGCACAGGCAGTCGGATGGACGGACAACGTACTTTAGTGAGGATAATGAAGATACGTTGAAAAGTGGTGAAGTGGTCCTTTACAGCGCAAATAACATTGATGACATAGTCACCACCTTAAGGTGGTGACTATGTCATATTGTATGTGTCCCTCAAGCTTATTTCTAATGGTTTGAGCCTCAATCACCACTGATATAAGAGTCATTCCATGGAAACGGAATTTGGCCTTTTTTCCCGAAATTTTGACCGAAAGGTTTCACTTTTCTGAATAGCCCACAATATTAAGGACATCTTCAGCTGTAAGAAAAACATAATTTCCCATCTCAGGCATTCAATTTATTTTTTTTATATATCTTTTAACATGTTAATTGATAACGGAGTTGAGCCAATTAAGTTCATAACGGAGTTGTGATTTTTGTACTAAAGATAGTCACTACTCTAACTGAGTTGAGTAAGAAGAGAAGACTTGGCATGCCTGAGGTTACAGAATCAGATATATTGTTGGAATAACAAACAGAATCTTTATAACAAATTGTTTTATATCATTATTTCATGTAACAGAGTTGAGCTGTTATGATTTACGACCACATGTGAGAGTACAAAATGCCTCTAAAACGGTGTAAAATGAGGTTTTAAATTGCCACTTTCTGTAGCATGATGGTCAGAAGAGTTGTAGAATAGTACTTCCTATTGTTAAACTAAAGGGCCAGTTAATTGTTGTTATAGAGGGAAGAATGACTTGTGTAACGGAGTTGAGTGCAACTGAGGGACACAGCTATGTAAAGCCATTTAAATGATTAATCATCTATTTATTCAAAAACTAAACATGTCTAGCAATAAAGTACAGATAGATAGATATGCTCATGTCATAATTTTTGGATTTTTGTTAATGTTTAATAGTCATATGTCAAGTCCACTTTCATCGATGGCCACTGGGGACATGGAAAAATGGACAAAATAGGGGGTGTCTACTGAAAGAAAACAAGATAATTTCTGATATGAAGCTAAAATCCATGTAATGTTTACACAATATTAAAGGGAACATTTAAATTGATTAAAAAATCTTTTAAAAATATTTTTCAGTGACTGAAATATTATACTTTCCCTATATAACTAAAACTAGAAAAGCCCTTCTGGGCACAGGTCTCCAAAAAATGGCCAAAATAGGCCGCCTGGTGGCGCTATAACATGGCGTTGGGGAAACTTAGGGGCAGAGATTCATCGTTGGCACTCAGGGAGTATGTGTGCAAATTTTGGCATCGATCGGGTTAACGGCGCCGGAGATTACCTGGTAACAGACACACACACACACACACACACACACACACACACACACACACACACACACACACACACACACACACACACACACACACACACACACACACACACACACACACACACACACACACACACACACACACGGACGGAGTGCAAAACATATTCCCCACCATGCCTGGTGGAGACAATAATGTGGGATACATTGGTTTGAACAACTTTCATTAGTAGGCCTAAGCCCAAATGAGTTGTACATGTACACTTTAAAACAAGCCCAAAAAACATCAACCAGCAAATATTTGCAAGTGACTTTACAGAATAAAACGAGTCAAATGTTGCTTATAATTAGTAAACATGGCAACACTGACCGGAAGAAAGGTAAACACACACACACACACACACACACACACACACACACACACACACACACACACACACACACACACACACACACACACACACACACACACACACACAGCGCACGCACACAAACAGCCGCAGTGTCTTGGCAGGGAAAATCACGGATACAGCAGTGTTGTCCTCTTCAGAAAATTTGTCAGAAGAAAGTACACTAAAAAGTAACGTGAGACCTGTTGTCAGACACACAGTCATGTTATGTAACAGCATTGAATTTGAGCTCACTGTGCCAGTGTATTTTCGTTTTAGTATTTATTCTTTTGTTGTCACATTACTATTCTTTTTGCTACTAAATACAGTGTCATCTTCCATAGACGTCAATACCAGGAGCTAAGTGGAGGACCTAGGCACAGTACGGTTTGTGCTGTAACCCACTCACTTTCAGGTAATTGTTGTCACTTGTCACTATATCTTGTATTCAGTTGAAGTTGTTTGAGCTTCATGTCGTATTGAACTAGCCCTACATGGCTATTATTCGTTTGAATAATAGCCATACATACAAGCATTGACTTGTGGATACATTTAAATGTATCCACAAGTCAATGCTTGTATGTATGGCTATTATTCAAACGAATAATAGCCATGTAGGGCTAGTATTGAACGTGCGCCATTTTGAGGCCACACACAGATTTGTGTTTTGTACCGCCAGAGGGCGCTGATAGGCAGTTTAGTAACTCATTAAGTCTGCCGTTGTATTTTCTATTTCATATAAAAAGGATGATTGTTGGTTAAAACAATTTCAAAACTGATTGTATTAATGCCATTGTAAACTATTAATATTAAAGGACAGTTAAAAATAATACTATTAGTCATTGTAACCTTTTATAAGAAACGCTGTAAAAAGACATTGAATACATTTAATGTAAATGTAGTATAATATTGTAAGTTAGTCTGACAGCTCTCTCTCTTTGGGGCATCAATGCCAGTGGAGGAGCTAACCATATATGTTTTGTGCTGTAAACCACTCACTCTCAGGCTACCAGTAAATCCACATCATCCATCCAGACCAGTGTGTTCATGACGGGACGGCCGGGTGCACATCACACTGCTGTTACACAAGTACCCATCAACAAGGACTGACGACCTCCTTGCAGCCTGCCTACGCCTTGCCATCAGTACCTACACTCTACATCACTGCCTACGAAGAGCAGACCTCCTCCTCTCCCAGTGCCAGGTGTCCCACTAGCTGCCTCCGCTCTGCCCAGTGCCTCGTCTCCCACAGCCCACAGGTAGGAAGGCACTTCAGTTTTTCCTACTTTTCTGGTTCTGGTTCATATTTACACACCATCCGCCATTGGCAGCGACACCTGGCAATTAACGTCAATGTCACTTATGGCTATTATTGCTCATGGTGTGTGTGTGTGTGTGTGTGTGTGTGTGTGTGTGTGTGTGTGTGTGTGTGTGTGTGTGTGTGTGTGTGTGTGTGTGTGTGTGTGTGTGTGTGTGTGTGCGTGTGCCTGCCTGTCTGTCTTTCAATTTGGTGGAGCTTTACCCATGATTGTTGTCCCCTCTCTGTGAAGTATGCCAAGTTGTTTTGCAACTTGTAGCGGACTATGTTCTTATTATGACTGCATTGGCAGTGTCCAAGCCTGTTGTACTTATGTTGTACTTAGGGCAAGTCTGTTGTATCGGTACTAAAAAAACGGTGACATGCACTCCCTGCAGGTGTGTGGAATGTGTGTCGAAATCTGAAGTCTGTGGGCTGAACTGTTCTCAAGTTGGACTTGATGCATTTATAGTTAATTAATAAATAGATGGAAGCTACATGTGTCACAGCACCCAATGAATCCTCAGCTCCAGCCTATGAATTTTCCAAGCCATTAATGATTTAAAGTGGTGGCCATAAAGCTGTCGTCAAAATTGTACGACATCCCAGCTCCGCCCTGTCACAAAATCACAGGCTGAGTTTTGAGAGTTTTATTGCCTATTCACAATACAGTGAAGAATAAGACAAGAAGTACATGTTGGAGTATATGGGTTCTTTGTAAATGTAACTACGGACATGGCTTGCCTTTGGAAAATCGTAGGAAGAATAAATAAAGTATGACAACACAATGTGCTCTGATGGACTGGGTATTTAGCTGGGGTAGTTTCAAAGTTTTTCTTTTTTTTATATCTCAGTCACAGCACTGTAGTGATTAATGATGCATCACATTTTACAGGCCTACAGTATGTAACTCTACAACATGCATAGCAGTGCAATATTAAAACTGACTACTTATGCCATGTTGCTGCTTGATTTAGCAAGTTGTAATATTATACAGATTAACAGAGCGAGTGAAGCAGATGCTCTTACTCATTTTTTCCTGAGATAACAACAGAAGACGGGAGGTGACCTGGCACTGTTAAAATAATTATGTTGTGCAAACAAAATCCTGGTCATGTGGCAAGTAAGTGGGCACCGTATGATGTGCCCACTAGATGAGGATCGCTTCTAACATCTTGATTTTCTTTGCGGGTCAGTAGATAATGATGACCGCAGGATGTCTGACATCAATTTCATGTACACAACGTCGCAGTACACTGTAGAAGATGAAGATTGTGTCTATTGTTGCTGTCAGGCAGAAACATTTTATCTCCAAATTTTAAATTTCCTTGTATTGTAAGTCATTGACATTATGCAATAATAGCCAATCTACAAAACTCTTTTGGATGCAGAAAAATTAACAGTTTTGGACCTAAAAAGGATAGCGCCCCCCTGTTGGTACCCTAAACATAGCGACATGTGGATGGATGATTGGATGGACATAGGGACAATGCTGTTCCTTGGAGTGGTGCACCACACCACCACACCACACACTCTGCACCGGCGTTTGGCGGTGATGGAAATTATAAATAATTGATAATTGTCAGCCAACAGGATTATTGATCATTCTCATATTGAATTTGTGGTGCACCCTACATTCCAAATGGGAATGAATTCTGGACTGGTCAGTGACTGTAGCCTGTCATTCATGTTTCAGTGAGGTTGTACAGAAGATTTAATATTGTGTGCAGTGTGTGTCTGTGTGTTTATGAACAAAAAGTATTTGGTACCTTTGACTATTGATTATTCTGTTTCCCATGTGTTTTCGTACCGCCCATGCCTTCCTCTACTCACTTGTCATATGTGAGCCAATAGTCAGTCTTGCCCTGTGTTTTGCCTGTCACACCCACGTATAGCATCTTGTTCCCCAATCCTCATGTTTATCTTGGCCTGGCTCAACACCTCCGTCAACCTAGACTAGGAAAAGACGCTGCTCTCAAATAGGATATTTGTGAGCTGCTCTATCTGCATACTTTCTATCTGATCTCGTAGGCCGGTTTTAGACTGCAGTCAAATTCAATGAGTCTGAGGGCTCAACAGTGCGACTCGGGGCTCAGAGTTGCGACTAAAAATTTCACAGTGCGGCTTGTAACATGCAGTTGGTAGCACCAGTGCGACTAGAGAATTTGACCGTTCAGTTGTGATACAGACATGGCGTGACCATGCTGCTTTCTAACCTTGAAATTAAATGTTCTATCTGCAAGTTAATGGCATAAAAAACGAGTATATAAAAATGCTATCATCAATATCTATCAATATTGTGATCATAGCTATATTCCCTGCATCTATCACATATTACTTTACTTAAAGAAAAACACATTATTTAATCACTTTTTGTTGTGCTACTAAAATAATTTTTGTGCTACTTGCTTGTGTGCTGAGCACCAACATCTGATTTCGATCATTCAATCAATCGCATCAAGTAAGATGCGAAAAATATTGATGATCATTCATTCTTCATACGCAGCCTATGGTTTTATTCTTTCTCTCTTTTTGTTTAACCGCCTTGAAATGAATAGTTGCACTCAGCCACGTCATTGTGTTTGGATCACGCTGCAAGTGGCGTTCAGGACAGTTTAATTTCTTTTTTCATATTTTCATAGGCTAGATTTGGCTGCCAGTGTAAAACTGGCTCTAGTCTTCAGTCTACAGCCCAAACAAGCTAACCTGTAGAGGCTGCAGAGGAGGCTAATCAATCACATGATAGCCTCCAGCCTTCTAACCAGACAGATCAACAGCAGCCAGTGTCTGTCCAGCTAGCTCATCCTGCTCTTCAGTTCATTATTAAATTATTCTGCAAAAACTACAAGCTATAAATAAGTTGAGCTGGTTTCAACTGCAGCATCTGCCAGGGTGGAGATAGCATTAGGCTTGACATTGTTGGCATTCCAACCTCCTCACATTTTAGCCAATGAATAATGTTAAAATGTTCTTTTTTGACTCAGCTCATCTCTGTATTTATACTGGGAAGTACAGTTGAGGGCAAGCCCTCATTTTCAATGCAGCCGAGGTTACAAATCTTACAATACACAGAATACAGTCAGATACAATACAACTTAAAATTTATACAGGATACAGAATAATCAGGGTAAATTACAAGGGAACTATATGCAAAACAACCAGTGAAAATGAAATAAATCAATTGAAGCACAAGCAATTGTGGTAAAATGTGTTCTGGAGCATTCCTTTTAATTGCCTGAAATGGCAGGGAGCTCAGATTTGGAGTTTTGGAGATTGTTCCACTACTTTCAGTTCCTCGAATAACAGTAGACATTAAAACAAACACACACATTCCATTTGAGTTGTGTTGTAGCCTCCAGTAGCAACATCGCTTCTGTTTAATTGTTGTCTGCTATGTGTGAAACATAAAGCCTTATCTGATGTTGATACATATGTTCATATAGTCCCACACACACAAGATCCTCAACTAAAGCCATATGGCAGGTTCCTGACCTGCATAATTAGTTTAAACAAAATAGTGTGTGTGTATGGGGGTGTGCACGTGTATATGTGTGCGTGCACACGGCCCCTTTCTGTCTTTCGGTAGCAATAACTCCGTTGATAATCACCCAGCAAATGAGGCTGCTGTCACCACTGGTCCCTAGGCAGGGATGTGGCAGACACAGAATGCCCCCAAACACACAAATCTCTCTTTACCTTTTCTTTCTGCTTTCTGTATCCAATATCATGCGCATGTTTGCAAAACCGTACCACCCAGAGAGAGAATAACACCATCATCATTACAGAACGTTATTGTTGTATTACCATAAACGTGTCTGGGTTGCAGATGTGGCTAATGCTTTGGGTTTCTCTTTTGTTTTACCTTTCCTCTCTCAAGCCTGTCATAGTGTATACAATGTGACGCATTGAAGGTTTGTTATTTTCTGCAAACAACACTGTTGTGACACCATTGTGTAATGGAGTATAAATTGAGCTCATGAAAGACGGGAAGGCCAAGCCTAAGAGAAGAGGTTTATGAGAGTTTGAAGAGGTTGTTGATGCAGACTGTGAATGAAAGATACAGTGTCTTGAAGAAATTGTCAGCAAGTGACACTAGCATAGACATGTGAATAAAACAGAAAAATACACTCACCTGAGCTCAGGTCAGGTTGGCTATACTGAGGGCCTGCAAATATTGGTCATATATCTCAGTGGTTTTCAACCATTTTCATATCAAGGCCCACTATATATTCAGCATTTGAGACACGGCCACCATTTGACAACAATACCAGGCTGGATTTTAGAGAAGAAACAGGCAAACATGAGCTTCTACATTCTCTAGTTCTGTAGACTTGGGCTAATTCAGATGATGAATATTTTATTTCTTGAGGGCGTAATATAAAACGTGGGTCCATTTGGTTTCATTTTTACACTCTCAAGAGTTACATCTGGTTAACCAACTTCGCATCATTTAGCGGGATACCACCTGGAACCCTCTCAAGGACCACTGGTGGTCCCCGGACCACTGGTTGAAAACTACTGATGAAGATACATCAGTAGTTTTTACATGGTTCAAGAGATAATGTGTATCGATTTGTGGGTTTTACACAATGTTTAGCAGCAGAAAACATATGAAGACAAAAAGGCAATCTGACACAGAGCCTATAATTTATGTCATGATCCGACCTACAGTTCAAAGGTGAAAGCCCCGGCATAGGGATTCAGACTTGGTTTAGTAGGAATTTGTATGCATGCACGGTCTCACCACAATTGGGTGCTGCATTGATGGTGTGTGTAGCATTTTGTGCAAAACACCCACATCCGCATCAGTGTCGTTCTTCCCTTTATTTTATTAACTTAAATAACAAAAGAAAAGAAAAGCAGCTTGCACACAAACAAAACATGAGATGTGGAGCTGATTCTGAGTGTCTGTGGGTGTCCTTAACATGAAAATGTTTGAGGACCTTTTTATAGGCTTCCAATTTGGTGTCAGTTTGCAGAAAGACACATCCATTTTCACAGTCACCCAGTCCCCACCCCCCACCCCCGTACAGAGGTGGAGTGTTGAGAAATATTAAAGTGAGGAATAAAATAAAGCCCCCATACTTTCTTGAACACTCCTGGTTAGATGTTACCTCATGCCTCAAATCAGCTATGCAGTCTCACAGCCACTGGCAATAAACTGCAAAAAATATTTTTTCTACGTGCAATCATGTATGACCTACGGTTTATTTGTTATAGGCCAGAATGTGAATCGGCCCGTTATCGTTGTATCCTTTATCTTGGTGGGAATGCAAACTCATGGCAGTCAGACGTGTTAATTATTTAGATGCCAGTTTCAGCAAGCAGGGATGGAACATGAACAATCGTCTCGATCACATGACCAAGGAGATGTTTGTGGATCTTGCGTGATGATGTTTGAACAAAATCCGAGCGAGTAATATGGATTTTGCGTGATGATGTTTGAACAAAATCCCAAGGACTAATATCTATCAAATCATATGTTTTGCTGAAATCATCCTTCTGGTGGCACTGGAAAATGTGGAGGCAGAGGTTCTGCTCGGGCCTCCAGGGAGAGTGTGTGCACAGATTTGCAGTTTACAGTTTTGATCGGCCAGCGCTGCTAGATTAGCGGTAGGGAAATACCCAGACATATGCACAAAGGGACAGACAGACAGCGAAAACATTAGTTACCTTCGGCCTTCAACAGTTATAGTCAGTAGAGGTCATAAAATCAGCATCTATTTTATTTTAGCCGTGGGTCTTCATTTAGGTGTGGCAGAGTGAAGCTAGTAATGACACAGCTAATAACCACACACAGAATTGAGTGTTAAACCACACACAGAATTGAGTGTTAAACATCAAAGTCATGGAATCAAAGCAACATGGAGTGCTATTGTTAAACGCTGTCTAAATATGGCTGCATTGTGCACGTCCCCCAGATAGAATACTCACAGCAACAGCACGTAGGGCTGTTGAACTGTACTCATCGCTGGTTCACTGTAATATCGTGCCAACTGGGAAAGAGAGAGGAAGAGAGATTGGCCGAAAAGACGATAAAGATGATCCTCTTCAACATGCCAAATTCCCTTTACAAGCCGGAAAATGGCCTATTATGTTTAATATTTTCTGTCTCGGTGGAAGAAGGAAAAGAGCAGAGGCAAGTGGGCTGACGGGAAGAGTCATCGGTGCCTAACAGTATCCTCAACATAATACCCACAGCCATCTGCCTGCTTTGGAAAAAAAATGGAAACGTGAAAAAGGGCCAGTCTATAATTGTTCCGTATTGCATAAGTGGCAGAGTGATGGAGAGAAGATGGCTGTGTTAATACATTTAATATTATACCATGCCAACTGTTATGCCACTGCTGGGGTTCACAAAGTGCTGTTCAGAAATACATAGTGATGCATAGAAAGACCAGGGAACCATGGCATCTGACAAGAAAAGTAACCTATCTTTTTTTTCTCACCCCTCCTGTGCTTTTATGAATGTATAGAGTTGATTTTACAAAGATAGAA
Organism: Benthosema pterotum; assembly: GCA_039105355.1. Taxonomy (NCBI): domain Eukaryota; kingdom Metazoa; phylum Chordata; class Actinopteri; order Myctophiformes; family Myctophidae; genus Benthosema; species Benthosema pterotum. The sequence continues at coordinate 30,108,373 of CM076972.1, read as the reverse complement.
CAGCACTGGAAGTGATTAAGTACATCGTATTTTAGACCATAGTAGTGAAGAAGTGCGAGTTCAGTGTTTGCCCTGTTTTCATTGGGTTATTTTATGCCCATTATGGAATTCCCTGGTGTCGCCAATATGATGCCATAGTGTAGACATTGTCAGTCATGGCTGGTCAGTCATGGCGTCAATGAAGTACAGTACTATAATGAATGATGGGAACTGCAATAAGCAGTCTGACTCCTCCCTGCTCTCTCCTTTTGAGCACAACTGCTGGTTTTATAAGCCTAGAGCTCAGCTTGACCACAACTCACTATGGTGATATATTACTATTTACAGCAGTTGTTTTGTTTGAACAGAATTTGAAAACATTTCCAATCAAGCCTCTCCTATGCAGTGTTTTAAGTGGCAAGTTGAAAACATTAAGCAGACAATAAGCCACCTTTCCAGGAATGGCAAAATCATTTTGTGACCTCGACCCAGGTCGTAACCCTTTTTAAAAAGGTTGTAACTGATATAATAAAAGGTTTTCTAAATTGGTCGCAATATTTTGTCAATATTGGCATTGTTTATCTTTTAACCCTTTCAGGCCGGGAATCCATTTTTGGATTCTGTACTGTACTGTGTACAGTATTCCAGAATTATATATTTTTTTATGCTGATAAATATTTTAAGTTTTTCAGAAACCTTAGGTCAGGCCTAAATTTTAAGATCGTTTGGGGATTTTTCTGCCTTTTATTGATAGATACACTAGAATGACAGGAAATGGGGAGAGAGAGATGGGGTAGTGACACACACAAAGGCCACCAGGAATGGGATTCAAACCCACGCCCCGCTGTCAGTCTGCATTAGCAACCTAGGCGCCCTGACCGCTACGCCAGCCATCTGGGCCGACCCATGGCATTTCTGAGAGGGGAGGGCTCCACGCTGCTGTCCTCAACTGTGAGGCTGTCAAAAGATTGTCTTCATCACGGCTTGTTCCACTTCATCCACGCCCACTGGGATGTCGTCTCTGCCTGCTTGATAATGTTTGTTACCAGCTGCTTCTGAGCCAAGCCGGCGTTCCCCGGCAATACGAGAACCCTCCAGAGTAACAGTTCTGCTACCAGCGTGTTCCAGGCTTTCCATCCATTTGGCTGGCTGTCCGAGATGAGGCCTTGACAAGCATTAAATGTGAAGTAGATTTCCTCCCAGTGGCCTTGCTTACCAGACAAGAGTCTGGTGAGTACGTACACACACACACACACACACACACACACACACACACACACACACACACACACACACACACACACACACACACACACACACACACACACACACACACACACACACACACACACACACACACACACACACACACACACACAAACTTCTGCCTATACAGTTCTAGCCTACACAGGGGTGAGTACATGGAACCTCCCACAGGAGATGACCTCCAATGTTTCAGCACTCACAGACTCGGAAGCCGTCCTTAATGCGTTTGCCCTTTAAAATAGCACACTAAACATTAGGGAATTAAATATTAACTGGAACAACATCGTATATCACCAGACCTGACACTTTGCCACTACTGACCATTGTTAACGGATGAGTAAAAGAGCTGAGGACGTGGGAGGATGCTTAATGCATGAATACATTTACAGTATGTGCTCATATCAGTTTGTGTTTAATCTGTCAATGTTTTTACATGTAGGAAAATGAATAAATTAAAAAGCACAAAATGCAAGTTATTTAACAGGTCTTTTCAGTGTAGTTTTTGTGGTGGCCATACCACTAGGATGAAAAGTATGTTCCAGTATGTTTTATTGTTTATCTTTAGTTTTATCATGAAATGAAATACCCTAAGATTTTATCAAGATTTTAGTCATCTAAATCTACAGTTGATTAGTCGACTGAAATGTATTTTGGTCACCCTTGATGGTATCATAATAGCTGATCTACAAGCTCATGTGTTGCAGTGCGATGCGTTGTGAACTTAGTAGATTTCTGCATTCAGCATGCAACCAAGTTTTCAACCAAGTTTTAGTTTTTATTTGTTGAATTTAGTATTAGTTTTAGTTATTGTAGCTTAGTTTTTGTTAGTGAAAATAGTAGACATTTTTTTCTTAGTTTTAGTAACAAAATCAACACAGGTATGTTGTAACAATAAAATGGCTTCCACACACACACACACTACCACCAGCTGAGGTTGCATAAATGTCTATATATTTCAGTACTACTTTTTCATCTAGTGAAGATGTTTAATGCTCTATGCAGTCCAGACAGCATGGTTATGGGTTTGTTGTCCCTCTATTGTCACCGTAAAGCAAAGGCTGCTGACAGTTATTTTGAGTCATGATTTTTGCCCATAAAATTAAATACGTGTGTGTCTATTTGAGCGTGAGAGGAGAAAGACCAAAGACAGGCTGTAAAAGTCTCTAAGGGACTGTGTCCTACGGTCACCTTGTGACTCAGCCCTTCAACATGTGCACATGCACACACACACAGATGCACATAATGCCACATTGACCTCGAAGTTGAGACCCAGGGCAAGCTAACCACAGCCAACACTGGTACTTCCAGGTGCCTCAAATGCCACTAGCAACTCTCTTCCAACCGGGGAAATTCCCCACTGTCAGGTGCATAGAAGCGGCTTGGGCTGCTTCATTGAAGGAAACATGAGGTAATTTGCTCTTCCCAGGTAACCTGGGAAGAGCAAATTACCTCATGTTAAGTGACTGGGTGAAGAAAATGGGTTGCACAATTTGGGATAAAAATGATATGTAAAAAAAAAAAAAAAAAAATCACACCCATGTGAAGTGAGAATCTTATTGTGCATCCTCATGATCCTTATCCTCATGACGTAACATGCACAGGCACGAGTAAATTACTTTTTATACAATTTAATGTTTGTGTAGGATGAAAACAGTATCTTAGCGACACTGAAAGTGCCAACTCTCATTGGTCAGGTGATGAGTAAATGAGCCAATGAGCACAGCAGTTCACAGTAGCCTCAGTCCCAGCAGTCAGCCTGGCACTGCAAGAGAGTGACAGCAGAGTGGGAGGAGGAGGGGCTGAAGGACCAATGTCTGAAGTAATCGCTTGTCATTCATGTTTATTCCCTTAACTTAAAATGCAGTTTGTGCTGGTCCCATATCAGTTATTGGCGGGATGCATGCTTGACTACCCATATTACATAGTGTGGCAATGGCTCTGCTAAGCTCTCTGTTTAGACTGGTTCAGGCAAGATCAATTTGCGACCGCAACCATTGGTCAAATGGTAAAATCGTCGCAACCTTTATAATATTGACTCGACCAGTTAAACATCTGGACTGTTTGATAACTTCATTTGAACTTTTATTGCCTGCTGCCCAGGCTATAAAGGAACAGAGACTACTTACACAAATATCCAACAACAGTAACTATGTGTGGTTAATACCCAACAATATCAACGCCCACCAACAGATGCCATGCTGGCACAGGACTGACATCTCGTACGCTGCTAACCAATGGCAAAATATTACATGGTTTAACAATCTTGCTTTTTATTAGATCTGTCATCTTTCTTCTGTAGTACAAGTACGTCTTTCATTATCAGCAGAGTGTTAGTGAATTTATTCTTTGTGATGGCATGGCACAATTAAAATGGCTCACAACATATCGTGGAAGTGACGTGTTAGTCACACTGTGCACTTGAAATTTGGCACATGGCATCCTCATGCCACAAAGTACGAATTGGGCTTTAATCATTGGTCTTCTGACAGTGAGTCCGACATTCCTCTGTTGTAATCCCATGCTGGGCTGTCAGTTTGTCTTTCCTTTGGAGTTGTGAATATGGAAGGATACTACATGAAACGGCAAGGTCATCATTGTTTCTTCAGTGGCTCAACAATTCCCTGTCTTGTCAGCATAATGTCCCTTTTATTAAAATCACTTATTATAACCTAGCCTGTTTTCTATACAAGTCATGTGAAAGTCAAGCTTGGCTGCTTTTCTTTTTGGCGAGGAGCCTCTTTTGCTGTCAAAGTGTTCTGAAGAACACATCCCATGTTGTTTTTAATCAGTTTTATATATAAAAAAGACATGCAGTACAAGCAACGGGCTCTCACTGTCCTGCTCCTTGAATGCTTATGGAGCAAAATCTTGCCACACTAAACAGTCTACTATACCGCTTAGGTAAACAGCACAGTCTAGGTCAAAACCTAGAATTATATTTGTTGTGGGCCATACATTAAAGAAATTATTTTAATATAATTGATTTGGTCAGTGATGTTCAAGTTTTTTTGTTATACACAAACCAAGGTGTAACCGTAGTTGTGGAAGTAACACCAGCTCAGCAGCACTGGAATTAAACAATTCCTGGCAGCATTGGTAGATTGGATGTAAAGTATCCAGCCAAGCATGTCTAAATACCACCCACTCCATCCACAACATCTGGCTGAAGGCTACACATAATGTACTGTAGGACAACTAGAAACATTCAGAAACATTGCAGTGTGCAAATTTTCCTTTGTTATCACCACTAGCAAACATAGATAAACGCAACAAACAGCTTCAGTAAATGCAACTTAATTAATTATGTGTGGGTCATGACTGAAAGAATAAGATTGAGTACAAGCGGCCAAAATGAGTTTTCTCTGACGGGTGGCTGGCATCTCCCTTGACAATAGAGATGAGAGGTTTGGTCATGCAGGAGAGACTCGGAGTAAAGGCGCTGCTCCTTCACCTGGAAAGGAGCCAGCTTAGGTGGTTGGGGCATCTGGTTAGGATGCCTCTCAAGCATCTCCCTAGGGAGGTCCTCGATGCACATCCCACTGGGAGGAGACCCCCAGGCAGAACAAGGACCAGGTGGAGGATTACATCAACTCTCTGGCCTTAGATCGTCTTGGGATTTCCCCAGGAGGAGGTCGCTATAATGTTGCTTGGAACTGGGTAGTCTGGAGCTCTCTGGTGGAGGTGTTGCCCACGCGACCCGACCTCATTTAAGCGGATGAATATGGATGGATGGATGGATGCCTTCTCCATAATGTCCATGTGGGTGGAAATATTGTGATTAACTATTGTAAATGGGACTGCTAGGGCAATACAGTAGCCAGCTGTGGCAATAACTAAATAATGTCAAGTATGTTCTAGTGTCCTACACCAAATAGATTAACTACAAATAAGCACCAAACAATTACACTAGACAAATTGCACAAATGTGTCTGTATGAACTCTGTGTCCAACTATGAATGATGTGACACGTGCAACATTAACTTCACAAATACAAGTACTATACAGGGCAGGCACTGAGCGAACCTTTCCAGTAGACAAATGAGCTCTAACCGGCCAACCAGTGGTGTAGATTAATCACTCAGCGAGTGATTCAGTCAGTCAGTCCACAACAAACACATTTGCAGCGGTCCAGTAAGATCGTTTCGTTGTTATTTTTACCCCAGCCCAAGGCATCAACTTAATTAATTGTGGTTCATGAAAGAAAAACAATTTGGGTTAAGGCCAAAATAAAAAGTTGGTGCTTTGATTGTTAGAACCAAATTATTTGTTTCTTTACTACTATGCTTTACCCCTGCAGTGGTGAGAGGTTCCTTGTGTCAGATTGGCCACCCATTGAGTACTGAAAGTACTATTGGTTAAAGCTCATGATTCATAAGCCCAATATATGTGCTGCAAGCAGATATTTGGCAGTTTAAGCATCGACTTTCACAAGAGCTCCAATTGGCAGATGTACACAACCGCCATAGCTGTTACAATTGTTAAGCAAACAGCCGTCGGCAATGGAGACAGGTTACCATAGAGATGCACCTATGCAGTGTGTTAAACAGACATTGTAGACATTACGCAAAAGTGTATAGACGTTGCACGAAAGTGTAGGTTCTGACAAAGTAGGAATGGCTGCGACGGCAATCAGGTTTATCTATCGCACACGGATCGACTTCCTGTTGCTGTAGCGGATGGCGTTGCCATTGTATGCTTAAAGACCTATCTAATGTTCATAGAAGAAGATGTAAAGGAAAAACAGGATGGTATACTTCTCATATATCCTTATTCACTGGACATGAAATTCTGATAATGCATAGTTGATCAGGTGTCCAACAGGATCTATACTAGGTCCCTTTCTTTTTCCCTTCTACACCGCTCTTGTTGAAACTATCCGATCTACGGGCTCTGCTATCGTCATGAAATATTCACATACTATGACATGCCCAGGACAGGAGATGCTAGGGTTCAGTGGTTAAAAGTGTGACAATCATACTGGCACAATCCTCTTTTTTTCTCTTTTCTGCTTTAGCCAGGCTGCAGTATCAGAGAATATTACACCATTCAATAAAATGCAAAATATTCACTATACTGACAGCTCCAGTGAATCCCCTTAACCTTTATTTGGTCCTCTATTAATAAGCCTCACTGATGGATGAAACGTTTCTGGGATTCAGGAGGGTGGCCTCATTTTCCATCTGAAAGCTGTGCATTTTGAATACAATTGATTTTCTGATTGTGCTTCCTGGGTATCCAGGTCAAGGAAGAATTGAATTGGCACACAAAGAAGAATTTAAATCTCGAGTGCAAAGAGAAATATCACCACAATGGGAGTATTTTCAGGAACAACAGTGACTTGTGTTAAACAATAGCATAGCAGCTATAGGGTTTGATATCAAAGCGCAAGTCGCATTCTTTCATGTCTCCAGTTTCTGTTCTTTGTATTCTCCATGGAGTGTTAGTAGTGAGTAGTAAGAATTTCTTCAAAATGATACTCAAGGTCAATACTTTCGATTGACCTTAACAACAGCAGGACAGATGCCTCAATTCTGTCAACTGGGCTTTATAAGGCTTTGTGAAATGCTCAACATCTTGTGAACATACAGTTACTGGACAGTTTTCTCATGTCAGCATTGATACAGCCTCAGCTGCCTGACTCACTGACAACTCATTCATCTTCATAAGCATATTGATAACCATGATCGTCTACTAATGAATCAGAGGGATGGACTGTATATACAATATGTGCTGCATGTTCCTACTCATTCTGCTCCTATCATGATTTCCATAATCTTCTAGGGACGTCATATATCCACTGTCCTACTGTATCTATCTGTATGTAATAAACTATAATGTAGTACCTGTAATTCTATTCATTGTTGGCATATATTCTCCATGCCTCAACTGATCCTCACACACGACCCCCAGGTTAGATGGCGACTTAGAGACAGCAGTATACGTACAAAAAGACATTTGCAGTGATCCCACGGGGCAGAAAAGACTTATCTGCATTTGACCCTGGATCAGTGTGAAACCTTGGGGATGCACAGGGAGGGGTTTGGTGTTAAATGTCTTGCTCTAGGACACTTTGACACAAAGCCAGGGGAGTTGGGGATTGGGCCGGGGGCCTCCTGATTCTCCAATGGCTGCTACACCTGCTGAGCCACTGTCTACAGTGTGTGGTCTTACAAATTGACCCGGTTGTGCATACTGTATGATGATGAGGCTTCTAATGTTTCCAGTTACGATTTAACTTCCCTAATTTAGATGAATCATATGCCATGTACAGTAGGCTACTGTGCTGGTAAGAGCCACTAAGTCTGTGTATTGTGAATGCTTACACCTGCAGCCCACTGTTAAGCCTACCGGGGTTGTTGGAGCTTGAGTGAAAACCAGGCTTTAACCTATAGTCTCTGAGAGACATCAGTTGCAGGATAGCCCAAAGCCAAAAAACTGTTATCTTCAAATACCTTATTTGAGCCTGGAGAGCTGTCTTTGAGTGGGATGGACTACGAATGATCCAGAGGGGTGTACAGATTGTATAACATACAGCAACAGTATACTGTAGATATGCCCCTTTTCTTAAAATAAAGAAATTCCAGACGGCAATTTGCTAAACATGTACCTGTATGTGGAATAAGCACATCATTGCCGGAGCTCCTCTCTCCTAATGACTAAATTTGACAGGGAAGATGTCTTTCATGTAAGGTGTTTTGTTGTGCCTACTGCCTTGCTAACTGAGCTTTACATTTATTGGAGAGCAATCGCATCCCCTTTAATTCCCATTGCATCGACTCTTCAAAGTGTGTGTGTGTTTGTGCGCGTGTGCGTGTGTGTGTGTGTGTCTAGAAACCTATTAACAGTGTCTAGATATACTTACAGTAGAAACAGAGACCTCTGCTGTTTGCTGGGAGTACTGCAGTTTACTGTATCCATCAGCCATCTATGTCCTACACGGTACATTCTAGGACGTGTGACAGTGCAACAGGCACCCGCATTCTGGTAGTACACCATAATTAGGCTGTGTGTGTGTGTGCGTGTGCGTGTGCGCGTGCGTGCGTGCGTGTTTCCTTTGTTCATGCTCCAAGTAAGAATAGGATTTTGGTTTGTCAAGGTTAGAACCAAATTCAATAAATAGCACAGTATGCAGCAAGGCTGAAAAGTAAAATTGAAGCTATACTCTTTCCTTGTGTCCACTGTCCAGTTAAATGAGTTATTACCTTGAGAATTGGCAGAATTTGATAGCTCCATCATAACTGTATGTGTGGCAATGAAAAGCAAAACAGCCATTCAATCATTTAAAAAAAATGTGTGCTGTGTGGTGTTTGAAATTCACCAGTTGACTTACATCACAGTACAAGCAATCACAGTACACCGACAAACATGTAGCCACGGTCTCTGAGCTATACCTGAATGGGTTTATTTTCTGTTGAATAGCAATTTCAAAATGAAGATTACAACAGAATCCCATCACGTCCTCACTATCCACCGAGTGTTCACCCAAAAAATTAGACTATTTTCTTTATTACACAACCTTTGTAAAGCCGCAAATTAACAATAGGCTTAGGAATTGGATTAGGAAATCGACAAAACCAAACATCTCCATGAATTCAAGGCTTCAGGGGTTGTGCAATTGATAGAAAATAAGTAAGTCATTTTTGGGGATAACTGCTCCTTTAAATGTATATCTCTTAGCATCGATCCCTTGCCTCTTAGCGCTGTCCTTGGCAGCCCTCAGTGAATACGAGTCAGCTTTCTCTGCCCTTTTTCACACTTATGCCTGATTTATCTGTTTCAAAAAGCCCTTAAAATGCATCATCTCCTTTTTTAGGTGGCCTTTCTTTATACTTGCCGTGTTGCACACCAACCAGGCTCACATGTCTCTCAATGTGATGATGGCACTGGCATGCCACTAACTAAACTTTCCACTCTGTAACGTGTAAGCATAATATGAATTTAGCAGCATGCTCACAATATGTAGCAAATGTATAATATGAACTAATTTATTTCACCTCCATCTCTCCTTTTCTCTCTGTGGCCTACACTGGACAATTTCTGCATTATGCAAATATACAGAAAACCAACTACAGTCAGATAATAGCAACAGCGTTGTTCAGAGGGCTTTGAAAGCACAGCACCAGGGTGCTTTCTCTACAGGCTCTGTAATAACACAGATATTATTCTAAGCATTCTACTGTATGTTGTATTTTCCTTTTTTAACACTGCTGATGTATACATTCTAAAATAGTTAATTGTTTTGATTGATATCAATGCCAGCTCCCCCACCCCTCAGGCCCTGACTATGTGTAAAGCTACATGAAGAGTGTGTGCATGTGCGTGTGCATGTGTGATTACTCTAACAGTCTGTTCTTCTTACAAAGACCCTTTATTCATTAACCCATAACTTTTCAGAAATGGATCCCTGGCTAATGCGATAAATATGCCTTTAAACATTATTCTTGCAAGTTAAATGTTTATTTCATAAATACAGAATCTTTTACTCAATAATTAGCTAATAATTAAAAAATGTAATATCTTGCTACTATAATAGGAGAGCGTCTCGCCCGTTTATCCGTTCGCCTTTGTGACGCTTCTCCTACCAAACTACAATGTTTGCACACATCTCACTATGCACAACACCTCCAGCACGTATGTCCACACAGCATAGGCTATATTACATCCATGTAACTGTCATATTTTTTGTACAGTAGCCGTTTTTATGAAAATAAAAAAGTTTCAACTTTCACATTTCCAAATTGCACTCGCCTACTGTGACGTCAAAATCGTCACCGTTTTTGGCCACACCATCCACATAACATGGGCGACCGTCTCACTTTTCCCAACTTTTCCCAAATTGCACTCGACTAAACGGTGACGTCACCGCTTTACAGCCCGTGTCCACACCAGAGCCATACAACAACACAGACGGAAGTATGCAGTGTATTGTCGCGGCAGGAGGTTTTCTACAGGAGTCAAGTCAGAACTCTGCCTTTACTGTATGGCTCTGCCTGCAAACTCTGTCTGCAGTCTGCACTCTGCACTGCACCCTCCCCTTCGGTATGAGCCGCTCAGTCCAACAAACGCTGCCCTCGATGCGACGCTGAAAGTCCCGACATTATTCTCTACAAGTAACAACATGCCATGCAGAAAACGGACGTCACTTTCTATTTATCGAGGCGTCTCAAGCGCCGTGCTCATAGCGCCGGACAATCCACCATTAACGCAGTGCTTATCGCTCCTTTGTCTCCTATTCAGGTTGCATGAATGAACAGCACCCGGGCGTTCCGTTTCTGGCCCCCCAATGTCGCAACTCTGATTCGACATGCCCCTTGCCCAGAGTCTTACAATAGCCTACACACAGACTTGCGTACACACAGAGTTGCGCCAACTCCAGGCCATGTAGGCTACAACTCCAACCCTGCTTCACCGCGTTCATTTCTAAACACTACGGTCACTGTTACGATCGCTCCGGGTCTACTCAACGCATCGCCCCAGCTACTTTGGTAACTTCCACACTTTCAATACACTTATCCCATTCGAACACACATCCACACACAGCCTGAGAATAAACTCCGTAGACCCGCTGTTGGTGGTCCCAGTTCTGACGATGTGTAAACATTAAAGGGACATTCCACCCATTTTCTTTTTTTTTATGAGTGTACAAATGCAACCACATTTTGCTGCGCTTGATTGACGCTCGGCTGGTGGGGACATGAATCGAACGGCATAATAATAATAGCAATACTACTACTACTAATCATAATAAAATTACCACTAATCATAATAATATAATCTCCCAACCAGCTGTGATACTTTGGAACAAAATGGACCCTTAAGGTGGTGTAACTGTGCACAAAAACGAATCTACTTGGATCCCCGTTCTGACAACGTGTAAACATTAAAGGGTAATTCCATCCATTTTCATTTTTTTCCGAGAGTGTACAAAATAATGCAACCACATTTTGCTGCGATTGATTGGGGCTCCGCTGGTGGGGACAATGTATGACTCCAACGGCATAATAATATGACTACTACTACTACTACCACTAATCACAATAATAGGCTAGAATCTCCCAACCAGCTGTGACACTTTAGAACAAAATGGATCCTTACGGTGCTGTGCCTGTAACTGTGCACAAAAAGGAATCTACTTGGATCCGTTGTAGCCATGCAATCTGCAATTTCACTAACACGTCTCCAGGGCCATAGGCTCCATTTGCTTCCATATGTTAGTTGTACGGCCCATTTCGGTCCTATCACAAATTCAGGTATCCCCTGAAACTCCCTCAACTACAGGACACATACTGTAGTATACGATGCCAACTTTGATGTGTGTGACTGTGTACATCAACTTATACATTTGTATGTTTGGCCTGCACAAACACTGCCCTTTGCCTTATATTGGCGTTTGGTTTCCAATATTCACATGAGTAGGCTACACTGCTGTGCAAACAGTTGCAACTATGTATCATTCTTTGTTATGGTTTATTATGCACAGACCTTTGACTATATACAGGGGTGCACATAACTATTTTGGTCCAGTACTCAGAGGAGCACCTGGGGATGTTACTTGGTGCTCCCAAAATGCGGCGACCCGCATCGCCGGGCCCTGGGACCCCTTTTTTCCACAGGGCGATAGTTGGGGCGTTGCAATGGATAGTAGTAGTACTACTACCTGCATTCTACATCCATTAAAATGCTAATAGCATTTTAGATTTTAGTTAGAATTATTTCATTTTCAAGGCTTTTTACTGGGCCAGTTGGGCAGTCATTATGAGCCCCAGCTGTTTGGTGCTCAAAGGAGCTTTCCAATCCTGGATTGACAGCTCATTGTAGGATTTTTGGTGCTCCTGAGCACCACTTATGTGCACCCCTGACTATATAGATATTACCACTGTCCTCCTCCATATTCCATTTTTCCCCATTACTGCTACATTACCAACCTACCTGTTCATGTCCATAATCACTTGGATAGTTTCATGTTATCCATTACTATTACAATTCCTCTTATGTCCAAACATTAAGTTGCCTTTGACAAAATGCAGTGTTGCAAAGTGTACAAAAACACTACTACTCACGATTTTTTAAATTGGACTGAGCGCACGTTGCCTGTCTCCTGTCTCCTGTTGCCACAGCGGCGCGGACTCTAGGCGTGAGGCCCGCGCAGCGGGCCTCATGTCTAGTTTTTTTAATTCCTGAGCTTCCTCAGCTTCAAGGCTCTCTCTCTCTCTCTCTCTCTCTCTCTCTCTCTCTCTCTCTCTCTCTCTCTCTCTCTCTACCTGTATACATATATTCTTTTTTCATTATTTTATTTTATTTTTTTAGGCGAGTGCCTAAAGCATTGAAAGTGTTAAAAGAAAGACGAAATTGGAGGGATGATAAAAAAGATGGAAGGAGATGGAATGGGAAGGTTCAAAACTCTGACCACGGGACCTGAAGTGAATCTGGGCCGCAGCAGGGCAGAACTGGGTCATCCTGCTAGTAGCAAAATGTAATGGTGTCAAGTAAACTTCTTCATCAACTTGTAGCCATCACTTTCCACACAACCATTATTTTCTTTTGGTGGTTTGCCAATGCCAGATTTTATAAATCTGCCATGCACTAAATATAGAAATTAACAACTTTTGTGCTATTTAAAAAAGGTAAAAATAGTACATGTACGTCATCACATGTCACATCACAACAGCATAGGGGCTCCAGGGATAAAGTGGTTAACAAGCAGGAGAGTGGTTGACAAGCACTAAACCCGTGCAGCCCGCCGTTTTGCGCAATGGTTGAGGCTGCAAAACCTGTGGCGCCGTACTTTATGTTGTTTGAAAATACATCATCATCGCCAACATAGGGTTAATGTTGATCGGTTGTGATGACGAAAGCAGAAATCTAGCCGATCACCTGCGCGCAAGGGCATCTGGGAAACGGAGTTCATCACCGCCCCAATGTAAAGTTGGGGCGGGGGGGTGGGGGATGTAATACTATGAAGAAAGGCCCGGTTCCACATGGACATAGCGATGAGGATGATGTGATGACGAAGCGAAATCTAAGCTGATCACTGGTCCTGCACAGGCCGTGTCACTACCTAGCCCCATTGTAACTATGTAGTGGCACTATATCCCTCCATGGCAATCCATCTGCTGGCTAGATATATACTAGTGGATTGATGCGATGTCTTCTATTTGGGAAGGAGTAAAGGGACTATTTTAAGCAACAAAACAAACAAACATGAATCTATGTGAAAACACATCGGCGCTCCGCTACAAAGGTAATCTTTATTTACGGTGTATGAACAGCATGCCTATTAAAAAATAAAGCAACCACCTGTGAAATAAGTCTAAAGGTTAAGAAAAGGCTGCTCCTGCAAAATGAAAGGATAATATATTGATACAAATTAGGAAATGTTTTACCAAACACTGATCAACTGCAAATGCAAGTTCAAAATATCCAGAACAGAAAAGCAAAGAAAGATGTTTTACTTGTTTTGATCAGCTTATATGTATTCAACAGAAGACCTTAGCAAAGTGTCCTGCTATCAGGACATTTGTAGACTCTTTTGTGTGATGTAATGTTATTTTTATGCACAAAGTCAACCAAACTCTGTGGGAATGTTGTGTTCAGACTCTATAAGTGTTGTCAGTTTTCTATGGAAGGATCTTTTTTAATATAGCACAATTGATGGTGTGCAAATGATGTCTGTCAGAGCACACCGGCATGCAAGCATAGAAGATGAGATGGACTGTTTTTATGTGTTGTTCAGCCTCTGATATAGCCTGTACTCTGACAGGGTAGCTGGCGGTTTAAGCTAATGGAAAACAGCATAGCAGAAATATAATGCTGCCTATTTTATCTATCACATAATATGCAATAAAGTTGGGAAGTGTTCCCTCAATGGGGTCTTCTAACTGACTTTTATGGTGTGAAAAGAGGTGTAAAATGCACCCCCCCCCCCACACACACACACACACACGTGCCTTCATATGGTATGTACACTATGAAAACATAGTGCCATCCAACTAAATTCCTGCTACCGTACTTTCCGGGTTATAAAGCGCACCTGAATATAGGCCGCACCGGCCAAATTTTGCGAAAAAATCAATTGTGTACATATACAAGACGCACTGGCCTATTAGCCGCGGGTGTTTTAATGCTTAATTACCATATGTAAGGGTTCTTGCACAGATGAGATTGTCGGCAACGAAATGCTGTTTGAGAAGCATCCTTTTTATTATTTAGAGTACGACTACAGAACTGCACGTGCTGTATGTAATTAACGCTAGAGCCATAGACCAGGGACGGATCTAGGCATAGACATGAGGGGGGAATGCCCTCTAGACGCCCTGACTGCCCCACCAAACATGACGGAATGCAAACAATGAAAACTTCAAAGATATTTCAAATCAAATGCTTATAGCGGTAGTTAGACATTGACTAACTACAATTTTGGCACCACTAAACCAACTGCCATTTTCGGCTGCACCCCCGATTGAGAAATATTACATCCAGGCCTGGCCAGTGGCCATAGAGTGTAGCCGGAGATACGCAAACTCCGATCACTTCATGAAACCAAATGAGCGCTTGCGGGTCCATTTGGTTCATGAAAAAAGGTAGCCTAGCGTACATCTGGTTAACCAACTGTCCACCATTTAGCTGTGGACCACCAGGAATCCTCTCAATGTTTAAGACGCTCGACGAGGCGTCTTTATTGCCGCCTCCACGGACCCCTCCTCCTCCTCCTCCTCCTCCTCCTCCTCGCGCGGTGGCGGCGGCGGCGGCTGCTGCTGCTGCTGCCGCCAGCCTTTCTAAACCCGTTCGTGGATGTTTTGACACTTTTCCACGCAGTCAGGATCCACTGGCAGACTTGAGAAAAAGTTGCTTTCAGCTGGTGGTGCGCGCGCTGGTGGCGCCAGCTCCTCGGAACGACGGCGCGCGGACCACCACCGCTCGGACCACCACCGCGCGGACCACCACCGCGCGCCGTCGTTCCGAGGAGCTGGTGTCTCCGCCGCGCCGTCGTTCCTCGCGCTGCCTGGTCCACCGTCTAAACATTGATTCATTGATCCCAAGGCTACGTGCAGCAGATAGATTTCCTTATTTTTCAACCAGCTCGACTGACTTTAGCTGCGTTATATGTACCGGGCCGGCTTAAAGTTGGGGTGCAGTGTTTGGTAGCCGTAAACATCCATACAGTACATTGGCCGCACCACTGAATAAGCCGAAGGGTCCAAAGCACGGGGAAAAAGTAGCGGCTTATAGTCCGGCAAATACGCTACTTATGATTTCTCCAACATAGCACCTCTTGGCCAGAATTCCTCATGAGACATCCCTGTATAGTAGTTTTACTGCATGGCTCTTCATTATTAGCGAACTGTTGAGAAGTGTGTCTACCTGTAGAACGAATCTTTCAGGCTGCTGGACCCTCGGGGGCAAACGGATCCAATATGTGCCTCTGTCTATTAGTCGGTAGCACCACTGTTACTGTGTTTACTGATTGGTTCTCATCATCACATGGGTGTGATTTTCTTTTCTTGACAGTATATGTGGAGTGTGAACTTCAAATGTGGAGAATCTACAACTAACATACTGTAGATGCTGAAATCCACATAATTTGATTCATTTTATGCTTTATTCAGATAGGCAGTTACGGTCAAAGAGATGGACTGTAAACAAGCAGTAAAAGTGCCTCAGGTCGGATCTGGGTCTTTTTTTTTCAGAAGGTCTTATAGCCTCATTCATGTGATATGAACTCAGTGAATCGTGGCTGCCTGCAACCCCCACTACTGTGTTTCTAATGTCAAATTACATTAAATACAACACTCAGTTTTCTTTCGTGGAACATCTAAACTCTACTCTTTCTTAAGGAGCTGCTTCTTCTAGGATCAAATGGAATGGTAATGTTCGGGGTCTGCCAAATGAATATTCACTTCCTTCAGTCTTAGATGCATTGGACAGTAACAACTGAATCAATCATAAAAAGTTGAACAAAACTCCTGCACACTGTTCATGCTCAGCAGCATCAGGTCGTATTAAAATTGATAGACATTTTGGTGCCACTAGACCTTCAGCAACAGTGTCTTGTTCAGCGATATGAAATCGCTGACTAATTTTCTCAACATTGTAACACTTGCTACATAAAGAACTCTTTAGAAGTTCAACTTTTATTTTATTTATTTATTTTTTGCGGCTTTTGCATTTATTTTTACAGTAGGCTGCGGAAAGAAAGAGATGGAAGTGGGGTATGCAGTAATGCAGTAATGGCACTGCCGGGGTACCTGGACCTCTGAGCCACCTCCCAGGCCTAGAATGTCAACTTACTGTCTTCATTCAATGGGTACAGAACCTGCGAAATCAGCGACAAACATTCTTCTTTTCTATTCCATCTCCATCTCTCTTGTCCATCGCTTGCTCTCCCTACCTTTCAGCCTCACAATTATGTTGAGGTTAAGTCAGCAAACTATTTATAGCAGGTTCCCAACGTGGGGGGCCGTAAGAACCTTCTGTCATGGGGGTACCTCACCTATGTTTACAACTGGGGATCTGTGGGATAATTAGTGTCAATTTGAGGGTTGAAATTGTTTGGAAACCACTGATTTATAGCATACAAGAAAAAGGCAAACACCATATTTGCAGTTGTGTTTTGAGGGAAAGCATTTGGAAAATATACAGAAGGTTTGGCACAGTGTGGAATTGGCAGTTTGGATTGTTCTTGTCTTGGTGCAATTGCAGTAATTATCTTTTCCTCATGTCTATGTATATTGGCGCCAAGTAGAGTCTGTTGAATTCATGCATGTGAATTATCTCAATTTACTTCTTGGACCCAGCAGGTGAAGTTTCAATTTCAGCTTCATTCATACTGGACGGCACCCCACAGTTCAAAGATGGCCATAGAAAAAGAAGGTTTCATCACAGAAAAAGACAGAAATACTGAAGTGGATAGAATACATTGGGTGTGTGGGGTTGTGCCTCTTCCCCTGAAAAGGAAAACTGCATTACTACTCATGAATTCATCTCATTTACAGCTGCAGTCACTGTGGCCAACTCCCAGCTGTGATGACATTTCAACACTATTGTGAGCTTGAACAGCTCATTTGTAGCCACATCGATGTGAGAAGGTTTTAAAGCCAACCTGAGAATAAGCTGTCTTTTCAGCACCATGCTTAGTGGATAGCTCCTACACGGGATCCTGCTGGAGCAGTGCAGCCTAATGGGGCTGTGTGGCTGGATCTGTGCACACTGCACACTGCACAGCCAAACCAGAATCTACTGCTGGTGCAAGATGACATAAAAAACCCATAATAAATTGCTTGCCCGTACAGTTTCTCATCCATGTGCAAAGGGGAAACTGGAATTTCAATACAGCAGCTGTGACTGTTTACATTTGCCAATTTGTGTTCCCTTAAGCCTTCAGTTTAATTAAATTACGGATGCAAAATAGTGTGAGTAAAAAAAAAGAGTTTAGGTCAGGTAAGTGATGTTTATCTGACATGCTAATTTACAATCCAGTGAATAAAATAAATTGGGCTTGCAACCTGGCACAGTAGCATACATTCAAACAGCAATTCATTCAAAGTTGTACTTTATTGTTACATATTATGCATCTACTACTGTCGTAGGAAAGTTAGGTAAAGCTAATGTTCCATGTACTCTGCAAAACATTGCGGGGCAAAACAGGGTAGAGTTTTCCTTTGCTCTGTTTCACTCTGTTTCTTATCAGTTTGTTCATTTATCTGATTGTTCAGGGAAAGAAGTTATTTGCAGTCTGCTTCCAGTGGCTTTGAGACTGCTAAAACGTTTTCCATGTGGCAGCATCTCAAACAATCATTTCATGAATGTACTCTGGGTGGTAAATAGAACAAAACATAACAAACGTAATTTGCACTTCAAGGGGTTTGCACATTTTGAAACCAGATCTTATTTTAATGATGTTTAGGACACAAGAAACGCGTTCCTGCCTGGAGTTTTTGTCTGTGTAATGTGTTTTTTTATATATATATATTTTAGTTATGACGGCATGTTCTGAACAAAATTTGTCATAAAAATCTGCTCTTACTGCTCTTACCTCCACACAGCCTCCCCCCTCTGCACATGGAGGTGTAGTGCACCAAAGCATTGTGGTCATTATAGGAATTCAGTAATCCAGTCAAGCACGCAGAATTCAATTTCTTTTTTGGACATAGGGTGCAAGTTTCAAAATGTTCAACTAATACTATTACTGTAACATTGAGTGAGTGCGGTTTCTTCCAGCTGTGGAATGTCCTTTTAAGAGACACGTTTTGTCGTGTTACCAAAGAGTGTTTAACACCACTTGACACGTACTGTGCACATTTTTGTTTACAGTATGCCTATAGGGACATTTTATCCAGGAGGATTAACTGATGTTTTGAGCTCACTAATATCTATAATTACATTTGAGAGAATTTCATGTCCACATTTCTCTTGGCGACAGTTTTGGCAACACATTTCTGATGACATTGTGGTCCTATAAGCAGCAGCATGCAAAGTCAGCTTCAGTTTCCATGCTGTGATAAACCAAAATGTTATTTCTTTTTAAATATTTCTCTTCACAAGTGTTTATTGTGACATTATTATAACTGGCAACAAATATTCTAGTTACCTTTTCGGCAAAAACAGATGGTAGCAAATGTTGAGACACCTCCCCGACAATATCGCAGAGGCAGTTTATTTTTGGACCACACTTCTTATACAAGACGATTCTAAGATGACCCAATGTTGTTCTCCCTAGAGAAATTACTAACGCAACCCAGGGGATGAGGCAAGTGATGCCATGGGGCTAACTAGAACAGCTGTGAATGTAGTAGTTTATCCAGTGCATGTAAGAACAGGATCATTGATCTAGAAAGACTGATATTACAATTCTAATTAATTACGTCAGAAACTAGGGACAAGCTGTTTCCACCGCTATCAGTGATGAAGATTAGGGTCAGTTTTTGAAGATTAGGGTCGCTGTCCAAAACATTTACTTGGGAATGGAAAATATACAGCATTCCATTGGATCAGTCACAACTCACAAGCTCCTGTTAATATTTTAACACAAATAGTGACATTTCATTGGTGTCACTATTTTGGGCATGTTATGTAATACAATGCCATGCCCAAGTATTTCTAGCAGAATACTAGCTCACAATGTGGTGCATTGTGAGCTAGTCGATTGGCTATCTCCACTACTTTGGCATGATGTGAAATTGCATATACACTATAGGGTATTCATTTAATCAAATAAATAAAGATGGAATATAAAGATTTAAAGAGGGGGTGCCATGCTTTTTGTATTTTTTCCAATTTTCTACATGTTTAAGAGCTGACAGTATGTAAATAGACCCGTTGGTGTTTTTTTTTTTTTTTCATGTGCAATGATGTTTTCCCTTTGTATTTAGGGTTTTTCCTGGGGGTTGAACTTTTCAAGTCAAACGTGCCATTGAAAAAAATATAGTGACATCATGTGCTCAGCCACTCCCCTAACTCCTCCCCCTTTATCATACAACTAAAGCTGTGGGTGTGGCTTCAGTTCAGCTGGATCTCCACCCATCACCACCCACCAGGCAAACCAGGCAGACTTAATGAACTGGTTGGGTGGAATCATAAAAATGACAGTTTAACAAACACTGTACACGTTTTGGAAAAAAAAATACTTTTCAGATAACATTAATACCTGATGATCATGTTTTAGAGTAGAAAAAACCATGGCACTCTATCTTTAAGGTTTCTGCGTGATATTGATGCAAAAGATACCATAGAATCATGATCTTTTTTGCATACCACAGATAGCGTTAGATGGTTCCCATGCTGTGGGGCTTCTGAAGTCAGATAAAATGACCATGAGAGAGGGAGTGAAGGAAAAGAAAGACCGGCTTCTCACCGGCATCAATTGAACACTTCTCACTTTCAACACAATCCATATTGGATATGTCCCATGCTGTTAGCTGCTGGATCCTAATAATAGCTATTGCGATGGACGATACAGAGACCGGATATCTGCACTGCACACTCTAACCAAAGGGCTATTCTACTATCACAAACCTCTGAGCTGAGAAGTGACCCAATTTGACCTCCTTTCACACAACACCAGGAACCTCAGGGATCTTATTATACATTGGGGAATGGCTGAAAAGTGTGGGATAACTCCCAGGTTTAGCTAACCCTTAGCAGGCCCAAAGGTTTGTTGTTGTAAAGGTTAGGTCAAGGATCTCGGACAGCGAGATTGGTTCAGTGTTTGCTGTAGGCGACCAATTGCAAATATTTACTGTGGTTGATATGGGCATCTACAGTGTAGTGATTGCATCTACAATTGTTTTGGCATAAATTTGGCAATTTATTTTGATCCAGTAGCACAGGTTATCTAGTTTAATTTCCATTATCACTGATAACATTTCATATGCTGCTGAGCTAAATACAAACCATCGGCAAGAGGTGTCAATATTGCTTTAGGATATTAATTTTGCATTATCCCAATGTATACTGTAGAAGTCCCACATGTGAAAACATCATACTCAGGGAAAGTATGTAAAGGCAATAGAAGTTATTTAATTGTATTGTTTGTATGTATTTTAAAGTTAAAAGTAGTTAAAATAGTTAAACGTTCTAACATACCCAATGTTGTAATTCAGTCTATGTTATGGCTAACAGATCATACACAGACCAGAGGTGTCAGAAAAACACTGATTTATTTTCGGCAAAGAAGATGAGTAGAGGAAGAAAGGGACCCAGGATTAGACCCCTGGGGCAAAGTAAAGTATATAGGGATAATTTTGTGCACCCGTGTCACCAATTATATTCTTTGAAATATAAGTATTCTGGCTATTGGTCTAGGGGGATACAATTATTCTGCTGATTGTGCTCTGTTATTGGTTTGGAAATAACATTTCCACCTTTAGAAAATCTTCTAATGCCCTTAGCAATACAATGAGAGAGGAGGAGAGGGTCTCAGGTGTATTCTTGTATAATTACCCTTGAGAAATTACTCTCAGCACTCCGAATCAAGTTCAATATCCAGGCCCCAGGCTAGGATCTCAATCTTTCTCACGTTCTCTCAATCTCTGACTGCCCATCTTCTCTGTTCTGCCTTGACACCCCAATCTCCTCTCTCTCTCTCTCTCTCTCTCTCTCTCTCTCTCTCTCTCTCTCTCTCTCTCTCTCTCTCTCTCTCTCTCTCTCTCTCTCTCTCTCTCTCTCTCTCTCTCCCTCTCTCTATCTTTCTCTCTCTCTCTCTCTCTCTCTCTCTCTCTCTCTCTCTCTCTCTCTCTCTCTCTCTCTCTCTCTCTCTCTCAGGGGAAAAAGGAATAAAGGGATTTCATTTCATGGATCACTACAGAAGGCTTCTGTTAAGTCCAAACATTTGATTGAGTGGGGTGAATACATTACTAATTAAAGGTATAGAAATTGACTCTATTCTAAACAGCTGTATCATGTATGTGAAGCTGTATCATATATGTGAGGGTAATGTAAGTAGACCACAAACATGCACATGGGCACACATGCACACAATATACAGGTCAAACCAGATATTAGTTCCCCTTGCAAGACCAATAGGCCTACTAATAATAATACAAATAATTCAAAAAGTACATGGGCCAGACCAAAATTCTGTATCACCAAAGATGGCAACAACATTAACCTCTTCTCACCCTAACACGGTGAAATAACAGTTTGTCATTGGTACATACTGTACATATAAAAAACACAAATCCATACATTTTACACTTTAACCATATGCCATGTAATGTAGTTTTAGAACACGACATAGATGTGCTGTTTCAAGCGAACTTGAGCAACAAGACCCAACGTCGAGGGAGTTGCTATGGAGTTGCCAAGTGAGACAGTAGTGTAATACAGGGGTTCCCAACCTTTCTAGGGGGGGTTGCCAAAGAGACTTTACTGGCCATAAAATAGACTACCATCTGCTATATCGTTGAATCACAACGTAACATAATCTAAATTATATCAACAATGATAGTGTGATTTTAAAAAAATGGGTAATGTGCAACTTGGGCACATCTTTAGTTAAACAAAACTAGTTAAACAAGAATAGACAAATGACATGGATTATCTTTTGATACTAAGTTGAATGAAGTTTGAACATGAAATATGAATCCTGCATCACCAGCGTGTAGTGTTTTGTTTCATTAGCGCAATCATTATCACATATAACCTGGCTAAAGCTGTTGGCAAAAAAATAGGTCTACTCTATAGGGTCTGGAATAGCTATATCAAATAGGCTTATTATTATTATTGCTATTGCCCAACATGGAACACACATGAAGGGTAAAGATACCAAGGATTAGACAGTGATTTACTGTTATGCAACGAAACACAGACTCGAAGCTGTTTACTGACGTGTCTGCTGACAAATCCTTGGCATCTTCATGATAACGAACAGAGTTCACTTTTCCCGGCTGTTTTCCACCCCCCGCAAAAACAGAGGCGCAGTAAGCACTAAAGAGATATACCTGCCAGATGAGAATACAAAGAATACAAAATGAAAAGGGTCCTTTGCATTCTAATGGGAGTTTGAGGCTGCACTATAGTTCTCACTTCTCAGATCTGGCCTTTCTCCTTTCTTTGTTCTCAAGTTCTGAGTCATGTTTTCAAGTGGACTTTTATATGATGAGAAAACATGGGCTTCCCATCTCACCGACCGTTGGCACATGTCCCACGGACCAGTGCCGTTTCGCGGACTGTTGGTTGGGGAGGGACCTCTGGTGTAGTTTGTACAGAATTTGGGGTTTTCTGCAGTGTACAGCAGTGGTTTTCAACCTTTTTCATACCAGGGCCCACTATTTATTCAACATTTGAGTCACAGACCACCATTTGACGAATTTTAGCCTCACAGACCCAAAACCCAAAGATTTCTTTTGTTTTGTTATCTACAATTCCAGGATGGATTTCAGAAACATAACGGGCAAACCTAGATCTCTAGTTGTGTAGATTTGGGGTAATTCAGATGATGAATATTTTAACTCTTGAGAGTGTTAAAATGAAACCAAATGGACCTGCAAGGGTTCATTTGGTTTCATTTTTATGCTCTCAATGAGTTACACCTGGAACCCTCTCAAGGACCACTGTTGTTTACCGGACCACTGGTTGAAAACCACTGGTGTGCAGTATGTAAGGAAATCTGTGATATTTACTACTGAGGAGTATTTTCAACTTGCTTTTGATATTCTGATTCAGAAGAGACGGCTGGGCTGGGTAAAGATCAAGACCTGACATTTGGCTCAGACTGGCCCATCACTACCACCACACAGATAGCAGATAGATACTCTACCTGAATGAATGCAATTTGGCAATTGCAAAGTGGGTTGCCCTGATGATATTGTAATCTGCGACCACTGATTTGTAACGACTGCTGCTCTGAGTCCGAAAGCTCTCCACCGCTGTCTAGGTTTTCTAGGTTCATTCATTGAACCCTGTGGAGTAGAGCAACATACACATTCTCAGCCAATACATACAGTACCCCCTAATGACCTACCATTTTTGAAACATGCTTTAGTTAGAACAGTGGTTTCTCATTGGCTGGAAGTTTACAAAATAAATGTTAGAAAAAGTTTACAGAAAAAGTTTACAGCCATCATATTAACAGTAGTGGGGTTCCCTTAGAAAAAAAAGTTTTCAGAAAAAGTTTACAGCCATCACATTAACAGTAGTGGGCTTCCCCTAGAACATACCTGGGCATTATGCGGCCCGGGGGCCAAATGCGGCCCTTTGGCTGACTCTGACCGGCCCGGGGACCACCAGTGGTCCTTGAGAGAGTTCCAAGATAAATATGGAAAGTTGGTTAACCAGTTGTAACTCTTTGAGAGTGTATAAATGAAACCAAATGGACCCTTGCGGGTCCATTTGGTTTCATTTTTACACTCTCAAGAGTTAAAATATTCATCATCTGAATTAGCCCAAAGTCTACACATTCAATCAGAGAATGTAAGAGAATGGTAATTTTTGTTATCCTGTTTTGTTAACCAAATCCTGCCTGGAATTGTGGACAGAAAACAATGGTTGTCTGTGGCTCAAATACTGAATAAATAGTGGGCCCTGGTGTCAAAATGGTTGGTCTTACTCTTACTTTTATCTTGAAATTAAATTAATACTACGCAGACTTTAGTTCAGCCTTTAGTCTTGACCCTCCACAATATTTTATTTAACTCATGTGGCCCCTTGGGAAAAATAATTGCCCACCCCTGCCCTAGAAAAAATTAATGTTTATAGAAAAGTTTACAGCCATTACAATAACAGTAGTGGGGTTCCCCTGGGCAACCCCACTAATAACAAGTAAAAACTAGAACTGCACTCTCACATGTGCCAATTGGCACATTGCACACAAGCAGGCCAAGGCCTACTTGTGCGCATGCAGAGTGAGCGAGCAGAGGGCAAGTACACCTCCCCCGACAACTCCAGGACATAATACTCATGACAATACGTATAAAGATATCCTAATTACAGCACTATTACATCATCAACTAAACCAGCCATTCAGTGTTTTTAACCAACTGTCTGGCGACCGACCTACTTGCGAGTTCCTGCTAGCGCAAGTAAAAACTAGATCTGACTTGATCAAACTTACGCCATGGACTACTTGTGTGTGAGCAGAGCGGGCTAATACTCATGACATTAGCTATAAAGATCTCGTATTCACGTCATCATTACACCATCACCTAAACCGGCCAATTGGAGTACCCTGAGGGACCTCCAACCGCCGAACACCGTGCACAGATTACTTAACTTGCGCCCGCAATGATTGGGACGGTGCCCAATCATTGGTTGTCCCACCGGATATACAGATATGCCTGGTATACGTCAAGTTATTGAGAAAGCAGTATAACACATACAGTAACAGAATTTATACCTGACCACAAACATGGTAACAGACAGTTAGTTGTCTGTTACCATGTTTGTGGTCAGTTATAAATTCTACATTGTACGAATTAGAGGCCAGGCCAAAGAGTATGGCTTTCGTCCCTCACGTGACCTCCAAAGATCGATTCTGCCGCAATCGGCTGCACAGAATTTGCTGCACTTTTCCTAATGTCCACACATTGCAGGTCCCAAGGGGCCAGGACAAGCAAGTAGATAATAATTTCCTGTTGAACAGGAGAAAGAAGCACAGAAACGATGTTAGATGTTGTCAGACTGGTTGCTCTCATCAGAATTTATTCACACTAATCACAAGTCCATCAAATCACTTCATTTCCCATATCTTTTCTTTCTTGGTATTATAATTTCAATGTACTTCACTTCATCTTCACCAAAATACATCAATAAACCCATCACTGACTGTAGTTATTGGTTACTGTGACAATATTGCATGTTTTACCCATATTCTTTTCAATAGTTCTCCGGTTGCATCATATCATAACTTTAAAACACACAACAAAGTACCAGAATAGACATTCATTCATTGTCTTGTGCAATAGGAATATTCACCCTTAGATCAGTGCACTTTGTAATGCTCCTTTAAGTGATATACTCTTCTTATTTTTCTATTTTTTTTGCAATAACCCTTTAAGTTACTGTATATACTGTACATGTTTAATTAATTAATACTGAGAGCGGAACTTTTTCATAACCATGTCTAGTCAACAATATAACAAGTCACACTTCTTAGAAAACACACACAGTTAACCAAAATGCAGTACAAAATAAAATACAAAAACGGGAGTTCATTGGGAGTCTATACTAGGGTCAGTGTCCTTGAAAAAACATTGTATATGGACGTCGCCATGTTGTATTGATTCAGCCCAACTACTGTGTTCTGTACTAGATTCACTCATTAGCAAAAACGATCTCTTACAAACACTTTTAAGTCAGGTTTCACCATCAGAACGTGTACTTAATGTTATTATAATCCCATGTGTATCATTTAGTGGTTTGGTGCACTAGAACTAACCTGTTGAACAGGAGAAAGAAGCACAGAAACGATGTTAGATGTTGTCAGACTGGTTGCTCTCATCAGAATGAGGGGTACGCTTCCTGTCTGTGGATACCTGCTCCTAACCCAAGTGGAAAAGAAGGTAAAACGCTCCTACACTGCCCCCTACTGTCCCAGGTAAAGTCTCATGTATTACAGGCATAAATGACAAGTGACAGCTCCCAAAAACAAACTCAAATCATCACAAAATAAAATAAATAAAACAACCCAAAAATGTGACTACATTCTAGGTGGGTCACACGCTCCCCGACAAAGAAAATGACTCCCGGCATTCAAAACAAAAAACTCTTTCCAAAACACTTTTCTCTTTTTTTTTCAAATCAAAATCTCATATGTACATGTCTTTGTGTAAGTCAGTATGCAAAGTTCGGGACAGTGTATGGCATCATGACAGTGTATGGCAGTGTTGGATAGTGTGTGGGGTAGTGCGAATAGTGTGGGGTTTGACCTGACTGTGCTCCCCAGACTGGCAATCGTGGTCCATAAAGTCCAATACTGTTCACTGACCCCATTGGCTGGTAGGATGGATGACCAAGTGACTCATATGTCAGTGTCCTGGGTGGTCTCCTGTCTCGCACTGGTCTCCTGTCTGGATCACGCTGAGGGGATACAGGACTGTCATGATTAGTGTCATACCTGGCGTGGTCATGTTCATGTTCTGCATGCGGTCCATATTCATGTTCAATCTGTTCATGTTCAGCTTCATTTTCTTCTTGTCCCATCAATTCAGGTTCCTCTTCTGTGAAGCTGGGATGCCGTCTGTGACCTTCTGCTGGTATCGTGAACCTTTCTTGTTCCTGTAAGGATGGAGATGTCACAGAGTTCCTTTGAGGCACATGTGTGGTTGTAACATCTGGCTGTTGTGACTCAGCTGGCCTTACTCTAAGCCAGTACTGTGTTCTGGGGACATCATCATCTGAATCAGATGAGGCACTGCTGTAGAATGTCTCTCTCTGTTCATTTCTTTCACCTTGATTCTTGTTTCTTTGTTTCTCCCTTGTTGGTGCTGTAGGTTTTGACTGTTCAGCAATACTCACAGGCAGGTCATTTACAAGGTGGAGGAGATTCCTGTGCAGAGTACGGACTTTTCCCCCTGTCTCTGGTGACACTTTATACACAGGACTGTCGTTTATTTGTTCTCTTACGATGTTGACTGTTTGTTCCCAGTAGGACCTGAGTTTTCCTGGGCCTCCTCTCTCACTCATGTTGCGGACTAAGACTCTGTCACCGGGCTGTAGAACAACTCCCCTCACATGACGGTCATAGTGTTTCTTTCCTCGTGCACTGGACTGTTGGCTGTTCTCAGATGCAATTCGGTAGGCCTCTTTCATTCTTGTAGCCCATTTGTCAGCGTACCCTTGTGGTGTTTCACCTTCCTCTTCTTTGGACAGACCAAATAGCAAATCGACGGGGAGGCGAGGGTGGCGCCCAAACATGAGGTAATGAGGTGAGAAGCCTGTCGCCTCGTGTCTAGTGCAGTTATAAGCGTGCACCACCTGTGGTAAATGATCTTTCCAGTTGCTTTTTTCCTCTTCTTGCAGTGTTCTCAGCATCTGAAGCAACGTCCGATTGAATCTCTCTGCAGGGTTTCCCTGGGGATGATACGGAGTTGTTCTGGAGTGACTCACCCCAGACAGCTGCTGCAGGGTCTTGAATAGGCTGTTCTCGAATTCTTTTCCCTGGTCGTGATGTAAACGGGAACAAAATCCGAAACGAGTGAAGAAGTCACTGAATATTCTCTCTGCTGCTGTTCTGCCTGATTTGTTTCTTGTTGGATAGACTTGGGCAAATCTGGTGAAGTGGTCTATGACTACTAAGATGTATTCGTATCCACCCTTGCTCTTTTCCAAGTGCATGTAATCAATAGACACAAGCTCGAGAGGTGCAGTGGTTGTGATGCTGCCCATCGGTGCTCTGTCATGCATCACAGGTTTCTTTTGCTTGATACAGGGGCACTGTTTTGTGACGTAGGCCTCAATGTCCCTTTTCATGAATGGCCAATAGAAACGATCTCGTGCCAGTCCAATGACTCTCTCTGATCCTAGGTGAGCCATGTCATCATGCAGATGCTTTAGAACGAGGGATCGATATTCAGCAGGTAGGACGAGTTGCTGTCGCTCTCCAGCTCTCCTGTAGAGTAGATCACACTCAATATACAGCTTACCCCACTCGTGCATGAGTCTTTTCACAGGGCCACTTGCTTTCTTTCTGTCCTCATTCGTCAGTGTTGTTTTTGACTGTTTGAGTTTGATGATCTCACTGATGGCTGCATCCTGTCTCTGAGCTCTGATCAGTTCACTCTGGCTGATGGTCGGTAACGGGGACTTAACTGGTGACTCTGTACTTTGTGCCAGGTGAAGCGAGGCAACATAGGCGATGTCATGTCTTTTTGCAGCATCACTTCCCTCCCATGTAGCACGGATGGCATCTCTGTTGAGCTCTTCGGTACACTCTTCAACATAGCTGTCGATGTCTAGTGGGAGACGAGAGAGTGTGTCAGCATCCACGTTGACTTTTCCTGGCCTGTACCTGAGGTTGAATCTGAAGTCAGCAAGCTCTCCGACCCATCTGAAACCTGTGCCGTTCAGCTTTGCAGTACTCATCACATATGTCAGTGGATTATTGTCTGTGTACACAGTGAATGACGGAGCATAAAACAAATAATCCCTGAATTTTTCACATACAGCCCACTTTAAGGCCAAGAACTCGAGCTTTCCAGAGTGAAGGTTGTAGTTCTTTTCAGCAGGAGTCAAAGTTCTTGAGCCGTATGCGATGACTTTCAGCTTTCCATCTTGTCGCTGGTACAATACTGCGCCGAGTCCCAGCTGACAGGCATCAGTGTGAAGGACGAAAGGCAGTTCAAAGTCAGGGTATGCGAGCACAGGTGGGTGTGACAGGATGTCGATGAGCTGCTCTAGGGTGGTCTGGTGACAGTCAGTCCACTGTATGGGGGTCTTTGAGGACATTTGAGCACCTTTACCTTTCTTTGTTTTCCCCTGTGTTGCGACAGGATTTCCTTTCATTTGCAGCAACCCATATAGTGGCTTGGCGATACGTGAGAAATCTTGGATATACATCCGGTAGTAACTGAGGAAGCCCAACAACTTACGGACGTCCCCCACCGTAGTGGGTGTCTTCTCCCTCAGTGACTTCACAGCTTCGATGTCTTTTGGGTCGATTCTCACACCACTAGCCGACACCAACCTGCCCACGTACCTGACCTCTGGCTTGAACAGCTCACATTTTGTGGGTCGCAGTTTGACACCATGACGCTGCAGGGCTCTCAGGACTTGACGCACTGCCTCAACATGTTCGGCGAAGGATTTAGAGTAGCATAAGAGGTCATCTAGGTATGGAATAACACAGTCGTCACGCAACGTAGCCAGCATCTCCTCCATGCTGCGCTGGAAAGCAGCCGGGGCGTTGCTGAGACCAAACGGTATTCTCACCCATTCATATAGGCCCCAGGGCGAGATGAATGCTGTCATGTGGCGGGATCCTTCAGCTATGTAGCCCTGATGATAGGCTTTGCCTTGGTCAAGTATGGTGAACCAGCTGTGGCCCCCCAGGGCGTCCAAGAGGTCCTGGATGCGAGGTAGGGGGTGGCGGTCTGGAACGGTTTTCTGGTTCAGCTGCCTGTAATCAATACACAGTCTTAGTGATCCATCACGTTTTCTGACACATACTACAGGTGCAGCGAAGGGTGATTTTGACTTGACAATCCAGCCTCTTGCAAGCAGCTCTTCAATGTACTGTTTGACCTCTTGATAGAGTGGCTTGGGAATGGATGCATATGTTTTTTGGACAGGAATGTCATCTTTCAGACTGATGGTCATTTGAAGGCTGGGGATGTTACCGATATCACCATCGTCGCGAGCAAAAGCTCCTGATTCCTCCATCAACATTTGTTTCACCTCCTCTTGCTGTTCACCTGTCAGATGACTGATGTCCACCGGGGGGAGCCAAAGGTCTGCAGTCGGTGGGCCCTGGTTAGAGCTGAGGAGAGGTGAGGAATCAACTGTGCTTACATGGATGCTCTTAGGGTCACTGCAGGGACTGTCTGTCTCAATTATTTTGTCAATGAGCTCAATGCTGCCTAGAACTGTGTAACTGGGCAACTTAACATCATGGCTGGAGTGGTTTGACACTGGCACTTTAATGAAAGATCTGTCTGTCTGGTGAATCTTCATCAAACCTGCTCCGATGCTCAATGTCTCCAGCTGTGCACTGTTGAGGTTGGGTTCAAACAACACAAATGGCTCTGAGGGGTTAACATTTGCGGGGACCCTGCACTTAACGTGAACTACCTGACCTGAACAGACTGTGACCTCTTTGAAACCCACTCTTACAGCAGCATGCTCTTCTTCTGGGGTGCTCTGAGTCTGGATAAAAGTCACTATGGCCTCTGCACGAGCATCATTGATTTCCATGGCACCCGCAAGGAGATTGGACAGAATGGACATGAGTTTGGGACGGCCTTCATTGCTTTTAATGAGTTCTTGGATTACATTAAAACCAACTAATGGTCTGTCTAACTTCAGGTGACTCACTAGGAAGGGCACACGAATGGATAAATCTGGGTCATCATTTCCTTGCAGGTTTACCACCACCTCAACCCATCCATCGTAGGGCACCTCATCACCTGTAACTGCAGTCACGTTCAGCTCCTTGTCCAATAGCTCACAGAGAGGTCGAATATCTTGGCCAGGCAGGTACTTGTTTTTCCATGTGCGGTCAATGAGGCTTACATTGGCTCCTGTGTCCAGCAGGACAGTGACAGCATAGCCAGCCATAGTACACTTCAGCAGGGATTTTCGGCCAATTAGTGGGGCTATTAACTTGCATGGCTGCGTCGTATTGTTGGGCTGTGTTGTATTGGCTTTACTGACCTTGGCTTGCTTTGGGCCTGTTTGTGGTTGGGACATGGGCTCAGGATCGATCAAAGGTTGTCCCTCTACTTTGACCGGGTCCCGTTTCCCGACGGCTTCTGCTTCTTTAAACATCCAACTGCACGATGGCCTTCTTCTCCGCACACAAAGCAGTGGCTGCAATTTGGCTTGGACTGTGCGACACACTGCTGGCAGCCATATGGTCGCTGGGTCTTTCTCTCGGCTCTGGGCTGTTCAGGGTTGCTGTATGGAGTTGGCACACTGTGCTGTGCTGGTGCTTGAACCTGTGTAACTAGCTGTTTCAGGGTCTCCATTGCTTGGGTCAAGGCTTCAACCTGGGTACTTAGTCTCTGTATTGTCTCATCTTTAGTGACGGTGCTGACTTTTGCCTCACTCTTTGTCTTTTCTTCAGGCTCAGCCTGGGTGCTATGGGCCTGGGTTACTTTACGGGCAGTGCTGCTGCGGCCAAATCTGCGCTTCCTCTCACTTTCCTCTGTCGTAGTCTTTATCACCTGTCGCAGCAGAGCTTCATCAGATACTGCCGGGTCAGCAAGGAGAGGCTTGAGCTCACGCCTGACATCTTCATATTTCTCTCCTATTCCTTGACATATAGTGTTCAAGAATATGCACTGGATTGTGGAGGCATCATACTTGACTACTGAGTCTGTCTGTTTAGCAGTGAACATAAGTTTTTGTTTTAGGCCAATCATTCTATATAAGAATTGCTGTGGTGTCTCGTTTTCGTGTTGCTTGGCACACATCAAGTCTTGAAAGAGCTCTGTGCATCCTTTTTCACCGAGATGTGACTGGAGGAAGCTTTTGAGTTCTGTGACAGTCAGGTCGTCTTTGTTTGTCAACATATCTCTGAAGTTGCCAGGTTTGATTGCACGAAGCACACCTCTAATGACCTCACCCTCAGCGTGTTTCTCTCTGAGACCTTCATCTATCTGCTTGCATAAGCTGGTGTAGCTGAGTTCAGATGCTGTGTCACTTACTTGGCCCCCATGCATCCTGAACTCCTTTCGCTGGAGATAAGCGAGATCTTGTAGGGAGACCAATCTCTCTGGGTTTTGGCGTGATGTGGGGTCGGTGTCACTATGGTGACGTGGCTGGCTGCCACCTTGCACTGAGGTTGGAGTCATTTTGGGGTTTTCTGGACTGTTCACATGTGGGTCAGTTGAGGTTGTCAGGCCAGAAGATGGGGTGGGAGTCACAGTACATTCCTGTAATTTCCTGCCCATTTCTTCATACATGGCTTGCAGTTTTTCAATCTCTACAGCAGGTGTAGTTGTGGAATTGTGTGTGTTGGGGTTAGTGTGTGATTGTGCAGTGGACCCTGAGTGTGTGGGTGGTGCATTACAATCAGCTGGATCACCTGAAACGACAACAGGGCATTCAAGACAACGACTTTTCAGAGCATTAGAAATTAAATCATCCAACTGCATTAAATGACCAACACCCTCATCTTCAGACTTAAGTAGATCTTCAGAATGCATAAAGGTAAGGATATGGTCAATGCAGCTCTCTTCATCAGTGGATGTCAGATGGTCGTGATCAGTTCCAATGGACTTTGCGATCTCATAGGCCTCGGTGCCTGAGAGAGTGTACAGTTTCTTCTTGATGCCGAACAAGACTTCTTTGCGTACTAGAGACATGGCTTTTTGCATTGATGACGCCTTGCTGCTGTTGTCGCACTTCGCACGTCACGTAACTTTGCCTCTGTAGTCGCACTAAGTCTTTCGTAGCTGCACCGCCGCCTCTATAGTTCACTGAGTCTCTGTGGTTGCACTGCAGTCTCTGTAGTTGCACTTGCTCTGCAGTCTCTGTAGTTCACTGAGTCTCTGTAGTTGCACTGCGGTCTCTGTAGTTCACTGAGTCTCTGTAGTTGCACTGCAGTCTCTGTAGTTCACTGAGTCTCTGTAGTTGCACTGCAGTCTCTGTAGTTCACTGAGTCTCTGTAGTTGCACTGCAGTCTCTGTAGACACACTGCAGTCTCTTCGGGCACACTGCAGTCTCTGTAGGCACACTGCAGTCTCTGTAGACACACTGCAGTCTCTGTAGGCACACTGCAGTCTCTGTAGGCTCACTGCAGTCTCTGTAGGCACACTGCAGTCTCTTCGGCTCTGTCGGTCGCACGTCCGCTCTGTATTGTAGTCGCACTGCTGTCACGCCACCTTTGCACTCTGTAGTTGCTCTGCAGTCACGCCACCTCTTCACTGTAGCCGTACTGTAGACACAACTCCCTCTGCTCTTGTAGCCGCACCGCAGACACGCCACCTCACTTCAGGAACGTGCAGTCATCAGGCCTCCGGGTTCATAACATCACTGGATCAGCAACTCTCAAGCCAAAACTGGCGTTGCCAATCCCGGACACGAGCCCCCAAATATCTATTGCAGGTCCCAAGGGGCCAGGACAAGCAAGTAGATAATAATGTCCTGTTGAACAGGAGAAAGAAGCACAGAAACGATGTTAGATGTTGTCAGACTGGTTGCTCTCATCAGAATTTATTCACACTAATCACAAGTCCATCAAATCACTTCATTTCCCATATCTTTTCTTTCCTGGTATTATAATTTCAATGTACTTTACTTCATCTTCACCAAAATACATCAATAAACCCATCACTGGCTGTAGTTATTGGTTACTGTGACAATATTGCATGTTTTACCCATATTCTTTTCAATAGTTCTCCGGTTGCATCATATCATAACTTTAAAACACACAACAAAGTACCAGAATAGACATTCATTCATTGTCTTGTGCAATAGGAATATTCACCCTTAGATCAGTGCACTTTGTAATGCTCCTTTAAGTGATATACTCTTCTTACTTTTCTATTTTTTTTGCAATAACCCTTTAAGTTACTGTATATACTGTACATGTTTAATTAATTAATACTGAGAGCGGAACTTATTCATAACCATGTCTAGTCAACAATATAACAAGTCACACTTCTTAGAAAACACACACAGTTAACCAAAATGCAGTACAAAAGAAAATACAAAAACGGGAGTTCATTGGGAGTCTATACTAGGGTCAGTGTCCTTGAAAAAACATTGTATATGGACGTCGCCATTTTGTATTGATTCAGCCCAACTACTGTGTTCTGTACTAGATTCACTCATTAGCAAAAACGATCTCTTACAAACACTTTTAAGTCAGGTTTCACCATCAGAACGTGTACTTAATGTTATTATAATCCCATGTGTATCATTTAGTGATTTGGTGCACTAGAACTAACCTGTTGAACAGGAGAAAGAAGCACAGAAACGATGTTAGATGTTGTCAGACTGGTTGCTCTCATCAGAATGAGGGGTACGCTTCCTGTCTGTGGATACCTGCTCCTAACCCAAGTGGAAAAGAAGGTAAAACGCTCCTACACTGCCCCCTACTGTCCCAGGTAAAGTCTCATGTATTACAGGCATAAATGACAAGTGACAGCTCCCAAAAACAAACTCAAATCATCACAAAATAAAATAAATAAAACAACCCAAAAATGTGACTACATTCTAGGTGGGTCACACACACATCAACCCTAAAGTATACAAATGACAGTTTAATGTTGAAAATGGGTGGTATTTCCCTTTAACATCAATCCTTTTCCGGCCTTTGCATCTCTTAATTTCCATCTACCCTCACCTCCCCTTGGCTCTATTCCTACCCTTTCTAGTGCCACTATATGTCTTCTCTCTATGCTGCCCTATTGTCTCCTCTCCCCTCCCCTGCTTTTCCCTGCTACAAGATTGAGTATGTTGAGTGTATCAATTATTCTCTTGAGCCTGTGTGTGTGCGCGTGTGTGCGCGTGTGTGCGCGTGTGTGCGTGTGTGTGTGTGTGTGTGTGTGTGTGTGTGCGCGTGTGTGTGCGTGTGTGTGTGTGTGCGTGTGTTGGTCTTAATGTTGTGGTTAGATTTACGGTGGCTGGGAGAGCTCTCTTAGGGAGATAGTATAATGTTGTATGGAGGTGCTTGGGTCTAGATTTGGGCCTGTGATGCCCCAGACTCATCTCTCTCTGTCACATTAAGCTACTATTAGCAAGCAAAATCCAAGGGTAGGGGGGCCTGCATGGAAACCTTCGAGATTTTTGCTTGGTAAACACAAATATGCTGCGCAAATGAAAAAAGGGGCAGCCAATTATTGGAAAAGCAGAAGTAATGTGTGGTGTTTCTGGCATGATACCGTCTAGTGATGGTAACAATGAAGTGTCCTTATTCTGTGCCAAACATTCTGCAAAAATAGGGAAAAATACCTTAGTTAAACATGTGGTTAACCCATCCCACCCACCCCATTATTATTTATTACTCCAACGTTGCCCCAATTTTCATATTTTTTATTTATCAAATTAAGTCAAATAATTAAAGTCTATAATTCCAAATAGGTCGTCGGTTACACAACCTTACAGTAGTAATGTGGACAGTCGCCAGAAATGACCATCAAAGCACCACAGAGTACTGAGGACTTACGGTTCATCTGGTCATAGCTGCTAGGCAATGGCGGATAGATCATCAGCCGTTGGCCTTGATCATTGCGATCATGTTTATTATCATAAATATGTCAAATCAAGCCGCAATGGCACACCGATTGTTGAATTATGATCAGTGCTGTACATACAGACGATCTTGGCCATTTCTAGGCAATGAACTCCAGATGAATGACTGAATGAATGCTTGTTTTAGTTTCTTCAATATACTTCAACTTTGTTGTTGTTTTTTTCACCATCCTTTTTGGGAGTGGTGCCCCGCCCCACCCGCAGCCCGCTAATTGCGCCTAAAGCTTGCCCTGTTCGCCCAACCTGCGGGTCAATCCATGGGACGTGCTGCTTTCGGGTCGTTCCACGCATCACCACTACACATCCCTAACAAGTTATTTACACAAGTTGTTGTTCAACTTTGGATGTCCTCCGGCATTGTCCCAGTTTCCCTGGAAAGGACAGTACACGCCAGAGTTTTCATTGCCTACAGAATACAGTAGTTACAATATGGTTACAAAAAATGATATGAAAACACTACATGCTGTTGAGCAACACCGGTACTCCCCAAGGACCCGTGCTGTCACATTTCTGTTCTCTGTCCACACCTCCAGTGCTTCAACTGCACCTACAGAATATACAGGATCTGTTGCGACAACAAGGAGTACCGTAGATGGGGCCCTGGGCAGTGTGATCAGCTCCAGCTCAACATTGGAAAGACCCAAGGAGCCGGTGCTGGACTGTAGCTGACATTGTTTGAAGACTCCTTCCGAGTGGAGGAGTTGGAGATGTTGGACACCTGCAGCTACTGGATCAATGGCTGAAGCTGTAATCCCTGAGGAAGCTCGGGTCATTCAATGTGAACAACAGGCCCTCCAGAATTCTGTAACGGACTGGCCCCACCGCACGCACGTCTGCGCACACACGCGCTCACACATGGATGAGCGTACACTCACACGGATCTACTTTCTTTATTCTCGGGGTGTCAGGGATACATGGTCTATGCTATTGAA
Organism: Benthosema pterotum; assembly: GCA_039105355.1. Lineage (NCBI taxonomy): Eukaryota > Metazoa > Chordata > Actinopteri > Myctophiformes > Myctophidae > Benthosema > Benthosema pterotum. Next base: position 30,071,846 of record CM076972.1, on the reverse strand, counting down.
TGCCATTGGGAGGTGTCTGGTGGAACTCACGCTTAATAATAACCGTCTGCTCTGACTGAATGAAACACAAAGTAACACACACACACACACACACACACACACACACACACCACACACACACACACACACACACACACACACACACACACACACACACACACACACACACACGATGATGTCCTTGAGAGCTACTGACAGCAGCAAGCATGCATACTAACGAGGCCCACAGCACACACCTGAATTACCTTTTATCTGTCACTCTCTGTGTGTGTGTACTGTATGTGTGTATGTGCCTGTGTGTCTGGTTGGTGGCTGTTTCGCTGTGACCACGTGCATCTCAGGCCTTTGTAAGCTCATCACAGGCATTTTACCCTCTATACAGCAGCCAGATTAGATCTGTGCTCGTGCTATACCCCCACGTCCATCCAAGGTCACTTCGCAAACATCACCGGACGGTAAAGGACAATCAGCATTTGTGGAACGCAATCCAGAAAGACTTACGACTTAAGATGTGTGAGATTAGAGTAAGCATGAAGCCTAGTCAACAAACACCATGGTAGATAGTGCTCAGTAGTGAGTAAAACAAAACTACTGTATGTACTGTAGTGTCTCAAAGAAACTAGCATACCAGGTATACTCACAAAATGACATACTTTCTCCATTGAACTTGGGATGTTGTGAAAAATGTCAATGAAACCAGAATGCATTGATTTGCAACCTATAGGTTGCAAATTTGAACTGAATATAGGTTTTCAACCTATATTCAGTTGAATACACCACAAAGACAATATATTTAATGTTAAACTGATAGACTTTATTGTTTTTTAAAATTATACAATCTTTTGTAAATTGATCCCTGCAACACGTACCAAAAAAGTTGGGACGCCTTCAAAAAAAGTTGGGACAGGGGTATGTTTACCACTGCTTTACATAACCTTTCCTTCTAACAACACTCAATAACTGAGGACACTAATTTTTGAAGGTTTGCAGGCGGAATTCTTTACCATTCTTGCTTGATTCTTTACCATTCTTGTATGACCTAAGTTGTTCAATATTTTGGGGTCTCGAATGTCATAATTTTTGCTTCATGTTGCGCCATACACTTTCAATTGGTGACAGTCTGGACTGCAGGTCGGTCTGGTAGCCGCACCCTTTTACTATGAAGTCTCGCTGTTGTAACAAGTGCAGAATGTGCGGCTTGGCATTGTCTTGGTGAAATAGTCAGGGACGTCCCTGAAAAAGATGTTGCTTGGATGTCAGCATGTGTTCCGAACTGGCTCCAAAACATGACATGCCTTTCAGCATTGATGGTGGCTGTCACAGATTTGTAAGTGACCCATGCCATGGCCACTAACACACCCCCATACCATCATAGATGCTGGCTTTTGAACTTTGTGCTGGTAACCGTCTCTTTACTCTTTTGCCCAGAGGACATGACATCCATAATTTCCAAAAAAAAAAGTTGAAATGTGGACTCATCAGACCACAGCACACTTTTCCACTTTGTGTCTAATCATTTCAAATGATATTAGACCCAGAGAAGGCATTTCTGGCTGTTTTTTCTAGTTGTTTTTCAAACCAACCTTTCTGATATATGTTAAGTAAGTTTTAACTTGCACTCGCAGGTGTAGTGACGAATTATGTAAACTGACAATGGTTTTCTGAGTGTTCCTGAGTCCACACAGTAATATCCCTTACACAATGATGTCAGTTTTTAATGCAGAGCCACCTGAGGGATCAAAGGTCACAAGTATTCGGTGTATTCGGTCTTGTCGCTTTATAGCAATTTCTTCAGATTCTTTGAACGTTTTGATTATATTATGGACTGTAGATGATGAAATCACAAAATTCCTTGCAATTGAATGTTGAGGATGGTCCAGTTATATCCAATCACGATATTAAACTGTTTAAAATTAACCTGTTTACCTGTGGAATGTTCCAAACTGGCGTTATTTGTGCATGCATGACCTTTCCCAGTCTTTTGTTGCCCCTGTCCCAACTTTTTTGGTACGTGTTGCAGGGATCAATTTACAAAAGATTGTATAATTTAAAAAAAATAATAATAAAGTTTATCAGTTAATGTTCAATTAAATATCTTGTCTTTGTGGTGTATTCAACTGAATATAGGTTGAAAACGATTTGCAAATCAATGCATTCTGTTTTTATTGACATTTTTCACAACGCCACAGCTTCAATGGAATTGAGGTTGTAATTAAATATAGCATCTATAGCATCTATCACATCTGGTTACATTTACTTGTACACATTTGTTTCCCCATTGTCGACACGCAGACCAGGGCAGCGAACGTGTTTGTGTGTACGCGTGTGTTTCAGATGACCATAATGACCTTTTCTGTCAGGCCAGTGCTTAATTATTGTGGCCTCTTATGTTCTTATCGCTCATCGCGCCCCATCTTCTTCATCAGGGAGTCTCTTATACCCTTATCTATTCTCTCTCTCGTTGCTATGTAGCAGCAGGCAGCGCTTTGCTTTATCACACATCTCCTCCAATTAGGTTTTTTAATGAAGCAAGAAGTCGCATTAAAAAACACAGGAAGTCTCGTTAACACAGCATGACAAACGCAACTTAGACCTATGACCCTCGCATTCTTTCAGTGTGTGTGTGTGTGTGTGTGTGTGTGTGTGTGTGTGTGTGTGTGTGTGTGTGTGTGTGTGTGTGTGTGTGTGTGTGTGTGTGTGTGTGGTTTACAAACGTAGTGAAGTACACAAAGCTGAAGATGGCTAATGTGCAAAAAGGAATGTAGAGGCCACAATGGCTATAGAAAAGAATTGACAAAGAGAGAAACAAGAATAAAAAAAGAAAGAAAGCCTAGTAGCCCGGTAATGCTACTTAATTCTGTGTCCATGGTCCTGCTTTTTTTAAGATGTAATTTTGCCTGTCTGCAATTACCGAGACTGATAACAGGGTAGGAAATTCTAAATGCCTTTATGACAATGAAACTCTGGGGAGTGTTTATACTCACAGAGTGAAAATGTTCTACAGCATACAAAAACAAAAAGCAAATGCTTTAATGTGGGAAACGTATTACCCAAATGGCCCTACATCCAATCTCTCTGGATCGATGTGTGTGTGTGTGTGTGTGTGTGTGTGTGTGTGTGTGTGTGTGTGTGTGTGTGTGTGTGTGTGTGTGTGTGTGTGTGTGTGTGTGTGTGTGTGTGTGTGTGTGTGTGTGTGTGTGTGTGCGCGTGCGCGCGCGTGCGTGCGTGCGTGCGTGTTTTCTTTTCTTTTTTTATTTGAGCAATCAGATATTTTCCAATTATTTTTTCTTTGTAGGGGAAATTAATAGTCTGGAAAGCAGGAAACAAAGATGCTCATGCACTGCCAAGATGTACAGGAGGATTCAGAGTGTGTGGGAGTGGCTACACACACGGTAAAATGCATTTAAGATGTAACCAAATGGACCTATTTGTACATTGTGAGTGTAAAGTGTAAGTATGCAATTTTTTCTACATTCTCCCTGGGGGAGATTTTATCATTTGGTATGATGTTTTTTATATAATTGGACTCCTTGAAATAGATAATGGGCCCTTCTCAAAACCCCACCCTTTGGAGTGGGCTTTGCTCACTGTCCAATGGTCTACCGGCATGTGCACTTAAGCCCCTCCAATTGATCCGAAATGCCGCAGCACGCCTGGTCTTTAACCAGCCCAAATTCTCACATGTCACTCCGCTTCTCCGCTCCCTCCATTGGCTCCCAGTCGCTGCACGTACACAGTCGCACAGTGTTCAAAACTCTCACGCTGACATTCAAAGCAACCAAAGGTTTGACTGCACCTTACCTCAGTGGCCTCATAAAACCCTACAAACCCTCCCGTTCACTCCGATCAGCCGACACTGGGAAGCTAGCAGTAGCCCCACTAAAAACGCCTGGACAACGCTCCACACGCCCCAAGCTCTTCTCCCTCCTGGCCCCAAAACTATGGAATGAACTTCCCCCTGCAATCAGAACCACAGACTCACTCCCTATCTTCCGCCGCAGTCTGAAGACTCCATCTCACCCCATAGCACTTGTATTACATACCCACAGTACTTGCTGCAGTGACTTATATAGGTTGCCTAATGTATTACAATGTTTTTAGCGCTTCATTGTATGTTGTGAAATGTATTGTAAATCCTGATTAAATTGTAAACTTTTTCACCATTGTAAGTCGCTCTGGATCAAGAGCGTCTGCTAAATGCCTAAATTGTAATTGTAATTGTAATGCCAATCCACATATTTAGCAACTGGTGGTATCCAGGTCAAGCTTTCCTGGTCAAGCTACCTCCTTCTACCATGCCGATTGTTGAGGGACTTAGTGAAGGGCTCATTGATAAATTGTTTGTGAAAACATTTGTGGTGAGACATAATGCTATGGAGTAACAGTACTTGTTGTTCAGTCCCGGATTGATATAAAGTTATGTAGTAACAGTACTTGTTGTTCAGTCCCGGATTGATATAAAGTGATGAGAGACAGGAAAGGTCGTCATGAACGGGACTCGAGCACACAACATGCATGCTTTCTGGTTAGACCAGGCTAGACCATTTGCAGGCGCCCCACTTTGATATTGTTTATGACTTTGTGGAACATGACATCCATGCATGGTTCATGGTACAAGGTGAACCTCAATTTGAGGGTTTAGATAGATGGTGTGTGGAACTTGGAAATCCCATCATCATTGCTGTTATTGTCATAATACAGAAATGAGCTTAAAGGCAATATAGGCAACTTTAGTGTGTTTGTACACAGTTTGGGATCTAACTCCACCTCACCTCCACTCTATTGGCTCATTATGAAACTGCTGAAAACTGGTGTGCTGTGATTGGCTGAAACGCCCCCTCAACCCTCCACCCACACGCTAGCATCACCTTGTCATGGGCCCAATGAAAAGGATTTGTTGACAACAATAAAGTTCTGGACTGTCTGCAAGGCTAAGTAAGTGTCTGTCTGCAGGGGAACAGCTGCAGGATCAAAGTAGAAGCGACATAGAGGGGGAAAAAAGGAAAAAAATGTATGTTTGATTTTTGGTATTCAGAATTCAGACAATTCTGAATGGTCTCATAACGACAAATTAGGGACAATACTGGTACTTGTTTGGTACCGATACAGTATTGCTGATACCGTTATGAACCGTTATGACAAAAAAGGGCCGATCCGATACTTCTCCCGATACCGATACAGTATCGGGACATGCCTAGTTTTAGCTGACCACAAACTCCACTACCCTCCCGGTGGAACCCGTAACAACAACTTATGTTGGAGAACAGGCCAGTTTGCAAATTATTCATCCTCAAACCTAACTTCCAGTATACATTTATAGAAGATTTATAGCAGAAAAGTCGCATTCTCTCACCATCCAGTTTATTTTGGGCCGGATGGCAGTGGGCCAGCCTTATAAATGTGAACGTCTCTGAGTCACTGACCAATGGTGTTGTTATTCCGTTGGTGGGCCAGTTGGCGTTAAAGCTCGCATCTGCCCCAGCCTTACTCATCTATGAAGAAAAGCATAAAACCCAAGTAGACACTCGGACAGCAAACATCCCTCCAGGCTACATGGGATGTAGAGAAAGTATCCAATCACAGAGCAATATGCTATTTTGACATAGTATGGTTGGGTTCATTTTTCATTTTCAAATACATCTTAAGAAGAGCTTCATCTCCCCCAGGAATGCTCGGCGCTAAATAAAGTACAGCACAAGTTTGCATTTCTGCCATCTCTCTACAGCAGCACAGATATTTTCCTGGATTTTTGAGTACTGGCCAGTCAGTGAAGGTTGTCTACTAAAGACACTGAACTAAAAAGTTCACCCTGGGCAAAGAAATCCATCCCGTAACGGATCTTTTTGATGAAAATAAAGTCCAAACTCGGATACCCTTAACCCTGAGGTCACGGGCTAATCACAGTGTTAAATATTTAACAACTGTATTGATGGTATAAATGGATGAGTTTGCATCATTTCAGCTAAATTAATTTATATTCTGTTTATTGGATCAGCAACTGAGTTTTGCTAGACAGTGTGGAATGTCTTTGTGCATGTACAGTATGTCTATATACAGTAATTGCGTGAATATGTTTATTGATTTTCATTCAAGAGTCAAGGAAGAGGCTTGAAAGTTTATTTTATAACCTGAAATTGATAAGAAACATTTGTGATGAGTTTGCAAAACCTTCAAAACAACATGAGGTAGTTAAGCAAAGTGATCAGGCAGCTAAAAAACAAAAAAGCTGCCTTCTAGTAGATACTGTATATGAATAGCGATTTTTTTCAATAAAAAACTGGATTAACAATGGAATGTAGTGGAGCTTAAACTCTAGGGCCCATAGTTTGCCAGGCCCCTGTGCTAGAAAATGCAACAGGTCTTTAAAGGCTAGAAGCTAGTCTACCTTTAAAGGGATATGACATACTTTTGTGAATTTAATATTACATCACATGGTCTGAATCAAAATAATTTGATGCACAAGACTGGGTGGTACTGCTACTGCGCTTAGAATGTGTGTTGCTATACACCAGGGGTTTTCAACCTTTTTGACTCCAGGGACCACCATTTATTCAGCATTTGAGCCACGGACCACCATTGGATGACATTTTAGCCCCAGAGACCTAAAACTAAAGAATTCTTTTGTTTTTTTCCACAATTCCAGGCTGTATTTTGCCAACAAAACAGTGTAAACTTCTTAATCAAGTGGTGCTAATTCAGATGATAAATATTTTAACTCTTGAGAGTGTGAAAATGAAACCAAATGGACCTGCAAGGGTCCATTTGGTTTCATTTTTACATTCTCAAGTGTTACATCTGGTTAACCAACTTTCCATCATTTAGCCTGGGGACCACCTGGAACCCTCTCAGGGACCACTGGTGGTCCCCGGACCACCACTTTGACATATGTGCTATACACATTTAGAGAATGTTGAAGAATGGTCATTTTGATCATGCTTTTGCCCATTTGTGAAATCCACCCTGGAATTGTGGACAAAAGAAATTTGTTTTTGTGGTCTGTGGGGTGAAATGTCCTCAAATGGTGGTCCGTGGCTCAAATGCTGGATAGATAATGAGCTCTGTGATCAAAATGGTTGAAAACCACTGCTGCAGTGGAATTGAGCGCTCATACCAAATTTAAAAAAGTAAAACAACTCTGTATATGCAACGATCATCAGATCCCATCAGCTGCATACACGTGGTGTTCCTGTGATGAATGCGGGCCAACGCAAAAGCACATTGAGAGCCACTATTGCCGTGAATGGGACCTAGCCATGCCACTAGTTGCTACAGATTCCCATTCACGGCAGTAGTAGCTAGCTCTCAATGTGCTTTTGCATTAGCCGCCTCCTCCCTCGCTCCCTTTGAGAGATCACATCAGTCTACTTTAAGAGATCAGCCTAACATGGAGTTCCGTTCGTTTCTTTTTTTTACTACCTCTGATTGGTTGTTATTCCATCACTTTTCTGAGCAGGTGATTGGTCTTTGGGTTGGACACGGGAAAATGTGTGTCTGCTGTGGGCTTGCACAATGCAGTTTGATGTGTGACACCTCTCTCTTAGTTGTCCTAAATGGTAAATGGTGCATTTATATAGTGCCTTTATCCAAGGCGCTTTACATAGATTGTGCGTCACATACACCCTTTCACACAAACATTCATACACTGATGGCAGTGGAAAGAAACCATGTACGGTACTGTACCTACTAGCACATCAGGAGCACGATTAGGGGTTTGGTGTCTTGTTCAAGGACACTAACTCTGGGGGAGCCCGAATCCAACCGGCAACTTTGCAGTTACCATCCGGTGACTCTACCCCTGAGCCACTCTACCCCTGAGCCACTCCAATGGAAGCTCCTCAGACGAGCTTCCATTGGAGTCTCCAGTCCTTCCAGTTCTCCATATACCTGGTCAGCTCCGAAGAGCTTTCAGCTCCCGCATCCTTCTTCAGGACGTCCACATACGTTAGTGCGGTGCGTCCTTGCGATCGATGCCCACGTGTTGGTTCCCACAGGACCAGCTGGGAGCTTGTCATGTCTGTGGCTGTGGCCAGCCAGCCTCATCCCCCTAGCTGCTATCTTCTTGCTGAGCCTCGGCAGTTGCCTGTACAGGTCCATGATGGTAATGTAGGTGTTCTGGTCCACATTCAGAACAGCTTGCAGCATCTGCTGTAGCACCCATCTAGGGATTCTGGCAGCGTTGGTGTCAGGGTCCAGCTTTCGCAGCCATGAGGACAGACTCCACGAGGGTTACTTGGCAATACACTGTTGCCAACCCTCGGTCTCCATATATGGAGCTGACCTGTTCTGACATTCCATATGTTGATCTCACCTTATTGCAGCCTGCATACACAATATATGGCCAGTGATCCTTGATTTATGAATTTATTGTAAAAAGAAAAATGAATTCATTGTCTGAATTGAGTGTGTGTGCAACTTCCAATATGTAAATACTTTCATTATAAATGTTTACTGTATTCTCAGTGCCTTTGTGCCCCATGATTATGTGAAAAATCACAGCTATGTCACATAGGTGTGACACATAGGCTATGTGAAGTGAGGGGCGCTCTTAGCATTGTACATCATCATGAATCAGACACCAAAAGCTGGATTAGGACGGGCTATCGGAATCTCGAAAACAGATCTTCATTTTGAGATTCCTGAGTCAATAAATCCTCAATGAAAAAAACAATGCTTAATATAGATAAAAAGAGAGATACAACAGGGGGGGCTTTCACTTCTGTTCTCTTCAGTATCATTGTCAATTTAATCCTCCTATTCCTTGAATGCCTACAAACACACTCCCATGATGGTGTTAAGCACCAAACCCTCCTAATCCATAATCCAAGGTCTCTGGCAGATTAAGACAAACCCCATAGGGACTTGATGCATGCGTGGAAATGATAGATAAATAGTGAGACGGATGAATGAGGAATACAGAGATAGATTGATCTGTGTGCAGAGAGATAGATTGATCTATGTGGGAAGGAAAGAGGACAGGGTGAATATGATATGGGGGCTATATTGTCCCTATACGAAAGCATTCCCCATCAGGGAACACATAAATACAGTAGCTGCATGCCCAACCAATCAAAGTGGCCTGCAGAAGAAAGGGGTGATAGATGAATGCAGGATCCTCCCCAAACTATGCAACAGCAGCAGTGCTCCACTTCCATTCCAAGTTGCAGTAAAAGCTATAGGGCTACATAGAATACAGCAGCTTGTTCCAAATTTGAAGAACGTGAACTTGTGCATATCTACATTACAGTCCCCCAACATGCACGCACGCACGCGTGCACACACGCCTCTGTCTCTCTTTTGGTCTCTTTCTCCTCATCACTATCCCCGCCCTCTCTCGCTCTCTCTCTCTCTCTCTCTCTCTCTCTCTCTCTCTCTCTCTCTCTCTCTCTTCCAAGGTAATTCCATTCCAGACAGTCGATGTGCGCACGGCTGGCAAGTAACTGCTGCTGCTCTTTGCTGTATAGTTGCTGCTTTCTCCCTCTCTCTCTCTCTCTCTCTCTCTCTCTCTCTCTCTCTCTCTCTCTCTCTCTCTCTCTCTCTCTCTCTCTCTCTCTCTCTCTCTCTCTCTCTCTCTCCATCCCTCCCTCCCTCTCTCATCCAAACGGACACGGACGCGGCATACCTCCACCGAGCGTGCTGGGCTGGAGCGAACTGCCGCCGTCGTCATCCTTGGTGAATTTTTACCACTGACATTTATTTCTGTCGCAGAAAAGCTTCGTCGCCCCGGATAGGAGCTGTCTCTCCTCTCCCCATACATGATTCGTGGCTTTCTCTCCCTCTGTGCGCCCGTATAGAGGGGGGAAAGGAAAGGCGGACATATAAGAACATTTCGGAATAGCCTTGGCGGTCCGTGGCATAATGACATAATAACACGCCACTGCTTCTCCTCGTTTGCATATTATAAAAAGTAATTCGATTTCTTTCGAATCTGTTCGGCATCGATCGGTGTCATTTTTTTGAATGTTTGGATTGGAGAAACCGCGAGAGATGAAATGTAAGTTGTGTTGGTCCGCTGAGGTGTTTTAGTGGGATTTATAATTGCGTCGGCGATCTGGAGGAGGAAAAAAGGCAAGGAATCACGACTGGGTCATTAACGGGGGAGCCTGCAGAGCAGAAACGATACCAAGAGAGGAAAGAAGTGTCTCCCACCTTCATACTGACTGTGTGGTACTGAATCATTCCCCCGTTCGGCTGATCCTCAACTCGGCTTTAATGCGTCGGCGTTTGGATGCAGTCGCTCTGCGGCTTGGATAGACCAGCAGCAGCAGCATCTCTCCTCCCGTACGTCCTCCTGTCTCAGCATCTTGGTTTTGATGTAAGAGGGATTTCAACAGGGTAGCCGACCATTCTGTGATCACTAATTTCTTCCAGCTTTAGAAGACGAAGAAGAAGAAGCCCACTTTCAAATCCAAGCCAAGAAAGCCTATATACCGTAATCACGAAAATATATTTTCGAACATTTCCATCTGTGGACTAGGAAAGCTTCGAGACTTCGAGGATTAAGAGAACATAAGAAGTAAAGGGGGAAAAGACTATTGCTCGAGGCGAAAGAGCTTTGGCTTGTATAGGCTACTCGGTTTTGGGGAGAGATCGTCTCGGACGACAGCGGAAACATGAAAGTTGTTTCGGCTGTGATGCTGTTGGCCGTTTTTTGGAGCCGGGAGTTGGAGCCAGTGCTCTCCGATTCGATCATCCACATTGGTAAGTTACAGCGCCTTTCTGCTGCTACGTTGTACAATGTACATTCATCGCTGCAACCACCACCGTGCGCCTGGAATGGAATATACTGCGTCATGTTTATTTTCTGTTTTTCTTTTTGCATTCATATATTGTAGGGATTTTCAACAGGTGGTCCGGGGACCACCAGTGTTCCCTGAGAGGATTCCGGGTGGTCCCCCAGCTAAATGATGGACAGTTGGCAACCAAATGGACCCTTGTAGATGTGTAACTCCTGGGATCGTACAATGGAACCAAATGGAACTTTATACGGGTCCATTTGGTTTCATTTTACACGCTCAAGGGTTACATTATAGTTAAACATCAGAATTGCTTAATTTACAAGAATCCACATGATCTACAAATTTAGAAAATGTAGAAGAATTGTTATTTTGATCAACATTTCACCAGTTATCTCTCCTAAATTTTGGGGAAAAAACTACAAATCCTTGGTTTGGTGTTCGAGACACTAAACTCACATCAAATGGTGGTGCATGACTAAAATTCAGAATAAATAGTGGGCCTTGGTGTGAAAAAGGATGAAAACCACTGATATATTGGCATCACGTGGGAAAACACCCGGTCAAATTAACACATATCCAATGTGCACATCTCCTGTATTATGCGCCATCCACTGCGCGCACCCAAGTTGGCAGCTGTATAGGCTATTGGGGGTCCTTTTTGGCAATACACTGCTTATGTAAGCTCGCCTGGGTCGCCTCTATACTCTCCCCGAATTGCTTATTTATTCCCACCGTGTTAGCTCACTCTCACAAAACACAATACATGTGACAACCGTACGTCAATGCCTACCGAATGGGCTAAAGTGCCGAGTGGTCCGTGTCGTATATGCTGGTTATTGGCGGGGGATGCGCGATATTTAAACAGGTGGTTTGGGTGGCGTAATGCTGTCCCGCTTGGCAAGGGGATTTGTAGGTACGGCCTGGGGGTGAAATGCGATTTACTGTTTCAGTTGGAGCAGGCTAATTGATCAGCCATTTAGCCCACGCGGCTGCCTTCCACCACCACGGGCAACGTGTGGCACTGTTGTTTTGTTGAGTGCGATTTCGACATCGGGGATGTATCCTACAGTTATCCTTCTTACAAGGCTACGATATGTCATGTGTGGCAGCTCTTCTGGCAACGTCGGTGAGGGGGGACGGGAGAGAGAGGGCGACAAACAGCGAGCATGTCTTTCAGGCAGAGAACGCGAGGTGGTGGTGGGCACACACGCATTGTAGTTGGAAGTTGGACAGCTCCGTGGCCTCCCTCAAATGGGCGACGGACCAGGAGTTGCAGCCTGTGACGTGCGTGACATGCACGCCACGGCTCCAACAGGCGCGCGCGCTCGCGCCGAGCCACCGACATAAAAATTAGGGCTGCCAACACCCCTGGGCCTGTATGTGGGCCACATGCAGAACTCCTGCATTGTCATTTCTCCTGAAATGGATGTGGTATCGAAGTCCCCAAGTTCACCAACACAGGAACATACAGTAGGCTACATCTAACTTGGGGCTATTTTTTTTTTGGAAGGGGGAGGACCCCTCCAGGCACTGGGCACTGGGCAGTGCCCAGTGAATGGTTGATATTAAACTTGGGTAATCATACATATTGCATCAGTCTTCACATTTATTTCTATAGGTCTACCTTTTACAACCGTCATTTTCCATTTTCTTTTTAGTTAAAACAAGCCTGAACAAGCCAAAACCTGCATGTTACAAAATTCACCACCACAGAAATGACATTTAACCTGCTTTGTTAAAACGTCTCTGGATGAGGACACCAAAACCCCACTTTTGAGTAGTACCACCCCCCCATTGTCACAGTCCAGTGGCAGAACTGATCTGTGGACAGGGACGGATTAACCTCCACGAATGCCCTGGTTGAATACAACCAACAGCCAGCAAAGCTCCCCAGGATCCCATATCAGTGTCTCAAACCCAGTACAGCGTCCAGTTTCCTTTCGATGGTGATCGCACATAACCTCGCATAACCAGGCTTTACACCAAGGAGGAAAGCCTCATCTGTGTTCCAAAATTGCTGAACCAGTCTGGAGCGGATTGCAATTTACATCAAGTTATAGTCAGGTTTCTAGTCATCAGACAGGAAACCTCCGGATAAAATCTGCGTCATCTACAATACTAATTCCGCCTTGAGGTTTCTTGCCTGCCCACTACAAATCTTTGACTACAACGTGTAGTACATGCCGCTCCAGACCGGTTCATACACAACCGAAATGGAATGCTGCCCGGTCTAGCCCGCACATGGCCCAAGGATGTTACGGATTGTTACGTGCACATTTAAGCCATGCGCACCGGCTACACCAACACATGCACGCAGTGGCAGGCACACAGCATGTTATTAGCTCACCGGTCTAAGCCACCGCATTATGCTCCTGCCAAGATGTGAGCACTATAACGCATTTGTGTTTGAACTAGCTAGACCCTCGCGAGGCCCTCGCCTGCTGATTTACGGAACACACCGCGGCCAGTTTGGCAGGCACCTAGGCGGAGCATGCAGTTTGCCTACAGCCGGATGGGCTGTAGGCCCTAGTTCTTTCTGGGCTGCGCACCAAGGTGATGTTTCATATTAGGCTGCCCTGACATATGACAGCAGTTTGGCCAAGTGAATAGGATTTATGCAGGTCAAGTTGACTGCGAATATGTGTTATCCAATTTGTGAACAATACACAGGGCTAAATCCAGGCAAAGTTCCAAGAAAAAAATGATTCTGACACCTTTACATGTGACATTTTTGCCTACTCACTTTTTGTCTTTGAGGAGGAAGGACTGTGATAGAACATATAGTGATATCATCGATGAGTGGAGGAGAATCCAAACTAATAGAAATGGCAGGCTTTCCATTTTTGGAAAGATTACAGGATATCAGACGAGCTATTGTTCTTGCATTAATTTAAAAAAAAGAAAAATCTAAAACATGAATAAAATATCGTGTCTGAAATGACCTAGCTCTGGTCCATAACTCCACTGCTTCTATGATTCTGCCTTGCAGTGGAGCTCTGTGAAAGACAATGCAATATCCTCCCATGGACCTCTGACCAGCCTCTCTTCTGGAGTGGAAATACAGTTGTAAGAACGTTTTACCTACTCACCAAAACGACTTGTGAGATTAGAAAGCCTACTTTCTGAGCCGCCAAACACATGTATGAAATTGACCTTTTAGGCAGAACGCGATTGTTTTTCACCGGATAATAAGCATTTGCACCCCCTACCACTATTGCCAAGAGGAATTCATAGAGAATATCTCTTCCTCTAGTGAAAAACAATCGTGTCCTGGCCAAAAAGTCAATTTTATAAATGTGGTGGGGGGCTCAGAGTGTATCCACTAAGGAAAGTAGGCTTTCTAATTGTTTTGGTGATAGGTTCCAGAAGAGAGGCTGGTCGGAGGTCCATCCAGGAGATTACACAGAGCTACACTGCAAGGCAGAATCAGTGGAGCTTTGGACGAGAGCTAGATGAAACCTACAGATCATAGTCATGTTTTTAAACCGTCCACAGCCCTCCCCTGAGATAAAGTGATTAGACAAACATGATTCCATAACATGCCTGGTATAGAGCAAGGTTAGTTTGTTGATAACTGGGTCTACATGATTATTGGGTCAGTAGGTCTAGATTAGCACAAGCCAATTAACTTCACTGGGCTAATTATGTAACCTTCACTTAACATTCTTGCGTGTTATTTTGATTTGGCTAATTAATCCATTGCACAGATGCCTATGTTATAGCACAGAGAATGGTTACCTTTCTGTCCCATATGAGTTCATACAGTAAATGTAGCCTGCATTAACTTGATTAATGATACCTAGAGATGTAGCCCACACCAGATCACCTCTAGTTTATGCAGAGGTCCAGAAAAGACACAGAAAAGTGTTTGGGGGTAAATTCAGTAACATAGATAATGAGCAAGCTTGGCTTGCCCTCTTTAACCCCGTAGTGGAAGCCAGCAACTGTGTGATGTCCAATTAGTAGGGAAGTCAGCAAAGCCACATGTAGTGGAAAATCTCTTTTTTTCTCCCTTGTTAGATTCAGATCCTGTAAGCAATCGCCTTGGTAGATTTTTTTTCATGTTCATGTTATAAAATATAAACTGTGTGTGTGTGTGTGTGTGTGTGTGTGTGTGTGTGTGTGTGTGTGTGTGTGTGTGTGTGTGTGTGTGTGTGTGTGTGTGTGTGTGTGTGTGTACGCATGTGTGTCAGTGTTGGAACTAATGCTCTTGCTTCACATAAAGAAACTATTTTTGTTTTGCTTTTCCCATTCAGTAATACACACACACACACACACACACACACACACACACACACACACTCACACACACACACACACACACACACACACACACACACACACACACACACACACACACACACACACACACACACACACACACACACTGTTTCCAAGGAAAGAATATTCCCTGTTGTGGGCTATCCTAAGCTTTACTTTCTGATACAGTAGAAAAACAGGAACTGAACACTTATGCCAGTATGTACAAGATGCAAAATCACCAACAATGATATGGATGTATGCAATGTGGCTAAGGGTAACTCACACATGGAAAACACAGTAACTGTAATGGTGTGTGTGTGTGTGTGTGTGTGTGTGTGTGTGTGTGTGTGTGTGTGTGTGTGTGTGTGTGTGTGTGTGTGTGTGTGTGTGTGTGTGTGTGTGTGTGTCACACCTGCGTACCTGTTCCAGAAGAAGTCCAAGTGGGCGGTTCGTTGCTGCTATTTCAGTCGTGTAGGTGCTGCACTATTTCTTTAATCAATAGTTCATTTCCTTGCTGACCACAAGTCCCGTGAATAACATCAAAAGGTTATCGGCCCCCAAAACAACACCTCTCTCTTTCTCATTCCTCATCTGTCTCTTCTCTATGCTTCCTCAGCAAGTGATGGAAATGCCAGACAAACCCTGAAACCTTTGCTCACTGAAACCAATCGAAAGCAAATAAAGTGTAACATTAGGTTATTATTGTTTTTAACCGGCAGCCAAACTGTGTGTGTGATTGTGTGTATGTGAGAGAGAGAAAGAGTATTGAATGTGCAAGTACTGAAGGCGGGGTTACTATATTCAGCACTGGCATCACAATGACATGTCAGAAGTAATCCCTGTTTAATCTCTTTTGCTGCTGAGGAGGGAGACAGACAGACAGATAGCCCACGTGCGTGCATGTGTCAAAGAGGGACAGAGTAAGAAGGCGGAGAATACAGAGAGAAGTGAGGTTGAAAGATAAGAAGCGGTGCCACCTCTCGCCGCCCATATCTCTGTATATACTGGGAACTATATCAACCTTTCTCTATTGTTAGCATTCTCTGAAGCATTGATCTGTACAGCAGCAAACCTCAACCTTTTTTAACTCGCAGACATTACTTGTAATTGAGCTGCTGGAATGTCGCACATCCATCTCTACTGTATCTCTCTCATTCTCTCTCTCTCTTTCTTTCTCTGTCTGTCTCTCTCTCTCTCCCCTAATGATCAGCATGCAGATGGGGGGAGCCTGCGTGCCTCTCCTCTACCATGGTACCGTGCACTGCATGGCAATGGCTCAATGCTTTATGAGGCCTATCGCACATGGATTTTGTGTGTGTGTATGTCTGTGTGTGTGCGTGCATGTGTGATAGAGAAGAAATGGAGTGAAAGATGAGTTGAAGTAGTTTTCATTTTTTATTTCTTGAAAGTTTGAAATATGTTACACATCTATATTATATAATAGTAGTGCACATGTGTTGGATGTGCATGCCTGACTCCTCGTGCATCAGACAATGTGGAAACTTGTCAGCTAGTTTGACGCATACACATTCAGAGTTAAATGAGTGTTTTGCTGTGCACACACCAGCATGATCTCTCTTTCTTTCTCTCTCTCTGTCTCTCTCTTTAAATGTCAAATTCAAAATGGCACGGTGTGGATAACACACTACTGTCCCCATTCACAAACTTACTCCACTTAAGCCTCTTTTGTTTGTTTTCTGCACCAAGGTGAATCTAAAAAGATTATATTCACTTGATATTGTCTTTTAAACATTACACTTGCCATGTACAAGTAAGGGATAATATCTGGCTACATGCTCATTGTCTGGAGATAATTCACAGACACAGAGTTTAAGGCACCCCATGCACCCCATGGTTTAGAACCCAGGATTACTGTATATTTTTGAGAGGGTACCTACGCTTGGGGACATGGGAAGAACATGCAAACCCCACACAGAAAGGCCTTTTTGTCAACCCCGCCTTGGGTACGGACACTGTTGATGCGTCGGAGGGGATGGCACTCACAGTGTCCCTAGCGGAAATCGAACCCAGGACCTTCTAGCTGTGAGGCTAGAAGCATTTACCACTGTGCCACCCTGCCCCACACCCCCACCCCCTACATCTGCCATTTTTGGCTAATGTTCCCCCTCAAACCCTGATGGGCCAGGGGCTTCCTCTGTGTGACAGCGTGGGAGCAATAATCAAGCATTACAAAGTGGCAGAAGGCAGGAGAGGAAAGTCAACATTTGTGTGAGATGAGAGTGATCATTGCAGAAACCGTTAGAAAGACAAATGGAAGAACTGCACAGACCCAGAAAAAATGTCTGCTGACAGTCCATCCGGTGTTCTGTGACAAGTGTGGAAGACGGCTGGACTGGATGATAAATTGTTTGTTTAAAATACAGGAGGATTGGTTAAGGAAGGATTCGAACGAGATCTCACCGAGTCACATAGAAGTAGTGTTTTTTTCTTGTTGCAGTTTCTCTGTTCACTCTTGGGAGGAAATGAGAGTGAGAGAGCAATATAAAGAGATCTGTGGCTTAGGAAGAAGTGAGAGAGAGATTTCTGTTTTGGGGATGCTGAACAAAGAGTGGAGAGATTGGAGGGGGAAAAAGTGTCCTGGAGTAACTTGGTTCTTATTTGGCACTGATGCCATTTCTATGGTGAAGGAATTCTTAGCATCTCTGTTTATGAATGGCTGTTCCTCTCCTCCTTTGTTTACTCGTTTCACAGTTGTCATCAACACTTCCCTTTTAGAACTATACCACCTACTGTGTTTCTGCACGCATGTCTGTGTGTTGATTGTTAATGTGTACATGACAATGGCTTGAAAGTATTTGTATGCATACATGTGTGGCAATAAGCTGACTGTGGGCGTGTGTGTGTGTGTGTGTGTGTGTGTGTGTGTGTGTGTGTGTGTGTGTGTGTGTGTGTGTGTGTGTGTGTGTGTGTGTGTGTGTGTGTGTGTGTGCGCGTGCGTGCGCGCGCGCGTGCGACTGCAACTATCAACTCGCAAGCAGCATACACTGTATGGTATATGAAGTGACTTTTGAGTGCTGTTCTTTTTATCCAACATAAAACATGATCATCGGGTATTAACACATTCTGTGCGTTACAGTATAATTTAACATGATATGGTCCCTGCCAATATCATTTAATTGAGTTGAATATAATTATGTTTTTATGTGGACACGCCCAGCAGTTAATTAAATACTGTATGCCTGTGCCCAGTGGGTGGATGGTGATCCACCTGAACTGAAGCCATACACATATCTGCTTCTATATGATAATGGTGGAAGTTGGGGATGATATTGTGACGTCACTGCATCACTGTTTATTGTCATTGGCACGCTTGACTGACTTGAGGTTTCAGCCTCCATGAAGAAACCCTAAATACACAGTACAGTGATGTAGATTTCATTGGGACCCATGCATGGAGTATAATACATACTTCGTACAGTACAGTTCATATTGCATATTACTCAATTTAGTGATTAGAGCTAAAGTATGCAGGATGCAGTCTATTTGTGTCGCTGAAAGAGAATACATCATTGCAACGCGACAACCACAGCAAGGGGTGTAAAAATGAAGTGCTGTCACCTCATAAACACATGAAAAAGTGGAGAAAATACAACAATCGCAGCATTCCATCTTTAATGCCCTTTGAGATAGCGTTGCGCGTTGACAGATGCTGGGCCATGTTCTGTTTCTCTGTGGAGATTTAGCGCCTCATATGTAGTTATGTAGCGTACATGGTGTGTGCCCACGCGCACGCACGTGTGTGAGTGCATGCGTGCACACGCAATTGAGAGAATATTGGCATCCTCTTGTGAAAGGGAGAGAGTGACCGCATCCTGTGACAACTGTACTGTACCTGAGCACTGATGCAGAATGAGAGGAGGGAGAGGGGGTGGGATGCACTCGACGGAATGAGAAACAATTGTATGTTTCCCTAAGTATGTTTGTCTGCATTTGTGTTGGTCCGTGTGACTGTGTGCGACTGCGTGCCTCAGAGCCTCAGACTGACAGGAGGCTTTGAGAAGACGACGCTACGGTCGCTGGTGCGAGACTGACTGCAGATGTAGCGTGTGAGAGACAGCTGCAGCAAGCAGTGGTGCAGGTAGAGCAGGCCAGATGCTCAGAGCACAGCATGTTTGTCCCTGGATGACTGTGGTGTGTGTGTGTGCGTGCCTCTGTCTGTCTCTCTGTGCTCACAAGCATGCACATTCTGAATGCGTTCAATCACATCTGCCTACGTCTCCTAATTTCACAAATGCTGTGGCTCAGGAGCCAGAGCAGGTTGTCCAATGATCCGTGGGTCGGCATGGCGACGAAAGCCAGCTCCTCCTCCTATCTACCCGCCAAAGTGTCCTCGTGGACAAGACACTGAACCTCAATTTACTCCCGATGTGCTGCTTGTGTACTGCATGTTTTTTTGCCGCCATCGGTGTGTGAATGAAATGCAAAGAGCCCTGGATAAAGGTGCTATATAAATTTAACATGTAGAAGAGAAGAAGGGAATTAATTAATATTACACCATTTGACTTTTCCAGTAAGGAAGTCAAGCAGAAGATAAGTTGACCGACTTGATTTTTCCAAAATGTTTGCACATTCTTTTTCAGATAATAACTTTATTCTGTTTATGAGATCACAAACTTTATTTAGCTCATTAGTTCAAGTTGGTTGCACAGCTCTGGGGTAGTTGAATCTACGGGGACTAGTTGATGTCTCAGTCGGACAGCCTCATGATTTCCAGGGAAACATAAGATAACGCTCCCAAAGAACGTATTTATTTCTATCATTGTGTCCCAGAGTTATCTCTTGGGTCTTGATCTTAAAGGACCAGTCAGTGATTTCGGCGATTTGGAAAAAACACCTGGTCTGACCCCAATAACAAGATGTGCACATGCAGATCCTCTATATTAGGGGAGGGGGGGGAGGGCAACACCAATGGCCACACCCACTCGACCATGATTGGAGGAAGGCCTCTCTCATACTGGATGAAGGCTTTGCCACTGATGTCCCACCGGCCCTGGCTGGTGGTAATTGAATACCGAACAATAGTAAAGGCGAACCTGGTGATTGTTTACTCGGTCTGACGGCTGTTTCTTCAGCCGCGGCCGATGGTCATCGTTCGCAGCCGATGGCCCCTAACAGTAAACCCCTAACGCTAAACATAACCTCAGTGAAACCTATAGGCTCCATTTTCGTCACATGCTAAACCCCTTATCCCCAACTTTTTTTTTTTTACTATTTTGAAAATCTTTTTGGAATGGTTCAACATTGGTAATCTATTGACATGTTGTGAGCTTGTAGACTGGTCATTTTAACTATTGAAAAATGTTTTTTTAAAATAGTTTAAAAAGGCAAAGACGTTAAGGATAAGGGCTTTAGCGGTGACGGAAATCTAGGCCTATGCCTAAACCTAACCTTAAACCCCGACTGATCCTGACGCGACCACAAAACAGTTCTGGGTTTGCCGATCGATAGTAACAGTAGTGACCATTCATATCGGTCGGGACTCTTTTACTAACGGTCGCGACTCATTCATCACCAGCTGCGACTAATGGACCATTGGCTGAAGCTGTCGGTCGTAGTTGCAAATTGATTTCGCCCAAACCATTATTTAAGGGATTTTTCACTGATTTCACTGGGGACGGGGATGAACTTTTTATGTAGTCAGTACACTACATTTTATTTTTACAAACATTCCGTTTCCTGGTGGGGATCTATTTATTCTGTAGGCTAAGTTGGAGGCTCACGTACCGTACATGATTTCTTGCCCTTCAGTAATCATTTTGAAATACGAAGCATGACATTTCACAACTATTTCCAGCTCTCTAGGCATCCTCCACCCCACCCCCCCTGCAATAGCAGGCAGAATTCTACATGATATTCCATTACTATTATTATTCAGAAAAGGGAGATAATGCAAATATGCTGAACAAACAATGAAATGCAGTCAAGTGATATTCTAGTCTGCATTCACATGCAATGAGTGCAATACATCTATATAATCATGCTAATGATGGTGGAAACTTCAAAGCGATGCATAATGTTCGGGCCAAGGACTGTCAAGTGTGTGCGTGTGTGTGCGTGTGGGTGTGCCCCCATGTGGGTACTGGTGTATGGGAGCACGTGTTGATGCCCATTCGAACCTACAGTATTTGATGTCTCTTTTATGTATTTTTCTCCTATTGTTAGTCACAGTTCAGTGGCTCCTCCATAGCTGCCCCCCCTCTCTCTCTGTCTGTCTCTCTCTCTCCTTTGCATATACTGTAGCCTCTCGCCCTCATTCTTTGGTCTGTGCCATTCTGTCAGTCTTCACACTCCCTGACGCAAACACTGTCTCCATGCGTTCCACTGACGCAGAAAGCTCATCCTGCGTATGTGTATGTCTATTTGTTCTTTATGCATGAATCTCGTGTGTGTTTTTGTGTGTGTGTGTGGAGGGGGGGGGGGGGGGGGGGGGTGCGCGCGTGCGTGTAGGGGTGTCCGTGCATGTGTGCGTGCGTCACACACATGGGCATGACGACACATTGAAGTTCGACATGACACTCCATATTTGTGCTGGGCTGCATTGGGAACTCCTCATATGATGATGGTCGAGTCATAGTGACATGAGCATGACAATGTGGCCCATCAAGCTTTCTTTTATGCATGAATTAGCCTCTGCAATGTGGAAATTGCAGTAGTTCATAATTCATATTTAGATACTACACATACTACACCTAGTACACCTTGGAGCACACAGACACGCGTACACACACGCAAAGAACGTAGGGATTCATCAATATTTATCGACATAAACATGCGTGAGCATTCAGTTCATTCAGTGTGGATCTGATTCAAATTTGTGCTGCATCGTTCGCTGCGTGTCTGCATCGGTAAATCCCTGGCAACATTGTTTGTTTCATGTTGTATTTCACCCTATTCTGTGATTCTCGGCGTCTTACATTTCATCTTCTGCAGCACGGTGAGTGAACCCAACCTATGCACGCAGACTACAGACTAACTATGCAACACGTATCAGTTGCACGTAACAGTTGATCAGTTGCTGTCACTGTTTCACGCTAAATGATTATAATCCACAGATGTTTGCTCTTCTTGCAGAGTCTCTGATGCAGTTTCATATGATGTTTACAACAACACTGCTGTGTACTGCTTGTGTTTAAAACAAAGTATTTTTCACCATTTCACAACTTCTCATGTAGTGTATGTTTGCTGCTGTTCTCTCAGAGAGAGAAGCCTAATTTATACACAATTTGCATACTGGATTATGCTAATATCATATAATAATACAGGCCAATGTCTCCAATGATTTTCAGGTCAAGGACCTCTTTAACTGAGTGATCAAGCAGGGACCCCCACTATAGGCTGTTGCTATATGCTGTAAAACTGTGTTGCAGATTAAACTAAATATAGACTTGTTTGACAGCACTATCATCAATCATTGTGTGGCCTCGATACCCAGGCTTTAATTTCGTCAGCGTTGCGTGAAAAGGGAAAGGAATAAATTGGTGGCCACATTGGCCTAATAATAATAATTTAGTAACAATTCAAATCTAAACTAGCATCCCTATTCTGGTCATGCCATAATGGCTGAACTTTTTGTGAAAATAGAACATAGGCAAATGGATCTGGTGAGAGGTAAATGAAAGGTAGACAAAGAAGAAGGTGAATTAAAAAGAATAAAAAATAAAATAAAAATGAGTGATCATGTACTGTACACAGTTAAGGTAGATATGTAGACATGACCATAGTAAAATATAATTCAACTTGTTATTGTCTGAGTCTGCTATATGCTAAGTTGTACATCATCAATTGTCTCACACTGAAAATAGCAGATCTACAAAGTCACACGTCACATCACAGCATATAGGAATGGGCTGCTCTATTCGTGGTTGCTGTGGGAGAGGTGAGGTGAAATCACGAGGCCCAGGCAATGTAAATCATTAATGAGTGAGTAATTGGATGAATTAACGAATGGCGTTGAGAAATTATTCCACTTTGTACTGCATCCATTTAATATCTGTTGAGACTTTAACATGATGGTAAATCATGAAATTGTTAACTTGTGATTGAACTATCTGATACTATCTGATTGGTATCAGTTTGACTGTAGCCTGGTCTAGCCCTCAATGATTTTGGCCTTGGGGGGCGGGGGTGTCGTGGGATCCACACGGCGGAAGTGCTGCGCTCTGATTTGATCTCACTAACGTGTCGTCATCTCCGGCCCCTCCCACGCCCGTCCACTGCTGTTCTACGTCACATCATTTAGAGCGACGCCCACCCCGGAAGGTTGACACGCCCCTCAAGGCCACTTTCCAACGCGCGTTAGTCCAGGCTTTCCGTTTTCGCGCAAGGCGAACGAAAATGAAAGCCTGGGTGTCGAGGCTAGTTTGACTGTGACACATTTTGTGCATGCGTATGTGTGTGCATATTAAGCATAAATCTACTCCATCACTGGGGCCATTGTATTTGAGGTTAATGTTAACAACATAAATCCAACACATTAGTAGATATTTTAAATTAATGAAACAAATACACACACCCCCCCTGCAGTGACCGCCACTAGGGGTCACTGCTCGGCGACTATTTCAGGTATTAAAGTTTACCCTGAAAAACATTGAAGAACCTGGCCTGTATTATTATGTATAAATTAGGCTTCCAATCCCTGAGAAACACATCAGCAGAGAGAACAGTTCGTGAACAGTGAGAAGTTGTGAAACAGTGGAAAATACTTTTTAAAAGCAAGCCGTACACCCAGCAGTGTTGTTGTTCTTCATGGTGTGGTGCGTTTAGTTAATAAAGTGCAGAAGCTTTCTTTAATAATGAAATGAACCCAATCAATATTGCATAGATGAGAAACTCGGGCAAGAAGCACAAGCGGCTGTGGATCATTATCACTCAGCCACTCGGACAGTGATTATTATAAAGCTAAGTGGTGCTTCTGTTGTATTTTTAACCCATGAGGCTATTGCTCTGGTCGCGGGTGCTCATTCCGTAGTCTGCGGCAGGTAGCTTGAGTTTACTCACTGTGGTTGGAGTTGCAGAGGAAGAATGTCAGTCATAGACCTGTCTTTTTTGTTGGTGGTGCATTCAAGGTACCTCAAAATCACAGCAATACAACATGAATAAACCGATGTCACTCAGATGTCAGTCAGTTCTCAATTACATCCCAAATAAGCTGAAGGAACCGATGCACTCGCATCGCACACGTTTAATTTCCACAGGTCTAGTGCAGTGGTTTTCAGCCAGTGGTCTGGGGACCATCAGTGGTCCTTGAGAGGGTTCCAGGTGGTCGCCATGCAGCTAAATGAATTAAAGTTGTTTAACCAGATGTAACTCTTAAAAATGACCAAATGGACCTTTGCAGGTCCATTTGGTTTCATGTTCACGCTCTCAAGAGTTAAAATATGTATAATCTGAATTAGCACAAGTCTACACAACTAGAGAATGTAAAAGATTAATGATCATTTTCATCTGTATGTTTGACTGTTTTGTTTCCAAAATCCAGCCTGGAATTGTGGACAAAAGCAAAAGAAATCTTTAGTTTTGGGGTCTGTGGGGTGAAAATGTCATCAAATGGTGATCCATGGCTGAAATTCTGAATAAATAGTGGGCCCTGGTATCAAAAAGGTTGAAAACCACTGGTCTAGTGTGTGAGTGAGTAACCTTCACACCCAGGTTTTCATTTTCGTTCGCATTGCGTGAAAACGGAAAGCCTGGACTAATTTGTTATCCACAGTGGCCTAGAGGGAGGAGTCAACCTTCTGGGGTGGGCGTCGCTCCAAATGATGTGACGTAGCACAGCAGTGGAGGGGCGAGGGATGACGACACGGTAGTGAGATCAAATCAGATCAGCTCATCTGCCGTGTGGATCCACACGGCAGATGATCGCCCTTAGGCCAAAATCATTTCAGGTTAGGCCAGGCTAGTGAGTGAGTGAGAGATTGAGAAAACATTATGCCTCAACTAAAATAATGGTATGCCCTCTTCACCCCCCCCCCCCCCTCCTGTGCTTGTGCTCTCCCAACCTTTCTCTCTCACACACTCCTCTTTCCCCTTAGTCCCCCCCCACACCACCCCACCCCCTGGGTGTGTACAATGCAATTACAGAAACGGAGGGGTGTAAAAACCATTTAGCTAATCACCACTGTGAATTGTTTGTTTGACACACTTGGCACCGCGTAAAGCTGTCTTTCTGACTGTGTAGGTGCTCATTTGGTTCTCTGCATTTACTCACGTTTTCCTCAAACCGATAAACAAAAGACAATACATACACAAACACATTAGGGTGGAGAAGAGTGATTGGATTATTAATGCCGCACACATATCACAGAACTGCATTGAGATTTAGAAGATTCTAATCTCAAACATCGTGAGCCCTCTGCTGAATGCCTAAATTGTAAAATTGTGAATTCGGTGTCCTTCCAGCTGCTCATAATTGAGAGAGAATTCACAGTAAGCAAGAAGAACAACACATCACATAAGAATCTAACATCTAACAGTGGAATATGGATGGATGGATGGATAACCCAAGTGCAATAGCGGTAGTGCAGTCAATGATTGCAATGTCAAGTTCAAGAGTTCAAGCAAGACATAATACTACATAGGAGGCCCAGGGATGGGGGGCATGGGGCAGGTTGCTCATTTAGCAGCTGGACAGCCTGTGGGTAGAGGCTGTTGGTCAGTCTGTTAGTTCTGGATCGGATTGACCTATATCTCCTACCAAAGGGCAGGCGTTGGAATATATGGTGTGCTGGATGGAACTGATCCTGTGTGATGTTTTTTACACGCCGTAGGCAGCGGGAGGTGAAGACTCTGGAGATCTCTGGGAAACTAGACCCAGTTATTTTCCCTGCAGTCTTGACCACTCTATGGATGGCCTCCTTCTCTGCCCTGGTGCAGCTTGAAAACTTAAACTACATATTTTAGCCTTTGCTTGCGCCTTCAATGTCAGAGAGACTAGGGCAGTGCTAGGGGCTAATGTGAGTTTTCAGACTATGGCAGAAGAAAACTCACCTTCATGTAGAAAAAACGCTGATGTAACACTGGAGCTCTATACTGTAGTACTACTTTCTTTCTTTCTCCCCAGAACTACAACATTGTTAGTATGTGTCACTAAACATTTTAGTCAAACAATATGTTGGTGATCGGCTATATGTGGGAAAGGACACTTTAGTTTTCATACCTTTTGATTTGACACTCTTACTTGCTTTAACATTTCTCTGTATTGCAACACTTATGTGGATGTGTTTGTATATTTTGTTTGTATATTCCCATACTGCCTTCAAGGGTTAGGTTTGGCCAGCTTCAGCATATGAAAGAAATATTATTGGATCATTTGGGGACTTTGGGGACTGACTCGTAGCCAATCTGGATTACCTATTTTGGGCATTAAACGTTTTCAAAAATAGCTGATCTATAAGCTCAACACACATTGTCAAATTTGCTATTTCTTGTAATTAGGACTGTGCATTTTGGCCACCCTACCCTAGTATTTTCCTGAAACGATGCCTCTGCATCTAACGCAATAGAATGTACAGTACAGTATACTGTACTGTAAGAATGGAGGTGGGGGGGATTGTTATGTAACTTGCTTTTCAGTGCTATGAAACCATGTGATTTTAGGGAGGCAAATGAGACGTGTACAATGTGCCTACAGTATATAACCAAGCAATGCCCCTGTGACCTAAATACTAGGAACTTTCACAGATGACTCCAGGCCTATCACGTCGGGCCACAATACACCATTAGGCACCCACGTATTGTCACTAATAACATGAATCTATTGTGACAAACATGATTCCGCCTCTTGAATTATGAATGCCTTAGTAGAGACAGGGTAGACTGGGAGTTTGGAGTGGAATAAGAGGTGGATTACGAAACACCCTATCCTCCACGTTAATAGTGTTTTGTAGTGCTGTGCCAGATGCGCTAATCCTTAAGTATGTTAGTCATGGCTGAAGTGAAGCATCTTCAATATGCATCTGTTCTATACAGCTCCCTGTCTCTCCCGAGATAACCTCATATATGAGTTAATATAAGATTTAATTTATCTCTGAATTTGTGTGGAAATATGTGTTGCAGTCACTTCATTCATATGTTTTTGACTACAGTTCTGCAACCAAGTCCTGCATTCCAGGACCACAAACATCTTGTTGGCACCAATGGTTCCAATTGGTTCCATTGTTTTACCAGTAGCCATGCCAGATATTACAGTGTTGTACCTGTTGTTGAGTCCAAGACTCCTGATGAGTTTGGTGTCTCTGAGCTCCTGGTGGGTGACAGGATAGTTCTTCTAGTTATACATTAACTACAGGTATGTCCACTCCGTCCCAGCTGTGAAGCGCACGTCTATGCCTCCAGTCCTGTGACAGTTCCATTATTGGTGTGTCAAAATCTATAAATAATATGGCTGGCAAGACACAAAGCAAACTTTGCTACAGTTGGGATATTTTAACTCAAGGTAATATGGGAGGAACGGACCTTCACATTTCCTTTTACTCTATATGGAATTATTTCCAGTCCTACTGAAAATAGTTTTCCAAAAATAGGGAAACTTAGCACCCAGGGTAGCCATAGCAACAACATTCTAAGTGTTAAGGTTATGACACCTGCACTTTAGGCGATTTTGCTGTGCCTACAGCCGACAGGGAAGCGGCATCGCCAGAGTTCAGTGCAAATACAACATTTGCGAACAACTCGTGCTAGTTGTGTTCATAGTATGTCATAGTACATCAGTGCCATACTATGGAGAAAATCTGGATACTTTACATTCAGAAATTGGGTGATCAAAATGGGAACTTTAGAGCCTCATGGTGTAAAACAGAAAAACAATTTACCACAGAGGCAAGACAAAGTATTTGTCTTTGGACAACGGCACTGTGTATGGACATATTGGTGACCCCTGTGTTGATATGACAAGCAGAGACACGTTGCCCCAATCTCATCCCCTCATCAAATGGAACCCTGGTGCTGCCAGTGTGCCAGTGAATGCTGTCCTGTCAGCAGTATTGCGACAGCAGCTCTTGAAACGAGACGTCTGGCTGTCGATACATGTATATTCATGATGAACCTTGACCGTTGGCTGATGCAAGACAGTTTTGTTCGTCATGGCTGGAACATTGTGAGTCATGATGAATTGCTGTATCTAAGCTGTTCTACTTTCTTCATACCAGCTGTCCTGGGGTCCGTGTCTCATCTGTTTCAATGCTAAATTTGTTGTTGCTTTAAAAAACAACATACTTCAGGCTACTTAGAAAAACTGTTTGGGACTGTTGTGTTTTGTCTGAGTGGAAAGGCATTTGAAGCAGCAAATGCTGAGCAGAAAAAAATCCTTTCCAGAATCCACTTTTTTCACTGCACACAGTCCCAATGAGCATTGTTTCTTGAGCTTCATTATTGTGACAACATCATTGGTGTAGTTACAGTAAAGACTTTTGTCTTCCCTCATCTCCAAGTCCTTCCCTCCGAACTAAGAGTTCCCTTTGCCTGATGGGGATTACCTACCCTGGAAATCAAACTAATCTACCACACAGTAAAATATAAAATCCCTGGGGAAATTGGTCTAGCGCTCCTCAGTAGTTTGAATCACATTTTTCGCATCCCAGAGTTGTGAGTGACCTATCAGAAGCCACTATTCAAAAGTGAAAGTTTTTTTTTCTGTGAAGTTGGATGGGAGATGCAATAAATCTTCCACACTGAAGTTCCATATCTAACATCAATATTCAACTAGAGATTATTGTGGTGTGCCCAGCTGCCAACACGATAAAATATTCACATGTGTCTCCCATCTTTACTGTGTTCTTCTCTCCATCTGTTTTATTTACTACTTTTCTTCACCCGGTTTTGGGTATTCCTCAAACATGGGGGGGCATGCAGTGGAGTTGATCACCTATAGTATGCATGTGATATCATCATCATACCAGGAAGTTATGCAGGAATTAACACCTAATGAGTGACAAAAAAGTATGTTCTGGCCTTGACAGCTCATATATCGAGAAAAGTCCAGTTTGATTGTATTACAATATTAAACGTTAAATAAATTTTTCATTCCCAGGAACATCGGCAGACAATCTTAGTTCATCGGAATGCAATATGAGAAATCTTTACTATAGGTTAATGTGTAACAATTTCATTTGCTTGCATTTTGGACAAAATCTATTGGAGTGTCCCACAGCATTTATTTTTTATTTTTTACATTGTACACCATATGATTCAAGAGTTAGAAGACAATAGGTGAAATGACCTGTTATAGCGCCCCATGTTTGGAAAAGAAACACTGGCCTATCTCCCCATAAAAACAACACTGTGGTGGAAATGTCTTTTCTCCCTGTGCCTGCTGATATAGACAACAGTTGAGAGAAGGATCTGTCCACCACGAATGGGCTTAGGGGGCATTTTAGAGCAGTGCTTGAATCCCCCACTCTTCCCAGGTTAAAGCTGCCCATTAAGCTGCTCCATATTGCTTCCTCGCTCTTCTCTCCTGTCCATCTTCATTAGAGGGCAGCGATCCCTCAGCAGACTGTCAGTATATAGAGTCACTATGTATCTCCCTCCTCTTTTTTTGTTCGGACATTCAATTACTGCCCTCTCTTTCCTTGCTGGCTCTCTGATTAAATTTCTTTCTCACTCTGTCTGGGCATTTCTGAATTTCTACTATAGCCCAACTTCTTTTATGGAAGTGTGATTGAACGCCAACGCATCGGGTCATGCTTCTACATCGTTAAGCAAAGTAAAACGCCTGAGGAAGCAAAACTTTGAGTGTGAATGTTGCATGGTAGAGTTGGAAATATAAGCAAGTAAAAAAAAAGAATGTCTCTCTGAGGTTATGTTGGATACAAGCATCGAACCGACGTTACGTATGGATTAGAAACAGCTTGAGGGATTCGGCAAAGCTTAGCTTTATTTGTTAGTGGATTTGTGTTATTTTGCAGAGGTCTATCTGGGTGTGCCTCTGCCAGCCGAGGTGACAAAAATAGCAATGGAAGATGGTGCGTGCCTCAATATACACCGGTAGACCTTTTCCAATGATGCTGTAGGGGGGCGGCAGACACAGTGGTCCTCGTTGGCACGTGCTTGCAATGTGCGTCTAATTTGCGAACAACACACCCCTTACTGTGTCTCTCCTCCATGGAGACCTCTCCACCACGCAGGACCTAGAACATCTGACGCCTTAGGCGTGTGTGTGTGTGTGTGTGTGTGTGTGTGTGTGTGTGTGTGTGTGTGTGTGTGTGTGTGTGTGTGTGTGTGTGTGTGTGTGTGTGTGTGTGTGTGAACTGTATAATGTATTAGAGATAGCTGCAATGCTGGCATACATTTTACCTATTGCATACAACACTTCATCTTTTTTACCTCTAGTTCCTAAAGCATCTGACATCTTTTTTGTGTTGAAATTGAATATTTAAAATATGAATAGTAGTTTCTTTGGTGGAATTCTGTTTTGTGTGTGTGTGTGTGTGTGTGTGTGTGTGTGTGTGTGTGTGTGTGTGTGTGTGTGTGTGTGTGTGTGTGTGCGCGCGTGCACACGCACATGCCTGTGATCTGACTCTACTAATTGCATCATTAATAGTGCAATAATGTTAGACGGGTGCGCCCTTTGATAGAGACCAGAGGGGTGACGTTGTCGCTCTTACCCCCTCCCCCTCACCTCGGCAGCTCATGTCGACAGGCTCCCAGGCACACAAACAAATCGCAAGGTTAATTGACCCACGCGGCAACGTGACTTGCCAATGAGGTGGTACTGATCGCTGATCGAAGAGCTGTCATTCACAATCGATCTATGAACTCACAACGCGGCACGTTGTGTAAATGACTGTACATGGTGAAGTGAGGGGGAAAAAAGGTAGGGGGCCTAGTAGTGCATACAGACCACTGGGGGACAAAGTACAGAGGGTTTAAGTTGCTAATTGATCCATGACGTTTATTACCTTCCCACGTTGTTGTAGTTAACGCACTTAAAGGCCATGTATTAGTCAGCCGTCATTCCATTGGGCCTTCACTGTGACACACATGTCTCTGTCTCTCTGTTCGTCGCCTTCAACTCATCCATACCTATCAGGGGCGGATCTAGGCATGGGCATGGGGGGCAATGCCCCCCTAAATACCCAGTCTGCCCCCCAAACACGATGCAAAACAACCCAAGATATTTCAAATTAAAGTGCTTATATTTAAAATGATGTGAAACACTACTACTGCTACTAACTAACTACAGCTGTGTTACCACTAAACCAACAGCATTTCATCATTGAAAACAGAAAACTCTCTGAGTCAGACCTTTAGCTTTATGCATGCTGCGTGTCTGTTGCAACTTCAACAACAACTGATGTTATTATTGATGCTTTACTTGACTAATAAAAGTCCTGTAACCGAAAATGGTATGGGGGCGGCTTCATACCATTTTCTCTTGCCCCTCCAACATGTTCTCTTGCCCCCCCCAAACGGGACATGTTTCATCCGGCCCTGATACCTATCCCTGTGGATGCTTTCACTAGCACTGGTTTATGTCTCTCCTCTATTGTGTCAGTATCAGTCTCTGTTACACATGAATGTGCGTTCCTGCCTTTATTACCGGCGCTCAGTCAAGAGCCTCCATTTACTGTGGCATCCAGTGTAGAGAAGACACACGGTGGACAGAGGACAGAGGCTGCTAACAATAAAGAATTGCTTAATGGCTATGGGAAGGTTTACGGAGAACACACACAAGCGTTGATGTACTGATGCAATGAACTGCGCTGTTTATTACCACTGTTTGCTTGCTGTATTGTAACTCAGGATCATTAGAAATTTAACAAGGGGCAGGTCGATAGTGCCCCCCCCCCCACCAGCGCACATGTATGTGCACAGTCAACACACACAAACAGACACACACTCCTAAACACACACAAAATCTATAGTTAACAAATGGGCATGAAGTTAATGAAATTTACAACTCGTGCTGTATCCCTTCCTCCTGTTAACACCTATTGCTCCTCAGTAACAGGTGTTACTGTATGTGAGGCGGCTGCATGCCACAGTACAGTATGTCATTTAAACTACAATAATAATAAAATAACGAATACATTTTCATGCACATATAAATGTTTTAAATAAACAACAATGTTTGATTTAAACTCACAAGATGAATGGGATTTATTTTTAAATCAGCGAGGGAGAGGCAATGCCTTAAAGGTAGAGTGACCGGCGGGAAACCGCAAGGTTCCCAGTTTGAGCCCGGGAGTGTCATTGAGCAAGACTGAAACTTTAGTTGCTCTCAGTGTCCAGGTTGGTGCCTTGCATGGTGTCTCCCGGCATCCGTGTGTGTATGTGTGTGCATATCAGGGGTTGACACTAACACTTGCCCGCTTGCCCGGGGCAAGTAAAAAAAAATGGTCGGGCAAGTGAAGACTGCTACCTGGTTGCCCGATCGGGCAAGTGTGAAACATAGTGCACTATAACACAACACAAGATACATTTGTCTTGAAGGCAGTCATTGCACTCTGCCTCTGTGTCTTTCCCTGCTTTCTAGCTGTCCACAATTCCAGGCTGGATTTGGGAAACAAAACAGGCAAATTAACATACACATCAAAATGACCTAATCTTCTACATTCTCTAATTGTGTAGACCTGGGCTAATTAAGATGATATTTTTTTAACTCTTGAGAGTGTAAAAATGAAACCAAATGGACCCGCAAGGGTCCATTTGGTTTCATTTTTACATTCTCAAGAGTTACATCTGCAAAATTTACAATATATTTTTTGGGGGCAAGTGACCATGAGCTGAGGGCAAGTAGAACCTGACTTGCACTTGCCCGATGGGCAAGTGCCTCTGAGACCTTAGTGTCAACCCCATGCATATGTGTGTTTGGATGGGATGCACAATCTCACGTCTTGGATAAAGGCACTGCATAAATGCAGCGTTTACTTTTGACTTCACCACTCCCTCATGAACCCCTTTCCTCTCTCCACCCTTCAGAGGGACTTGCTCATTTGAATGTACCTTGCGTTATTTATTTCTATTATTCACTTGAGTTCAAATAGTCTGCCTATATCTTTGTGGTATTAAATCAAAGGAATTAGAACTTTGCACTGGTAATCCGTATGCAAATGTCTTATTCAATTACAGAGCTGCATGAGCATAAGTCTTGTAGCTGAATCTTAAAAAGTTAAGCTGCAAAATCCTCTTTAGTCTGAAGGTCCCAGCTCTAATCGCCTGGATATTGTTGTTTTTTGGTCCCATTAATTCTACTGATGTCCTGACCTGTACTCTGTGTGTGTGTGTGTGTGTGTGTGTGTGTGTGTGTGTGTGTGTGTGTGTGTGTGTGTGTGTGTGTGTGTGTGTGTGTGTGTGTGTGTGTGTGTGTGTGTGTGTGTGTGTGTGTGTGTGTGTGTGTGTATTCATTCATGCACCAAGTGTTTAGAACACTCGGTTTGTGTTCCATTCCCACCTTGTCTTTGTGTTATTACAAAGAACACAGCTGAAGCTTAAGGACACATAATGGGACACTGCTGTGTTTCATAACAAATGGTTGAATAGGTGGTGATTATACAGCATGTTGTCATTGTTTGTATATGGACATTGTTGTCTGTGGCCACTGGCCAGTGTCCAGTACTGTGTGTGTGTGTGTGTGTGTGTGTGTGTGTGTGTGTGTGTGTGCGCGCGCGCACGTGCGCGTGTGTGCGCGCGTAGTGGATTACTGTACAACAAAGTATATCATGCCAATATACGGCCCTCATTTCCTTTTGCCCTCCTGAAGTATTGTACAGAGTCTGAGTTAATTCACGCAAAAAGCACTACGCAACAGAGTGTGAGAGAGAAATTTCCCCTCTTGCATCATGCCCTTAACGTGATGTGTTGGACTTGGGTTATTCCCAATCCCACAGAGCATAAATGACGCAAGGAGCATTACTTGATGCAAGCAGATTAAAATACTCCTGGCGTGCTTTGGCAAGAAGAACGTTTTTCCTCCTCTGCTCGAGCCTTCTTGAAAGAGGATGACACTTCCTCCGGCTCATTAAGTTGTGGATGTAACCATGATATGGCATGCCATGGATAGATCACATTGAAAGTTAAACAGGACAACATGACACCATCCTTTCAAAGCACAGCTTTGCAAATTCGTCAGTGGTTGTCATGTATGAACTGGGCTGGCCATGTCATTATATCCATTGGTCAGTTGGCCACTGTTTGCATGGACAACAATATCTTTTTTTTTTTGCGTTTCACGTTTTCATGTCGTGATTATGAACTGAATAAACGGACCTGAATGGGGAAAAAAAGACCGCAAGGACTTTTTCCAGTGATCCCTTCGGTTGTGTGTTTGACTGACCTGCTCTGATTTCATTTATGTTTACAGATTACATTTCTGCCTGTAGGCATGTAGATTGGTTATTTTCAGCACACATGACATCATTATTTCCGCTACAATGCCGTCAAAATAGGAATGCCCAACCAACTGACATTAAGACATGTTCAATCAAAACCACTTGCAAAGGGTTCAAAACCACTTGCGAAGGGTACCTATGGACAGCTGCAATTCAAAACTGTTCTCCGTAAAATATGATTCCTCCACCCACTGCCTTTTCCCCCTATTTGTAATATTATTCTTTCCCATTTTACCTCCACTATTATTTGCAGGTTTACAGAAGTGAATATTTGTACGTCTTGATGCCTTGATGAAATGAACATGGTGGCCTACTGTTAATCTGTAAGCTGTTAATACAAATGTAATGCATTCATCCAGTCATGGTACACATATATTGTACATACAGAACTGTAGACTGCAAGGTTATATATGATAATGATGCATAGTCACACATGTGTATGAACGCACGCACACATACAGTCTATAGGCAGGCTGTCCTGCCTCAGAGTGCTGTTAAGTGGAAAGGCAGAAAATTGTAGCAGACAGGTTTATTTTCCATTGCCATGCAGTTGCCCTGGGTTACACACAATGGACATCCGCATAATGAGGATGTGTGAGAGTACTAAAGAGGAAAAGAAGAGTGTTGGTATATTTAGGGAGTGAAGTTGGCTATAATGTGCATTTATATAGCGCATTTATCCAAAGTGCTTTACATACCATTGTGCATTGCATTCACCCATTCACATTCATGATGAAGAAAGAGATGGCGACTCAAGTAGAAGACTCTCACTTGAAGACTCAACTTGACTCAGCACTCTAGGTCAATGACTGTTAATGACTCATCGTGTCAAATTGTATTTTGGACCATAAGATCTGTGCTGTCAACCTTAGCTGATCATTTCACATCCACATGGCGATGCGGCCTCAAACTGACGCCTTATGGCGAAACTAAACAAATGTTATTAGCTTCACACAAGCCTTACAACTTAATTTACCTTTGGTTTTGTCTTACATTGGGATATGATGTGAACTTTGTCGGTGCGTCTGCTGCTGCTGTGCTTGACCCTATACTATTCATTTCTATGCATTTCTATGCATTTTTCACTTCGGGTTGGTTGCACTGAGACTCGTGGCCATCTCTGGCTCAAGGACAGTTCAACACTACTTTGGGGCAGCACAGGATCGAACTGGGAACCTCATGGTTCCCATCTGGCTGCTCTACCGACCACTCTACCCCTGAACCACTGCCATTCTAATCTTGCAAACTACTGGACTGATCATCATCATATTTCTTAATTCTTCAATTCAGTTCTCTAATTTTTTCAATTGGACAACGGCAAATATGATCATGTCATTATTCTGAATTAAGAATCACAGAGCAATAACAGAACAAGTGTCCCTCCATGCTGGTCTGGAATTAGCCAATCATGTGCCCGATTGTCTGTCTTGTGCTTATGGGATGCAGTCAATGGCAGACATGCAAATCATAATAGATTAAAGGCCCCACCACTCAAATTATCATTATATACACCACACTGTTTTGGTATTTTTGGGACTTAATTGGTGTGGACTTCATACAAGCTATAATATACGACGTGTTTGACAATTGTACTAATTCTGCTCTAGCATGTGTCCCTTTTAATGCAGTTAATACAAATCCACTTGACACATGTATGAGCAAATCTGAATGGCATGTAAATTTGAACGGCATGTAGAATCAGATGTTTTGTGAACTAGCCAGGTGCTGGGCCAGGGTTTGTGAGGTGACAGCACAGCTCTGTAGGTGGAAGATTCAGCTCCACAGGGCATCGCTATCAGACCCACACAGGGGTGTCTTTGTGCTTGTAGTGGATGTGTGCCTGCAATGGATTCATCCTAGGAGATGCCGCTCGGCTGCACCCACACCTACTGTAGCTGTGTTTACGTGTGTGTGTGTGTGTGTGTGCGTGTGTGTGTGCGTGCGTGTGTGCGTGTGTGTGTGTGTGTGTGTGAATGCGAGAGCAGTAGAGGGGGGCCTTAAAGCATGCAGTGCTAGCAGTTACAGTATACTACTACCCACAGTGAAACATCTGTGAATTTATGAAATAAATTTGAACCAGCACCTTCCAGGACAACATGAGTAGACTATTTCACCCTGCTGTCATGGTGGTGTGTGGTGCTGTAGGACACGCTGTGGATGTCTTCTTGTTGTGGTTCATACTACTTTCATATGATTGAGAATTAATACGGTAATGTGCACAATTACACAGTGCACAGGAGTAGCTGACAGAAATGTCAGCTACAGATTCTGGTGGTAGACAGCGATATATAAAGAAAACCAATTGTCAATATTACTTAGCATTGAAATGTTGTGCTGTCATGTGTTTTTTTGTCTTGAATATATTTTTTCTGATCTCATTCTCCTATTATTTGTTGTTGTTTTTTGTGATGTTTGCTAGACAAGAAAGTGTAGTGGATCTGTGACAGTGAAATGTGTTCAGTTTTGCTTTCCTTTGAGGTAAATATCTTGGTGTGTGATTTCATCTGCTGCGTCACATTGCAGGCTGGCTGTTAGCTTAAAGACATGCGGTTGGATCATTTTGGCCTGCATTCCTGCCTCTTCTGGCCTGTAATACGGATAGTGACTAAGTTCCGAGGGGAATGCCTTTGGCAGACTGCGACAGGAGCGAGTACAAAACACTTTCTGGGGCTATTATATCTCATATCTGCCTTGCCGGACATCCGCGGCTTATGTGCCAGCTGCCTTGGGTTAATGGAGGTCTTTCACTTTGATAAGCGATATCTTTGCATGTGGCCTTTCATTCATTTGATACAACGTATACAGTCATTTTATTTATCTCAGGAGAAATACCACACCAGTTTATGCTGCGGAGCTGTCAATTTAGATTTGATATAGATACTATCTTTTATTGTAACTTTAATAGTCATGTTGCCGGCTGGTGTACACCAAGCAAGAATATTCCGTTCTGAAATTGGAAGCCATTGGAAGCCAAAGTAAACATCAAGCTTAAATGACTCCTACAAAGTTTGATTTTATGGACTATGACCCCATTTCATCCTTTAAAATTTTAATACGTCATTTATTATTTTCCAAAGACTTCATGTTTCAATCAACTGGTTCTTCCTTTACAATGTAAAATTATGGTCCCATTGAGAGTTAATAGAGCATAAAGCGGGGTATGCTTTAGGGTGCAGCTATACACTATGATCCACCACCATAGGCTACTGTCCTTGTGTGTGTGTGTGTGTGTGTGTGTGTGTGTGTGTGTGTGTGTGTGTGTGTGTGTGTGTGTGTGTGTGTGTGTGTGTGTGTGTGTGTGTGTGTGTGTGTGTGTGTGTGTGTGTGTGTGTGTGTGTGTGTGTGTGTGTGTGTGTGTGTAGGTGTGTGTCCTGTGTGACATGTTCTCAGCTTGTATGTGAGCTCTTTTGGCAATTATAAACCAGCTCTATTTTGTTGGATAACAAATCAAACCTTCTAAGTTGCTCTCCCACCTCTAACCCCTCAAAAATAGAGCTCCCCGAAAGCCATGTTGTATACTTCAAACACGGTTTGCAGAAGCAATCCCCAACACTTTACCTCCAACCTAGATAGCAAATAAATGGAGGGGAGAAGTGGACAAACAGAACTGAACAGAGAAGGAGAGAGACTGAGTGGAAGAAACACTTTAGGTTTTCAGGTCAGTTTTTCCTTTGCCTTCATTGTCTGATAACCTATTTCATATGGTCAATCTCAGGTCAACAACCAGGGGCACCAGGTTCAGCTTGAGTCTCTCTCAAATATCTGTCCATCTCTGTGTATATCTGTCTTTGCACAGTAGTTCTAACAGTGAAGGTACAGTATATTTAGGAGGAGAAAAATAGACAAAGGCAACATCTTAACATTAACTGTGGTATTACATACAAGTTCAGAATATATACAGAGGTTTCTCAGTAAAACTGCCAAACCACTGTTTTATTGTAGGTTTGTCCTGGACTTTGGCCAAACACTATTTTGGGTGTGGAACAATCTGCTGTAGATCGATCAAATCCTAATCTTGAAATTAGACCTGGATAATGTCCGATAAGCCATCGATTTAGGATTTGCCTTTAATCAGCTCCTTTTGGAGAATTTAGTGTGGATTGTATTGAGTAGGGGTGAATGAATCCCGCCATGATGTTTCTATGGCTGACACAAGGTAATGATCATTCAAAAGAATACGCACAGTGATTATTAGTCTTTAGGGTGGTGGTGTTCCATTTGATATTCTTCTATCACAGCAGCACACAAAACCTACTTGCTGCTAATATGCACATAGTGGTACATAGTAATCCCATAGCAATCAGAACCACAGACTCAAATGTATTACCAACTTTTAATTCATTGTACATTCTACTTAATTGTAAATTGCAATTGTAAATTCAACTAATCTGCATGTATATGACGCATTACAATGTTTTTTACTTGATGTAAGTCACTCTGGATTAAGAGCATCTGCCAAATGACTAAATTGTAAATTGTAATGTACGTATTATGTCTCCGATCTATTGGTACAATGGACAGATGGTTAGGAAGAGTAGCTCGGTTTCATCTTAATTTTGTGTGCAGTGGGAGCATAGTCTGTCTTCTCGTAATACAGGTCTGCCTGGGGGGAGCTATAGCCCCCTCCTCACACAATCATCACATAGGCCTACAGTACAATTCACCAAGGCTTGCCAAACCTTACTCAGAGATAAGGTTTTCATATCCCGTAAGTCATTTATGAGCACCATACTTGAAAATCAGGAGAAACTGAGTTTTACTTTTCATTATCTTTGAAAACTTTGCTCATTTCGGTGCTTCTTTCTAAAATGAAAACTTTCCCCTTCTTTGTAATACCCACATGGCTAGTCGCAGAGAAATATTTCATGGTAACATTAATAAATAACGCAATGAAACTCAGCTGGCAGTTTTAAGGGGGAAAAAATTAAAACACAGCTAGAAATTGAGAGAGAGAAAGGTGGGGGGAGGGTGAGAGAAATAAATTAACAGAAAATAGGTAGGGTGTGTGTGTGTGTGTGTGTGTGGGGGGGGGGCATACAGACTATCCCTGTATCGGACATACTGTAGTGCAGATAAGCTGAGCTGTCATATTTTTCAGCGGATGAATCCATCACGATGCATGCATACATCCACACAGTCAGCTTTACAGATTGGAAACACGTTCGCCTGGCATTGCTCAAGGAGTGAAAACAGCCACGGGGCAGAAGCTGGCGGAGAGACGGAGGGACACATCAGTAAGGCGTCTGTGTTGGCAGTTAGTGCATCTTACTAGGGAGCAGACTTTGGATGGAGGGAGTCTTTCGTCCTGAGTGACAGTGCAGAACACACCTACACCGCTATGATTGCAAAAGTAATGTTTTTGAATGGAACTCGTCCAGGCAAACAGCCCAGGACCAGACACCCAAAGGCCACTGCTATGAATTATGCAGATGAAGCAGTGCAGCCTAATGCCAAAGCACCCCTCTGCAGCCATTTTAATATGGATGCCATTCCACATTACATTTACTTCAACACAGACATCACACACTCTGGCCTTGTCGCTCAAGTGATTACTTCTCCTCCTTTCTCTTCTTTGTTCATTTCTCCTTTCCATTCTTACTTCCACCCTTCCTGCAAACTGTCAAATTCTGGAAATAAATCCATGGCATCTATTTATAGGATTATTATAGCTTTTAAAACACACAAAATGTTTAGTAGCATATATTTATATTTTCCATCAGGCACAAATCAGACGCCTACATTGGCAGAAGGACCCACAGGAACACAGTAGCCAGCTGCTAGGATAGCAACAAGCAGATGAGAGTGAATTTAAAACTAACTAAAACAGAAGAGAGGATTATAAGTTTGCCGTGGGTCTCGGTAAGACTGCATGGGAGTGAAGGCTGGATATATGACACAAAAACCATGGAACCACACCATGGAAATCGGAATATACAACCAGGGCACTTCATAACTTTGCTGACCTGTCTGCACTCAGCAGTGGTGAGTGACACAACTTTATACAGGGCTTGACACTAACACTTGCCCGCTTGCCCGGGGCAAGTAAAAAAAATGGTGGGGCAAGTGAAGACTGCTACCTGGTTGCCCGATCGGGCAAGTGTGCAACTTAGTGCACTATAACACAACACAAGATAAATTTGTCTTGAAGGCAGTCATTGCACTCTGCCTCTGTGTCTTTCCCT
This sequence comes from Benthosema pterotum, assembly GCA_039105355.1. NCBI lineage: Eukaryota > Metazoa > Chordata > Actinopteri > Myctophiformes > Myctophidae > Benthosema > Benthosema pterotum. The sequence goes on along the minus strand of CM076972.1, from coordinate 30,031,316 downwards.
GCTTTCTAGCTATCCACAATTCCAGGCTGGATTTGGGAAACAAAACAGGCAAATTAACATACATATCAAAATGACCATTAATCTTCTACATTCTCTAGTTGTGTAGACCTGGGCTAATTAAGATGATGAATTTTAACTCTTGAGAGTGTAAAAATGAAACCAAATGGACCCGCAAGGGTCCATTTGGTTTCATTTTTACGTTCTCAAGAGTTACATCTGGTTAACCAACTTAACTGGGGACCACCTGGAACCTGGGGGGCAAGTGACCATGAGCTGAGGGCAAGTAGAACCTGACTTGCACTTGCCCGATGGGCAAGTGCCTCGGAGACCTTAGTGTCAACCCCTGTTTATACATACTGTACCTTATCTACAAGCTCACAATGCACCACAGCAGGCCAGAGAAGTGTTGTGGGCTTGTAGATTGGCTATACTAATGTAACAGTAAACACTACTTCCCTGCAGTGGTTTGCGGGTGGTTGCGGATATTGGATTCCTAATGAATGCGGTCGGATGATGGGCACATCATTGATATGCACAGGCGGGTTTCAGGTGGCATCCTCTAATCCTAACACAGACATTGAATACCATTGACAGTGACCATTGAATGACCAGCTTTGTGTGTTTGTGTAAGAGGACGCAAATTGAGATTGGCCGGAATGAGCTGATTTATGATAATGTGTGATTGTAAGAACGCCCCTCGCGTCACACGGGTGTGCTATTATATATTGCATATGAAAAACAGCGCAGACCAACAACGAATACCCACAATTCACTTGTGCAACAGTGTATAGCAGAACCTATTTTGATATACGGAATGCCTAGGTAGAGTATGTAATATTAATGCTCAGTGGTTCTATTCTCACCATCCATGCAGTGTGCTCCCAATAAAAGCCTTGAATAAAAGGCTTGTTTGAACCGGGATGATTCCAGCTCCACCTCTGTTATCATCCCTATTGACAGTTATGGCAGACAGTATGTGATAGCAGAAAGGCATGCGGAGAGGAGTTGGTTGCTTTTACTATTTACTATAGCAAGATCCACATGGTCCCTTCACTCACACAGACTCTATGAAGTCCATTTTATGAGTGTCTGTCTACTGTCTTTATGAAAGACGGAACAAGACCAGAATAAGGCAGAAAGAAAATAAGATGTTAGGTGTGTGTGTGTGTGTGTGTGTGTGTGTGTGTGTGTGTGTGTGTGTGTGTGTGTGTGTGTGTGTGTGTGTGTGTGTGTGTGTGTGTGTGTGTGTGTGTGTGTGTGTGTGTGTGTGTGTGTGTGTGTGTGTGTGTTTGTGTGTGTGTGGTGAAAGAGATTGAGAATAATATAATAGATGTGTTGGAAACGGAAGGATCACACTTGTGTGAAGTGAGAGGCGACTGTGGCTCAGGAGGTAGAGCAGGTCGTCCGATGATTTGTGGGTCGGCAGTTTGAATCCCAGCTCCTCCTGTCTAAATGTCCTTGGGCAAGACACCCCAAATCCCCCCTGATGTGCTAGTTGTGCCTTGCATGGCAATCGGTGTTTGAATGTGTGTGTGCATGAGTGAATTCAATACACTATGTAAGGCGATATGTAAATGCACCATTTACCATTTATTTACATTTACATTTACATGGGGTCATTTAGTCCCCTAAAGTCCATACATGGACTGCACCGGCAAAATATTTACGTTATAAGCAGTGTTGGGCAGTAACTAATTTTAGATTACATATTACTGTAATATTATTACTTTTGCTCCAAAAAGTAAAGTAACGAGATTACTCTGCAAAAATGGGTAATAAGTAACGCATTACTTTGCAAGTAACGCCAAGTTACTTTTTTAAAATGAGCTTCTTGTTGCATGCAAAAATAGAACAGATTTACAAGCTAACGACAGGTACTGTAACAACAGAGATGTGCAGTAGATTGTAAGCAAATCGCTTGCTGCTTTATTTTGTTTATTTTATTTTTAAATACAAGACCTCAACTGCCTTTGACTTTTTAAACTTTCACAATTGTTTTCAAAGAGACAGATTTTGTTGGCTTTGTTTTCAGGTGCAGTTTGTGGGATTGGAGACTATTATTATTCCAATAAATTGGATTCAGTTATAAAAAGAGCTCGCTAAACAGATTATGTTGTACATCTCTATTTTTCAAAGGTGGTGTTGAGAACTTGGGAAAGTAATAACGTAATATGTAATATATTACTCTTCGATTCCAGTAATAAGTAAAGTAATGATATTACTTTGTCTAAGGGGTAACGAGTAAAGTAAAGAAGTTACTTTCCTAAGTAATATTGACCAACACTGGTTATAAGTGCCAAAAACAAACATTAAAACTCGCATAGACTTGGGCGTAATCTTCAAGAGCCATGCATTGGAGGGGCTGGCGCCCCTCAGAACAGGTAACTGAAATCCCAGCTTTACTTTGTTCCAGTGGGTTTGTTTGGCTGCAGTGGTGTAGTCACTAGCCAGTGTTTATTAAAACCTGTTTGGATTTAATTATAACAGCCTCAGTCTGAAGGGAGCCTTGCCTTTCCTCCCGTTCTCTCCCCCACCTGCCTTTGTGTTTAGTGACGGCTGGCTAAATTGAGCAAGGACACAGAGCAGGCCCGGCTGGGAGACACTTCTGGTTCGCTAAGGAATTACAAAAAAAAAATAATACAATTACTGTAATAATGTAATATCTCTCAGCAGAACCACAAGCCCCCTACTTGACCCCAATTTATTTTTTATTGAGCAATGAGCATTGCCAACCACTGAAACGACAACACACTTTAACAGCACTTCATCATTCATCACTGTTTGATTTGTCAAAATAGAATTCACCATCACAGCCTCAATTACATATTAATGTGGATCTCAAGTTTACCTAATTTGACTATCCCACCTGCCTCAGAGGGTTTGCAAACAAATACAAAGTTCAAACACAAAACCCAAGGCTCTGGCTGAGTGAGCTGTCCTTATTTATTTATTTTTCTTCCGATATAATGTCAGTGTTGCACTACAGTAGGCTACATTAGACAATTTACAAAATACCTGTCTATTAGTGTATGATGATAATGAGGCACTCTAATATATAGATTTCGAGTTTTTGAGTGTAGCTGACAGGAGTCCTTTTATACATTTGAACGTGTCTACTGTACAGTTCACTTAGAATAGAGAGCGTCTAAGTCAAGAAATGTACGGCACCGTAGAAATACTGGGTACAGAGAAATGGCGATAGTACAGTAGGATCGAGACAGATATTGCTAATTAGTTTTGTGTCTTTGTGTGCACGACGCGTGTGTTAATGCGATGCACAAACGGGAGGGGAGTGGAAGGAGATGGCCACCCACGTCAAAGCAAAGCCGAGCCAACCGGGATGAGAGGCAGCAGCGATGTCTTTATAATAAAAACAGCATCTGATGTGTTCATGTATGTAACATCTTGTGAGATGACAGACCAAGAGGTGTCCTGTGGGTTTTGCAAATTAAAATGTTCTTTATGGTGCCTTTTTCATCCAGATAACTGTCACTGGGACCTCTGGGAGGGCTGTACGGAAGGGAGGTGGAGTGATGGTGGTGTTGGGGGGGGCTGGGGGGAGAGTGGAAGAATGCCATAGAAGCTATGGGGTAGAATAAATGAGGTAGAAGTGAGATGTGGGGAGAGTTATATGGAGGGGGAGAAACTACCTGAGGCAGGGGACAGACAGGGAAGAGAGAGAGACACATTGACATTCTCCTCTCCTTTCTGGCTTGTAGGCCCCATGGTGATGGCCCTTTGCACCCTCTTCATTTTCACCCCATCTGCCCTCTCTCTTCTCTCTAATCAGTGGCCAGTGCAGTCTGCAGCCTTCATGTGTGAATTTCTGCGTGAGGGGACGCCATTGTCTGTTAAAGGCTAGCCCTTGTCCAGAGCATTAGCCACCTACTTCTTAACGCCCTGTCAGGCACTCCTCTGTTGCACATGGACCATAAACTCCACTGCCGTGTGAGGACTCCTGAGTTTACTGAGAATAAACAAAAATGACAGCGCTACTCACAAAAATAAACAAATTAATTAATAAATAGCTACTGCCTTCAATTTTGGAGTGCAGTTGGCCAGAGAGAGAGAGACATTTTTCTCAATCTTTATGGAAATGATAATCCTGTGTAGATCAGATTTGTTGGAGGACATTGTTTGTCACATTGCATGCAACGAGGAAACATGCAGATGGGCAACTTCAGCCTCGTGCTGCTGGTGCTGCAGACATCATTTTCGGTTTCTTATCCTTTGCAACTCGATTGACTTTGTATCTTTCAAGTTTTCCAATACCAACTCCAAATAAAAACACTTTCACTGGCAATAGAACAGTGTAGGGCTTGGATTAAATGGACTTAATTATCCCACACTGGCGCGTTCACACACCACACGGCACTTTTGGCACAGTGATTTTTTTTTATTGTTTTTTGACTGAGGGTCTGCGACCGCGAGACCTCGCTACCGCTCCGTCTGGTGCGGTCGCACCATCCACTCCACCATTAAAGCAGCACTGCCTACGGGACAGGGGGCGAACATGCAAACTCCACATAGACAGGCCCTTTTGCCAACCCCACCTAGGTTATGGGCAATGATGAATTCCAAGAGGAGAGAACATGTCCAGATGCCCTCTGGTTTGAAACTAATGATACAACTTGTTTTGACTGTGGACTCATTGTGGAACTTAATAACTGTCCAGACCTGTATTGTCACATTTCAAATGTTGTTATCTCATAATTCTATACAACAACTCAGTTATTCTGGTATTAACCATCTAGTTAGGCTGCCTTCCATTTACCTCTCAATGAAGCGCGTTTTATATATAGGAAATGGATGTAACACAACAGCGTCTGTGTGTGGTTTGGTAGAGTGAGATTTGAGGTGATACCGTGATATTGTAATGCACTGTCATGTCATTGTCAACCAGTCAGGATGTCCGGAGCGATTTTTATTTATTCCGCTCTTTGTCATTAAAAAAAAGTGTCAAAACACAACCTCTGCTGCATAGTAAATCAGCATGTATTGAAAATGTGGCAAGAAGAGATACAAGGAGAGAGGAGTCATATTATATAGCATAGTAAAGTTTTAATGGACTTAAATGATTAGGATTTTGTGCAGCTAGATTGGCCTCCATGCAGCTTGGGATTGGGTGGATGGTGGTGTTGGGAGTCCATGTCACCCAGTGGTTGTTAAGAGGCTGTGAGACACCCCATGTGTCCTTTAATATAATATCATCAACAAACAAAGGTTGAGTTATGGTAGGTGTATGAGACGAACGGTGAAAGATGTCTAGATGAGACAGAGAGAGATTGGCTCAAGGCTTTCAATATCCATGACCCAAATAGGCAAAGTTGTCCTTTTGACTATTCATGATATGACCAATCAGTAGAACTCACTAGTTACCCAAAATTATGTTTCACCTTCTGCTTTCTGATAACTCATTTGAACTCAACTGAATGCTTATATCCATTAATCACTATTAGAGTCTCAAATGGCTTTACCGGCCCATATTAAACTAAAGAAACAAACTATAACCCCCGGTATTATATTCTCAATGAGGTGAGGAAAACCTGCCAAGAAAATAAACCCCATATCTTTCTTCCAGAGATCAGTTTAGGACACCCAGCCGTGTCCAAGAGAGGAGGGGGAGTGCAGCACGGGATCAGTACTAGATGAGATATGGTACTGTCTGATGCAGATTAGTTGAGGACACACAACTATGGCCAAGAGTGGACAGGGAACTGCAGGGCCTTTTATAAAGCCTGATTTATACTTAGCTGCGTGCAGTGTTGCGCACCCAAAGTATCCTATCCAGTATCCTCACAGCTAGTTATAAATCACACTGGAGTCTTGAGCTGAAATTAGGAAATGAGATGATGCTTCTCAAGGGGCCATCCATTCAGTAAATTCTGACAAATTCTAAGTCTTTAGGTAACCATTTTCCTGCTGAAAAGCTAAATAGAACGTGCTTCAGAGGATCAATTTGGAGATCATGAAATTCACAGTTGATGATTTTCTGGGTCGAATGAAGTGTCCCAGGCGATGGTGCTGAAATGGGCTTACTTAAGTTAACATTTATTTATGATTCAGAGTGTTTCTGGGTATTATTCAGAATCACACCAGAGAGCCATGATCGCTGCTGGGATTCAAATGATGAATTAATTATTTACACTGACTTATTGAACATCTGACCAGTGGCCAGGACTCATGTGTGGTACTTATTACTTCATGTATGTGTTTAAGAGCGCTAGAGCAATTAATGTACTGTAGATGAAAATTGATTTGACAGATTTGGATAATATATTTATACATTTCAGTCATTTTTTGCAGGCTGCTGGGATTCAAATAAACAAAGAAAACAAATAAATATACATAATTTCCGAACTTGTATGGTTCAGCGGTAAAAAAAAGCTTATGTTCCAATTCCCAGTATTTGTTCTTTGTTTACAACTTCCATTAGTCTGTCTGTTCTACGTTCTAAAAGAATTTTGCACAGCACAATTCCCAAAGCCAAGGTCGCTGTGCCCGAGGCGCACTATGAAGAAAAACAACATCAAAATCACTTTTCCCCCTTCTATTCCTTTTCTTCAAAAATGTTAAAAGAGAGAAACACTTTGACAGGAGTGAACGCCGGTGAACAAAGTTAATAATAGCGTGCCGCAGCTTGATAAATGGGGAGACAGAATGTAAGCACTACATGAGCCATTTGTTTTCCCTCTCCGCTGTGTTTTCCCCCCAGCTCACCTTGCTTTGCTTTCGCCCACTCTCTTGCATGCAATCCAAGTGCTCAAACACCTCTCCTCCTTCCCACCGTCTCTCACCTCCATGACGCGTCTCTTTTCCACTCACCTGTATGTGTCATAGCTAAATATTATCTAGAGAGTGTGTCATGAAAATCTCACCTTGTCACTTCAATGAAGGTTGCTCACCCAGTGGGCCAGTGCATAATCCACCAAGACGTACACCCTTCTTAGTAATCAACGTAACCACTGTAGATCATGCACATCATGATTGCGCCTGTGGGTCAAGTCTGTTGGTCGATCCGCCCACCCTGGATGTTTGCCCGTATTTGCAGTTCCACTTCGCCCTGATAAGGGAGGCTGCCTCTTAGCCCCCACCACGCTAATAATGTATCTGTGGGAGGTAATGAAGCGCTTGTTTGTGAACCTCATCGATCATCCAGCGTTCCAAAGTGGTTGAAAGTAAACACAGACTTCTGAACTTAGAAAGAGGTTTCAAAAACGGGGCTAAAACAACCACCGGCTCCCAGTAAAACCCGAGCACAGTATGTCACCCATGGCTAAGTGTGCCACAAATAAGTGTTCTTCCAGCCTGGAAGTGAACACTAACTCACAGTAAACTGTAGCCACACTATTGGAATCTTGCTCTCGGCTAAGCTTTACTGCATTTCTGTACTTTTTTTTTGTCCAGCCTGGAAGGCCGAGGAAAGCACTGGCTCATGTGCAGTCTAAACTGGAACAGCCAAGCTCTCCCTTCCCTGTTCCCCAAAATGCAGCTCACAGCTTGCCTTCTATGGACACACGATTAAAGCTTCCACCACATTCTCTCCCCCGTATGATTGAATCATAGACTGAAATGACACAGCGCACCACACTGTAGTGTGACACAGTGTGAAATTAGCTTGAATCTGCTTTGTCTTTGTCAACGTCTCTCTCTCTACAGTATATATCTCTCCTTCTCCACTAATTGGTCAATATTCAATTAGTGGGGATCAGAGGTCTGGGCTATCAAGGCCTTTACTGAGTGGTGTCACAACAAACAACACACAGTAGGTCAATAGTGTAATATTAGTTGCAGGGGAAGTGTGATGCGTAATGTTGAGAAGATACATACTGTGGGTGGTGACACTGTCAAAGGTTCATATCATCACAGAGAGCTTAACGTTTATTACCAGTCACCCATATCACAACGTTCTAATGAAGGGCTGTTGCATTAGAACGAATGAAATGCTCATTGTATGAATGTAAGAATCTTTGGATTGATTTCTTTGGAGTACTTATAGGCCTACCAACAGTTTGCTGCAGTGCAGGTACTAGTTAGCCAAAGCCTATGCTAATAGGATAACACCAAAAGCACTGGAGGCTTGTTATCATTGTAGTGTCCAGGGGTGGATTGGCCATCTGGAGTACAGGGAGTTTTCCCGGTGGCCTGCGCCACCTAGTGGCTTGGACAAGATCCAAAATGCACTAGTGGCACTTCCAAAATGCACTAGAATGTGCTAGATGCTCGCCTGGAACATACAGATCAAAATGACCATTAATCTTCTACACTCTCTAGTTGTGTAGACTAAGTTGGGCTAATTCACATGATGAATATTTTAACTCTTGAGGGTGTAAAAAGGAAACCAAATGGACCCGCAAGGGTCCATTTGGTTTCATTTTTACGCTCTCAAAGAGTTACATCTGGTTAACTTTCAAATAAATAATTTAATAATAAAAACTTTTTAGTAAAATAAATGACTCCCTCACATTTCTATGTAAATCACCTCCTTCACATACTTCTACATGCATTAAAACTCTGAACTCTGACTGTGGAGGGAGTCTGGGAGATGTGGAGTGTTAGAGTCTAACGATCACTATCACAATGTGTAAGAAGATATTTTAAAATAAAGTAAAAAGGTTGTATTTAAGAACAATAAAAAAAAAACATGCTGAATCATATCAAAAGGGTTGCAAGTTGCTGTATCCCTTACAAGGCGATCAAAATAAAGTTCAATAGTGACCTGAACCCTCACCCCAGACTGGAGACAAAGAGAGATCTGTCTTTTGCTATAACCGTCAATATTCTCTCATGTCTACCCAGCACCTTCATTTAGTTCCAGTTAGCTAAACAAACAGTGGATTTGTTGGCATGGATCCCTGATGCTTTCACATAATTTCCAAAACACATCATCAATTTTTTGCATTGTTTTTTCCCTCTGATACTTTTCAGTAATACGCAATTATTAAGGGCTATAATTGGAGGAGCATTTTTTTTCAGTTTAGTAGGAAAATAACAGCATCAATAAATGTCATCGTCTGTTCACAGCTTGGGCCATATTATTGCACATAAACCGACACTCGCATAAACAGACAGAACAACAATTAATGGAAAATTGATGTTTTCTCCAAAGTCATTAAAATGTTACCAAACTTACCTGAATAATAGACGGTCTTGGCTAAACATTATTGGACAGTTAATGTACTCTATGTCATGGATGTTTGAATTTAATTCATAAATCAATCTTTAATACAGCTACAATTTCAGCTAGACATTTCAAGCCGATGCAAACTTTAAAATGATAACATAACTTCGACTAAAAGTTTTATTTAATACTGAAATTGGCTTCCTTGTGAAAATAAACAATAATAATAGTAATAATATTTTAAATATTTTTTAAAATATTATAATATAATATCTTTGGAGGAACTGCACACCCACTCTATCCTTCACCTGTCTTGTGAAACATTACACTGTTGTTGGGAGCAAAAACAAACCTTGTAATTCCAAAATGTCTTTTCAGGAAATAAAAATAAAAATAAAAAAATAAAAAAATGTGCTTTGCTCAATCACCAATATAGTTAATATTTTAGGACAAACTCTTAATGATATCTTTTGTTGGTCAAACGTTTATTAAGCCAGTGCAAAATGGATAGCCAAGTGGTTTGGGCACATTTCACCTGGGTGTAACAACTCCCTGATAAGTGTGTTCCCCCGCGTGGTTGTGTGAAAGGAAAGACTATGTTTTCATTTGGCTGAAGGAGATGTCGATTCAGCATAGTCAACATGCCCACTAACAGCCAGTTTGTCAATACGGGGATGGTACCACTGAGACTTGTGGCTTTACCACATTGAGATTTGTGGGGCTTTGTTCACAGACTGCACAAAGTAACTTACTATCGACAGCCATGATTGGTCAGGGGGCCTCCATGGTTATTAGTCTATGTCTTATAAATTCTAGTTTTGTGTTTTGCATCATACTTTTTACTGTCTGCTTTTATACTTTTTTTAATATCTGCCTTTTATGAAGCATATCTTCCTCTTGTAGATAGTGGCCTGTACCGCAAGCTCGAATTTATTTTGAAACTGTTCTTTTTTATATAAAACTCTCGACTAAATTCCTGTTATCCCTCAAAAAAGGCAATCACAAACTTTTTGTGATTGCCTTTTTTGACGGATTGACCCTGCGGGATTGATGCAAAATGGCTGCTTGCACCCATCCTGACCCATGTAAAGGTTGCATTTGCGCAAGCATGTGGCTTTGTTTATGTGATCTGATATGCCATATACTGTACTGTCGCCTGAAGTTACCCCAAAGTTAGCCATCTGTTATGCAAAGTGAAAAATGTGTGTGGCAGCCTGGTATGTCCCCATAGGAACACATGCTTATTAAAACAGTCACGGCAACATGAACACATGCTACACTTCACATCAGAAGTTCCTGAACTTCTGTTGTGATTGTCTTAACAAATCCCTTTCTCTATTAGGTGTGTGTGTGTGTGTGTGTGTGTGTGTGTGTGTGTGTGTGTGTGTGTGTGTGTGTGTGTGTGTGTGTGTGTGTGTGTGTGTGTGTGTGTGTGTGTGTGTGTGTGTGTGTGTGTGTCAACTTGTACTTTTTATGTATTTTTTGTGGATTTTGACTATCTATATAGAGTGACAAGACAGGAATTGCGGGGAGAGATGGGGGTGGCATGCAGCAAAGAACGTCTACATCGGGGGTTGAACACTGCGAGTGCTGGATTACCAGCTAGATTGACTGGATCGCAGAGCTACGGCCCAGGCCTGTCAAAGTGTCCTTGGGCGGGAATCTGAACCCCTAATTGTCCTTGACTTGCATGATTTCCTCTGCTACCTGTGTGTGTGTGTGTGTGTGTGTGTGTGTGTGTGTGTGTGTGTGTGTGTGTGTGTGTGTGTGTGTGTGTGTGTGTGTGTGTGTGTGTGTGTGTGTGTGTGTGTGTGTGTGTGTGTGTGTGTGTGTGTGTGTGTGTGTGTGTGTGTGTGTGTGTGTGGAATGGGTCAAATAATGCAAAACCTGTGTAAAACGCTTTAGATGAAAGTGCTATATAAATGCAGCATTTACCATTTGCGTGAGTGCGTATGCGTGTGCGAGAGGGATAGAGACATGATTATAGTTGGCAGGTTCTCCATTATTCCAGGGCTTTTGATTTCACCTCATGAGCCAAAGGATAGAAGGAAACATGTTCAGGGATGATGGCGAGAGCATGTGTTATGTACAGTAGCTGTCAGCCAAATGACAAAACATCATGAATCCTCCAGTTTGATTTCTGCGGTTTAACACCGCGGGCTTGTGTGTGTTTGTGTGCGTGTACAAATTGTAAGGCCCTCCTGTGTATAATGTGATGAAACATGGAAGCATAAAGAATGAGCAATAGTGTATAATGTAGCCGGGGCTAGACCTACAATACTGTAACGTAATTACCTGTACATATTGGCTCAATAAGAGAGAGAGAATCCAGTTTTTAATCCATAGACGGGGTTAGTAAAACGACTAGCGTCCTCAAAGCCAAGTTGAGCTAAAATAGTCCAGGCTTCACCTGGACAAAAAGCTTGAATATAATAACTACAGTAACTCAATAGCAAACAGAGTACAGTCAAAGTGAAAAGAATGTGGATAACGGAGGACGGCTAGACAGTAAAATAGAGAGATAGCCGTATGAAGAGAGACTGAGGAAAGATTGTCCATCAGGAAAAGGTTGGGGTGTTGTACCTCACTGTGTGGTTGGATAGAGACTCTTAAGTGGAGAGAATGTTTTGTTTTGTTTTTACAAATCGATCCCTTTGTGTCTGGCGTGCACGTTCTGTCTTTGTATTGACTATCCATTCACTCATGAAAACTCTAACTTATGGGCCTGTGGTGAGCAGAGGATGAAAAATGAGCAGAGAACCACCAGGTTTGAGAACAAAGCTGATGTAATAACTATGGAGCTCAGATGTTACATAATATTCAGAGGAGACTCTCTTCCAGACTGTAATGATGAAGCAAAATTAAATGTTACAAATGTAGGTTTTAAAAGTACAATGAGATGAGGCAGTTATTTCTCTTGCTGTCTTTTTTGATTATTTATTACCCCATTCTTTCTCCAATGAAAATATCCTAAAAAAGAAAAGAAAGAAAGAAAGTCTGTGATGTCGATGAAGTGGATCCATAACGAGTGACATTCACTTTCCGAGTCACATGTAAAGACTGTGTTCGCTTTGCTGTCATGCCTTTTCAGATTCAAATATTGACCAATATGGATGTGCAATATTCAAAGCTGAATGAACAAATTGTTTTAGTGTTCTATTGTAGCCATGTATAAAACACTAAAGTGGCATATCCTTTATCTATACCCCATTCCATCTCCATTTTGGAGGAAACATTCATGAAAAATATAGCACATCTACATCACGCTCATAAGTATCTGAAAAAGTACAGTGCAACTCAGGTCTGTTTTACTGATACTAGAGTTGAAGTTGAATTGATATCATGTACCCAGTGTACAGCAGTGAAAGGCAACTCTTGATTATCCAATTTAAATATAACACATTCCAGTTCACCAGTCATTTCACCCCTGCAAACAGACCCTGTATCCGTACTGTGTGTGCTGAAAGCTTTTTGTGCAGTACAATACGTCACCTCATGGCATTAGTTGTTTGTCATAGGCATTGCTGAGAGGTGAGCTTCTGGGACGTGGCTGTGTTCGGGTGAGTCATTCATGATTCATCTGCTGTGAGGATGCTTTAGTCTAGCTGGAAGAACTTGATCACTGGCGCTACACGGGGCAGTAGTTCATTCTATTGGCTTTGTCAACAATCTCAAGAGTTACGAATGGATAATTAGGAGGATTTGTCTATGCCAGTAAATTGGAAAGGCCCATTTGATTCATCCTGATTAACTTTAATGAACAAATAAATAGAAATAAAAAATACTCAATGCGCCCACCATTAGGACATATTATTTCTTGAATCAAAACATCATTCATTTTATTTACTTTTACTTGCCTGAGTGGAGTGGGCGCAAAGTAAGGCATTCTGAACATGGTGTTTGGCGGCGGTCGGTTCCTCGAAGTACTTTGATTAATGACGTAATAATGACGTGAGTAAGAGACCTTTATAACTACTGTAATGTCATGAGTATTAGCCCACTGCACACACGCACGAGTAGGCCATGGCCTACTTGTGCGCAACCCACAAGTTTGCACTCTACCAAGTGCTGATCTAGTTTATGATAACGTTTGGTGTGTGAACACGAAATATGCTTCCCAGTATAAATGGTCTCTCACTGAATAGTGGAAGTACCGTAGTCTTTTATATATGCTCACCGAATAGTGAAAGTACCTCAGTCTTTCTATTCAGGAAATCAAATAACAATATCAGTCTTATACTATTAGGTAGAATGGCTGTTTTGACCTGGGCAACATCCACATAGCCTCACTGTCTGGAACCACTACCTGCTTCCCTTTAGGAAAATAAGTTGAATTGTGAATCCTGATAAATACTTTCAGAATGTTGTCTTGCCCAAACCAGCAGACTTGTGAATATGTGTTCGGCGCGTGACACCGCCCTGCAGCAGAGCATAAATGAGGCTTAGCGGCTGCCTTTAGCACATACCATCCCTGAGGGTTTAAATGTGGAAAAAGAGATAGTATTTAATAAGCAATGGCTGTCGAGTTTGGTTTGCATAACATGTGTATAAAGCCCTGTTCACACCAAAGGGTCAAGATGGTCTTGACACATGTTCCTGCGGTGTGATACAATTTGTTGCACGTTGACGCACTTCGTCCTAAGAGATTCAACACATGTAATTCAACGGATTGCCACTGTCTGAGCAAGACCAGACAGTGGCCTTGTGGTTAAAGTGTCCGCCCTGAAACTGGGAGGCCGGGGTTCGATTCCCGGCCAGGTCATACCAATGACTGTAAAATGGCTCCCTGCCTGGCACTCAGCATCAAAAGGGTTGGATTGGGGGTCAAATCAACTAATGATTCCCGTGGAATCAATCAGCGCGGTGCATGCTGCAGCTCACTAATTTCACTGTGGTAACGTGAGTAACTAATCTGACGACTTTGACTTTGACTTGACTTTATTGCAGTTGCAAGTATTTCATACAGAATACCTAAAAAATCTGAACTATCCCTTTAAGGACCCGGTGCCCCCATTTAACTATCCCACTTTCAAACCCGGTGCCCCCATTTAATTTACATTTGACAAATTCTTCAAAAGAAGCAAAATCAGCTGTTCACAAAGCTCATTGCGAGTTGTGACACACTGTGAACATGTAGATCAGCCATACTTTTGCTATTTTGGTTGTATGCCGCAGTGTTCAGGGCTTGAATGGTTACTGTGTTTGGAGGCTGCAGGCTCCCTTCTACTGGGTTTCAGATACAAATGATGTAGGAACAGTCTGTGCTACCATCAGTGAGGCCTATAAGGGACCATTCGTTATGTAGAATAAGGGGTCACTGGAGGGTTTTAGAGTGCTATGAAATAAAAGTGCATGACTGATGGTGGCACGGTAGTACATGTGTGCACACACTCACACTCACACTCACACTCACACCCACACCCACACTAAATATTCACAGCAGAAGTTCCAGCCTTCCAACCCCGTAGCACAGTTTGCCTGGAAGACTAGTATGGTCACGTATAGCTCTAATTCAACAACAATGCCTTCTATATAGCAGCAAAGGCCTCCCTGCACTACATGGTGTGGACAAGTTTAAAGAGGAACTACACCCATTTCCAACATTTTACTATGTCATTAATATACCTTAGAGATGTTGTGTGGACAAAAAAGTTACCCCATTCTGTGTGTCCTTGAAATGGAGGTCTAAAAACAATCATTAACTCACAACCTGATGATGTCATCAAGTGGTGTTTCACTTTCACGATGTTGATTATTTTTCTTTTGGGACCTATTTTTCGAAGAGTGTACAAATGGAACCAAATGGTCCTGTTCGTGGTTCATTTGGTTCCATTTGTACACAATTAATGCTAATTGATACACTAATTGATATTTAGCTTCCTGTATTGGAGTCTTCCAGTCAAATCTGATTGGTTTATCCTTTCTATTTCCCAAAGCAAATTAACCACATGAACCCAAGCATCCCTATTTTGGGCATTTTACAATAGGTGACCATTCAGCAAAAAAATAACAAATGTAATAGATTCCTGGTTAACAAAAAGTTTAATTGGGAAATTCTTAACTCATTGGGCTACATTTGTGCCTTTTGACTCTTGCCTGTCAATGCCTGTCAGCCTGTTGCCTGTCAATGCCTGTTTTAATGTCAATTGATCATAGTTCACAATTAAATGACTGCCATCAGATAGCGCTGTTGGCAGTCAATGAGTTTAATAACACGCATTAATTATTAATAGCATACATGCTATGTTTTTGCCTGGCATTTTAATTCATTTATTAATGCCATAGACTTCCGAAGCTATGTAAATGCGAGACTGCTCCAGTCAGTGTAGTGTATAAAAAATCACCAGCCATAGCTCTTTCTCTCTCTCTCTCTCTCTCTCTCTCTCTCTCCCTGTTTTTTTTCTCTCTCTCCCTGTTTCTTGATTGCTTTATTTGTCTCGGTTAATGTGAGAGCAAAGGAACAAAGCTGTATCGATCGCGTGTATCGAAGTATTTTACACACGTATGATAACGCGTATCATCAGGATAATGTGCTGCAGCCTGTTATGTGAACATGATGCACATAATGCTCAGAGAAACAGACTCTCACACAGAAACATGTAGGCTTTCAGATGCTACACTCTTCACAGTGTGCCGCAGAAATGAACCTTAAAGGCAAACGCAAAAGTGCAGGTCAATAAAGAAGGGGAACGGCTTGTGTGCGCTGAAGATTGTTTCGATAGTCAGCATAATAGTCCAATAAAGCTTGTGTATCAAGCTAGTAATTTCAGTAATGCATATATGCCTTCCTGAATTATTACTACTAGAGGGGGTTTGGTGATGGTAATTATTTCCTGGGAACATTCATGGCTTTTTCCCTTTGAAAGCAGCCAGGCTACTGATACCTCTTTTAACAAGGGAAACGTTCCACCTCCCAGAGCTGCTGCATAAAGCCATGGAATGTTCTGTGCGATTCAAGCTGCATTGTCACATCATTCACTTCAAGGACACGATGTGGTTTGCTGAGCCTGTAGAATGAGGCAATGATTTTGGATGATCCGCAGTTCCACATGGTGTGAGGGACACAGAATGCCAATAGAAGGCTGTGTATGTCATATTTTACTCAGACCACTATACAGTATAGATTGTTCTGTGGTTACATTTTTAGTGGAGACAAATCTTTTCCCCAGGATCCACATGACACGTCCAGTACAAGTACAGGTGCGTGAACTGCCCATATTCACATGGTGGTCATTTTGCTCTTACGTTTTATTTGGTGATGGAAAACCCCACCATGTTGGGTAGAGTCAACAAACTGTTCTTACACTATGCAAAGCCATGTGACATATTCAGTTTCAGGACAAGTTCTATTCACCACCTTCGAGTTGTGTGGCGTTCATTTCCTCGCAAACACTAGTCATTTAAATAAACACAATTTAACAAATCTCATCTTCAAAGAAAAGAAATATACTTGAATGTTAGCAAGGTTACACATCAGTGGAGCCCACATAGCAACACTGCTTTGTCATGTTCTCTGTGCTTTGAACATAATATTTTGTGCACCTGGTAGAAAACTATGAAGCAGAGTTAAGCTGTGAACCCATATAATTACACAATTCTCGCAAAGACTGACCTCAGGAATGGCTTAGCAAAATGTGCACCACTGTTGTTTTGCAGCTTTAATAACCAACCTCAGTAAATGTGAATAAATCGCAAATAGTATTCTCTATTCTTATTTTGTGTGCGTGCTTGTGTGTGATGTGTGTGCGTACACACACACACACATACTGTACACGCACGCGTGCACACATACACGCACACATGCACGCACACACACGCACACATGCACGCACGCACACACACACACGCACACGTGCACAATCTCTTTATCTCATGTGCACTTGCTCACAAAAATCCAATCACTCATTCACTGTTTTCATCCACCCACAAACAAACAAAGACCTCTTGGCCTCACTGTGCACACAACAATGTACATCCTTTTATGATGCTAATTCTTTGCAAGTTTTCCCTTCTGAGCCTTGGAAAATGTATGCAGTTTTTGTGTCCTTCACGTTTGTGTGTGCGTGTGTGTGTGTGCGCGTGTGTGTGTGCGTGTGTGTGTGTGTGTGTGTGTGTGTGTGTGTGTGTGTGTGTGCCTACACAGTGTAAGGCCCTGTGTGTGTGTGTGTCTGTGCACATGTGTGTATGTGTTTGTTCGGACAAAGTGTGTGCTCTGTGCGTGTGTGTGAGGGGGGGGCCTTGGTGTGAATCTAAGGGAGAGACAGGGTGGAGAGAACAAATGATTTCTTTCCATCACCTTGGTATTAATGAACATCGCATAGAGCTTTAGGTAAATGTCAAACACATTCTGAATACAAACAGCCTACCCTTTGATCACATTTAGATAGATCTCCTTCCGTGCTGAGGAGATAGGGAGACAGAGTGAGGGTGGGGGGAACTGGGGAGTGGCATTGACTATAGCTGGATTTTATGCCATAATATGGGGCGTGCAGATCACATTGGAGACAGAAGAACACAGTTCACATTGTGTTTAATTTGGCTTTGCAAAGTAATGAGGTCATTACATAGAATGTATAGTGTATGGGGGGAAAACTGCTACTTGCTCTAATATGCATAATATAACTGTGGCATTTGCCCTTTTATGTCCACTCCCCTGCTCGGATGCTCCCGCCTTGATGAAAGACGTGAGGCTGAGAGAATTGCTGTGCTTTTTGAAAATGAAATATCCTCACCATTGTATTCACAGGAACATGTGGACCAATTTCATTACCTGTATGTTTATTTTACAGTTAGGATATCCCCTTTTCCCAATTATGGCCTTCATTGGTTCACTCAGATTATTGTGCCCTAATGGCATCCATTACTATACACCCCACACCCCAAAGGTCGCTTTACAGTATTTTGTCTTTTTTTTTTTTTCAATTTCACACACAAGTTGTAAAATTGCAATCAGGTTTCTCTCTCTCTGTGCTGGCATAAATCTAATATTCATAAACCCAGGCCCATTGTGGTATAAATTCAATATAGCACTGCCTGTCAACTTAACGACAGCAAAGTCTTCTTACTGGTTCACGAGGCTGGCATTTTAATTCGCAAGGCGTTAAGTCCCCTAATCACAGGCCAACATTTCATTGTAATTGCTGTGAACAAGTGAGAGCGAGGCAGACAGAATATTTAAGACTCGTGTTCATTGTACAATATGAAGTATGGCACACGTCTGATGAGCTTAGAGCTTTGGCCCGGTCACACTTAATATGAGCATAATTTAGCCCTAACTATAACTTTATATTAAGTGACATTGGTACTGTATTAACTGTGGCACTCAACTGACAGTTTGCCCACAACTCACAGTTTTGTGGCAGACGGACGTAAATTAGCGTAGTCGTAATTTGTATTTGTGTGACATCTTGCGTTATAGTAGCAAATGAGTGTAGAGACACCATTGAACAACAGCTGCAGATTTATCAAGTGATCTTCAGCTGTGCCAGAGCTCATCTTAATTAAATAGGTTCTGTACCGCTTTTGGTCACCGTATTTTTCTGACTATAAGGCACACTTAAAAATCCACAGCTTTTATTCTGTAGTGATTGCAGAAGCTTCTATTCTCTGCATTTTATAATCCAGTGCACCTTATATATGAAAATGGTTAAAATAGACCATTCATTGAAGGTGTGCCTTATAATCCGGTGCGCCTTATAGTGCAGAAAATACAGTATGCATTTAAAACGTGAACATGCAGGAAAAATATGTATATTTTATATTTATATTTAACTCCACATTATATTACCTTATATCTGTCCCTGAGTTTCTACATAGACAAATAAAATGTACTGTATGTATTCATCCCTATCTCAATTTCATTTAATACTATCCTGTTGCACTAGCTGCATGCCAAATCAAAGTCCTTGTTTTGCACAATGGTAAATATAGGAATCAATCTGTAGAATTGAACTTGTAGATCTGCTATTGTCCCTGCAAGAGATTAGATCCAGAACATGGATTCTCAATCTTTTCTGCATTAGAGCCCACATGAAAATCCTGAAAGCAATCATGGCTCACCAATCTTAGCCTGGTAACCAGACAAATCTCCCACCAGTGCACAACATTTGGGTATATTTGGTCTAGCCCCCATGCAGGCTTAACAATCTTAGCTGCAATCAGACAAGTGTCCCAGCACAAAACATTTTTGGTAGAATTGGTCTGGCCTCACTTGATTGTTATTGGTTTTTGATTATCCTGCGTATGCAAATATGGGCTGGGCTTTTCACAAGAGGCAGGTTGTTAAGTCAGCCCTTGGAAATATCAGACTATAATATCTACGCAGTGATGGGTGGGCTCCATGCATTCTTAAGTCGCGTTTATCGTGGCTTTATTGGTATCACAGTGATGCTAACTATGTCCAAGCACGGAAATGACCTTTGTTGACCACCAAGTGTCACAGTCGCACAGCCTAACACACAGGCCAGGGAGAGATTTTACAGTACAGTACAATACAGCACAAGCATAGTCCTGCAGCATCACCCATTTCATTCCGCTCGGATCTTCTCTTAGCTATCACCTTTTACATGTTGTCCCCATCAAACCTTTGACTGTTCTGTATGATACTTGACACTAAGTCATTATTAAATACTTTATGTGTTATCATTATTGCAACTTTTATAGTATGATGTACTGTTCTAAAGCATCGAGTCATCTTGAGCCATGCTTGGGGCTTCATACAGTACATTGTGCAGAATTGCTACTGCTTTGCGCTAATGAAAACTACATGTATAGGAGCCACCGCTGTGTTATGTCACCGCCCCTCCCACCCCTCTCGCTGTGTCCATATCCATTTCAGCAGACTCCCCCCTACATATATCTCAGACATAGTTAAACAGTATAGGCAGCAGTCGTAAAGTTTAATGTTGAGCTCTAACCAGATGCCAAGGTCATGCGGCTATAATGTTATGGGAAGGCTGGCCCCTTTTCACAATAGGAAGTAATGAAGTTCTATTGGTCATACTTCAGGAGATCTACCGTTGTGCCTCTCGGAGAGAGAGAGTGTACGTATGTTAATGGAATGGATTATTCACGGCATCCCGTTTGAAAGGTTTATCACTCACTCAAACAAGGAGATATAGTATGTCCCCCACTGGTTCTTGTCCCAATGCAACACATCACATACATCACTTGTCTACATATGGACGTGTGTGTGTGCGTGTGTGTGTGCGTGTGTGCACACACCTGACACGAAGACATAAAAGTGCTCATGAAAACTTGTAGTTAAAGGACTGAGATTGTCAGTATTTGCTACCCATTAAATAAACCTCACCCCAGGTTGTACTGTATTTCAGGAACGCTACATTACATTAAAATGTCCTAACAGGAAAGGAGAGAAAAAAAGAAACATTTTAGTGCTTTGCCCCGGGGCCAAATGACAAAATGCATGTGTATGTGTGCATGTGACATGTGTGTGTCACACACACACATTATACAGTATAAAATGAATCGATATCAATGGAAAGAAAAGTTGCAGCAGTTTTCCTTAAAGAATATTGGAAAAATACACTCACCATATTAAATGGCTGGGAGGCACACACACACACGCGCGCACACACACACACACACACACACACACACACACACACACACACACACACACACACACACACACACACACACACACACACAAACACACACACACACACACACACACACACACACACACACACACACACACACACACACACACACACACACACACACACACACACACACACACACACACACACAGAAAGAGTAGATATAACCAGTGCAGCCTGCCCAAGAAGTTCAGCATGAGTTCAGGTCACTGACACTGACTTCAGGGACAGGAACTCAGTGTGAGTGAGTGTATCGCCCTGCAGGGAGGTTTCACTAGTAAAGGGCTGCAGTGTTGCCAAGCAGTGTTTTCATTTCTTTATTTCTGTCTCTGTCACTTCCCTTTTCTCTTTTCCCCCCCTCTCTCTTCCTCTCGCATTCTAGTGATCAATAAAGTCTTTATGGGTGAATATATCTGCGTTGGGTGAATGCCAGCGTGTAGGCAGCACAGGTCGTGAGGGAGAGAGACGGGGGTTGTAGTGTTCATGTTGTAAAAGTTTTTCGAATGGTTGATTTGATGCAGAAGAACTCTTCCCCAACAGTGGCTGCTGTGCTGGGCTGATGCGTCTGCAGGGACAAATAAGACAAACCGGGTGCACGCACGTACAAACACAAACACATAAACATACCCATATTCCTACGGTGACCAAAGAATACAAGCTACATATCTATGGGCAACATATGAGCCTGGTCAATTCAGCACTCTCCATCATCAACCTTCTGTGCCTGCTCCCCTCCCCTCCCTTTCCTCCCCCTCCCTCTCTCTGGTGTTCCCCCTCCCTCTCATCGCGCCATGCTTCACCATCAACATCCTATCCTTCATTTACATACGCCATTTCTGAGACTCGCTCCGCTTGTAGAAAACACATAAAGAAGATGTACGGCGCCGCACTAAATCACTCCCAACCAATCTAGTCTCCTCGGTGGGCGAGGTGATACACACAGGAGGAGAGGAGAATAACCCAGGGCTGGATTTACACCCCAGCCCACCCCCCACGCACAAAGGTGTAGAGGAGTGTTATTGGAGACCTTGCACTCTATGGTTGGTGGACTTGTTAAAAAAGACCTTGTGAGCGAGCCTGTGGCCTTCGTGCCATAACCAGTAACATCGCTTACCTTAGAGGACCCGAGTTTGAATCCTGCTCTTGTCATGTCTCCTCCCGTCTTTCTATTCTCAGTGTGCCTGTCTGTATCTCTCCTTGTACAAATACAGCAGAAACTGCCTTGCCAGGAAATTGGCCCCAGACAGCTTGTGTTTCACTCCGTCATTGGGTTGTGGCTGAAATAGTAGTTGATTGCATATCGACTCCTGAGATGGAAATGATGATAGTAGGCAGAGCTGTTTATTTGCAGGGACATTAAGTTCACTTCTTTGCCACACTACCTTACCTTACCTCCAAATAATAATATCAATAATAATAACTCACCTTGTTATCTTTAAGTTATAAATAATAATTGCAATATAATTTGTAGTGCTGAATATAAACTCTAAAAATATAAACATACAAATATACATACAGTATATGTTGTTACATTATGTTCAGCCATGACTGCTGTTAGGGTCTTATGCTGAGGAAATGAACATAATCATAGAAATTGCTTTCTCGGTCCAGCTGAAGGTCACGATTTCTAGCTATGTGGTTATACCACCAAGTTAAAGGTTGCGGATTACACGGTTTAATGTAATGATTGTCCAGGATGGAATTTGTGGTACAACTACTCTGTGTAAATAGCAGCACCTGCGTTTTATTGGAATGCGGAGGCCATCCATATGATCTTTAACTAGATTTTGAGCAGTTTAACATTTATCCCCTGAAGCTCAATCTGTCTCTTGGCCAATTTAATTACTTTATTCTGAATACAACAAGACTCTTGGCAGTTTAGACCTCGTAAATGGCATTCACACCCTCTTAAAGAAACTTTTCTGGAGTTCTTCAGCCCTTTAAAATCTCTAAGTTGAGTAGCAATATTCTGCACTGCCTCAGGCATCACGGCTTAATATAAATCAATTACATAATCAGTTAAAATAGAATACTGTACATGCACTGCAGCCTAGAATTTCCTCATCTAACTTTTTTATCATAAATACTTAATGTAACTACTAGGAGGATGGATTTCAGAAATCGTGACAAGCAGGGCATGATATCCATTTTGCATTAAATTGCACCCCAGATTGTTGCAGGTATCAAGCTGCAACACTGATGCAATGCAATTTTCTGCTTTGCTAGTGGCTCATTGTGGCATAATGCACTGAAATGCAGAATAGTAAAACTGTGAAATGCTATTAAGATGGCTGCACCTCTAGAGATACTCAGACTGTTTTGTTTTAACCAACACAACCCAATATACTGTACGATGTGATGTATCAAATAGTGAAAATAGTCAATATACCAGCTTTTTGAGTTTGCTGAATGTCCAGTAAAATGTTCACATGCCCAGAATACAATCATAGGGTTCAAGTGGCTGAAAAAAGGTTGTCTCAGGACAAAAGACAGTGGCCAAATGATAAAAGGCAATTCAAAAAGTAATCTTCAATGCCATTATTTTGATGCCATCATGGAGTTGAGTAACAACAACCATGATATTTCCAAACACTGTTGGAAATATACTGTGCTGTCTTGCTACAGAAGGGTGTCATAAAATAACAAGCAAAGCAATTGTTTTCTTTATCTATACTAGGAGTAACCAAGCTTAGTTCAAGCTCATTGCCTTGGTGATTTGTCAATTTCCAACCATTTAGCCCCTTTTCCCAGGTGTGCAGATAATACCTGATGGCTTCGGCATCACCTCCAATGTGATACGGATCGTGTAATTACATGCCACCGCACATATAGGTTAGAACCAGCCCACAGTATACCGTCATCACTGCAGCAGTCCAAATGGATTTTTCCATTATTGCCCAGTGGACGGACAAAGATAACCTCAATCTCAACCTCATTTCAACCTAAAGATGATGAGCTCTATTTTGATCGGCCTGATTAGCAGTTTGCACATATCTGGGACTCCCATGGCTGCATCTGATATCTAGGACTGTGTGGTGTGTGTGTGTGTGTGTGTGTGTGTGTGTGTGTGTGTGTGTGTGTGTGTGTGTGTGTGTGTGTATGTGTATGTGTATGTGTGTGTGTGTGTGTGTGTGTGTGTGTGTGTGTGTGTGTGTGTGTGTGTGTGTGTGTGTGTGTGTGTGTGTGTGTGTGTGTGTGTGTGTGTGTGGGGAGGGGGGGTGTGTATGTGGGTGTGTGTGTGTGTGTGTGTGTGTGTGTGTGTGTGTGTGTGTGTGTGTGTGTGTGTGTGTGTGTGTGTGTGTGTGTGTGTGTGAGAGAGATTAACAAAATGAGTGAGAAGATGGAGGCCTGGTTTGGTGTCCCATGTGAACTATCTATGTAGTATGTTTTTTCTTCAGCTTCAGTATGTGTTTTGTGTGCACGTGTGAGAAAAGGAGAGAATGGGCTGTTTTAACATGTGTCTGTACGATAGTAAAATTGTATTGTATGTATCATATCAGCTGAAACTCATCTCCAACACTCTACCTCTATCAATTCCTAGGACTTTTTTGTCTATACCACTCCCCTTTTTTTAACCTGTCCAAACCTGAACAGGTGCCAGCTGGTGTTTTCGGCTCGGCTGTGATGTCACTTCCTGCTTTTTTGAAAGGCAGCGGATTCTAGTGGATACTTCTGCCATGTTCGGGTTTGTATTTTTGGCGACGGCAAGCTTCCAGGAATAGCTTGCCGTTGCTAAAAATACAAGTTCGGGACAAGCCGGAAGTTTCCATAGACCACCATTAAAAAAACAGGAAATGACCACCTTTTTACAATGAATTTGAGAGAACATAACAAAAAAAAAACAACAGACAATTATGGAATCTATTTGATCAACTCCCTTCCTAGTTTTCAGAGTGTTGAGTGAGCTAGGCACACATTGTTATGCCGAACCGTGTCAACGTGTTCATTTTCTGTTTTGTGTCAATTTCTTAATTTATGTAAGTAGCTATGTAATAACGGAATAATTCACAAGAAAAGGTATAATAAGTGATACATCAAAACGGTTGGGTTTTGTAAGCAGTTTTGTAAAGCTGATCCTCTCAGGTAGGACAATCCAAAGATCCAAGGGCCGGTCATCATGATACTTGTATATATATATATATATATATATATATATATATATATATATATATATATATATATATATATATATATATATATATATATATATATATATATATATATATATATATATATATATATATATATATATATATCCCCAATAGTTCAACTGTGTAGCGAGCACGACCAGTTACATAAATGTGTTGCAACTGCGCAAGTGTCATTTCTTGGATCGAGGGCCTGTCTGTGTGTGCACGCGATGTTTCTTATCGAACTGAAGACGGTCATATGAACACAGATTTACATATCACGCAGCACACTATATATTATGCACCGTTCTGTGCAGCCGTTGAAGCAGGGATGAACATGAAGATAATATACAAAATGAGAAAATGGGAGAGAGAAAGTAGGGGGCGAGGGGGTGGGGGGGGCAGGCCTTCCAGCCAAGCTAAAGGACTCACTGCTACGGAGAAAGCAGAACCGTGAGGGAATGGAAATACATTTGCAAATGGAGAGATGGAGAAAGAGTGGATTTGCAACAGAGGGAGAGATAACTATGAAGAGAGGGGTATTGCAGAGCCGGAGCCCAGTGGGTGGTCTGTGGCTTTGTGCTGGCAGCTTCTCATGATGCAGCAGTAACCACATCCAGGAACAGTTTTTCTGCCCATACTGATTCCTATAGTTCAGTGATTTTCAAAGTGAGAGACGATTGGTAAATCGTTTGTACTGCACAGCACCCGCACAGACCTGCATTTTATTTTTACATTTTAAACATTTTAAAATCTACATCAATGTTCTTTGCACCACGTTCACTAGTCTTTAAATGTTTTATAAATAATATAAAATGCCTAATAAGATTAGGCATAAGGCAAGATGGGGCAGAATCATGAATTTTTTAAGAGGGGGAGAAGTGTCAGAGCAGAACGTAGGAAACAAACATGGATGGCAGAGAAAGGAATAGGAATGAGGGCGTTAAGAAAAAAGCTAGGAAACTGAAAATATCTTGATTAAAGAGAAGGGAAATATACTGTACAATACAATTAAATTGTTTTGTATTGTGAACAGATCATGTTTGCAGCGTGGAGCGTCGGGGGGAAGCCGCTCCTCGCTCCAGGGGGCTGTTGTCTCCCTCGCTCTTCGCTCATGTTGATTCCCTCTGTGCGCTGCTCCCCTGGCTGGCATCTATGTACTGTAAACCTTCATCTTCTATCCCAGATTTGAAACCCATTCTCCTGCATGATCAAGTGCACTAGTGCAGACACTTTTACCTCTGAGTCTGAACAAATAGAGCGTACCTGCTTGCTCTGGGAAGAAAAACGAATTAGCGTCAAACCAGAAACGTGATTCTGTCAAAGTTTATGTCCTACATCATTTTGGCCTAGAGGGGCGGTGACTGGCTCAGACAGGCCGGTAGATCTGATTTGATTTCACTAACATGTCGTCCTCCCCCATCCCTCCACTGCTGTGCTACGTCACATCATTTGGAGCGACGTCCACCCGGAACGGTTGACTCCCACTTCTAGGCCACCGCGGCTAACAATTTATTCCAGGCTTTACCTTTTAACACAACACGGACGGAAATGAAAGCCTGGGTGTGGTGGGAGGCGCTATGTCCAACCTGGACACTCTGGAGTAAACAGTGCAATAGAAGGGCAGGGTTGTATTGCATCAACATACTCATACATAAAAAGCAATGCCCGCAATTAGCTGACTAACTAAGGCAAGTCAAGAATAGGAAAGGAGGAAAGTAACAATATGAGTGAGAGGAAAGGCTTGGACACCTACACGAGTGGACCTGCTGCATAATGTATGCGGTGTGATTTGGTGCGTGTAAACACTCTGTGAATATTTCATACGGCTTTCAGGTTGACAAATAATGCCATGTGGGACAGAGAAGGTGGTCAACATGGACAGAGCAAGAAAGCATGTCTTTTATGTGAAAAGAGGCTTAAGAGGCATGTTGTATACTACATGGTATACGTGTATGTCAGAAAGAGACAGGGATGTGGTGGTTTAGCTTAGTGTGCATGGATGGGTACACTTGTTATTTGAATCAGAACCAGGCCTTTTCACAGTACCTCTACTGTGAAAAGGCCTGGTTCTGAACAGAACGAGGGAATAAATCCATCCACAGACCAGCGTTCTGCTTCAACAAGCAAATTGCAGCTCATGGAAGTTGTGTAAGGAAAGCTATCGGGATTGTTTGTATGTGTGTGTCCATTTCCGACGATCTCTGCTTTCAATTTCACCTTCAATACCCCCAAAAGATAGATGCAATCCAAACCAATTGCCACGGGTCAAATCTGAAAAGCCCAACAAACAAATTGAATAATTGCATTTTATTGAATTGTGTGTTATCCAATCACTCTCTCTCGCTCTGTCTCTCTTTCTCTCTGTTAATCTTTAATCATGGCATAGAACGGAACCCTTTGATCTCAGTCAGAGGTATACATTAAGTGTATTCTCCTAACACTGAATAATCGAGAATTCCAGAAGGTGCCAAAGTTCATAGCAAATCAATAGCTCAATATCACTTTGTCCCTGGATATCAGTTACAGATGTATCAATTTAGCATATTATTCAAAATAACATGCATTATTCACTGCTACACAGGGCCAAAGTGTTATCTTTGATCATGCTTCAAACGTATCTATCTCATTATTTGCCTGAGAGACCATTTTGTTGTGTGCAAAGCTGCTACAACCCTGTAATTTTTGCACATGAGAGCGGTATGTACCATGACTTCAACAGTATTAATGAAGTCAAACATAAATACACTTTCCTGCTCTCTGGAGAAGTTTGCTCAGTGTGTGGAAATACTGTATACTTGACCTGAAGTAACCGGAATAATCTGATAAGCTAAGGGATATTCTGTTACCAGTTGATAAATGAAAGGCTGAGTTTAGAGGAGAAAGAAAAAGTCTAGAGAGACTAACATTTGAGATGAGTTTTCTATTTCAAGGTGTTCGTACTCGTTCGTACAGAATATAGATGAAACCATCCAGGAGCTTAGCAACAATAACACGTTCATGCACAGTAACAATGTTCTTCATTTATAATTTAATAAAATACACATTCCAATTTTGTTTTTAAAACATTTTAATCAAAGTCTTGATTTAATGATTAACACCGAAGACATTAAATCGGGGTGTAAACAAAGTGCCAAGTTGTTTGAATAAAAATCCAGATGGTGTTGATTGCACAGCTAATGAGGACAAATGGTGGACACCCCCTCTAAAGAAAATGTGTTTAACACATTCCGTAGTTGCATTACATGGGTAGCTAACAGTAGTGCTGAAACTGCACTAGACTCATGTAAATTTTTGATAGACACCAGCTATAGTTGTCATAGCTCATCATTCATCATTATTTCTGGTCTCATCACTCATTAGGGCTTTTCTACAGAGTGATGGGGCTCATGAATATTTGGATGCAGCTTCTGAAGTTTTCTGTATTATCTTTCTTTTTTGCCTCCTGGACTAGGTACCATCTGATTCCATGTTTTGGAATCGAAAGAGAACCCCCCCCCCCCATGCAAGATTGTCTCTCAAATACCGTTGAGGCCAGAAGTAGTCTATGGGTAAAGCCATGAATGAAAGCCATGTTAGTGGTCAAGTCTTCAGTTAAACTCAGTTTAAACTGAGTTTAATGTTGATATGGTGGTCATGCATTTGTTCCCTTTGGAGACAAATCCAAAGAGAGGCATCCTGTTGAATTCTCTGATGCAACAAGATGACTGCGAAGAGAAACCAATTCGGAAAGAAGACTATCATCTCGACTTGAAATTAAATTATTCTAGTAGGCAGTCTTAAGTTGCATTCTGATGAAAATACAGTGTTTTTATGATGTTGTATGACCTGAAGATTGCATACAATAGCGTTGCATCTCACACATAAAAAGAAAACAAGAAAATGCCTAATACTATAGTGCCATTAATTTCACCCTGTGTACCAGCCATTATTGATGAAGTAATGTGGTCCTAGCTGGAGGGGAACACCTCATTATGCTCCACAGCAGGATGTGTTTTTCCCCTGATCACATCATCAGTAGCAACACAATGCTTTCCTCATTTTCAGACATCATTTTTAAAATTCTGTTAACTCGATTTTAGCCAACCACCACCATGCAGGTGGAATTGTGGTGCCAGTGCCAGTCAAAGAACCTGCAATAATAGAAAATAAGATAAAAAAAACAAATAAATAAATTATATTGGACAAGAATCGAACAGAGGCAAGTGAATGAGTGTGTGTGTGTGTGTGTGTGAGAGAGAGAAGGAGAGAGACAGGTGATAAAGATAGAAAGATGTGGTGAAGTGAAGGGGAATGGGAACGAGATAAAGAAGAAAGGCACTACAGTACACCCACGCATTGACTTTGGCAGCTCTGACTTTCACGAAATTAGGTCAAGTGGGAAAAAGGAGAACAGTGTGAGAATTTACTGCGCGTTCAACCCAAATGTTATTCAGCATTCTGCTCCAGATTTTTAACCTCTGTAACATCTATAGGGGCAAATAAAATAGCTAGCTGGAGATGGAATCCATGCAATGGGTTACCTGTAATTTCTGTATGTCCACTGTCTATACAAAGACCCGTTTTACAATATAGCACAGACTACAGTTATGTCCGTGTTCCCCTTTATGCCCACATATGGAGTTCTATATCAGGCATGATATTCAGATGTCAGAATATCATTGCGATGTCAGAAAAGGCCAGCTCAATATATGGAGATGTAGGGGGTGATCAGGTGCGATAAATCAGCTAATTTGGGTCCTGCCAAAGCCTCTAGAGCGGTGCCCATTGGGCACTGACCTACTTGGAGCGATGCTAGTTGGAAATCCATGCCCCACCCAGTTATTACTTGCACGATCAGAGCAAGTAATAACTTGCTCTAATCGCGCCATGGCCAATTGATTAGATTTGATTGTGATATATCTTTTGGTGATTGAGTGAGTTAGAGTTAGGTAGGCTGATGTATGTACATGTGTATCTGTGTATGCATCTATATGGGTAGGAATAGCAGAACCCCTTGGCCAATAAAGGACCACCATTCTTGGTGATTTAACCAGGGTGTTGTAACTAAGGTCCCTAAGTGGCTAATGATGTTGGCGCAATGAAGGTTTCTTGTATACCTAAGTACAAGGAAGACGCTGCGTATCTGACTGTTTGCGGTACATGGAGTTTTAGACGCTCGCCCAAATATAGAGTGTGTGGCACACGTACAGACATTTTGGTCCAGAGCAAGGGCCTTTTTGGGGCATCTTCTGGACAACCCGCGCAAGGTCCGTCCAGCTGGACACAGGCACTGCACTCCCTGTGGCGGTGGGGAATGCGTGTGTCGAATTTGAAGTGGGTTGTTGTGACGTTTGTGCATGTGACTGATTGCCAACATGAGCAGCGGGAGTGTGCCTATTCCTGAGTAACGTGAGTGCATGTGTAAAATGCCGTTCTGTGTTCTTCTGCGTTGTGTGTGCGAGCGTGTGCATGTGTGTAATCATGTGGATAGTTAGATCTTGAGGGCGATACAGTATGATGCACAGGCGTACAGATGGCTGGTTGAGCTTGGAGGGACATCTGAGATGAGAGGTGGTCGAAGAAGAGGAGGGAGGAGAAAGGGGTGGAGTGGGCTGTGGGGAGGAGATGGTAAAGTAAAAGAGAGAGCTGCCACTATAGGATGAAGAATTACACAGAGGGAGAAAGAAAAAGAGAGATGATGGAGGAGTGGATAATATGGTATGAATTATGAGAAGAGATAGAGCAGGGCATGTATAAGAAAATGTGGCTGTGATGAAGAGCAGAAGACGAAAGACACAAGAAGAGGCGGTGAAGAGACAGGAAAGAAATGTTTGTAGCCTGGATGCTAAGTCCAGAAATAAACAACAGTATACCAAAGAGTGTAAAAGGAGTAGAACTTAGTAACAAGAGGTACACTACAAAGAAGCTACAGACGAGAAAGAGCAACCAGAGAGGGCAGATTAAATATAGTATGACATTCTGAAGGTGTTTGTAGCTGAGATCAGAATGGTGCACCAGCATGGAGCTGCAGAATCAAACAAATCTTGTTTTTTCTTCTCAGTACTGCCAGTGCTAACTAACATCAGTGAGAGCAAATGCTTGTATTATATCTCTATTTTAAAACTGGTGTCCCTATTTGGAAATATGGAGATCTACAAGAAGATCTACAAACCCACAATGCTAGAGTTTGTCCTGTGTCCAGCAACCTCACCTTGCATCTCCTGCAAGAAATAGCATTTAAAGGGGAAATATCATGAAATTTAACTTGTTTTGGTACTCCCATGTGTGTTTTCTATCCACACAAGTATGAACAATCAGGCTTGCACATCATATAGGAGTTTTAATGGAAATTTCTCTCGGGAACAGCTTGTTTGATTTTTGCCTCATAAGTCATCAATGCAAAGTAGAGTACTTTGTATATATTTCCCCTCTCCTTTAGTCTTCAGTTCCAAATTTGCAATTCCAGTTTGTCAAATTGTCATGGAGCACAGTAGTATCAATGTTAAATCATTGAATTAATTGTATCATTTCGCCATAACGAACCAATATCGCCCATGTTTTGTGTGTGTGTGCGTGCGTGCGTGTTTGTGTGTGTGTGTGTGTGTGTGTGTGTGTGTGTGTGTGTGTGTGTGTGTGTGTGTGTGTGTGTGTGTGTGTGTGTGTGTGTGTGTGTGTGTGTGTGTGTGTGTGTGTGTGTGTGTGTGCACGGCCACACGCGGGCCACGGGGGGGGCTGGCACACATCACAGTGGGGGGTAGAGAGGAAGAGAAGAGAGTCATGAGGAGGGGGGATAGACAATGAAGAGAGTAAAAAAGAGGAAGGAGGGATGCTGAGTAGAGGGAACGCTCAATTGCAAGTGGAGGGATTTAAAAAGGAGGAGGGATGGAGCGATGGACGGTGCCAAGGGATGGAGAGCTGCGGGGAAAGTAGAGGCAGGAAGGAGAGACATAGGGGGTTGGAAAGATATTCAGCAGGGGGACCATTGACTCCAAGTCCTGAAAAAAGTATAATATAATCACAGCTTTTCTCTCTATTTTGCTCTCTCTTTTGCCAGTCTCTTTCGCCTCTCTCTCCCTCGCGCGCTCTCGCTCTCTCTCTCTCTGTTCTTTCTTTCTCCTGTCGGCTTTTAATTTTTTCCATTTCCTTGCAAAGTAAAGGAAAACCTTGGCGATGTTCACCCTATTCAATGCAGACTCTTAGCACTGTCTATGGCCCAAATTTTAACTCTCTCTTTCAATTCAACCACAATCATCATCTCTCTCTCTCTCTCTCTGTCTCTCTCTCTCTCTCTCTCTCTCTCTCTCTCTCTCTCTCTCTCTCTCTCTCTCTCTCTCTATCGCTGTCTCTCTCTCTTTCTGCGTGTGTCAAATAGTCTACATTTCTGTACCGGCTTCCTCCAAAGCGCTTTACAATGTCTGTCACATTCACCCATTCATACACTGACTGTGGAGGCAACCATGCATGGCGCCATCAACCTGCTCATTGGGAGCAGTTATCCGTTCACTCAGTGTCTTGCTCAAGGACACTTTGACATGAAGCCAGAGCCATTGCCAACGCATGTTATCATGTAATGGTGTAATGTTTATGTACACACACACATCACAGGTACAGTAAATAATGTTGTGTCAAACATTGTAGCCTACAATATAGCACGTAAATGTAGCATGTAATGACTAGCCTGGCATGCCAAGGGACAGGGTTACAAACAGATTAGGGCGTTAAGCAAGTACTGGACTATTCAACTAGGCTACTAGAATATCCACTAGTTGACATTGTTGGTACTAGTTGACTAGTTCATTGATAAGAAGTGGGGAAAAAGTAGATTGGCTATTTTCAAAAGGCTGAAATGCATAGGACAGTTAGTAGAAGTTTTGTTATAATGCTGAAAATCTACAAAGTAGACTAGTAACTAGTAACTAATGTTTTTTTTTTTTTTTTTAAATATACTGTATGTAGTGGTGTAAACGTACAAGTATTAGACATTGGAAATGTCAAACTTCCTCAAAATTGTACTTGTACTGTACATAAGTAAATATACTTTGTTTCATTTACACCAATTCTAACCAGCCCACTGGGAATATTCTTGAACGTGTTGACGATGACTGTGCACCTGGTGCATGCCAATGTGGTGCCCTCCTTGGTTTGTCACGCCATTTCAAAGGTCTGCTGAAAGTGGTGGGACAAACCCAAAGCATCCAGGCAAAGGCAGTGATGTGGTCGAGGACCAGCTTGTTTTAGTGAATGTGGTCAAAGCAGACTGTCAGGAGCCATGCTGGGTCATGGGCAACACACTACCACAGAGCTGTCGGATTGGTGTGAAGAATGGTGTCAGTCCTAGTTACTGGCACACCCGCACCATGGTAACATATACAGTCTTACTAGGTGTTTCATGAGGTGTCACTTCTTTGAGCTGTGATATATCACCACTGCAAAGCAACCTACTGTATATGGCAGGGAAAGTTTATTTGTAAGGCATACAGCAATGACGAAATTCAAAGTGTTTACATGGTAAAACATTCAGCATTGAGCGATTAAAACAAATCAGAACATTTTCAGTAGAGCCCAACCGATATGGAATTTTGGGAACGATACGATAACGATACGATAGAGATATACAACTGCACCGATAACTGATTTGCAACTGATATATATATTGATAGATACTTTTTTAGGCTGGAATGAAAATAGACATTTTTTCGCCGATATGATTTCCGATAAAAGGGCGGCCCACTGATATAACCACCAAGGAGGACCCACTGCACCAATGTGCAAAATTAATAATGAAAACGAAAACCAAAAAACCATCACTTCCCAGTACTTGCCACACAGGTTGCAACATCTACGCCGTGTTACTCATACACTGTGTTGGGTTTTGAGTATGTGGTCCAAAGGCAAGAGCTCTGAAGACTGAGTTACCTTGAACACGGGGATAACAAACCCCTCCAGAGTGTGACACATATTTTTGTACCGGCATCATCAGAGTGCTAATTAATAATAAATAATGTGGTTTTAATCTCCTCATAAGCGATTCACGCACTTCCTTCAGGTACATTTCCCTCTCTCTTTCCAGCTCTCGTGTGACAAATAATTTCTTTATCTTCAACCCTCGTGTTTTTCTATCCACCCCTCTTTCTCAATTCAATTTCAATTCAATATGGTTTATTCACATGGAAGTTATATGAGCCGTTATTGCCACATCCTTGAGGTAATAAAAACTAATTTTTCTATTATCTATATTTTCTCTCTCGCCTTCCCTGTATTCTCTCTCTCTCTCTCTCTCTCTCTCTCTCTCTCTCTCTCTCTCTCTCTCTCTCTCTCTCTCTCTCTCTCTCTCTCTCATCCCTCACTCTCGTTCTCCCTCTTTTTCTTTATGAATTCCCCTTATGGGATCAATAAAGCTCTATCTATACTGCATCTATCTATATATCTCTCTCCTAACTCTCTCTCTCTCTCCCACCCCCCTCAGTCCCTCTCACTCTTCATCTCTGGTGGGGTATTATCTAATATGGTGGTTTATCAGGTTATCCATGGTCCATAAAGCCTCTATTACCATACTCATTACTATTAGTATAGCTCTCTGACTAAAGCCATTGCAACTACTGAAGGCCTTTGGTCTGTCATCTTGGGCTGATGGGGATAGTGGATGGCTGAGACGCCAAGGATGATGCATATACTTGCATACATGCAGCACAGTGTGCTCACATGCACGCACACGCACGCACGCACATGCACACACACACACACACACACACACACACACACACACACACACACACACACACACACACACACACACACACACACACACACACACACACACACACACACACACACACACACACACCATAAAATGGGTAGGTAGTTTCAAGGACAAGCTGTAATGGGAGACAATAACTAATACCATTTAGTTACAGTGTCGCCTGTCAGGCAGTCTGTTCCCTTCACATGGTTAGGATTTCTTCCAATTATTTCCAATGCTGTACTTTTTGCGATTGTATATACTGTGTGTGTGTGTATATACTCTCTCTCTCTCTCTCTCTCTCTCTCTCTCTCTCTCTCTCTCTCTCTATATATATATATATATATATATATATATATATATATATATATATATATATATATATATATATATATATATATATATATATATATATATATATATATATATATATATATATATATATATATTTATATCTGCATGGAAGCCTGCAGTGCACGCGCGTGCGCATTCACGCTCATGCATGTACTTATGTACAAAGAAATAATGATGATCTGCCCGCTGGCCATAAGTCAAATCACCTCAAACACAACCAGTGCCCCCCCCAACCCCCTAATCCCATCCACCCATCCCCTCCCCCTTCCAAGTAAGTAATGACAACATAAAACAATTTTACAACCGTGCCACTCACGCAGAGAATCTCCACGACGCGCTACTGGAAACATCCCTCTTCTAGCGCGGTTTTGTCAAAGGTAGAGGATGAGGGGGAGGAGGGTAAAAATACACAGAGCTAGAGAGAGAGAGAGAGAGAGAGAGAGAGAGAGAGAGAGAGAGAGAGAGAGAGAGAGAGAGAGAGAAAGCAAGAGATGGAGCAGCAGGCCCAGGGGCGGATGTAACATGTCCCATTTGGGGGTGCAAGAGAACATGTTAGGGGGGGGGGGGGGGGGGGGGCAAGAGAAAATGGTATGGGGTCGGCTTCATCGCACCCATAACATTTTCAGTTACAGGACTTTTATTAGTCAATTAAAGCATCAATAATAACATCAGTTGTTGTTGAAGTTGCAACAGACACACAGAATGCATAAAGCTAAAGGTCTGACTCAGAGTTTTCTGTTTTCAATGATGAAATGCTGTTGGTTTAGTGGTGACACAGCTGTAGTTAGTTAGTAGCAGCAGTGGTGTTTCACATCATTTTAAATATAAGCACTTTAATTTGAAATATCTTGGGTTGTGTTGCATGGCATCGTGTTTGGGGGGGCAGACCGGGTATTTAGGGGGCGGATCTAGGCCCATGCCTAGATCCGCCCCTGAGCAGGGCTGAAAGGCAGGGGAGTGGAGGACGACGCTAGTTGAGGTGACATAGAGGCGTGTGAAGGCTAAGCTAAAGTGTGAGGACACGATGGAGAGAGAGAGAGAGAGAGAGAGACAGAGAGAGAGAGAGAGAGAGAGAGAGAGAGAGCGATATGGATCCCGTCTTCCCCCTGCACCATGAAGTTAATAAACTGCCCAGACCAAAGCCTTTTCTAAGTCATCCGTCATACTAGAAATGGGTGGAGGCGGAAGGAGGACTGTGAGGACCACACGGGGAGGGTGACGGGGTCAAGGTCCAGGCTCGTGAGAGAGTGAGAGATGAGAGAGAGAGAGACCCGTGGCCCAGATATTTCACTGACCTCATCCTCCTTCCCTCTGCTGAAGAGAGAGAAAGAGAGGGGGAGGGAGAGGGAGGGAGGCGGGGCTGAGAGGAGCTGAAACAGGGACAGAGAAGAGAGATGGGGGGGTAAAGGGTGATGCATGCTTTTAAAAAAATCTGACCTGTTTGAAGTGAGTGGTGCTGGATTGTACTTGTACTGTACTACAGAAGCCCTCCTCCCTGGCCTGTGTGTGTGTCTGTGCGTTAGGTTGTCAAACAGTGACACTTGTAAAGCTATTTTGGTGCTCAGACACAGGGACCCAGGCAGGGACTCAGCCGCACACATAGCTGTCTGCAGTAGTGGTTGCACCACTACTCAACAAACAAAAAAAGCTGTGAACATGCGGATCATTGTCTATAGCTTTCCTCTCTGGATATACTGTACCTGGAACCATCAATTTACTACAGTATGACGCACATTGGCCTCATTATGCACGTTGGAATTCTCTCCAAGTCAAGCTGTGTGTGCGTTCATGTGCGCACACTCCCCCGCCGTCATGGCGGTCTCTTTGAGAGCCACTCCGTGATACAGATTAATTGGCTTTTAGGAAAATCTAGGTAGGGCACGGGTTGCCTCTGTAATGAACAGTGTGGAGTGAATGGGCGTAAAAATTGCATTATATCACACTTCATGCTCTTTTGGTGTGTGTGTGTGTGTGTCTGTGTGTGTGTGTGTGTGTGCTTGTGCGTGTGTGTGTGTTTGTTCTCACCTCATTTCCTGGAAAAGAACAGCATGAACCACAGATGTTTCATCTGTGCTGTGGAAAAGATTTCTTAATTCCTGTCAAATTGCTAACGACAAAGAGGATCTAATGACCCCTGACACTGGTGTTTGAATGCCTCAACTCCCAACACTGTGTTTTTGGTTCAAAGCAAAGCAGCGTGTAATTTGCTTTGACATGTTAGTTAAATATTGCAATTGTTCCGTTTGCTTTTTGTTTGTTTCGTTTCTTTTAGTTTTTGCCTCTCATATTGCTTGCTTATAAGTGCAAAGATTAGTTGTTGGAGGATTTTATTTGTTTACTGTGATCTTTATACCAAAGATCCAATGGAACATTGTGTGATCCTGTTCACTGTTCCCCAAGTTATTATTATATCATCTAGAACGTTTGAAATCACATGGAACTGTGGCTGTCTGGTCCCAGAAAGCTTTTGTGTGTACCTACCCATACTTCATCTGAACTGACTCCTAGTTGTCCTGTCTGCTGTCATCCGCTATTCCTTCCTTTGATGCTGAGGAGTTAAGCAGTGGTGGTCTAGCCTCAGAAACCCTGGGTCTGACCTAATCCCAATCTATATTTGGTCTGTGAAACCACTGGATATGTCACGACTCTTCCACCATGTCAGTGTGAACATTCACATCTCAAGATGACTGTTGTGGAAGAGGTTGAATACCCCCCCACCTTGGTGATGGTGCTAGGCACGGCCAGCCATTCTGTGAGCATACAAGGCCAAACTCATGGGACATCATAGACAATATTTACTCATGATGCATGTTTTGTCAGTGGTGAACGCACGGGACACATTTTCCATACGTGAATAGCACACATAACAAAAACACATGCAGATATTCGGCCCATCTATCTAATACAAAAAAGGGCGTGACCAAAAAGAAATTGCAATGCCTTATTTTTCGGACTATAAGACGCACCAGATTATAAGGCGCATCTTCAATGGATCGGATAATAAGGTGCATAGAATAGAAGAACTTTTTAGTAGCATGTGATGTGTCAGACGTCTGGTTCTAAACCAATTCCAATTAGTCCTTTAATTTTTTTTTTATGACCAAGGTCATAAAAATCCTTGAATTATTACTATTGCAGTTTCCTTTGGGTCGAACCTTAGACTGACTGCCTATTTGCATTTGTGAGCTGAATTCCTCAGCAAAGCTATGGAAATATCATCCCTGGCTGTCCCTGAATCTGCGATGCTGTGGTCCAGCTTTTAAGATGTGCAAATTTACCTCCACTGGTGTAGTGTAGATACACTTTTGGAAGATTGTGCCAAATTGAAAGAAAAGGGGATAAAAAATAATTGGGGGGAAAACATATTTCAAATTCATAATATTTGGAGAATACTTAGGGCGGGGGGCATATTTAAATTCACAATATTTTGAGAAATGGCAAAATATTCATTGTTTTTTACCCAACAGAGCCACTCACAACAACATGGGTGGTGAAACAGCAAAGCACATCAAGGGCACTGAGTTTAATGGAGCTGTTCTCCTCTGTTCCTGGAGGCGTTCTCGCCGTAGTTCAACTATAGATTCATACCTGCATGGAAGAAAGCAGTATTTTCCAGATACCTTATCACAGCATGTACTCCACCACCCCACCACCTACACAGTATACATCACAGGGTCAATGCATTAATCACTATAACTTATCCCTATCTTCAGCTATAGGAGGGAAGGGAGAGAGGGAGCCCTCATCGTCAGAGTTGCCGCAGTCATTTCTTTGAATCTCTCTGATTTCCCCGTTCTCTCTCGTGACATGGGAGAAGGCTAATGTTAGGCACAGATTATTACGTGATCAAAAGGTGCCGGAGCAGGCTCCCATCTCTCTCTCTCTCTCTCTCTCTCTCTCTCTCTCTCTCTCTCTGTGTGTGTGCGTGCGCGTGTGCGTGTCACTGTCTCTCGAGTGTTTGCTCCTTCTGTACGCCCAGCGCCCATCCTATCCATATCCAGTGTTCTAACAGAGCTACGGTATAGAAACCTCAGGGGATGTGTTTTTGCCTGCTGGGTCATTACTGTGCAGGCTGCTGGAAACTAGCAAGTCACTCAGACTGAAATGACCGGAGATGGAGCCAGATAGGCGGGCCATTTGACTGACAGGGGGACTTTAGTTCACACCGTTTTCCTCTCTGGGGAATACTTTGGAGAGAGGCTGTCCCTGCACAGTGCACACACGTGTGTGTGTGTGTGTGTGTGTGTGTGTGTGTGTGTGTGTGTGTGTGTGTGTGTGTGTGTGTGTGTGTGTGTGTGTGTGTGTGTGTGTGTGTGTGTGTGTGTGTGTGTGTGTGTGTGTGTGTGTGTGTGTGTGTGTGTGTGTGTGTGTCAGACCTCAGGCAACGTTTCCAAAACCCCTAAAAACATTTAAAAAGTGGGAAGCCATTAATTGTCCTCTTGGCTGTTCCAGAAAGACAGAAAGTAAAACAGTGAGGAAGAAAGAGAAAGTAAAACTGAGAGAGAGAGAGAGAGAGAGAGAGAGAGAGAGAGAGAGAGAGGGAGGGGGGGTGGGGATGACCCAGTTAGGGAAAATTTAAATAGGGATTCCATTTTAGACGGTCACATTAATTGGAGCAGATGCCTTCTCAATTATTAAGAGGCCTCCAAGGGTGTTAGCATGAGCTAATTTTACCCCCGCACAGCATTGACTGGGCCTTTCCAATCTTGGCCTGCATCTGCACACACAAGGACGTGGAAAAAATACATACATGGGCATGGTCTCTCTCTCTCTCTCTCTCTCTCACTCTCAGACGCATGCACTCCTTACGTCTCTCCCTCTCCCTCCATTGTCCATTGACATCACAGAGTGATACCAAGGCAGCCAATATGAGCCAGCATGTGTATGTACAGTACATGTACAAACACAAACAGACTGAGCCTGGCTGAACACATGCTGACAAATGAATGTCTGTACATACTGTATATACAAACATACAGTATATACAAGCACATGTCTGTATGAAGGATAAGAACAAACGGACCCCAAGGTCTTGATTTCCATTGTGCTAGTGATGTTGGAAACAGAACAAAATGCCTGTGCGTGACGGTTATTTTGAAACTTGTATAATCACATCAGTGTCAAGAGTTTGTTTTTGGCTGTCCTTGTTTAGCACTGGGTCCAATTAGAGGACGCCATCTTGTCTCACACTGTCACCATATGAAGGGGTTCCTGAGTGGGACTTTGTCCTCTCAATGACCCACTCTTCCTCTGCCTTCCACTCTCTTCCCTCTGGCTGCGTCTTTTCCCTTTCAAGTAGACATTTTACTCAAACTCCAATTTTGGCACTCTGCATAATTTCACCCTGCTCCCCGTGACTGAGCAAACCCCTACCAGGTATATGCACTCTGATGCCAATGAAGGTCTTCACTGATGTCTCTCCTGCTGGGAGTCATGCACTACAGTTTGTATGGTCATTTAAAAAAATATTTATCAGAACATTAACATTAATAATGCCAATAATGACTACAGCACACTGGACAGGATAGAACAACTAGTTAAGCATCATGATGTGGAAAAATATATAATATATTTGAAGTGACTGAGGGCTATCTGTCTAAAGCAGACTTGAGCCACGAGAGGCACAGAGTGTTGCGAAGTCCACTGCGAAGTCCACTGCGAAGTCCACCTTACATTCACACTGTCTCTCTCTGTCTCTCTGTCTCTCACTCACTCACTCACTCACTCACTCTCGCACGCACGCACGCACGCACGCACGCACGCACGCACGCACGCACGCACGCACGCACACACACACACACACACACACACACACACACACACACACACACGCACACACACACAATCATGCACAAATGGCGGAGGAAGCCATGTAAGTCACCAACTAGCCATGACGTCCAGGCTTCGGACGGCACCCCGCCCCTTAGGCCAAAATCATTTCAGGTTAGGACAGACTAGGCAACAACCTGCACATCGGAAGCAATTAAGTGCTTTGACATAAGTGTCCTAGTAGGAACAGAATCCTAATTCATATTCCCCAGAGCAAGTCACCTGTTTTTTCGTCTTGCGAGTAAGGATGCGTGACAATGAATTTACATTGATATATGCAGATTAAAATACAACACCTTTAATCTTTTGATTTGAAATCCCTGTGTGCAGTCGAAGTGAAAACAACAAACAAACAATTTCTGTCCTTCATTTGACCCTAGACGTTTACCTGTTGTTAAAGACAAATAACAGGCTGAAACGAAAATGTCAATGTGCCATGAATGGAATCACATCAATGGTAATAGGGTTATGATATTGCCCACCAGGGCTTAGTGAGGCAGTGGGTTAATATAAAGGTTAATGTCATCTCAAACTATTGCAGTATTCGCCTCCATGACAATAGCTTTAAATGCGATTATTTGACAAAAGCGTGGATGCCGCTGTGCATTCATGTGACAACATTCACAGCGGAACACAAAGAAAATGGCTTTTTATTGCAGTTCCGGGGATTATGTATAGATTACATATGGGTTCTTTATTGGTTCTGTGCAGCGTAGTCTCAATGGCAATCCCTGTGTAGAGAGGAATTCAGAGAATCTAACATAGCTTACATATTGTAATGCAGTTGATTCTCAAACCGAGACGTTGTTGAGAGAATTTGGTGTAGGATATAGAGGAACGGAGATGCAAGTGAAGATTAGTTTAAGGGAGATACACGGTGACTTTTAACTCCCAAGTGTTAGATCAGTTTAGAAGAAGAGGGATTTGTTGTTATTGAGCTCCCAACATCGACGTTCTGTATAATCACCTTCTCACTCTGAGCCTCAATTCTGATAAAAACACAACCTAAGATCGCTGTTATCTCAGAAACCGTTTCCATATGGAATGGAAACGTTGCTGTGATGTCACTCCACTGAAGCAAGCATTGTCTTGGGAGGCAACTTAGTGAGTAGAATGGAGGCTATTCTCGATTAATAGAAATTAAACAAGAGCTGATGAACATCCATTAATTACCAGCCACTTTATTATATCTCCAGAATTTGTGCAATGAAATGTCTTTACCTGGGTTAGCTTGCATGTTGTAACTAAAGCAACATATGGTGCGGAAAGTGTCACGTGAAACGTGAAAAAAACAGGGCTTGTGTCCTTGTGTCAGTGTGCAGTGTCATGCTGTGTCCAATTCCACTATCTAGCTGCAAATAATTTCAACTTTCACGCTGAGAGAGACAGAGCGATAGAGAGGGGGGCGGTCTTTTGATAAAAGTGCCCGTGTGTGTGTGAGTGTGTGTGTGTGTGTGTGTGTGTGTGTGTGTGTGTGTGTGTGTGTGTGTGTGTGTGTGTGTGTGTGTGTGTGTGTGTGTGTGTGTGTGTGTGTGTGTGTGTGTGTGTGTGTGTGTGTGTGTGTGTGTGAGTGAGAGAGAGAAAGTCAGAGCATCATTGCTTGTTCCTCCTTTGAGATTTAATGAAACACTGCACTCCTTTTTTCATGCTCACACACACACACACACACACACACACACACACACACACACACACACACACACACACACACACACACACACACTCTCTCTCTCTCTCTCTCTCTCTAACTCTGTCTGCGCTAATTAGGACCAAGACCTGTATAAAGTGAACATCTTCATACATCTACAACACAGCAATAGAGTTGTACTTGGTTGTGTAAAATGTGCATTGGGTCATTCGCCAGAAGCAAATGTACGTTCACTTCGAGGGGACTTTCACTCTCTCCAAGGTAGTTTGCATTGCATTTGCATTGCATTCTTGATACTTTTAGACTTCTTAATATGTCCTTTCGGGCTTCGGGTTCCTCTACGGTTTTCCGAGGAGCTCTGCTCAAAGACCCCTACCTCTCTGCCGTACCTGAGGTCTTTCCGGGGAAGCCAATGTATGATAAGCTCATCATGCATGCTATAGGCTGTGCGCTTGTATGTCAGCTATTTCCAGTCCTTCACACCAACATGATGCACTGAGGTGAACATCAAGCTACGGTGTAACACTTAACCACTGAGCATGGGCCTCAAACACAGTAAAAAATCACTTTGAGAGCATGGATAATTACTCTAATAGACAATTGTTAATAATCTCAGAGTTAAAGCAGCACTGTGTATGAGAGTTTGGGTGTGGTGGCGTGATTAAGTGCTCGCCCACCACTGTGGTGGTTGTGGTTTAGGTTCTACAGTACCATCTGGCTTTGAGAGTCTACTTCAGGCTACATAACTGGCCCATGTTCAGGCCATGGGGGAGGGATGCTGGACTGGAAGGGTCATAAATGTCATTCTACACCTCTTTTATCTAGAGCCCGACCGATATATCTGTCGTACCAATATATCGGCCGATATCGATACCGATATATATCGGCATCGGTATCGGTGATATTCGTACCGATATATCGGTCGATACATCGGCCATTATATCGGTAAAATCTGCCCATATATCGGTAACATCGGCCGATATATCGGCCGATATTTGCCTGGAACAGAAAAAGAAACACAGCAAATGGAATTATTTCACAAAAGTAAATGATGTCAATGTCGTATTCTATTGTTTACTTGAAAGAGAGAATAAATTTGACGTTTAGAAGTTTTTCAAATGTATTTTTAATTATTTTAATTCATTATTATACATCGGTCCCAAACATCGGTAACATCGGTGCAGTTTTTTCCAAAAATCGGTATCGGCATCGGCCACAAAAATATGGCATCGGTCGGGCTCTACTTTTATCAGTTTTTGTTGTTTTTATGTCCTATTAAAATAAATAAATAAATAATACTTTATTACTGCACTTAAAGGACAGTAAAATAGTAATTAACACAAATCTCTAGTCTAGACACTTCAGGTCAGGTGAGGTCTTTAATGGATACTGACATCATTGCTAGTCACAGCTTCAGAAATCTATTATTCATTAACTTTGTGATCATCAAAGTGTTTGTTTACATTCCGTCCAGAGTTAATAAAACATTGCCATACCAGGATAATTGAGTAAATATTGGCCAAACATAATTGTGTCGTTAATAAGTCATGGACATTAATTTCACTCATGAATGAATCTTTTCTCCAGGTAGTATTTTCTAGCTAGACTTTTCAATGCGCACTTTAAAATGCATTTACACACAGTGATAATGCAACTCGCAACAACAAGTTTTGAAAACAAGTCTGAAAGTTGTTATTCACGCCATACTAAAACTAAGGGTGATTTTTTGATTATCACCAAAATTGTGTTACTGTAAATAGCTCTATATTCTGATGGTAATCATTGCTATAGATTGTTCAGTAGCAGGGACCCCATCTACCCTAGTATACAGAAAATGCATTATCTGGTCAGAACACCAATTTCATACAATCAGGCGAGATAACTTATACAAGGTCAGAGTACAGCATAAATGAGTGGAATTGGAAGTAATGGGGAAAATTTGACACAATTGAAAAGCCAACATTGGAACTGGATCACTAATAACCAACATGATGCTGATAAATGAGTTCTCTGCACATTAACATTTATTTTGTGTTTACTAAAGCATATATTGATTATCATTGTAATGAGTATAATATCAGCATTATATTTTCTATGTTTGTTTCCACTTCTTTCCTATTCTTTAGACCTGATGCAAATTAGAGACTGCTGATTAGTTTTCAATCTGACAGGTGTCAATTCAGCAGTATCATTAGACAACTGTGAATATGTATGAAGGATAGCCTTATGCTCAATGTATGCAAAAGTAAAAATAATGTGAAGTAAACAAAAGAAAATCGTATACGTATCTATAGGTATTATCAAAGTCTCTCATGCATTCAATGAGAGGCATATACAGTAGCAGTCTTCTGTCTTGCTAAATCCATTATTAGAACAGATTTGCTAGTTGTTATACCGTGACG
Organism: Benthosema pterotum; assembly: GCA_039105355.1. Lineage (NCBI taxonomy): Eukaryota > Metazoa > Chordata > Actinopteri > Myctophiformes > Myctophidae > Benthosema > Benthosema pterotum. The sequence goes on along the minus strand of CM076972.1, from coordinate 29,986,490 downwards.
TTTGTGTGTGTATGTGTGGGCAGCAGTGGCACAGGAGGCAGCTCCCTTTGGGAGCTGCAAAGTTCCTTTCCAGTTATTACTTTCTCAAGTGTCCTTGAGAAAGACACTGAACCCCTAACTGCTCCTGATCAGGGGCGGATCTAAGGATGGGGGGGATGCCCCCCTAAATGCCCAGTCTGCCCCAACTAACACAATGGCATGCAACAACCCATGATATTTCAAATTAAAGTGCTTATATTTAAAATGATTTGAAACACTACTACTGCTACTAACTAACTACAGTTGTGGCTCCGCTAAACCAACACCATTTCATCGTTGAAAACAGAAAACTCTCTGGCCTAGATTTTCGTCACCGCTAAACCCCTATCCCTGAACTTCTTTGCCTAATAAAAAAAAAACATTTTTCAATAGTTTAGTAAGCTCACGACGTGTCAATAGATTGGCACGTTGAACTATTCCAAAAAGTTTTTAAAAATACGAAAAAAGGAAGAAGGGGTTTGGGATAAGGGGTTTGGCGTGTGACCAAAAATGGAGCCCCACCTCCCCACCCCCATTTGGGAAATGTTGCATCCGCCCCTGCTCCTGATCTGGTGGAGCCTTAATGGTTCAGTATGCGAGTGTAGCAGGAAATGTGCAACAGTGTTCTGCTATGGTGTGTGTTTGTGTATGGGTGAATGCCAAGTGTTGTGAAGCATATCTGAGTGGTGGGAAGACATGGACAAAGTGCTGTGTAAACGCAGACCGTTTACCATTCTCAGTACTTGTGTAGGTCCTAAACCAACCAGTGCTTTTCAGTAAACTGTAAATCGATTCAAGCTTCAATAATATATATCCAGTGCTTTGGGAGTAGCTGTAGCTACTGAAATATGTATTTTCTCAAATATCATTCCCTCCCCCCATGTGGCTGTCTGTTTTTTCTGTCAACCTTCAAGAAAGGAACTGCAGGTTGTTTAGGGAAAGAAAAGGTTTTTTACAACACACTATGATGGTGCAATTCTGCAGAATTTTGACTCTTTTTGTGTCAAGTGTCTTTGAGTAAGACATTGAACTCCTAGTCCTAAGTGCTCCAGATGAGAATGTCTGTGTCATAATTTTGACATATTCTACTACTATTAATCTCTGTCTCTTCTCCTCCTGTCTGGGGAGGTGAACATGCGTTCAGAACCTTAACGTTCCCTCTGGAGGTGGAGCGGTTGTCCGGCTCAATCCTCAGCTCCTCCTGTCTTTGTGTCAACTATCCATGAGCAAGTCATTGAACCTTAGGCTAACTCACTCCCGATGAGAACGCTGTCATAGTTTTGACATCTTCTGCTACAGTGCATCTCTTTCTCCGTCTCCCCTCCTGTCTTGGGATGTGAACATGTGTTTAAACCTTAGCTTTCCCTCTCCTCTCTTTATGGTGTTGTACTCTCCTTCAGCTGTATTTTAGTGGTGTGTGTGATTGTGAGTTAGTTGTCTGTGTTGAAGGAGAAAGAAAGGTTTGCGTGGCGCGCACACACACACACACACACACACACACACACACACACACACACACACACACACACACACACACACACACACACACACACACACACACACACACACACACTCATGCACGTTTGAGAGAGTTGCTTGCTTATGTCGGGTGTTTTCTGGGTCATGAATTGCAGCATGGCGTCCTTCAGGGGGTGGGGAGACAAATAAATCTTTCCCAGGTAACTTTCTCTGTCTGGTCGTCACCCGCCCGCCCCCTCTCTCTATGTCTGTATCATACATTATGTAGCATGTACAAAGTTGCTGTGCAAGACCTTCAGACTGTAAGTAATAGTATCTGGAGGACGACAGAGTACCCTACGGTACTCTACTGTGCTGTGCTTTGGTGTGCTCACTGTGCTGTACAGTTTGCACTGTACTTTAAAGTTATATTGTATCCAGCGGAGCGATAGTTCATTAAGGGACGGAGGGCAGAAGGTTTATTATAATTCCCCTTATTCTCAATCAGTAATTCATTCTGTTCCTTTAAATCACCAGTCTGTCCAAGTCAACTCCTCATTGGCTGTCAGCTAGTCAGTCACACCCACACTCAATCAGCTGTTCTTATAAGCAGTCACTCTGTCAGTCTTCCTAGCTGACTCTGTGTCCTGTTGTGCAGATGTCAGTGTTCAAATTTCCTCCACCTCCCCGGCCCCCTCCCTGTGGCACTAGTTCCGAGTTCATGAGTCTGTGATTAATCATGATTTAAGGGTTGTATCAAGTATCATATTGTGGTATCTAGTTCTGTTATGGTATCTGATTACTGTGTTCTGTGGGCTATGATATGTTCAGTATCCAGGTGGTTCAAATATTTTGGATAAGTGTTGTAATGTCTCATGTCAGTCTGCTCTGGATATGATCATGTGCTATTTTGTATTGTTTTCGGTTACTGTACCTTGGGTCTGCTCAGGGGGGTTATTGATATCAGAGATGTACCTTGGTGCACAGGTAATCGGACATATCAAATGCGATATCATAGTCAGACCTATGACTCATAGATCGTCTGATATCGCATGAGCGGAGCCATGCTGCCATACAATCATGCAAAAGCTTTGCAATAAATGGTCTATGGTCAATCTAATTCTGATTCATTCTGTGTCAATGAATTTAGTGTGCTGTATATGCATACACGTCTTTCTACAGTACTGTACTGGTCTGCATAATATACTGTTCTAAACTGTACTCAGTAGTTATGCACTGTGCTACATTCTGTAGTGCTGTCCAGCACTGGGAAGTATACAACTGTATAATACTGTACAGTAATGCATATTACTGTATAATACTGTACAGTAATGCATATTCGTGTACTGTGCTGCACTGTGCTGTGTAGTGTAGGGCTGCAAATATTGGCCAAAAAATGGCTGTTGAATATTTCTTTTAAAACCCCTTGTGGATTCAGGCGAGTATCAAACAATTTGAAATACGAATATCACACATTAGGCTGCCACTGGAATCCTAATGTGTAGTAAAACTTTGGAACTAGTAGAACTTCTTTCTTAAAATGTGCTGGTCCTGTACTTGCCACGGTTGGTGCTGACTGAGTCTAATAAATGTCCTCTCTTGTGAGATCAAATGAATGATTCATAACTATCTTGATAGCATACAAGCCTGCAGGGACTTATTATGAGAAGATGCATCGCTCCAATACATCTGTTCAACTCCTCGTACAGAGCACAGTTATAGACATGAAACGGTTAATAATCAAAGCAATGCATTTGTTTTTGGTTTAAATCAAATTAGGGTAGGCTACAGGATAAACGCGTCACATCACTTAGCTGCGACTAAACTTTTCTGTGTGTTTTCACTGCTTTCTACTGAGCAAGTTGCAGTGTGACATGGCTGACGGGTCTGTGTGAACATAGGTTCGTGTAGACGGCATAATACAGGAGGATCCCCTTTTTATGCCTATACTGTATGCGCACATCCCTGTAGACTGTATGTTCTGGCACTGAGAGAGGTAGCAGTGCGAAAGAGCTTTACCATGCCGTCGTATGGTAAAGCTGTAATTGTGTCGCTCATGGAACTCTCACAGCATTTTTGGGCTATTATTGGCAGCTGCAGGCTGCCTAATAAACAGGCACTGGGACTTTAGAGATGGAAGGGTTGCTGAGAGACCAGATAGCCAATCACAAGTCGTGGCATTGCAGAGAAACCAGATATACAATCAGATAGCCGGTATAGAAAACATCCCAATGCTCAGATGCCAGAGAACAATTCATTGTTGCCAGTTAATTGACGATTTGGCAATTCTTGTTTTATATACTTAATTTAAATTCCGTTATTCATTCATTTTTTGGGGGTTCAATAGTTCATTTGAATCTGGAATATTCTTTGCAGCCGTAGTGCTGTACTGTACTGTGGAACAGTAAGTGATGGAGATGGATTAGACTTGTCAGGATTTGTGTGGTGGGGTTTGATAGCAGCTCCCAGGAGATGTAGTGTAACTGCACATACAATGGCGGGAGAGCAAGTACAGTAAATGAGCAGAGATGGAGAAGAAGAAGAAGAAAAAAAACGCATGTAGGGGAAGGAGAGAGTGAGGGAGGCGGGGAAAACGCGTCAACGCTGCCAATGTCCAGAGAGACTGAAAGACGATGGTCTTGTACACTCTGTCCCTTTTCTTGGTTCGTTAATTAAATGTTCAATTCTAATGCCGTGGTTCTCTAATCCGCTTTAATTAGACACTAATTAGAATTAGACTTCATTTGGGGGGGGTTGAGGGAGAGAGAGGGGGGGCATCAGGGTAAATTGATTTCCTGTTATTATTTGTTGGTGTTGCTGCCATTTGTTCACTGTAGTGTAAAAAAAGGCAAACAGGTTGGATAGTCAAGATGGGCACATGAATGGAAGAACGGCTTTGTATCAAACACGAACCTCTCCCATCAGCACGCTAGAGGAACTGAGCAGCAGACTTCAGAGAGAGTGGCAGGAGATAGATACTACAGAGAGAGCAGGAATATTTCAGAGCGAACCTGGGAAGCATAGATAATGTACATGTAGACACCGCATTGGCTTCTGCTGCTGCTCATTGGATCGACTGGTTAAAGGCATGCCTCCTAAAGCATGCATGGCATGTGTATTGAAATGGGAGCTCTCCCCTCAATTAAAATCGCTCGACCGGTGTCACTGCTGCAGCTGCCTACTTGGGAACGATGCATGTTGGAACAATGTTAAGATGTAAATGCATGCCCCCGCCCCCAGCCCTGATGAAGACCGGTATGGGCCGAAACATGCCGGTAATATAAAGATTCTTCTACAGTTTTAATATCCATGCCCATGCATCCTATTACTGTGTTACCCATTGTCAGAGTCACCTGTCTGTTTCTCTTGTTTGCCAATATGGTAATATGGAGTCTTGCATATCTGTCCGTCAGTGTCCTGTTTATGTCTTCCTCTGTCCCATCTGCCAGTACAGTACTTGCCTGATATCATGAGTTTTACATGCGCAGTTGCGCACATACAGTATAGAATATGGGCATGGGCATCGGCTAGATTGGCGGTGCTGGTTCCTACTATCTATTTGGCCAGACCACATGTTGACTTGAGAACCTCTGCTCTAGTATCATAGAAGCACAGTGGGCCAGATTTCCAAAAACGGATGCATGATCATGATGTAACCGTGTGTGTGTGTGTGGTGTCTTGATCATTGTGCCCTCTAACCCTCATCTCTCTACCACTACCATTGAAAAAGCTGCTGAAAAAAATGACATTGAGGGGTAGAATCTTCTATGCATAGCATACTGTAGAATAGGTGTGGGTGTACTTTTTTTTCCCTAAATGGCTGCACAAATGGTGATCGGCAAACTATACGTTCTTATCAAAATATGGATTAAATAATGTAATAAATTCCTGTATGTGTACATGGTGCGGAGAACAGGTAATTATATTTAGCTCAGCACAGGGTCAGATAATCCTTTGTTTACAGGCGTCTTGAAAAAGCCATCCGAGAATTAGTAAATAGAGAAGGCTAGCTTTGAGTATGACCGCAAATTGTATTTATTTTTATTTGTTTATTTCACAGTGACAACCATGTCAGAAGGATGTTGGTTTTGACATATTGATGGAAATTATGGTAATAATGTCCCATGTGTCTGATAAGCTGCAATGAGAGAGACAGAGAGACAGAGCATGTTTGTTTTTATCTTTGACTGCTGACTGCGTGATGAACTGCCCTTCAGGGATAATAACGCTTGACTTTACTCCAGGGAGGGAATGAAGAAGTGGAAAGAATAGGAATTGAACAGGGTTTTGTAACAGGGAGGGAATATTCAGAGACAAGAGGGTAGAGAAAGAATTAAAAGAGGCCAAAGCGAGAGAAAGTGTAGAATGTACCTTCACTGCGCACTGCAAGCTCTCTCTTGCAATTTCATGTCTCAATTATTCATGGTATACTGTATGTTGTTTTTTTGTTTGTGCAAATACGAAACTAACCCAATTCTAAGCCTGAGCCTCTGCATGTTCTCATGTTGATGATATGACGGGTCACTGGAGTTTATTTTGAAATGTACAAACATGCCCTGGAAAATAACATGCACAAAGGCTAATACAAATTCTTTGTGGTGCTCATTGAGTAGGAGATACAGTGGTCTGACCTGAATTGAATCTCCCCTCCAGACTTGATTTCACTAATATGCTTGGGAAGTATCCAAAAGTACAGATTGCAAGTACATTTTCTTTTGAATTGAAATCTTGGTCAGAGAATGGTCACATACTGTAATTGAGTCTACAACATCAGTGTATTCATCACATCAGTGGTCTCCTTGGGATTCATAGATATGTCTGGACATCCACGACTGACACTCTTGGCACTGGATCTGGGTCCTTTGCACTATATGACTGAAGTCGATAAGTTTGACAGAGATTTTTATGTAGATGCACCTGTAGATTAGATGTTTAAAACATTTTTACCAATATGTATGGTAGGTGTGCATTTTATCTATCACATTTGCAGTGGTTGGAGTTGATCGCCCTACCCTTCCATTAAGAAACACTACTTACATTATATTGAGTTATGACATATGGCATGAGGTCAGCCTAGAAGAAAAAAGAAAGTTGTTGGGCAACACATTTGCATATACTGTACCTGGAATTTGCCCTCTGCTTTTTACCCATCCTGAAAACAGCACTGGGGAAGTGCAATTAATATGGCACCAGGGGAACAGTAAGGGATTAAGTGCCTTGCCCAGGGACACTTTGACACATACAGTGGGTGAGCTGGGGGTCGAACCTGAGCCCTTTTGATTCCCAGACGGCCTCTCAACCCACTCATTTATTCTACGGCTGTCCATGAGTTTAGTTCACATGCAGCCACCTATTGTACTTTGCTGGAGGTGCTTATTGCTATGGATACTGCAGCCTACGCATCTTCATATGAAATACACCACAGAGGCCCCGCATCTGTGTTTTACATTACATGAAAGCACAGTATTTATATGAATGGCAATGTCTATGCTCTTGTTGCTATGGTTCTCCCCTGTTTTGCCAGCAGAGGAGTCCCAGGTTTTCTCTTACAGTGACATTACTTATTAATCCTCCACTATCCATGACAATGTCCTGGGCAAATGGTTTATTCCACTGTGGTCCTCTGGGGTTATGGGGCTGTTGTAGGATAATGTGGCAGAGCTGGGGCGGGTGGGGGTGCTTATCTGGAGAATCAGCAGGGCTAGGCAACCCCAGGCACGGGCGCCATATTGGCACTTCAGAGGGCGATCACTTGCCCAAAATTAAATATATCCACGAGTTTCCCCGCCAAGGCACTGGTGGAGACCGGAACCAAGGCACACACACTCATGCCTCACTTCATAGAGTGTTGCCATGTCTGCTTATTATAAGCAGCCACTGACACGGTTCTTTTATGTTAGAAGTCACATACAAACAAATTATTTGGTTAACCCTTCCATTTATGGTACAGTAATTACCAGTAACTACCAGGCAATTACTTATTATTACCAGGTAATTACTGTACCGTAAATGGAAGGGTTACCATTTGTAGTTGCTGGTTGCTTGGACGATTTTGGGGTAGTTTCTAAAGTGTACAGTAGTTGCTTATTTGAGCTTGCTTCCTAATGTTTAAACCAGTGTTTTCCTGCATTTCTTCATGCCAAGGAACCCCCGATTAATACAAGTGTTTCAAAATATTAAAAATATTTTGATTAATTGTGTGGTTTTAAATGACAGATACAACCACACAATTATGTCACTGTGTGTTTAGACCAGCTATTTTCATTGCTGAAAGTAGCTGATCTTAAGAGAACTGGCCACTTGTTTCTGTTGCAAAACTGGCAACACAGCAATAGAGGAACTTCTGCACACACAAAGCTAAGACTTATGGAGTGTCATGCATATAAAAAAAGTTGTACAGTTAAATTAAGTCCACTCACATCTCTATGTGAATTACATCCTGCATATAATCATTCATACTTGCATTCATTGAACTCTGGGGAACCAGTCAAATAATCATACATCTCGAAATAAAATATTCCTAAAGGAGAAGAGGTTGCTGTGTGTATGGACAATCAAAAACAGATGGAATTATATAATTTTGTCGTAATTAAACATAATGTCGATGTGGCTGGCACGCAGACTATCAAGAAAATAAAGACACGGCACTTCATCTCTGAAAGGCTGCCTACACCTGCTGTACAGCAGCAATTCAAAGACATCACACAAATCTGTACATAAAACATAAAACTAAATGCAGTCAATCGATCTACAGAATTACGTTTTAGTCAATAAAAAATAATAAATAAAAAAAACTCAAAAAAAATAAACAAACCCGCACTTTGATTTTACAATTACACAACATAATTTGTAGTTGTTATATAAAGCCAAAAGCTAAGCATCAAAGCCAACTTGAAACCCCGTTCTGTGGCACAGGAGGAAGATTGTTTCATAAAACTCCAGCTTAATTCCAATGCTGCCATCTGTTTATTGTTTCCTGTGGATTATTGTGTGTGTATGCACATTGTGAGCAACCACCAGAGCACAGAGAATTGACCAATACGCAGGGGCACAGCAGTGCAGTCGTTGCCTCACAGCTAGAAGGTCCCCATGGAGTGTATGTGTTCTCTCCACCACATCATCAACACCTATAACTTAGGCTGGGTTGTCGAAAAGGCCTTCCTGTGTGGAGTTTACATGATGTTCTCCCCTGTGTCCCTTAGGGTCCTGCTCTCTATGTTGCATCCCTGTGGTCATCCAGGACAAGTGATGTAGGGCAGGGGGCGGATTGGCCATCTGGAGTACAGGGAGTTTTCCCGGTGGCCTGCGCCACCTAGTGGCCTGGACATTTTTTTTTTTTTCAAAAAAGAAAAGGTGTCCTACACCAGAGCCTTCAAGTAGGCGAGATCTTCTACATTCTCTAGTTGTGTAGACTAAGTTGGGCTAATCCACATGAATATTTTAACTCTTGAGGGTGTAAAAATGAAACCAAATGGACCCGCAAGGGTCCATTTGGTTTCATTTTTACGCTCTCAAAGAGTTACATCTGGTTAACCAGTGGCCTGGCAAAGGCAAAATTGTCCCGGTGGGAAAATATGTGCCAATCCGCCCCTGATGTAGGGGATCTGGTTGGAATAATGTGTTCCTTCAGCTACAGTGTGTCCTACCGGGGAAACTTCCTCCCATTTGAAGGAAGGGTGAGCTCAGTTTTGGGCTCTCCCCAGTTTGGCAGAGGGAAAGTAGTGCCCGGGATTACAGCATAGGCAGGTGGCACCGGAAATAACTTGGGTTGCAAAACCTCACTGGGCTTTCCACCTTAGAGGAAAGACCTTGTTACAATATTGGCCTTTAATCCGTCGAAGAGCGGATGATATTGTTACATCATGTTGTATAGTCATCAGTCCGGAAGCCTCAATCTGGAACTTACTTTATCCCTAAAAAGGAATGCTGCCAAGACTACAAAATAAATGAACTGAATAAATGAAAGGAGAAAATAATTGCCCAATAAGATTCTGTGTATGACACAATTTTGAGTTGTGCAATAACTCCGAGGCATGGCTTAGTCCTTATTTCCATGCACGTGTACAATTGTATGTATCTTATATATGTGTTAAGTGGGGGTGCTGTTTCACCAATACAGAGTACACACAGCACCACTTAGTTCACACGTTTGTGTGATTTCTTTCGGAAAGTACAAAACTAAAACAAGATTTTAGTTTATTGATCAAATTGCCAATCCTAGTCTGATCCCCCCCATGAAGCAATACATGAGCTCGCACGCACGCACACACGCACGCACGCACGCACGCACGCACGCACGCACGCACGCACGCACGCACGCAACACGCACGCACGCACGCACGCACACACACACACACACACACACACAACACACATTCAATTATCCATTCACACTAACTTGCCCAGTGACCTTTGGACTCTTTGCTCTCCTCTGAAATCTTGCTCACAATCTAAATCAGATGTATGAGCAGGTCGCAGGTTTTCTGAATCAGTGAACAGAGAGGCCTTCTGAGTGATGAGATGAGTTTGGGAAATGGTGCTACAACCCTCGTTTCAATTGGCAATAGAAGGCAATGTTTGCAATTGGTCCGTCATTATCTCAGGCCACTAGCCTGCACAATGCGCATGCATTCTTTTTCGGGTGTATGATCATCCGGCCGAGAGCGGATGATATCACTATGGTATATTGTAGTATTGTTTTGTAATCATCAGGCAGTAACAGTCATCCGGAACTTCCTTTTTCCCTCAAACTGTTTTTTTCTCAATAAAAGCTGCAGGATACGATAGCTGTTATTATTATTCTACCGGTGTGATGGAAAGGAAGTTCCAGATGATGGTTCCTGACTGATAACTACAATACAATACTATGATATGACGTAGCAATAGCATCCGTTCCAGACCGGTTCACACAGCAATTTTGTAAGGCTTTCCTCCAAGATATAATGTCTGCTCCAACATGGCCCCAAGTTTTCAATTCCCCAAGTTCAGAATTCTTGTCAAATTCAAAAATGTATTATTGAATTAAATCAATACAATGCTATGCTGCAATTGAGAATGGCATGAAAGAGATTTTGCAGAGCAGACTATAGAGTGGTTATAGTCCCTGAACAAATTTGCATTTGGCACATAGGCATCTTTATTTCCTTTGAAAACACAATAATGTCTCTGAAAAACCATGCTTCGAACATAGAGTATATCTACATTTTTTGTACTTACTGTACAGAACTGCTTTCTTTCAACAGATAGTTGTATTAACATCGCTGTATGTCACATTATTAGTGCCATTTTGAGCTTATACTATTCCCCTTGAGGGTGGGTGGCACTGGTCCCACCTCACGGCTTTCTTACCTTTAGTTGTCGTTGTTCGGTTAGCACCAAAGTGTGTTATTTTTTTGTAAAAAGGCTATTTCCCCGACTGCACCATGAGCCCTCAGTGGGGTGCTGGGTTTTACTGCTGGAGCTGGTTTTTTTTTTTATACATTATTGAGGGCATGGCTGTGTGCTTGCTTGTGAAAGTAGTAGTCTACATCAGTAAGAAGCCTGAGGGTAAGCGTCCGCCTGGGTGGGAGAGTTGGGCGAGCGCTGGCCTTTGGCATGGGGGGGTGGGGGCTGGTCTACAGAATTAATTTCTGTACTGGCCATATATGGAGCGTGTGTCTTGAGTGTACCTGGGATTGATGTCTAAAATCTATGGATGTTTAATGTTTGTTTAGAGCACCCCAAAAAAGGAAGCCAATGGCTATGGACTTTAAATGTGTGTTTACTGATTAATGTCTCGGGCTAATGGAAGGCAGGGCTTTACAGAGTCAAATCCACCACATCTGCTGGGCACTCAAGCTCCTTTATTTTGAAAGATTCCTAGGAAAGAAAAGTATAGGCCTAAATTTGAAACCTAGATTTGAATTGCCTTGCACAACTCATGAATAGTGTACTTAAGACATTGCTTTGAAAATATTTCTCTTAAGTATCCTCTTGTTATGTAAACGGATACAGTGGATTGTGTGAATATGAATTAATTTGCAATAATTATTCATTGCAGTGTTTAAAAAACATTGACACTATAAGTAAGGGTTTGTTAACAGTCCCCCCACAAATGTACTTTTTTTATACAGTTGTCGGCAAGGCCAGTCTAATTGTACATGGCTTCCCAAATCAATCCATGTCGACGTCGGCCAAACATTTTATTTATAACAAATGAGCCCGCAACTCACTTTTAAAAATAGCCATGTGTGCCCTTCACAGTGCATTATGATTCAATGTACTTTTGAGACTAGATATGACATGACCAAAATATTGATGAAAGTGATTAAACAGTCATTTTATCTTATGAAAGAAGATATGTGATACTTCTTGGTGGAGTGACGAATGATGATATTGGTCAAATAATGGCATCTTATCAACCAGTCGGAATTACCCCACATGGAGGCATATAAATATAAGCAAAAGGGAGATTTATTTTACCATGAATATTTAATTATCGTTGGTTTGAAATGATTTAAACTGCACATTAAAATTGCAGAGCTCTTCGTGTTGTCTGATGCTGCATGTTTTCTAGAGCGGGGATCAGTGTTTCAATAATGTAGTATGTATTCATGTTAAGAATATTTTATTCTTCTGTTTTATATAATAGCATTATTGTATGCCCCATTTTTTTAATGAATTCAATTTTAAATAAAGGTGCGCTCACATAGAGTAATATCTGACACGCACTGTTTGTCTGAGGCATGTGATGTCTCTGGGATCTAGGCCTGACCTTCGATCATGATTTCCGTGATCGAAGCATTGCGGGAAAAAACGATTCGAAGATCGATTCGACCCCCCCCCCCCCCCCCCCCCCCCCCCCCCCCCCCCCCCCCCCCCAAAAAAAAAAAAAAAAAAAAAAAAAAAACGGGGGTTAGTTTGACCCACACGTCGCAGATGCGAAGTGGTAGGAGGAAACGGTAGTCATAATGTCCAACTAGAACAGGAAGCATTAAATGCTTGTTCTGTCGTGAAATGTAGTGAAATAAAGCATAATTTTCAATCGAGCCTTTGTTATTATGACAGTACTAATGAAGCAGCGTGCAGCGACATCCTGCACAAAGCCTTAGAGTATATGCAAACTCCGTTCACTTAATGGGGCCAGTCCAATGGCGGCTCTTCTACATAAAAATGCATTGGCAACAACCCGTTTTGAATGATCTTAAACCCCTTCTGCATTGGCAACAACCCGTTTTGAATGATCTTAAACCCCTTCATTTTAGATCGTTTATTTACTGTACAATACATTTAACATGTTGCACCGATGCCTAAAATATCTCTTATTTGCGTCTCCCTAGTTGAAAGTGCTGCATTTCCAACTCCAGCTTGTCTCTGTTCAGGCTGCATGATCAGCTCGAGCGCTCAGTTTGTGACACCCTCAATGTCGCAACTCTGACACTAAAGGCTCTGATGACCAAAAGGCAGAGACGCGCACACACACAGATAAAGGAGTCTTCAGTCCCTGCCCAGTGCCCATTTACTCCCTGCCTAGTGCCCATTTACTCCGTTTATAAGACTGGGTATGGCCATGGTCACCCACCCCCCCTCTAAAACTCTTTGCTCGTCCGTGTAAATGAAATGCTTCTCACGTTGTTGCTGTGGCTGTTGTCCATACATCTTCCAGATTTGGGAAAGTTGATTACGTGGTCCTTGTATTCCTTGACATGAAAAGGTTTAGGAGTGAGAACTGGACCACCGCCGCGTTTAGTGTTCGTCAATGTGGGGGTCCTCGGCATGAAAACGTTTGGGACGACTGGAATATAAAGTCCCGTCGTAATCGTGTCATTTCTTTTACAGAGCTAGTCAGGTTTATCAGTGCTGTGTTGCCTCTTTGCGTTCCCTCATCTTTGCTAATAATACTGAATACAGCTACAGTTCAACAACATTTCATCGAACGCAACGGGGCTGTGTTTTGTAGAGGACCGTGGCGTGCCGTCGACTTTACGTTTAATAAATCAACACTTAAATGTTTGTCCCTGAAAGGCTAATGAAAGGCTCTATCTAGCCTATCATCTCTCTGGTTACTGTTATCCACGCGCCTCCTTCCTTCTACTGGACAGTACAGTAGGCCTGCTCGTTGAAGCAGCCGCATGACGGTCGGTCGCTCAATATCAGTGAGTCGTTGATGGCTCCAATGCGCGGTGCGCAACCCATGGTCCGCGGCCCAAAATGGGCCGGCGCGCGGACCAAAAGCGGCCGTTTTTTTTTTCTTTTTTTTTCTCGATTCTTCGATCTTTAATTTCAAGATCGACGGCCGTGCCCAGCGATTGAACTTCGAATAATCGATTTTTTAGGGTCAGCCCTACTGGGATCTCTGGAATCTGGTCTAGGAGTGGGACCTTGTATTGCACTGTCTGGCTGGTGTTTTGACTCCGTACATATGTATGTAAAGGGAATCTTGGAAGATCCCACATGTAATTGTTGTTGAGTCCTTGGCAGGGCAAGACAGTGGTCAGCGCATAGTAGGTTGTCCAGAATCTGACTCAACAATCTTTAGAATCAAAGTTATACTGTGGAACGTTTTCATTAAAACAAATCTTAAAATTGATATATATTATGGCTGGCATATTTGCAACATATCACACTCCAACATATTTGCACGGAGCCCATTGTAAATATGTTTTCTATCAAAAGGTGTTTGGGGAATCATTTCCTGGGTTAGGCATTAGACATATTTGACTAAAGACTGTATTTTGTTGTTTTATCCAAAAATAAATAAAGAGAAAACACACACAGACATAAGCTGGAAAATGTATTACTCAATCAAATGACTGCAATACCGGTAGTGACGACAGTGCTAGTTCAGAAGAACCCGGTCTATGAGTACACTTTGGTGTACTTCAAGTTTATTTTGATACCATTAGTACTTCACTAACATAAAGTAAAATATTGAATGAATACTCTGCTCACCACTGCTGTCTGACCTCCTCTCACACTGATCTCCTGGCTCTTGGCTGATGGCAGATTTGAATATAATACCTGAGGAGTGCTGGATTCCATTATATTTTGCCTGTGGGTTGACAGGGGGCTTGCACTTGAGGGATTACACCACAGACGCTCCATTGTGTAGCATAATTAAAATCAAGCACCCCTCCATTGATATTTGGAACTCCGTTGAAACTGAATAACCCATATGTCAGACTAAACGTCCGTGACAAGTGAACTGAAATACACACATGTGCATGTGCAAGCTCACACGCAGGCACTGTGGCGCACACTGACATTGTATGTACAGTGTGCGTGTGCATGTGCGCATGCACACACGCACACACGCACAGTTTCATATAAGAAAGGAAGCAATCGTGATTCATGTTCAGTGACACCTTCATACATAAATACATGGGTTAGATGCACATAGTGTACTCCATTACATGCACCCACACATGCATCCAGGCGTGCACGTGAGTGTGTTCACGCACACACACACACACACACACACACACACACACACACACACACACACACACACACACACACACACACACAACACACACACACACACACACACACACACACACACACACACAAACACACACACACACACACACACACACCCACACGCCCCCACAGTGACACCTACACCTCCGGTACTCAGCTCTGTGGTTGTCGGATCCTGGGGGCCAGCCGACTTACTGCAGTGATGAATAAAACAACAGCCACACCAATCTTTGTGTGTGTGTGCGTGCGCGCATGCATGCGTGTGTGAAGAGCGATTCTGGGTTCTGCTGACATGCTGGCTTTTAAATGAACTTCTCTGGCTGACTGGCTGCTTGGGAGGATGGCAGTTTTTGTCCGGCTGATGTTTACGTGTACTTGTGTGTGGATGTGTATTGCAGCTCTGCCTCTGCCTTTGATGTACAGTACAGAGGTCCGCTGCACTCTCCCACTGATTGACAACAGGCTGAACTGCGCTGTCAGAAGTCGGAACCGAAGCCGCAAACTTTATCGCGTAGTGCTGGATAAATGCATCACATTATGCAGACATTTTGCCGGCTTACTATCCATCCAGTGTTTCTGGTTGCTGTGGAATCCATAATACTAATGTCAAAACAGAAACCTTACATTAAGGACGGAAGGGAAGGGCCTCTTACAGGCAATTCCATGAAGTACTGTAGGTAATAGACTAGGTAAGCCACCCCTCACCCCTGTCAATGTGATGGCATCATCCTTGAGCTGTCGCTTCAACTTTTACTGACTGCAGGTTGACATGGAAAAAACGGACAGAAAATGAAAAATAAAAACAACACATATTTACACTCTCCTTTAT
This sequence comes from Benthosema pterotum, assembly GCA_039105355.1. Lineage (NCBI taxonomy): Eukaryota > Metazoa > Chordata > Actinopteri > Myctophiformes > Myctophidae > Benthosema > Benthosema pterotum. The sequence continues at coordinate 29,970,727 of CM076972.1, read as the reverse complement.
CATCCTGTAAGACAGGATTGTTGGGGTGATTTCTCATTGCTCCTCCCATTGTTGCATACTTTAGTGTGCTGAAAATAGCAGGTTTACATGCTCAATATGAAGCCTTGTGGGCTTGTAGCTCTGCTGTCTGTATGCTACAATACAATTGAATAATTACAAATAATTAAATTCCTTTGTGCATTATTTTTAGCTCTTTCCCCCAAGATGTGCTGCATTAGAACGTGCTGCATGCATTAGGGCTATTACAAATTACATTTACAGCCATTTAGGTAATTACCTGATGTCCTGATATGCAGATGTATGCATAAGTAGGTGCTTACAGTTTGCGTATGGTAATGCTCTGTGGCATGTATGCCGTGCAGCATAATGTGACATTTATGATCACGAACAGTAAGTAATATATGGTGTGGAAGTCTGCTTTTAATAATCAAATGGAGATATTAAAAAACAAACTCTATAGCCTGAAGGTGAGGCCTCTGCAAACACGTAATGCACACACCCCTAACAATCACTGCGCCCTCACACACGTGTGCACACATGCATACATAACTACAACTTAACCTCTTCTCTGACACTCAACGTATGTCCCGGCTTATTGCACTAGACGTATATGCATATTATAGAGTCTTCAAATGCACATTACGATTCCAGTAGAGAATGCTAGAAAATGCGACCATGAATTCTGCAGTATAGTCCCATTTGACCTGATTTCCGTTGGGAACAGCACGTCTCCTCTCTCTGCACTGAATCCCAGTCCACCTGATGATGGGAAGATGACAGAATGTCCCAGACGCATGTCCCCAGTGTGAGCCTAATGCATATGGTACACTGCAGTACACAGTCAAATCCAGTGTTAATGTAACGCCATTCCTCATTCTGGCATGAAATTAACACCTTTACTTTGTAGCTGTAAATATTGTGTGGGATACATTTGTAAGGGCATGCAGGCACAGGGAACATGCACATGCATACACGTGCTTGCTCACACACGCACACGCACACACACTCCACACTCCACTGCTCCACCTTCCGTGTGCTTATTTGAATTGATGAGTGGAGTTTCTTGTGAATATATCATGATGAAGCAGCACTGTACAATTCATTATACTACACCATTACAACTGCATGACCCATATGCTTAAACTGTGTGTGTGTGTGTGTGTGTGTGTGTGTGTTGTGTGTGTGTGTGTGTGTGTGTGTGTGTGTGTGTGTGTGTGTGTGTGTGTGTGTGTGTGTGTGTGTGTGTGTGTGTGTGTTGTGTGCGCGTGCGAAGGTAAGATAAAGAGCAGAGAGCCCTATAGAGTTGTCCGTTGCTAATGGCTATGCAGATGGTACAGTATCTGGACTTTATAACCTGACTCGCTGCAAACTACCAGAAATAAATAGTGTCTATTGTATATTCTTAGAACAGACATGGATGTGGGCAGAGTCACAGTCAGAATGAAAGATAGTCAAAATGAGGACAAAAGAGAAAATTAGAATGGGTGCTAACTTCGCTTACTTTAAAGCGTATCTGTGCGTGTGTGCCTGCGTGTGCATGCGTGCATGTGCCTGTGTGGGTGTGAGGAGTGAGGACTGATCAATGGCAGAACAGGATGAGGGCAAATTGCAGATACACGACAAATGAAAAAAGGAACAAATGTAATGGGGAATAAAGAGAGGAAATTGTGCGCACAAGTGTATACCGGTGTGCATGTGTGTTTGTGTTGCGCACGTGTGCACACACACACACACACACACACACACACACACACACACACACACACACACACACACACACCACACACACACACACACACACACACACACACACACACACACACACACACAGAGCAGATGCATTAGTGTGGCTATATTGATCTGAGTTAATCTGTTTGGCTGTTGTTTAGAGTCATCATATCTCTGCCTCGCAGCATATCAGTGTTACGCACGGCACATTTATTGGAAGAAATATACCATAGTGTCTGTGTCTGCATGTTGGAGTGTGGGTTCTGTTCTGGATAGATGTGTTCATGCGCATTGCATATGCAATACAGTAAGTGTGTGGGTGTGTGGATGCGGTTATTATATCTCTCCTCCATCGGAGGATCTCTGCAGCACCAGCAGCGAGGAAGGCCGTATTACGACTACACACTGCAAAATCCTCGATTTCAATCCGAGCTAGAGAGTGTACAAATGTAACCAAAGGGACCCTGCGAGGGCTTTTGTCACGGTGCGTGTCAGATGAGGACTCAGAAGAAAGAACACGGCAGGCAGGCAGATAAAGTCCAGTATTTATTAAGATTAACAGACTTATAAGAAGGCACAGGCAGAAACACAACGTAACACTGACTATAATCTGGCAAGGGAAGGCTGAACCCAGGACGGTTTAAATAAACACTAACTACTTTAACATTTTTGAGCATCGCTACTTGGATCACTGCCCATAAAACTAATCTTGTTAAGTTACTGTATAAATTACTTTCCATTTTTGTTTTCCATTACCTGACAATTAAACCCCTTTTTTCAGAGACAACAAAATCAACTTGCGACTGCGAGCACTAATAACAACAACTCGCGGGTTCACAACTGTGGTCCCTCATCACCCACATATGACCTAGAGAGTATATAAGACAAGTCACCGTGGCCACAATCGCAGTTAGTGACGGTAACAGTAGGGTAGAGTGAGAATCATTTAATCTGTTCATATTATTTTGGGATGAATAGCATGAAACTTACATATGCAATATGTATACAATGAATTAACCAATACTCACCAAATGATGCAGCCACATAGGATCTACCATGTAATTCCAAAAGTGTGTAGGCTACATTGTTTACAGTAAGCCCGAGACACATGAAGCTGTCATGCCAGCCGAAGCGGACTTCCTCTTCACTATAAAAGCTTCACTACTAGAAATACTTTCATTTGAACTTACAGGATGTGTAGACGGAGGATGTGTAGTTGTACACATTACTCACAGAAGTAAAGAGGAATAGACAATGCACAGTCAGAGCTTTAATTATACACTCACACTCAGTTGGTGCTTTATTATTTATTATATTCAAATCTTGCAAGGAAATTAATGGGTACAAATTATAGTAATGGGATTACTTTGCTGGAAATATAAGTAACAAACTACTAAATTGCAAAACTAGCTTGTTAGGTTACTCTGTTACCAATCTTGTTACATAGCACCGTTATTAATAACACTGTTACTCCCAACATTGCTAACTAGACACAGTGATTGGCTGAGACTGTAATGGACACAGGTGAAACACAATTGCAGTTACAGACTTGTGAGACATGGCATGCAAATACAGCAGACAGGAAACACTGCAGAACAGAACTACAAAATAAGGTACACAGAACTTCCACATGGACTTCCACACTTCCTGACAGCTTTATATACAGTCTTGTCAGAGGCATGCTTGTTAATATAAGGGTGAAACTCAGCTACTGATAATATTCTGATTATCACCAGTCCCTGCTAGTTGGCACTGTGGTGCAGAGTGAGAGGAGAGAGGAAAAACAAGAAGAGAAAAAGAGAGAGCGGAGTGGCTTGGGGAACAGTGTTGTTTTTGTCGACTAAGACTAAGACTAAAGACTAAGTCGACTAAGGTTTTTGATATTTAGTCGACTAAGACTAGACTAACAAAAATGAATTTCAGAAGACTAAATGGGACTAAAAGATGTGTGTTTGCAAAAGACTAAGACTAAGACGAAGACTAAATCATAACCTAAGACTAATGGAAATAGGAAACATTTTTAACTCATTTTTTTCGTTCTTTTTAAGTATGTGAACATATCTGCAGTATAGATTGCATACGTTTTCAGGAAAGGGACTTATTACTAATGCAGTAATTTTATACAAAGACATAAAACAAAACATCTTTCATACTAAAAACTATAAATCTGTATAACATATATAAACCTCCAATGCATGTGTATGTAAGACTAAACTACCAAGACTAAGACTAAAAAAAGACTAAGACTAAAAAAGACTAAGACTAAAAAAAGACTAAGACTGAGACTAAGACTAAATCGACGTTGATATTTCGTCGACTAGACTAAGACTAAAAAAATGAATTTCAGAAGACTAAATGGGACTAAAAGACGAAATATGTGTTACTCAAAAGACTAAGACTAAGACTAAGACAAAATATTCTCAAACAAACAACACTGTTGGGGAAGTTCATTAATTCATGCAGTTGTTGACATGTGTTGGACTGTACGTATCTTGCTTTGGAGAACTGTATGGAACTACGTTTATGGTACACAACGCCCATGTCGCTTACATTAATAATAAAACTGGAACAGGACGTACGGGTTCTTTGATAGCAGAACAGGAGATGAAAAAGGTACTATAGGAGAGAGTGAGAGCTGGGGGGTTGCGGGCTAGATGAGGAGCAGATGGACAGCAAGAGGAGCAGTAGGAGGTGAAGAAGAAAGAGAATTCATGGGGAGCCATTTTAAATGTGTGGAAGGAGAGGTGGAAGGTGAAGAGTAGACCAGGGGAGGGATCAGATCTCCTGAGAACACCCTGGAGGAGGGAGAAGGTGGGAGGCCAGAGGGTGCAAGACGTGGTAACACAAGGAGGTGAGGAGGTGAAAAATGCTCCCCTAACATTCATGCACACGCCCACGTTTGCTTTTAGACCTCAATTCTGTGAGCTTTTTTTTCTCGCTATGCGATTCTCGTCTGTCAGTGCTGAGTGGCACAGTGGAATCACCGCATCAATGCGTGCGTTTTAGACTCCCTGTCTGTAAAGCGCTTTAATCAGAAGAGTAAAAGCTTATAGATGCATATTAGAGTTCTCAACAGGCTTGAAAATTGAGGCCCGGCCCTAACTGGGCCCTAACTGATCAGGCCCAAAGCCCGGCAATGCCGGGTCGGGTCGGGCCTGGTCGGGTTTGGGTAGAATTTGAGCAATCTACACAGAGTAAAAGTGTAAATACCAATCAGCAACATCTTCATAAGAGGTAAATACACAGACAGACAGAACATATTATTTTTTATCATAATGAAATAATTCAATATATATTGCTTTTTTCGTGGAGCCCTAGGCCCGACCCGGCCCTACTGATCTGCATACATTTTGGGCCCGAGCCCGACCCTAAAATGTCGGAGCGGGTCGGGCCTGGTCGGGTTCGGGCAGAGTTTGAGAACTCTAATGCATATAGTGCTTAGTGCTTTCTTTGACCAAGCCGGCCTGGTACCTGTTTTTTGTTTTCTAGCTGTGAAGTTTTTAAAGAACCACTACCTATAACATTGAATTAATGGAAATTCTTTCTTTTTAACTGTCTCTTTGTGTGAAGCAGTAATTCTCAAACTTACTTACAATATAACTAGGCTGAACATCTGCCTGGAGCTGGTCTCCTTAGTCTTCCTTTGAGAAAGGTTGACCCTGGTGTCGGCGTCTCAGAGCACATCGCTTGAGGCTCAAAATTGCAATATCTACCTGAGTGTTCCTTGAGGAGATTCCAAATGGGCCGTCGTGAGTCTATATCTCCGTGAGTGTACAGTACAAATGGATTCTCACAGTTCCACTTCATTCCCTTTCTACTCTTATCAGACTTATGAGGGTACTTGCAATTAAACTACAATTAAATATTTTGTCTGGAATCCAGTTCACGAACACCTCTTGATTGATTGTAAGTACTTAATATACTGTACTACCGTATACCAACCGATGCATGGACGTACTGACACCTCTGCTGGTATACACAACATGCAGCTCCAACTTTTTAACCGGTCACGAAGTTATTCGCTATTCATAGCCTTTCACGCCAGTTAAACCCCATTGGAAGGGTCCAGCGATCACATAGGGTCTATTTATTACTCTTGCTCAATGGTCTTATCTAACTCTAAATAACTGATTCAATATGTATTTTGGCATATATTTATTTAATTAGCATGCATAACATAGTTCATAATATTCAGGTTAGTACTCATTGAACAATAGCAGTAGCAGTAGGTAATAAATCTGTATACAGAAGAAAGAGACAGAATACATAGAATTCATAAATCACACAGATAATAATCTCACAATTAAAGATATTAGCAGAATACAATCATTCTCTGGTTATATTCTCTGGTTATATTGGATTTCCTTTGTGCTCCCAGCCGGGCTGCACAAGGTACGATGCTTCTGCTGTTGCTTGCTTAGGTGAATCTGATGAATTTCACTCATGCAAGCACTATTGTCACTTCCGTAAGCCATCCCCTTTGGTGTATGACTCCAGCCAATTGACACCATTGGTTGCTTATCAGGAAGTGTTTTGAGGACCAGGATGTAACTCACTAGCATGTGGACATGTGGTCTCCATGCAGGGGTCCTGTTTCTTTGGAGGAGAGGGTCTAACTCCATTGTTTATACAAGCAAAGCCTTATCTATCAGGGGCCAGTTTATGGCAGTGGGGCTTCAGTCACAGTTAATTCAAACATTCCTTTCCATGTTAATACCACTCATTCAGGTCTGTACTGGGACATGCTTTATCAATATGACAGAAGATGAACACATACGCCCAATGCCCAAATTGGGCGCCACACCCCCCGACAATGACCTATTAAAAACCCTTTTGATTGGTCATTCTCTTGGCGTAGCTTGTACTCGAATAGGATTTCAGATACACACAAATGTACACCTTTAATATGCCTTTTGTCTCACGGCTATCAGGACGGATTACAACATTTGGTGATTTTATCCTTACTCTTCTCTATTCGATTTATTTTGAATCTAACACTTGGATTCAAATGATTTTCACAATTATTTTAACGTCTCACCCGTTAAATAATTGCTACATTTTGACCAGAAAGATACCTTTACTGGTAGATTATTGGGCCTGTTTCTCTGTTTGTTGAGATAACAAGGCCTTGTCGTTACTTTTTGGGAATTTACTCACTTCAGTATTTAACTCTTCAAAGTAATACCTACTTACAGCAAACCCTCAGAACTCTTTAACTTACTTTCTCACAGTAGTTTTAGTAGAGCACTTGATAGTAACTGTTTCCATTTTCTTGATTACCTCCCATCACAGATGTTGGAGAATTCAACAGAAAATGGTTTACACATCTTATACACATTTTTTGCAGGACAATGTGTGTGTGTTTGTCTGTGCGTATGTGCGTGTCATTAACACCTAATACTGCACTAATTTTGTTACATGTGTGCGTGTGTGCGTGTCTCCCAACACCTAACACTGCATCATTTTACATGTAAAGTTTAGGTAATACCAAACATTATTTTCCATGTTAATACCTATTTACAGGTCTGTACTCAAAATGCATTCTTGATATTACTTTCCTCAGGAGCATGAGTTTGTGCGTCTTTCACACTTCTTACCACATTCACACGTAGGCTCATTTCTCCGTGCTGCAACAACAAGGATTAATTACATGATTCAACATTCCTTTCCTATCTTAATACCTTTTTCTGGTGCGTACTCGGTAATGGTTCATGGATATAGCATAAATTTCACATACATACATTGGCATCTTTTAGACATTCTTAGTCTGTGAAGAAGGGCAGTATGTGTCCTGTTGTGCGCTCACTTTCTGAGCCCCCTCCTCTCTTCCTGCCGGAGATGGGGTGTGTGTGTGTGTGTGTGTTATCAGTGACGCTTGTTGCAGATCTCACAAGTCTTCATTTTGACTTTGGGGCAAGCTTCAGTTTTGGGTTTTATTGTGACCCGTGGCTCTGAATAGCTTGCTATGGAGAACACTGCTTTGCAAAGCTTTCTCCAGCTCTGCTTTTGTTTCCCAGCATGCATGGCTCCTTTTGCTGCTGGTGGTGTGGGGAGTGGTTTGTTACCACCTCTGCCGTTCACCAGATTGGCACTGGTGCTCACCTGTAGGGTGACCAGTGGCTCTTTCGACGCAGCGCCTACCTCTTGGTGGGTGGTCACTGTCTTTGGGACCGGTGCGACGAGTGGATCTCCGCATACCTGCTCCACCAGGCACGGAGTCGTTGCTAGCTCCCTCAAACTGAGGATGAGCTCCGGTGTCTTGTCCTCCTCTTCATCTTTCGCTGTAGGTACGCCTGGGGTGCCGTTCAGGATCTCCTCCAGTGCGTCCGCGGTGAAGAGGGGTTCATTCGATGCATCTCTCCTCCCAGAGAGAAGGCTTGTCGGGTGGGGGTCATCGATGATGCCTCCTTCATCCTGCAGGTCTGCTTCGACATCTGCAGGCGTCTTTATGGTTGCCTTTTCCTCCTCTGTGGAGTTTATGGCTCCGTCTTCTTCTGCTGTCGCTGTCATCTCAGTGGCCTGACTCAAGTCTAGATCATCACTGCAGCCGCAGGCAATTTTTATGGCCTCCTCTTGAAGATAAGGAGGTGGTGGTGGATGGGCTTCTGCCGTCACTTCTTCAGTGGCCTGGCTCCCGCCTCGATCATCACTGGAGTCGCAGTCACGCCTCATCTCACTGGCTAATGTGTTAGTAGCCCTAATCAATTGTACACGGATCATTTTTCCGATTTGTTTAAACTTATCCTGGGAAAACCTTTCGATACAGGCTTTCATAAGTTCATTCGCCTGTTTAGCAGGCTCATGCTGGTCCACCTCATGTAGAGCATCAGCATAGTCAATTGATGAGTCAATGACTTCATCGAGAGTTTTCTTTAACTTAGCAAACATTACTGTTATTTCACTGAAGTAGCCTTTTTCACAATACAGTTCACACTTCGATGCTATTTTTTCGAAACAAGATTGTGCCTTCAAGCTTTTAACTCTTAACTCATTTAAGTCAGCCATTTTTACCGCAACCTGATAATATCAATTAAAACTGAACTAGGAACTTTAAGTAATTATTACCGCAACCTGATAATATCAGCTTCAACTGACCTAGGAACTTTAAGTAATTAATTACCGCAACCTGATACTATCAGCATTAACTGAACTAGGAACTTTAGGCAATGCTTAACTTAATTCGTTAGGTTTACTTTTGGCAAGAGGTATTTTATCTAGTTGGCGTGTTCACACGGTTCTAGAATTATAGCTAGGTGTTCACTGGTTTACCTGCCCCTCATTTAACAATCAAGTTAACACACAATAGTCTTAATAGTGGAAGTATCTTAAGGCTTATTTATTTCAGTATTCAAGTATGTGCTTTTAGTTAAAGATAGTTGTGGCTCAGGTTATCTCAATTGAGTCTCTGTATGTCCCTGCTGCACCATCCCCCCCCGCTTTTTGGGGTGAGATCCTTATCAGCTAGCAGGCCAGCCACAGTACCAACCATCCCCCTTCAAGTTGATGGTTGCGCAATGTCAGATTGCTGCTCTGTCTCCCCACAGAGAAACAATGGACATGTTACGCTAACTTACTTAGCAAGTTAGCTTTAGTTTGGTGGCCATTTTACCAATGACTCTCCCAGCCACTATAGCTTTAACACTTAGCTCTCAACTTCAAAGGCTCAATAGACTCCCATCTATATGCTCTCTGGATTTAGCTGTGTTTTGCTTTATATTTAGTGGACTTTCATCAGCTTTTAACAGTTTAGTCCCCCAAAGTATTAGACTCCCATCTATTTTTGGTGGGTAATAGCTCCCCTTTGGCTGACCTCCAGGCCTATTCAATGCCCAAACTTGCCACGCTTTCTTAATTAATCTATCGGTGCCGATTTTGCTGCCGTGATTAATATTATTTTGCGCTTTACTGCAGTTAATTGCGGGTTTTTGCTATTTTGTTTAACTGTGTGACCTCAGGTCACATTTAGCTGGTTTTCATAGCTCCCCTCAGACTGGCTGACCCCCAGGCCTATTTAATGCTCAGTCCTTTTTATCAAACATACTACGCTTCATTTGTGTAATCTAAGGTGCCGATTTTGCTGCCTGATTAACATTTGCGTTTTACTGTTGTTTGTTAGGGTTTATTGCTATTTTTTCGGGACCTGTGCACAACACTAGGACCGGTATTTTACGCTTTCCGACACTTGAGTCAGAAAGCGGAGATTCCCTGCTCAGACAGAAGGTATTACTGTCCATGGCCTGTGCACAACACTAGACTCTATGGATCAGATTTTGTCAACTCTGTGCACAACACTAGAGCTGCTTTATCGAGTAAAAACGTTTACCGTGGTTTTACATTAAAACCGCACCGGAACGATTTATTACTGTTCGGCTCTGTGCACAACACTAGAACCGATTTATCGAGTAAAACCGTTAACCGCAATTATATCTATAATTGCCCTACGATTTATTACTGTCCAACTTTTTAACCGGTCACGAAGTTATTCGCTATTCATAGCCTTTCACGCCAGTTAACCCCATTGGAAGGGTCCAGCGATCACATAGGGTCTATTTATTACTCTTGCTCAATGGTCTTATCTAACTCTAAATAACTGATTCAATATGTATTTTGGCATATATTTATTTAATTAGCATGCATAACATAGTTCATAATATTCAGGTTAGTACTCATTGAACAACAGCAGTAGCAGTAGGTAATAAATCTGTATACAGAAGAAAGAGACAGAATACATAGAATTCATAAATCACACAGATAATAATCTCACAATTAAAGATATTAGCAGAATACAATCATTAACATTTCCAATATATATTTACCGTTTGGTCTATGTGGTCTCTGGTTATATTGGATTTCCTTTGTGCCTCCCAGCCGGGCTGCACAAGGTACGATGCTTCTGCTGTTGCTTGCTTAGGTGAATCTGATGAATTTCACTCATGCAAGCACTATTGTCACTTCCGTAAGCCATCCCCTTTGGTGTATGACTCCAGCCAATTGACACCATTGGTTGCTTATCAGGAAGTGTTTTGAGGACCAGGATGTAACTCACTAGCATGTGGACATGTGGTCTCCATGCAGGGGTCCTGTTTCTTTGGAGGAGAGGGTCTAACTCCATTGTTTATACAAGCAAAGCCTTATCTATCAGGGGCCAGTTTATGGCAGTGGGGCTCCAGTCACAGTTAATTCAAACATTCCTTTCCATGTTAATACCACTCATTCAGGTCTGTACTGGGATATGCTTTATCAATATGACAGAAGATGAACACATACGCCCAATGCCCAAATTGGGCGCCACAACATGCAGCTCACTTCAAGTAAGACGTATAGGAGTACAAGAGAACCACAATGATATTGCATTGAATGTGTCAATTATTAAAAGCTTATGCACTGTACTGTACATTAGGTGTGGCGGTTGTGACAGGGCCGGAGGTGGCTTGGGGGCTATAATGTGATATCTTTTTCACAAGGTCCAAAATCCCTGACGGTGCCTCTGGGTGGAAGAGATAGAGGTGCATAAAGAGAGAATAATGAATAAATTAGGCAGAAAGAGAGACGTGAAGGACGAGAAGTAAGTAATGTGAAGGAGGAATAGAGGGCGGCTGTAATAATTAGGGTTGAAATCGGAACAAAGCGCCTGAGATGAAGTGTAGAAATTAGAGGTAAGTGGAATAAAAATAGAAGGGTGCGCCTCCCCCTCAAATAAAAAGCTATGAAAGGAGATAGAGAATGATGGCGTTGGATTTGTTTGGGTGGGGTGGTTGTATTGTATTGGTCCTGTATTCTGTCTCAGAGTGAAGCTGGAACTATTCATCAAAAGTAGAATGGCCGTAGGCCTAAGTTTAAACACAGCATTAACCCGGTGTCTAATCCCTCCTGGAAGGTGCTGACAGAAGGTCAAGGAAGAGGTGGAATAAGGTGCCATATGTCTTCAGTGCTGCAAGAGACAGCTTTATTGACTGTTTAAAATATAAATATTAGGGCATGACATGGCAAAATACAGCAAGCACCGAGGAGGCACTGGCATTGTACAAACAAGGAGCACACTGGCCATACTCTGCGTGGCATTTATAGAGAACGCTTTCCTGTCAGGCTAATTAGTATTTCCTTATACATCACCTGCTTTGGCCAGTGTTAGCCATGCTGTAAGCGATACTGTCTGGCTTCACGCCAGGAATTCCACTGTCAGAAGCTGGCCAAACCTGGCTCGATCACAGCTGAATCAGCTCTGTTCCACAAAGTGGCCACAACAGACCACAGGCATACGATTTTTGTGCAGAATTCTACTTGGACAAGTTCAAGGGAATGCATTATGTAATTAATTCTTGAGAAAAAAAAATGCCGGGGAAAAAATATAACCAAACATCAGTGTCAGTACACCCACTAAGGTGCTGAATTAAAATCTTGTCTTTTGACATGTGAAAGGTGCTAATTATTCCTCTGATTTACTAGCTACACAAACATTATGGCTATTTGCCTATTGTGGAGAAAACAAGAGCAACAGTAAAAATGACAACTGCTACAATTAGGCTTACTCTGAAAATCGACAAGTTAAACGTGGTCGGGTGAAATATGGTAGCGGAGGTGATAAAAACCCTGCAGTTTGAATGCAGCTGCATTCTGCCATGCCAAGCCTTATATCCGCCAGCAATAACTGCAATCCCATGAATTCCGCAAGCTTCCACTATCCAAAAACGGTATCCTTCAGCCACACTACACCCACTATGCCAACTCTATATTTGTGGGAGGAGGATGGTGTGACTGTCTTTAGGCGTGTTGATGATGCACTTTCCCTATAACTGCTCTTTTGCCCACACAGGTTTAGGGACTCCTCAAACCACCTGCAATGTGAATTCCATTTTGGAGGAGGCGCTCCTGAGTCGAGGCCCCCAATAGCTCTGCGAATGGCGAGTTCATTGTTATGCCAACTGGCGGACAAATGGTGTAACATCATCTCTTAGCGACTCAGTCAGTCACTCAGCCAGTCAGCAAAATTACCTTTCATATGGCTGGCCCCGCTGTTAACGTTCCAGGGAACTATAGGTGAGAGAGTACAATGAGAGGGGAAAGAATGAAGAGAAGAGGTGCAAGTGGATCCATGTGGCAGAGCAGGAGAGAGTAGGCAAGGAGATGGAACAGAATAGGTGAGATAAGGGGAGGTTGGAGGAGGAACAGCCTATAGCCTTGAATGTGTCTGGATTTTGTACAGTGTCTTACATGGCAGAGGAAGAGCGAGTTGTTGAAGAGATGCATGAAAGAAGAGAAAAGGCAAGGTAAGGGGAAGGTTAGAGGAGGGATAGACTCTAGCCTTCGACTTGGCTGGACTTTGTGCCTGACAGTGACAAAAGGACCGGAGCACTGGGGGAACAGTAACTACACATTGTGTTGGCTCTTCACCTCCTTAAACGTGGAGCAAATCAATTTACATGCTTATAATGGGTAGAAAAAGTACTTACACCTCGTGTTTTCTACCTCACTAAATAGCAGAGCACTGGAAACTGTCTATAGGACAATCATTACTGTGATAATTAGTGATAATTAAGCTATATTCATTGTTCAATAGACCTTTCAATAAGCCTCTCCCCAAACTGCTATGGTCCATTGACAGCTAAGCATATCATTTGAATTTGTATTATATTGATTTGCAGTGTAAAGCATTGGAATCAAATTGCTATATACTTTCAAGACAAAAGAAGAAAAACACATCATGAATATTGCCATAATAAACCAGTACCGTATTGTGATATATATATCAAATCGCTGTTAAAGTCTAGCGTTACACCAATAATGTATGTAGCTTCGTATCAGTTTCTGTGCTGTGCATTACTCCATTAAGCATGGTGCCTCAGACACCAAGGCCTGTCACAATTATAAAATCATCCCAGTAGCAATATACCATTTGATCTAATTGCAGTTATTTTGCATAATCATTATAATCGTTACCAAACCATTCATCTGTATAAAAACAGCTGGATAAAATTAACATTAATGTCATATTCCCATCATTAGTTACATGTGGTTGTCCCCACTCTTTGAAACACTTTCAACCATTTTGGGCAAAGCATTTATTTTGCTGAAAACTGATTTACCATCCCTGCAAACGTAGAAAAGGCAGAAGCAGCCGTGCGTATGGCATCTCTTATTCATATAAACATACTAAATACATCCACAACAGCATCTAAATCTTTTCTTTTGGGCCAATCGTTTCCAAGCCTGGCCTCTTAACTCATTCTGTGCCTGGGCTACTACACTGCCATCTATTCACCACCATTATATGAAGCCACAAATTCTCTTTAACCTTCCGGGTTCATGACACAGGATGATGTTATGATATCAGTAGCAGCTGCTTTAGCTGTTAGATGCAATGGCCATCTGAATATAGGTTGTGCGTCATTCCTAGATGCTGTATAATAGACCGAATGGAGAAACAGAGTGTTGAAATTATTGATTCGAACTGGAGCCAATGGAGAGGAGTGATAATAAACAAACTGTCACGGGATAACAGCAGGAATGGAAGGCTAAAAGGAAGGCTATGGTGATTAATACAGTATAAGCGTCTAAGTATGCATCCGAACGTACGGTAAATCGCAGCATGAGGGTCTACAGATTAGTTGTAGCATAGCTACATTTATAATTGTACAAAGCACAGAAAAGGCTAATGAGCCAGTCGATGATTGAAGCACACCAATGGTGCGTGCAGTCATTTTGTCTAGTTATGCACGGCCAGCCTTGTTATTACTCTCCTGCAACAGGTCAAGGAGTGCATGGCTGACGTCATGCGCTCACAAAAGGTCTGTCTCTGGAGTGTGTGAACCGAGTGTCCGTCTATCCGTCCGTCCGTCTGGATGTCTGCCTGTCTGCCTGTCCACCTGTCCACCTGCCTCACACTCTCGCTCTCTCTTTCTGTCCGTCTGTTGCATTCTCCCATGCACAGTTGTATAGCGACAGATGTAAACACACACACACACACACACACACACACACACACACACACACACACACACACACACACACACACACACACACACACACACACACACACACACACACACCAGTGTTGTTTGTTTGAGAATATTTTGTCTTAGTCTTAGTCTTTTGAGTAACACACATTTAGTCTTTTAGTCCCATTTAGTCTTCTGAAATTCATTTTTTTAGTTTAGTCTTAGTCGACGAAATATTAGCATCGATTTAGTCTTAGTCTCAGTCTTAGTCTTTTATTAGTCTTAGTCTTTTTTTAGTCTTAGTCTTTCAGTCTTAGTCTTGGTATAGTTTAGTCTACATACAAATGCATTGTAGGTTTATATATGTTATACAGATTTATAGTTTTTAGTATGAAAGATGTCTGGTTTAATTCTTTGTATAAAATTACTGCATTAGTAATAAGTTCCTTTCCTGAAAACGTATGCAATCTATACTGCAGATATGTTCACATACTTAAAAAGAACGATAAAAAGAAGTTAAAAATGTTTCCTATTTCCATTAGTCTTAGGTTATGATTTAGTCTTCGTCTTAGTCTTAGTCTTTTGAAAACACACATCTTTTAGTCCCAATTAGTCTTCTGAAATTCATTTTTGTTAGTCTAGTCTTAGTCGACTAAATATCAAAAACCTTAGTCGACTTAGTCTTTAGTCTTAGTCTTAGTCGACAAAAACAACACTGACACACACACATACACACACACACACAATTCTAAAGCGTTGACACCTACACGTGTCAAGAAAGATTCTAACTCACACTTCTCTAACTAGTGTAAATCATAGCTGTGTGTGTGTGTGTGTGTGTGTGTGTGTGTGTGTGTGTGTGTGTGTGTGTGTGTGTGTTGTGTGTGTGTGTGTGTGTGTGTGTGTGTGTGTGTGTGTGTGTGTGTGTGTGTGTGTGTGTGTGTGTGTGTGTGTGTGTGTGTGTGTGTGGACTTTTGACACTCCAGGGTGATAGCCTCCACCATTCATCATCATCATCACTCAGCACCTCGGCCACCTTGCTTCCATCATCACACCCAGACAGCAACACTTAAGCTGGCCTTGTCTCCCGTCCACTATACATCACTCACGTGTGTGTGTGTGTGTGTGTGTGTGTGCGCGCGCGCGCGTGTATGTGTGTGTATTAGCAAGAAATGGCGTTTTTTTAGCGAAGTGGGATTAATTTGTGACCACATTTGAGTGTTTTTTTATGTCAATGGTCGATGGATGTATTCATCATCTGTGTGTGTGTGTGTGTGTGTGTGTGTGTGTGTGTGTGTGTGTGTGTGTGTGTGTGTGTGTGTGTGTGTGTGTGTGTGTGTGTGTGTGCGTGTGTGTTGGACCACAGTCGTTATCCTTGTCAGCCTGTCAATGTTACGATGACGGCCTCCTCCTTTCCCATCGCTGTCGCTGTCACACAGCCGCCATCAGCCACACCCTCAACAACAGGTGTGGATGTGGATGTGCGTGGGTGAGTGAGTGCTGTGCAGGCGCGCTGCGCGCACACGCACACACACGCACATACACGCACATACATCTACATTGCATCATCTTCCGTATCATCGCCTGAGGATAAATGGATCTCATCCATGTCCAAATCCTCTGCTGCATCTAGTTTCAACTCATCAATAAGAGTTAACGAGAGAGAGAGAGAGAGAGAGAGAGAGAGAGAGAGAGAGAGAGAGAGAGAGAAGAGAGAGAGAGAGAGAGAGAGAGAGAGAGAGAGAGAGAGAGAGAGAGAGGTACAATCATTATAATGGTGGTATGATGGCAGGGTCTACTAGCATCATGGGACCCAGTCTGACTACACCAGGGACTGTACCATATTAGATTTATTCCGTTTCCATCTCCTTCTGTCCTCCTCTGACATGAAACCATTCCTTCCTAATAATCAGCCTCTCACTCATCCCAAATGGTGTTACCCTGAGAAGACATTGGCTTAATTACAGGCCCTCGATGCACTGTGAGAACATAATGGCTCCGCTCCGGGTTGTGCTCCTTCCCATAATGAAATTGAGTTATGTTTTGTGTGCAACATTGTCCCTTTTGTCTGCCTGGATGAATGGTACTGTTGGACCCAGACTGTACACATTCTAAAGATCGCTCAGCTGTTTCAGCATGTGTTGCAGTCTGGGAGAAAGGAAGGCTGAACAATGAAGATTCATTTGAGTTTTGTGACTTTTTACACCACAGCAGGTATTGCTTTCCTCTTTGATTGTTCATTCAAAGAGGGGCTTTAAAACAACGAACACCCCTAATAATCGGATACTTAGTTATTATTATTTTTCTGTACTAAGACACTGCGCATCTTACTTGCGCGTATGAAGTGTGATGCACACACGCACAGACAGAGATTTATGCCTGGCTTACACAGTGATCTTGTTCACTGCATTCGCAGCGAGGAGAGAGATGCAGCAAAGTTTGTCGGGATCAGGACTTGGACCCACCACACAATGTCAGGCTAGATTACCAGCCTATAGGTGCTTGGACTGTTAGGCTGGCCCAGGCCGGGAATTAATGTTTGATCATGCAGTAGAAATGATTACAATAACTAAGCCCCCTTTATCCCCGTACTAAAAATTGGCCGGGATGGCAGTGTTTAAAGTAGATTTTGATTGTGTAAGTATAGAGTTAGTGAGGAAGAACTGAGAGGCCAGCGGCAAGTAACTGGCCTTGCAATGGGAATTCTACTAAATGCAACAAAATATGGAGCATCCTGATTTACAAATCATGGTTTGCTGTCCCTGGTTTACACGAATCATCGGTAATGTGCTGATTCACGGAAATTCTTGATTGTGTTTACACAAATTTTACTCAAATTGATGATAGTATCCTGATATAGCAATAATGACCTGATTCATACAAAGCATTAACAGTAGTAATATTCACAAAATGTCCTTTTTGTACCTCGCCATCTGTGGAGAACCTCCATCAAGATAAGGTATTCAGTCCTAAGTGGACAAATTAGTTATTTATCACCTATTTATCAGCATAAGCAAACGAGGAAATTAATACTGAACACTTGTTCAGTGGCGACGCTGCAATCGATAGCACTTGGTCAATCGATTTGGTCCTGTTACTTTTAGCAGTTTGAATCCGTTCAAAATGACCTCTGTTGTTGATGTTTTGGAAATGAGGTGGTGATTAGGTATTTCACATTTGTGTGTGGGTGCGCGCACGTGCATGTGTATGGAGCGTGCATATGCAGGCGTGCATGAGTGCTTGCCTGCCCTTCGGGTATCTGTGTGTGGAGCTTGATTCTTAGCCTATATTTCCTTGGCTGATTTATGTTGTGACGTTTGCCTTTGCAAAATCACATTACTGGAAGAGAGAGAGAGAGAGAGAGAGAGAGAGAGGGAGAGAGAGAGAGAGAGAGAGAGAGAGAGAGAGAGAGAGGGGGAGAGAGGATCAGTATGCAGTGATACTCTACTACTCTAATAGGGATAGAAGGGCAGACATTAAGTCATCCTCCAGCCTGCACTCTTTCCCACCCCTTTGCGTGTGCGCGCGCACACACACACACACACACACACACACTCACACACACACACACACACACACACACACACACACACACACACACACACACACACACACACACACACACACACACACACACACACACACCTCATGAGCATCTACATTCAGCTTGATGAGCGCCCGAGGGGAGGGACATTTTAACATGTTTGCAAACCTGATCTCCTCTCTACCCACCCGCCCACACGTGTACAACTGCAGAGCACATTTGGTTACCGTTACAGATAACTGCATTATCAGGCTGGCATTCTGTTGATGGTCTTTTGGAGAGATTTGTATCCCATAGCCAATTGTCTACCGTTGACATAAGGAATTGTGCAACACCTACTGACAGACCTTGGTGTGTGTGTATAGGAGACAGATCCATCTAGAAGAGACTCACTGTGTGTGTGTTCGTATGTGTGCGTGCGTGTGCGTGTGTGTGCGTGCGTTCTCTCCTGCTTTCTGTCTTCTGTTTTTCTGATACCTACACGCATGCATGCACGGACGCACGTGCACGTGCGCACACAAACACAGAGCACTCCCTTGTGCTCTATTTCCACTTGCATCACAATAGCATGATTTAATCTCAGGTTGACCCTGCGAAGGTGGAACAGCCATGATAAACCCATGAGGGAGAACAGTGTGAGCAATTAAGAGAGCAACTCAGAGCGAGAGAGGAGGTGGAGAACATGTTGGAAGACATCATTAATTGATCACATATTTTAAGAACATAATTAACATTTTAGTGTAGTGCTGCTGTTGCTTGGCGAGTCACTGGTGTGGCGTACTGGGCTCTTAGGGAGGGCGGCGTGGTAGGGTGATCATTTGTGGGACAATTGGGGAAACTTTCTGGGCCGAAACGGAGTTAGCAAATTATTTACATCTTGATGTCATATTCTAAAAATAAATCAGGATTTAATTTCAAATAATTATTAAAAAAAGAATTATAAAAAAAATATATCTATGAGCCCAAAATGTGTATCAGTGCAACGCGTTTTGAGCTTGTAGCTCAGCCATTTTTGGTGACAGTACATGTCATCAAAGTGTGGACCCTCTGGAGTGAGTGTGGAAGTACTGTTAGTACGGGTTATTTTTACAGACTTAAAAACACATCTATAGAAGGAAAAGAGAGAACAGAAAGCAACATATTGGGGCATGTGAACACTGATCCACCCAGTCACAATGTGGGACAGGGTCTCAATTTGTGGGACACCTGCAAAAAAAATGGAAAATGGGACTGTCCCGTGCAAAGAGGGACATCTGGTGATCCTAGTGGTTGGAGACGTGTCAGGGTATGTATTCAGAGTCAGACCAACTAACTTCAATGTTTTATGCTTGTTTGTAGATCGGATATGCATCGGATATGGTTAGGTCAAACGTTATATGACAGAACTTTGATTAGAGTTGGAATTCTATGTTAATCTGGACTCGAGTGTGAGAGTCCAGATTAAATATGTATCTGTTTTTGACCAGCTGTTGTTCAGCACTTGTTGAGGCCCATACATAGACCTACAGTATAACATCCTGATATGTTTTCATTATTTGCAGGTCAGGGCACATTGATCTTATTCCATGTTGTGGCACACAAATTTTGATAACTGAAAGGGCAAGCTTGACCATATTGAAATTGATAGGCTGAGACATTCTATCGATTCTAGAGTGTGGGAAATCAGACACAAAATGTGTTCTGTGTGTTGCAACTGGAACATCGCTGCCATCTCTGTATCACAACAGAATCGTACAATTCACTTTAACACTTTCAACCTGCAGTTCTATTTTGGGAATGTCATTCATTATAAATTATCCTATATTAAAATTGGCTTAAGGGCACACCGGCTGGCCAGTGTACCACAGCCATATGCCCACATAGGCTATAGGCAGGACCAACATGTCATGTTACTGTGACTCAGTGTAACTATGAAAAAACCCTACAGTATATGATAATTATCATACGGTTTTAACATGGTTAAAAATCTCTGTTCTCCAGCTTTGTCCCTCCCATCTTCCTACCATCCTTCATCTTTACCCTACATATATTATGTTTGTAGGTTGGTGACTCAAGCAGCATGGGATCAAATGTACTGTAGTGACTACTGCAAGAAATAACTTGAGAGATGTACTCGGTTGCAATTGTGAATCCTACTCACATTTCGTGCCTTTTTATGTTTTCACCCAGCGGTGGAAACACACTGATTAAAGCAGTCTTCAGCAACTCTCCGCTCCTCGTCCTCCTTTGTCCTTTTCTACTAAACTCCCCTTGTATCGTTGGATTTGTTTGCGTTTGCTAAAATAATTCACAGCAGTCTCATTTTCAACCCAATTGAAACTGCATTCATTATTCAGCGGTAATGGAATAGTTAAGGAGTCTGTACCCTGTAGTCCTTCACTATTTATCTGCTTGGCCTGTTTGTCTCACCTCATCTAAACTGCATGGAGATTGAAATAGCTAAGACTCTCAATCAGTAAGCGGCTATTTACAGTAGTTCATGATTCAAGGATGTTTATTTTATAAGGCTTTTAGATTAACAAGCATCTAACTGAAGTCAAAAGGGATCTTTTTGTGATTAGGGGATTTGAACCTTGGTGTTGGTAAAAATGGTGTTTTGATCAGCCATAGACTGGAAATACTATAATGTTTTGGTTTTATGCAGTTGAAATGCTCAGTAAAGAATGATGACCTACCAGATGTATGATGGAAAGGGCACCCCTCACTTCACATTAGTGTCATTTTTGAGGATTATTTATGATACCAGATGTTCGGCACATCTAGAGTTCTGTTCCACTACCGATCTGTCCACTAAGCCTGTATATTGAAGTCTCTATCTCTCACTATAAGTTGTTGTCCCTTTTAAGCAAATATATGGAGATGCCATTCATCCTGCACACCGCTGTAACTGGAGGATGTTCATGGAGGTGGACTGAGGTTCAGTGACACCATGGCACTAAAGTGCATCAAAAGCAACCTCAAAGTTGAGACTGTGACTGAGCTTACCATAAAGTATAATAACCATACCATAAAGTAAAATAAATAATGGTACTTCGGGCACACTTCAAGGAGGTATTTCAATTGGACTGCTATATTGGAACAAACCTTTCAAATAAATTATGCTGAAAACAGCCCCTTCTTCAACATATAGCCAACATACTGTATAGCCAGTGTATAACCCGTGTACTGTATGTAATGCACAGTATGTGGTCTACTTACAGTACACATGGACACTAGGAGAGAGACACATATATGCTTTAAACAAGGCTTATTTTCTGGTCAGTAAAATACAGTTAGCAGTGCTTCACTACCCTGGCATAGACAATTACTGGCGCATTGGCTTTACAGTGGAAAAAAGAGGAAATGAGGGACTTAAAGGGGAGAAAGGGAGACGGAGGAAGAAAGAGAGAGATAAAGGGAGAGGGCACATTAGGTTAATTGCATGCGTAACAGACCAAAGCAAATAGACAAAACTTGTACCAACTAAAGGCCTGTCCTGCCTTTGGTCATAAAAGGTCTGAGAATATAGTGCCCATGAATCTTTGGCTGGGTATCGCTCAGGTTTGTGACTTTCTTTTGTTGGAAAACATTGGAACTGCACATCACTTGCAGGATTTCCACGTCTGCTTATTGTAGATTTTGGGCTTGTTTTAAGTCACTTGTAAATTGGTACTTGTGGGTTTCATTATTATTTTTTTGCTTGTGTTTTTCTAAGGTGTATTTGCTTATTTGGGTTTTATTCACAATGGATAAAACAATGGTTCTCAAACAGTTTCATGTGAAGGACTCTCAAATGAATACGTAAATGTCTGCGTATCCACAAGATGAAAACATTTTTGACAGGAACCCCAGAACCAGATTTGTGTTGTTAAAACTTTTGGAACATTTTGCACTTTCCCCCCAATATTATTTGAAAATTGCAGATATACAGTTAAAGTTCTCAAGTCGCTTCTGAAGGGTTTGTTAGTTCTGGTCACTTATTTCTCTTGTAAAGCCTGGCAACACTGTCTCATACTGACCATACAGTCACTGCACTGTAAAATACTTTCTCTGCCCTATATACAGTATTATGAAATGGGAACATTTTCTTCACCAATGTGTGTCATGTCAGTAATGGTGTATAATAAGGTGATGAAAGTTCTAGCTCACTCTCTCTTCCGATGTTCTGTGCACATTCACAAGCTCCTCCCCTCTTTCTCTTTTGTCATGGCAGGCGCCATCTTTGATGAGTCGGCGCGGAAGGACGACGAGGTGTTCCGCTTGGCGGTGGCAGACCTCAACCTCAACAATGAGATCCTGGAGACGGAGAAGATCACCATCTCTGTAGAGTTCGTTGACGGGAACAACCCCTTCCAGGCTGTACAGGAAGGTAGGAGGACTGTCTAACATGTAATGAAGAGGTCTCACAGGGACAGGCTTCAAGCACACTGAGCAAGGATACATTTAAAAATCTGGCAGGGCTATTAATATATATGACAAGATGCCACTCAATGCCAACCGGTTTTGATACCGCCGTGTTTTCTTCAAGGCATGGTTAAATATAATAGAGCAATTACTTAACATGCATAAGCCCAAATCTGACAGGAGCCACTTGTCCACTGCAGAAGGGCGGCACCGCACCATTTCTTCCCCTCATTTTATCGGGTTTGACAGGACCTGGGGTCAACGCTTTCCGCTGTGTGGGATAATTGCTGTTTTTAGTGGAGACAGGGCCATAATTTGGCTTTCTCTCAACTATATTATGTCTGATAGAAAGCCAATACTTCCAGGGGTCCAGGTCACATTTGGCCACAAATGTTTCAGGTTTTGGATCTCGTTCAGGCTTGAATAAATTCCAGTTTAAGTTTTTATGCAACCAAGTCAAGCTAGTGTTTATAGTACCTTTGCTTTCTTGTTAGAATATGATATTGGCTTGTGAAACGCTTCAGTCTAGCCTAATATTATATTCAATGACAGTTACACCACACAAAGGTATAAATGAAACAGGATGTAGGACAATTTCCTACAAAACATTGTGTTACTACAAAACATTGTGTTATATACAGTAGTCTAACTATTTTTGGTTTATTGAACCGCATACATATATCAGAAACACATACTAGCATGTACAGTAGATAGACCTCAGACTTGAATACAAACAACTTCTGAATGTATATACTTTCACTATCCATATCACAACTCAAAAGTAAAGAAATATGGTGTTAATGGAACAGGACGTTGTTTTTACAGCAAAGTGGGAGGATTTTTTTTTTTAGATTTACCATTGCTGCTGTAGAATAATATCTGTTTTCAAGGTCACCAAGTTCCTATAGCAGCACGCTAAAAATAGTTTTCTAATTTTTCTTTTTTTTTTTTTTTTTTGTTAACTGAAATGTTTTTCTGCCATTCTAAAGCCGGCTCAAGGTTGGGTCAGGCAGATGGGGATAAGATGAGATGAAAACACTCTTGAAAAGAGACAACATTAAGCCTCTCTCTGAGGCTTTCAAAGTCATGATAATTTCTCCCTGCATGGTACCGGCTCGACTCAACTCCATGCAATAACATTTTTCACAATGTTGGACACAAGGGTTAGTGTTATTGTGCTTGGAATTAGTTTGTCTAATTAAATTGTGTTATTACTATGTCACATACATATCAAACATAGTCTACATTTCTCAAAACAAAGTCTATGGCCTACATGTGTTCAGTCTAACTTGAAGCTGAGATAAAACTTCACAAATCCCACTGGCAACAAAAATGAAAGGCCAGAGGTGGGCTATCAAAAGCAGAGGCAATTAAGCATGGAGCAACATGCTTCTGAACGTTGGTGAACGCTCAGTCACCAACGTTAACGCATGTTCGCGTTAATGTTAAATTAACTTCAATCCATGGGTTTTCCGCATCGGACCAATGACTGGTCAGAAAAGTCATCCCGCCACTTAATGTAGCTGGTCCAACCGCCCAGTGAAAAACAATATAACAACTGAAACTATCTCTATTTCACCTACAGTATACAGTCCTCCAACAAAAAAAAAAGTTTCTGATAACATTTTTCGAAGCGAAAGAGCCATGCAGTTGCTCAGTATTGATTCATTTCACATTTACAATGGCCATTTAAAAGTTCAACGATTTCAGTCAGTCTCTCCCACAGAATTGTAAGGGTGACATCAGGTTAGCCCATAGCCAGTGGAGTCCAAATAAGTCGATACAATTATATTTAAATTAAATAAGTAAAAAGAAACGCCCTACTCAACACGCACGCACGCATGCACGCACGCAGGCATGCATTGCACGCAGGCATGCATTGCACGCAGGCATGCATTGCACGCACACACACACACACACACACACACACACACACACACACACACACACACACACACACACACACACACACACACACACACACACACACACTGCTAACACACTCGGACAAGCCTCCCTATAGCAGGTAATGGTATATGTCAACTGTAGTTCCCATACATGTCTTTCCGTTACTAGAGTTTCAGCTAGTGGACACAGGTTCTTTGCTGCTTCTTTGGGCTCTCTAACATTGTGCAGTTTAGTCAGGCTGAGTTCCTTTGAAGTCTCTACCTGAATATAGTGCTATTACTAGTCTGTGTGTGGGTGCATGTACAGTCACATGTATGGTTGTGTTTGTGTTTACTATGTGCTTTGCTACCTTACCCTCACTCATGATATTTCTATGGAGAGTTATTTGTGAAGAGAGGTTGGTCTATGACAGGGGTAATGTCAACCCACAATATCCATACCTAACCCCAGCAACTCCTACCATGCCATGAGCATGCTTAAACCTAAATGACATGCATTTATTAAATTCTGTTCCGCAGAGGTATTGAGACAATTCTGCTATAACTTGGCAGATACTGTAGTGTAGACCAACACTATGCTCCTGTGGTGACCCCAGGAATAATGTTGCATTTGTTGGTTTATCTCTTTTTTAGTCCCTTTCCACAGTTATGATTCTCCCATTTCATATTGGTGCCTGCCCTGCTCATCTGTCCTCTCAAACTCTGTATATTCATTCTCTAGCTGTTTTGTAGACGTGAGGGAATGCTTTTTTTGCTGACCATGCTTGGTGGTTCTAAACAGCACATTGCTTCACATTCATATTGTTTACTGACAATTTTGCATTTCATATTGTAAGCATTTAGCATACAACCTGGGAGCCTCCCAGTACAAGGGATGCAAATGTCACGTCAAGTCCACTTTATAAAAACCCCAAACAAAGTTTTCTCATGACATTTTCCATATAGAGATTAATTTTATATTAATCATGCAAACCCAATTCCCCGATGTGCAAGCACTTGGAGACAGAGGCAAAAGAAAGAGAGCAAGAAAGAACAAACTCTATGGGTCACCTCTACAGCTGGGCGATTAACAAACTATGGATGGCTATGGTGTGAGATAACACAAAAATAAATCAACGGGTAGCCTACAGAGCATGCATTTTT
The DNA here is from genome assembly GCA_039105355.1 of Benthosema pterotum. NCBI lineage: Eukaryota > Metazoa > Chordata > Actinopteri > Myctophiformes > Myctophidae > Benthosema > Benthosema pterotum. The sequence continues at coordinate 29,945,087 of CM076972.1, read as the reverse complement.
GTTTCGCAGCAGAAAATATCAAATTAATAATACAGTATAACTCCATTGATGTTCTCTAATAAGTTGAAAGCTAGACTCTTAATTGTGAGTTTAGGGTTAGGGTGGTATCGGCACTAAACTCCTTTGCTTTGGTGAGTACTAGCTAATTTAAACTACATTTATACAACATTTTAGAAATCATAGATATCAGAAACCTGGTAAATTTGGAAATGGCTTAATAATAGTCCTTGGCCAGAAAAAATACAGGATTAGGACACCTGTATTAAAAGATACATTTTTGTCCCACTCTTATTTATTAATTCCTATTTTCGAGTCTGTTTGCTTTTTTCATTTATTTATTTATTTGTGCATTTTCCTGGCTTTTTTTATTGTTTGTTAAGCAAGTGTAGTAGTAAGCCAGCAGTATTGGCGGTGAAAGACAGCAAACCATGTTCTGAAGTCAACCTGACTGATCCAAATCCATTCGAAGATTGGAAGTCATTAATGGGAAGACTGTTGCTGCCGTCCTAACGAGAAGACTGCACACATGCAGAGGACTTTAGCAGGCTGCCTACCCCCCTGTGATTTGGCCCATTTCTGAGAGAGTGAGTGCACTTTCTAGCAGTGGCAGTCAGCAGTTTGTGTTATTTTTAACTACCCCTTACCATAATAACCAATTACCAATAACCAAAACCTTACCCTAACCCGAACCACTGCGGTGTTGCTGCAGCGCACCCCTCAGAGGTCGTTATTGTTTTATAGGGATCCATTACCAAAAACCTAACCTTGACCAAACAATGTTACAAAGACATAATGCTGTGTCTGGTGTCTTGTATTACCAGTACCACGCCTGCTATCAGCCATTAAAAATCTTGGTTTGCCAGAAAAGCGACATTCAGGGGCAGATTTGGAGATACAGGCCTACACTGTTACACGTTACACTGGTGACCAGGTATCGAGTCAATCTGATCAAAATTGGATTTAAGAATGTAAAGATTAGCTCACCTTCACTACATGACTGTGGCTGCTAGACTAAAGCCTCGCTACGGGATCTACGGCAACTGCAGGCTCCATGTTAAGAGAAGTCCCCCTCCTCCAAAAAAAACAAAATAAAAACAACTCAAAATTGCCTGCAGGAGAACTGGAGTGTGTATTCAATTAGGAAAAAAGAGATTCCTGGCATCCCTTGTACAAGCCCTGTTTTCTATTAGTAGTTACTTATCAGTGGCATTGAAGCATGTTGGGGGTGATGTGCTTTGCTCACCTTAATCAGCGATGTTGCTGAAGAGGACAGCATTATAATTTCGCTTAACCCTCCTGGGATTTGAACCGCCAAGCACCTAATCACCCTGTCTAGCTCATGGATTGACTGTCTAGCTACCTGCACATCTGGAAAGTCCTGGACCGAGTTCCTTATTGGACGCGGGTCCCATTGTTTGTGCGTCTGTGCTTCCTGACGGTGCGTTTGGTTCTGGACTGCATCCTCCTGACTGAGTGTTTCACATACTGCCTATAACTCCCTGCCAGTGCCGTTGTCAGAACTCAAAAGCCTCTCTGCTCCTCTGCCTTGTTTATCTGTGTATATTCTTGGCTAGTTGGCTAGCTGGATAGCAAATCGATTGGCCGTGTATTTCTTGGTCTGTCTGCCAGCACACACTGACTGCATCAGTGTACTACTCTTCAGTTGGCCAAAACAAGAGACAAGTGCTCTCAATGATTAAAACGCTCCCAATGGTTTTTAAAAGGCAATTCATCATTGAGAGGCTCACAATACTTTATTAATCTATTTACTACTTCCCCTCCCCTCTGGGGAGATTCATTCATGTGTACAAAGCTATTAAAATGTGATGCACAATTAATTAATGTATTGCTGTGGCTAATCATGTGTAAGCATGTACCAGTGTGTGAAATCAAACAAACAGCCACAATATGCTCTGATCCGTGCTCTGATTAATACAACACACATGTTCTTTATAAGCCCCTAAGCACATAAATGCTGCAGACCACCTGACTTAATTGAGCTATACACCAGTAGAACATTCAGTGCTAATCTCGGAGTGCACACAAATGGAACCAAATGTTCCCTCCAACCGCACCACCCCCCACCCTGTCCGCCCGCCCTTGCACGTCTAGAAGCTATAGTCCAAAAGCAACCAAGACCTGGTAGCGAGTCACAACTAGTAAAGTGACGTGGCTGCAACCTTATCTATTGACATTTTTTGCTGCCAAGGCACTGAAGCTCCTTGTTTGTGTGCTTGCCTTCCGTTCAGGCAGTGTTGCCATGTCTGCTTATTATAAGCGACATTGACTATTTTTTTTCCTGTAAACACTTAAGCAAATAGCAAATAGTTGCTGGTTGATGGACAACCTCACAGTGTGTCACTCTGAGCTTGTTGATCAGCTATGTCCATTTGTGCTTTCATATACCTGGCCACTTGTTTCTCTTGCAAATCTGGCAACAAATCAAGCGATAACAGCAACTTATGCACACACAAAAGCAAAGACTTCCTGACATTTTCTATTCAAATCAATTCTAGCTCACCCACATACAGGAGTCCACTTTAGTCTGCCAGTCAAGGTCATGGTTAAGTCATTGCTAACCATTCAATGCATTCGCATATAGTACTAAGAGTCACTGAGACCTTTTCCATGCAGGTCAGAAATTAATGCGCAGGCGAAACACATTCAGTCACGAGTTTAGTTTGTATAGTGTTTACGTTTTCTACCCCTACATGCAATTATCGTTGTTATATGAGTCATGAGTTTAAAATCAAATGTATCATATAAATGTTGTTTTTTTAATACACTCTAGCCTAAACAACCACTCCAATTATTTTGCATATTTTCTCCGATACTTACTGCTTCCTTCAACCCCTCTCATTGTTACTCCCTGTCTGATTAGAATACCGGTATGCATGATCAAAGAGAGTGCCAATTCATGTGCCCCCATTCAGACACACACAGAAATTCGGAGATATCTCAATATACAGTAGGTCTGACTGTTTAAAAAAAACTTTTGGGGATGGTAAAAATACACTGTGGATGGTAAAAGTATCAAATTCATGGTGGAACCCCTTTAAAGAATTGTATTGTGAATGCAGTATTCAAAAGATGCTGCTGTTGCTAAAGTCAGCAGTACATGTCCTATTATATTAATGTCCAACCAGTGCAACCAGACCCATCCATGCACATTCTTACTTGGATACACACACACACACACACACACACACACACACACACACACACACACACACACACACACACACACACACACACACACACACACACACACACACACGCACTCGCGCACACACACACACACACACACACACACACACACACACACACACACACACACACACACACACACACACACACACACACACACACACACACACACAATTTATACTAATTTTCTGTAACATTTTTGTTTAATCAATCATAGCACATGCTACTAGTAATCTGCAATGTTACAGTGAGAATCCTCACCATTAGTCAGTGCTGGGGGCATGACTTTTATAACACCATACAAGGAAAAAAAGAAAAGAAACGTGGAAACCCTTTTTACAATGGAAGTCATGTGAATAGATTAGAATTTCAAAGAGATTATTATATCTTTTAAATGTGTAATCTAAGTGATTTACCTTGTATTTGGCTGGGGGCGGGCTCGGTGTGTGGATACGCTCGTGCACCCGTGCACAACTGTATGTGTGTGCATGTGCACATGTTGTTTTCCTCCTCTGGCTTCCTCCCTCTCCCTCTCCCTGTGAAGTATAGTTAATTGTGGGTCTGTTGCTGCCACTTACGTTCACTGTTCATGCCCTGTGATATAGCCTCCTTAATCCCCATCTCCAGGGTAAGCAGATTACCTAGTGAACAGGTAGATGTGTGTGTGTTTGCCTATGTCAGTGTATGTGCGTGCAGGCGCGTGTGTGTGGTGGGTGTGGATGTCTGTGCAAGTGTTTCCTAGACTGTTTTCATCGATTAAAGCAAGCAGAGTAACCTAATTGGATAACTGTGTATAGAGCAGGGGCAGGGAGAGAGAACAGGGAGAGGAGGGAGAAATTCAATAATTGTCTCAGCTTATTTTTCATTGCACCTTAGTCTTGACACAGATACTGACAGCATGCACGCACGTGCACACACACACACACACACACACACACACACACACACACACACACACACACACACACACACACACACACACACACACACACACACACACACATATGCACGCGCATGTACACATTCAGACTTTGGTTATCTACTGGCAGAGGTCTACTCCCAGTTAGTTAGTATTCTGCCTCAGAGACGAGTGAGCATTTCATTATTTTCTGCTAATCCCTTTTTCAATGACACAGCTAGTGTTTCAACCTTCCGCCATAAAACAAGACCTTGACAGCAGTTGACTAAGTCAGACTGACAGAACAGATTAAATGCATTTAGCTTCAGATTTGTTGACCGTAAAGTTGAACAGTTGATTTGGTCAACATTTTTTTTTTAATCCCACGATTTTGTATCCCATTTTCACCCCCTGTGGCAATATATGTACAGTAATCCTGGGCTCTGCCAACCTGGGGGAGCAGCAGACTGGCCTCATGGCTTGCTTCAATGCATGGGGAGTTGGGCAGCCCACTTTTCACCTGACAGGGGCGTTTCCCTGCTTGGACATTTTATTCCTGTCCATATGACTGCATGTTTTGTGAAGGTACCTAGCGTTGATTTTAAATACAAATATACCTGTATATATTTTTATTTATTTTATTTTATTTATTTGTTGCCACCGGAGGCAGTGGCAACAAATAAATAATAATTCACTTGTAAAACTACAAGTTTCAAGGTTTTGTCCTCATCTTTTACATTTTTAAATTATACAGTATACCGTAGATTCTTGAACATTATGTAATTCAGATGTTTAATTATAATTTAACTCTTGTTAAATTATATATGTGTAAAATGAAACCAAATGACCCGTAAGGGGTTCATTTTAATACTCTCAACTGAGTTACAGATCTATAAGGGTCCAAGTCCCCCCCCCCCCCCCCCCCCCCCCCCCCCCCTGCTGGGAGAGCCCAAAATTGCCTATGGTACCGAGGTACCCTATGTTATCAGGCCACTTTAGGGAAGAGACCTCTAAGATTTTACTTCATGCAGCAATGATCTTTTATCTACATACAGTACCAGCACACTATCTCTCTCTCTCTCTCTCTCTCTCTCTCTCTCTCTCTCTCTCTCTCTCTCTCTCTCTCTCTCTCTCTCTCTCTCTCTCTCTCTCTCTCTCTCTCTCTCTCTCTCTCTCTCTCTCTCTCTCTCTCTCTCTCTCTCTCTCTCTCTCTCTCTCTCTCTCTCTCTCTCTCTCTCTCTCTCTCTCTCTCTCTCTCTCTCTCTCTCTCTCTCTCTCTCTCTCTCTCTCTCTCTCTAACCTGAACGCCTTTTAACCCTATCCTTGCTGAAACCACCTGCATCAAATACTGCGTGTTTGATTGGAGCAGAACATTTTTTAATTCTTGCTCTGAGTATTGCAGCATTAGATAGCTCACCCCCCCTCCTCCAAGTCTCATAAAATATTCATGTTCCATTTAAATTATTTATTAACCCCCTCTCCCTGCTTCCCTCTGTTAGAAACAAGGTCCTGAAAACAAACAAGTGTAGCAGCCAAAAAATAAAGCACTCCTGGTTTGAGAGGACATTTGACTTTGAAATATTTCAGATCTCCATCAGTTAAGGTCAAAAAGTGTTGCAGCCAAAAGAATGAGTTTCAGATGTAATTTTCTCCCTTGCCCCGTGTTTGTTTAGACACTACCTTTTCAGAGGTCATTTTGTGACTTGCAACATAAATGATAGAGTGAGCAGGAAGTATTCAGTTTTCTGCTTTAGCCAGGCTGTCATACTCTCTGTTGATGCAGGGGGCTTTGTTTGTTTTTGCATGTGGCTGAGAGTTGCAGCACTGGGAATGAATGTCCTCTCTCTCTCTCTCTCTCTCTCTCTCTCTCTCTCTCTCCTCTCTCTCTCTCTCTCTCTCTCTCTCTCTCTCTCTCCTCTCTCTCTCTCTCTCTCTCTCTCTCTGAGGTTTTTGAGGATTTTCAGGTGTAGACATCATGCATTCTTTCCTCCCTTCTTTCCTTTTTTCTCTCTATTAGATTGTGATTGGCTGACCGTGATTGGCTGCTTCTAACCAATGGGATGGCAAAGTGGCCTCTGGGCAATGGGAAGGGGAGGCACATTATCCCTGGCAGCCACACAGGCTACAGATCAACACAGAGGAACATGATCACAGACACAGTCATGGTTTGACGGAGAACTACACAGCACATAGTACAGTTATTTGACACGTTTACAATGTGCGAATGTTAATCGATGGACGTTCCAACCAATTGTGATCTAAAACTGCAGCACAGCTAATGTAAAGCCACAAGAAGAGTCATTGAATCATACACAGAAAGTCTGAAACAGGAACAAACAATAGGCGCGAGGTTGTCGCACACAATCATACACATTATTATAATAATAATCATACTAATATGGGAGAGGGGAAAGGTCACGCGGAGACAGTGCTTCATTTCTCCCGACAAATTGTTTTTCAAATTATTTTTGTGGTTCTTTTTACCTTTTTACTAATGGATCACAGTAGGTTGATGGTGGGGGAAGAGACACAGGAAGAGGTCATCAGGATTGGGACTCGAACTCACAGCACGGATTATCAGCCTTGGTGCCTGGACTGCTATAGGCTGGCCCGACCTGACTTTAATCTGGGGTTTTATGATTTGATCTAGTTACACAACCAGGATTGAGATTTGGTCATAGGGGAAATGAATTATTTAAAGGGGTATTCCACTTTAAAAAAAAAAAAAAACTTTTGGTCATTTTATGGACAATATCAGTCACCAGGGAAAAAATGGTTGTTTTCGAATAATCTGTCATAGTTAAAATGGAGTTTTAAGTTATAATGGGTTTCTATGGGAAGGAGCTGGAGGCGCTAAAATGAACATCAAATATCTCAATACTGAAAGGAGTAACTTATAAACTGTCTGGTCTGTTCACATGAGACTGAGTAGACCATAAAATGACCAAAAGTTTTTTTGAAAGTGGAATACCCCTTTAACTCTGGCACCAGATTTTAAGCCAAATTCTTCCAAATAGTTCTCTCAAGTAACCCTCCTGCAGAGTTATTTTCCTTCTTCACATGACACATTGCTAGTGTGCATGTGCTGTGCACCAGCCATGACAGAATGCATGAGATCGAAGTTTGCTTGCCATTCCTCATAGAACCAGCTCATAAAATGTTACTTATCATCAATCTCTCTTGAAAATGAATGGCACCATTGTGTATGGTGTATTGCTCCATTACAGCGCATTCAGCCGTAACTGAATGGGTAGAGAGGCCACCAGGGAAAGAAAAAGCCCCAGGTTCAATTCCTGGCCCCTGGAATGTACCGTATTGTGTACTGTATAATAGCATTGTTGTGTATGAGCAACCTATACCTGCCTTCCAGTGCATAATGGGATCAGCTCCATCTTTCTCAATACATTATACAACAGCACAGTACCAGATCACAAACTGGACATTAACTACCTTTTTGTATTGTCCTCTGATGTTCTTAAAAGCAGATCAACACAATGTTCTCACTCTGAATGTCCCTGAAAGCGCAAATTACATACTGTAAATTACTAAAATTGTTTTATACGTACGTATCATATTATTTCAGTCCCTCAAGCTTATTTCTATTGATATAACCAGTTCTTGTCATTTCTTTCTGAAATTTGAAAGTGTCATTGTGGTATTGCAGCTAAAACACTGCAACAACAAATGTGGACATTTTTTTTTGTTCAAATTTTTTTATTGTTCAAAATTGCTTATTTGTGGGGATAGAAAACACACATGGGAGCACTAAAAATGCAAGGAATTGGAGAAAATTGAATTTCATGTTCCTTTAACAGTGTCATGTTTGCCTCTTATGACAAGTCCAGAATTCTAGAGGCGATGGGTTTCTTGGGGTGCAGTGTGAATCCTTCCTGCCTATTGCCTCTTTGTTTCTCTCGCAATCTGCCATTTGCAGTCTACGTAAACAGCGCCTGCTCTCAAGACATTTGCTTCCGTCCCACTGTCTGGATTCACCCGTCCATCCCTCCCTCTGTGTCATTCTTCTGTCCATCATCTGGCCTCGGTTTCTCCCGTTTGCTGTGACGGGACGTTGATAAAGCGTAGCGACGGTGTCATTAGTTTCCATAGAAACCAAACTCATCTAATTTCCCATGGCTGTTCCATCAGTCCTAGCCTCTAAGCACTCCTTCTCTTCCTCCTCCTCCTCCTCCTCTCTTCATCCATTCATTTAGTCCTTTATCTGCTGACCGGACGATTGTGTATCCGCATGCACATGCCAGCACGCACATACACATTGGACACCCACTGGCTTCCTTGACAGGTTTCCTGTCATTCCTCATCTCTCTCTCTCTCTTTCTCTCTCTCTCTCTCTCTCTCTCTCTCTCTCTCTCTCTCTCTCCTCTCTCTCTCTCTCTCTCTCTCTCTCTCTCTCTCTCGACTCTTGTTCCTTCTAACTGCCCATTCATTTTTCTCCTTTCCTCATCCCTCTCTTTCATTTTTTCAGACATTTTTTTTCTTTGACTCTTTCCAGTGATAAATTGCAACAATCCAATTAACTGGTCATGTAATCGATGGGGGGGCGTATCCCATGGCAACACTGACATTTCAATAAAGAGGCGATCTGATGGCATTTCATTGTGCGTGTGTGTGTGCGTGTACGTGTGCATGAAGTCTCTCACCCTCCTCCTTCAATTTTCGTCATAACTTTAACGTGATTCCTGTAAGGTGAAGGGGCAGTCTCGCACCAAAAAGAGCAGATCTACAAAGCTGTGCCACGAGATTGTTGATGTGCTATTAGACAGTGCTTCAGAAAAAGGGAGACCGAAATATAGCAGATGTAGATGCTGCCCGCCCTGTTAATAGCTCCACCATCAGGCCAAGTAGACACCTGGGGTAGTGGTTCCTGCTGGGAGCAAGCATGCAAACTTTAACACTACCCGGTCCCAAAATCTAGTTTTGCGACCTCAAGTTGCAACATTAGGTGTGGAGGTTCTTCCTTGTGCATGCAAAGTTTCACACCGAGTTGAGCTTTTTACCGATGGACAGACAGATGGACACACAGATGGACAGACTCACAGGAGCTAAAACATAATCCCTCGCCTTCAGTCGCTCCGGCCTGGCGGGGATAGTAAAAGGAGTGTGTATGTGTGCGTGATCAGTTCATTGTTTGGTATCAACAGAGAGTGTGTCTCCATTGAGAGGACACAGTCTCCTTCCGGGCCTTGCTGAGTATTCTCCCTCTCCCCCCCCCCCCCCCCCCCCCCCCCCCCCCACACACACACACACACACACACACACACACACACACACACACCACACACACACACTCACACACTCACTCTCACTCTTTTATTTTGTCTTTGTCAGCCTATATGGCTGCTTGACAACTGGCTGCTACTCTGAGTCCAAATACAGTGCCCTTATACTGCCAACGTAAAAAAAAAAGATCGCCATGCAATGATTTATCGTGGCTCTCGGCCTCTCCAATTGCTGTTGGTGAATGTATGTAAAATAAGCATTTTATTATTGATCTAGTTTGATTTAAATGCACAACGCTGAACACTGGGTGCATACAAAGCATGCCGGCTGCCAGTAATGACATCATTCTGTCCTCCCAGAGTATACTGTAGGCCTAATAGCAGAGTGCAGTTCACACCTGCTCCGCTGGATGCTGACGTCTGACTCTGAACATAACCTTCCTAAATGAACACAACCTGTAGACCAGTGGTTTTCAACTTTTTACATACCAGGGCCCACTATTTATTCTGCAATTTGAGCCACAGACCACCATTTGATGACCCCAAAGACCCCCAAACCAAAGATTTGTTTTGCTTTTGTCCACAATTCCAGGCTGGATTTGGGAAACGGTCATACAGATCAAAATGACTATTAATCTTCTATATTCTCTAGTTGTGTAGACTTGGGCTGATTCAGATGGTGGATATTTTAACTCTTGCAGTGTGCAGTGTAAACATGAAACCAAATGGACCCACAAGGGTCCATTTTGTATCATCACACCACCTGGAATCCTCTCAGGGACCACTGGTGGTCCCCGGACCACCTGTTGAAAACCCATGATTTGGACCAATCAACTACACCAGGCGGGGATCTGCCAATCACCTGCAAAGTAGCTTGAACAAAAGGATTGGGCTACAGTGACACCAGATGGAAGTAGTTTGTGAAACAGATCCAAAACAAGTTTCTGAAATCTTGCAGTCATGTTACCTGAAAACAGTCATGAGTTACTTTAATATCATTACTCATACCGTGAAAGCAATTTGTTATAATACTTTCATTACCTTCCAACCCTGCATTACAGGAGGGAGGGAGGGAGGGGGTGCTATTTTGTGTATGTTGTGTGATCTGAAGTGGTGCCTGATTTAATTTGACAGCATTACTTCAATTTTTCACAGTCACTGTAGCATTGTGAACCTGTGCCAAGTCCAGAAAGGGCATGTTTACACACACACACACACACACACACGCACGCACGCACGCACGCACGCACGCACGCATGCATGTGCATGTACACAAGCACGTGCACACACACTTTAGAGAATCATTTGAGAATCAAAGCAGATCTAATCAAGCCCTCTGAGCACTTTGTTTGGTGGTTGTGGATGTGACCTGAACACAAAACATGGTACCAGTCTTTGATCTGTAATCACACAACATAATATCATATCAAATCATTTCACACACAGTAGCCACTTACCTAGAAAATAAATAATATAAACACCTGCTTGATGGCACATTGGTCAATTTGCACAATTCTGGGCAATAATTGCCCACATTTTGTTTATGACGTTAAATAATGGGGTGTAGTAATTTTCTTTCGCGTGCACGCACAGCCAGAAGCTAGCCACCCACGCACACATGCACACGCATGCCCGCGCGTGCGCACGCACTCACACACACACACACACACACACACACACACACACACACACACACACACACACACACACACACACACACACACACACACACACACACACACACACACACACACACACAGACACACACACTCTCACTCTCTCTCGATATCAGATGTTGACATATTAATACTTAAATAAAGCATCATGCTTGCCTACAAGCAGCCAGAGCAAACCTATGTCTGTTGACTCTGGAGGAATTTACATTCAGTTCAGTATCAGTGTCACACTGATATACAGCTGTGCCTACACAACTGGACTTGGACATGACGTAGGCGTAGGCATAGGCATGGTCCATCGCAGTTGCGCCAGAAGCCCAACATAGTTAAGAAAGCAAGCGACGCCGATGGACTCCACCCGTTCCACTGGCGTCTCTGGTTTGCGTGGTGACACTCCTCTACAGCGTACCTCTCGTCCACATTGTTAACGCCAAAAGCTGCGTTTTTCCGCCAGAGGAGAGGGTCTGACGGCCGCGAGACTTACAGTATACCTGTATGTCGAGCACAGAGCCATTCATCACTGACATCGTACATCACACGTCGGAGCAATCTTAAACAGGATCATGATGTTGGCTAACTAGTAGCAGAACTCTGTTGTGCTCTCCTAGCAGGAGGGCACTGTATATTACTCGAGTTGTAAGTGAAGGAGTGGCCAAAAAACCTCTCTCAGACTTGATGCATTTTTTAAGTGCCCTTACATTTGTGGCCGGCTGTTTTTCTTCAATCCCTTTCAGTGCTTTATTGGCATAGGAGCTGGCAAACTTACTATTGCCAAACGATCAAATGATCGCGCGTGTGTATGTGTGTGTGCGCGCGCACGCACGCTCCAGCTGGCTCACTCACTAAGCTACATATAAAAACACATGATGCATGCACCCACACAAGCACCACACCCTGTGCTGTGTCCAGGGGAGAGAAGGATTACGTGTGTGTGTGTGTGTGTGTGTGTGTGTGCGTGCGCGTGTTAGTGTGTGTGCGTGCGTGTGCATGTGTGCGTGACTGGAGGTGGTTGGGGGTAAGCTCTCTCACCCCGTCCGGGGGATGTGATTGTTTTTCCTGCAGGTCATAGGCTTAAACTCAAACAGAATATAAATCCTTCTGTTTTTCTTGCTCAGTCCTCTCTGCAGACTATGGGAACACATCATGGTTAGTAAAAACCATGTTTTTATTTTCAGTGGTTACCAAACACTGCAAACACCACGAAGAGACCGTTCAAAGGCATCTCTGATTTTGTCTTCTAACTACTTTCTTTTAAACCCTCCAAATGGCTGCTGCTCTCCATTCAGCTGTGGCTGTTGCAATCTGTTACACAGAGCATGTACTTGGATTTAACATACAAATACGTGTGATTGTGCCATTTGTGATGTCTGTGTATCCTTCCAGCACAGCACAGCATTAAAACGATACCGAGGGCTTTGTGTGGTGTGATATGTCTGCTAATAGAGAAAGCTATCAACATGATAATGATGTTCAATTTCCTGTGTCGAACTTCTGTTTTGTTCCGTCGGTAGGCTTACATTTGTCCTCGATGTGGCATTGAAACACCTGGCCTCTTTACAGTCAGCCTTTTAGGCAGAAAAAAATATGCAAAACTGAAATAATAATAATTATACTCCCTGCTCCACTTGAAACCACTGTGTGTTTCAAAGTGATTGAGTTTTCAAGGACTTATTCTCTGTCCTTGAAATGTGCAATGCTCTCCTCGCAGGAGATTGCAGACATTCATTAGTGATATGAAACAGATACTGAAATTAGTTCTTGGAATTGTTCAGTTATTACTTTGGTATGTTGACTAATGTGGGCCTAAATAATCTCAAAATAAGCAAATGTAGTCTGTTTAATTATTTCAAGATTAGAGGAGGAGGGAAATGATCGCGTTTCAAAAGAAATGATTGTCAGCACAAACTTCAATACTTAAATACTTCTCCAGATTAACCATTTAAGAACTATACTGTACTGTATTGTTATAACAAACACGGGAAATGAATCTGATCTACACTATAAGCTCATAATGTGGTGACTCCATCGTGAATGTGATTAAGCAATCTACAATTTTGCATGTTGTTCTGAGGTACAACCCATAATTATGTGTGGCATTGTGTGAATCCCTGCCTGCTGCTCATTTCAAATTCTCTATTGCCGTCCGTGTTTCACCACATCTATTGTTCTCCTGGACGAAGGTTGACGTGCCGCTGACAGGGCTGTCGGTCAGAGTGTGTGGAGTTGCCACAGAGATGGCTCAGGGTTCTCCAATTCTCTTCCACAAAGCATCTGGCGGCTGTGATGCACCTGGGAGAGAAACGAAGATAGAAGGAGGCGTGTAGCGAAGAAAGGAAAAGAAAGGAGAGAGCAGAAGATACAACGTGAGGAGTTATTGGGGATAATTGAGAGAGAGATGGGACAAAGAAAGAGACATGCCCTTCACACAGTCCAGCCTCCAGTGTTTTCACTGGAGTTGAGAGAGAGAGAGAGAGAGAGAGAGAGAGAGAGAGAGAGAGAGAGAGAGAGAGAGAGAGAGAGAGAGAGAGAGAGAGAGAGAGAGAGAGAGAGAGAGAGAGAGAGAGAGAGAGAGAGAGAGAGAGAGAGAGAGAGACAGTGAGTGATCGTTTGTGGTAATGAGCCTGTTGTTGTTGTTTGATTGTTGATTTGTTGAATTGTCTGAGCTTGTGTTGCACTCCGAGACAAGCCACATCCTGGAAGAGCTGTCAAGGACAATTCAGTCCTGGGCATTCAGCGCTAGGCCTAAATGTACTCTGCTGTTTCACCGTGTGCTGATTTCACTCATGTACAATGGAGCCAATTGAATTGACCCAAGTGTTCTGGTGCGTCATGCTCATGTTTTGTAGTCCAAGCACACACCGAAAATAAGTCAAGGTATAGAGTGAGGACACCACCAGTCAATTGATTCAGCCTTCTATGTAAAATGAGGAAATTATCTGCAGTGCAATCATAATCTTGTTTTTGCTAAACCATTATGCTTCAATATAGCGAAAGTTGCAAAGTATAGCCGCAAGGCACTTTGGGCTAAAAGCTACGTAAGGCACAATGACAATTTCTACCAGCTCAATCAAGTGTATTATGGTCATTACTATAATTTAAGAGGGGAAACCATTTCCTATAAGGCTACAAGGGCATATGCCTGTGATGCCAGCAGATCTTCCCCTGCACACAAGGACAGAAAGTGTGTGGAAAAAGTAAAAGCAAGCCTTATTGGCTTTGCCACTGTGCTGCTTTTTAATGCCTGATTAAGCCTTTTGATTTGGCACCATGCAAGCTCAGTCAGATACAGTTCTCCTGACTGTTCTGAAATAGTCCTGCAACTAAACTACTGTTCTGTTCCGTCCAAATAGTTCAGCAAATTATAGTTTGTTTTTCAACCTTCCCAAATAATTATAGCGCCATTATAGTGTTGGGGCTCTAAGGAATTGGCTGGCCCAAACTTCGGTCCCAACCTTACCTCCATAACTGCTGGTTGGACCACCATTGTATATTATTTAATCCTTTTAGCAATGTATGTACAGTATGTACTGCTGTATGTGCTGTATTGATTGCAATTTGTTAATAAACTATTTGGTCATTTTGTCTGTCATTCGGTCGGTTGCTGGGTCGTTCAACCATCCCCACTCCTCAGAGAATGAACCATGCTGAACTTGGTGATTCCGTAGCCAATCTATAGTCTAGTGCCACCCTATAGCATAATCAGTACTTTGGTGCACTGCTGAACAACAAAAAAAAAAATGCATTTTGCACTCTCCGAGTGTGGTGTGCTCAAGGGGTGAATACTGAACTAAAACATTATGATGCTGCTACTAAGTACCTATTCAAGTACCTATTCAAATTTAATTTGTTATTCAGTATCATTTTCAAACTCACTACTAAAAGTGTGGTGCTAGACTACATTATACTATAATATATTATATATCTAGAGGGTGGACTGCCCTGGCCCCCACCAACTCATTTCAAGTTTCTCACTGGCATTTGAAGCTCCCAGGAGTACCTGTCCACTTTCAGAACCATTGTTCTAAGCATGGCAATTTGTTCCAGTCAGATGTGAGCAGCTGGACTTTTAGGCCCTACTAGTGAGATTCTTTTTGCCATTTTGATGAAAGAATAGCCAGAAGGCAAAGAATTATGATATTATTTTAGAGGCTGACCTTATTTCTAAGATTCACCCCAACCTGGACTCCACGGGCCTCTAGCTCAATTTCACACCGAAATGTTAATTTGCCTTTGGCGAGAAAGGTCATAAGTATGCCCTGGCCTGGAGTATTGTAGAAATACAAATTGTTGCACACATTATAAGTGTGGCAATCACTTTCAGCACAGTCCCTTGCCTCCAAGCAACTGTAGTGTAGCTCATTCGTTAGGCTGCTGCTTGTTTTGCTGATCTCTCCTGTTCTTACTGTCGTGGCAGGTCTTACGTGTCCCCAGTTTTCGTGTTGGCAGAGCATTGGGCATGAGAGAGAAAGGGGAGATTGTGCAACGATAAATCTCCACAGACGCTGTGTCTCCTCTCTGGGCCTCCCACGGACTGCGGCACAGCAGGCAGGCAGGCAGGCACATATAAAGGGCATTGTTTATGGAGACAGGAGAAAGCACTTAGTGTTCCCTTTACACCTTTTAGCCAGGCTCGTTTGAGAGAGACAGATGCTGTGCGCGCGTGCGTGTGTGCGTGTCTGTGTGTCTGTGTGCAGCAGCGACATTGGCAGAGAGGAGGGTATATGTGGAAGGTTAATATTGAAGAGGAGGTGTTGATACAGGGCATCACTGAGATGAGGAAAGGAGCAATGGACAAGAGGCCAGACTAGAATAGAGAAGAAAGGTGCAACGATACAAAATGAGATAACGATGAAGGGGCAGGAGTGAACTGAGTATAGGCCAAGTTTAATATGGCTTATAGCACATGAGGTGACCCAGTGACTGCAACAGCCTGATGGAACAGAGGAGGGCAGGAAGAGGTATAGGCATTATCGACCAGAAGAGGTCAGAGAGGAAAGAAGAGAATGGACAGACAAGGGAATAAAGAAAAAGTGCAAAACGCCACAAAAGTGCTGCCATGGGATTATAGTATATAGTGTCTGAATAATGAGAAAATAGGAGGGCTTGTGGAGATAAGAGGCTGAGAGTTGAGGAGGACGGGATTCTAGGATTTCAGAAGGTCAAATATGTACAAAACAGGAGATGGGGGGGGGGGGGGGGGCGACGGTGGTGAGGAGGGGAGACTATAGAGGATGAGATGAGAGAGGAGAGGAGGTGGAGAGAGGACAGCAGGTGGAACACAGGCAGCGCTTTAGTGGGGCAAAGAAATTGAAGAGAGAGGTGAAGACTTGGAGGCATTTGATGTTGATGGATGAGGAGACTCGATAAAAGGATTGTGCAAAAATAATGTTTGGAAGTTGACATGAAGTGTCGGTATTAAAGAGGTCGGGGCAGGAGAGGAGGAGTAGTGGAGTAGAGAGAGAGATGTGATGTAAGGTGAGCGCAGAGGACAAGGCAAAAAAGGATGTTCAAAGTGTGAGAACTAGTGGTGTCGAGGGGGAAACTTGTTGCCATGGGGGTGAGAGAGCTGGGAGTAAAAAAGGCGAACGGAGGATAGAAGAGACGGAGAGGAGGCCATGGGAGCTGTGAGGTCAGGAGAGTGGTAAAGGGGAAATGGATGTACAATCTGTTTTATCTCGTGTCGTGGGACCACAGTGGTTGGAAGAACATTTTCAAGTTTTGTCTTTTGAACACTAATGGATTCTTTTTAACTCCCCCTGCGGGTTGTGTGTGTTAGAGGGTGTTAGGTGATGTGTGCACGCCCTGCAGTGAGTGCATGTCGGCATGTGTGTTCGTACATGCCCGAATCCATCACGTTTTTGCCTTCCAATTAGGTTAGGTCAAATGCCCCCCTGGGAGCGTTTGACCTAACCTAATCTCCCTCTTTTCATCTGCCTAGATGTTAATGGTACCCTACGTCTCCTCTCCCTCCTTCAGTTCTAACATCACGGAGGCGGATTTGACGGTGAAAGGCAGACTAAACTTTGATGACCCTGCGGAATGTAGTCCCTGCACTTTGTGATGACTTTAGACCGTCATTTCCCAGAATGTGAGTTGGGTGTGCCATTTAGGTTTAGGGTACTGCCCGTAGTTTTGACATCCCATTACTCCCATTACAGTTTTTGCTACTTCTCCAGGGCAAAGTGTGGTGCCACTGTTAGTAAAATTTCAAAAAAAATTCCAAAGTAGAAGAAGAATCTCCAGATATGCTAGGCTCATATAAGGAGAGAGTTACTAGAGTGATTGCCCTGCCCCGTAGCTGTTCATCTCAAATTGAGATAAAAGTGGCCGGAAGAAGCGCCTATCCCCTGAAAGGAACAACATTGTAATTCTGCATTTAAATGCGGAACTGCTGACACACATGGTGTCATGGATGTCTCTCCATTTCCATTATAGAACTGCACTTTGACTTTTTCGCCACAAGGGTCCCTCAGCTTTTACACTGAAGACCTAATTCCTCAGTTCCTCAGATTTCAACAACTCCATGACTTGATCATTTTGTGGATGGAATACTGCATAACTGAAGGAAATAATTTGAGGCCTACTATAAAGAATCAAAAGAGCAGTTACACTACAAAGCCAGGAGAATGCAAGGTGGATCTTTCACTCAGAGGTACAAGCGAATGGTTTCTCAGATTTAATAGGATCACTTTATGGAATGTGACATTTGCTTGGAATGTTGTGGATGTTTCTGTGTTGTATTCTCGTCTATGGACAGGCATGGCCTGTTTTTGTGTACATGCAGGAGAGTGTATATGTGTTTACAGTACTAGATAAATGAATTCCTTGCTGTGGCGGACCATTAAAATGTTCTCACACCTCTATTAATTGAATTTCACTCTGTATACGGCTTTGCTCACTGAGGGGTGAATTCTAAAGGAATGGATTGTGGCCGCTGATGGCAGCGTGACTCACGCTAATGACATCACGGTGCATACAAAGTTTTGCAGAGTGCAATTTGCCAATGTTTTTTTGTCTGACTGCAATTAGCCATGTGGCAAAAGATAAATTGGGAATTCGCAAAACACATTTATTCTTGTGCTAATGCATCTTTTTTAGTTTTTCAATTTGCCTCTGCAGTTTACACATGAGAAAGAGAGAGAGGGAGAGAGGGTACCTCACAACTTTTCGTATTGCAACACATTTTCTACTTGTAGAATGGCTACTTTTACTTTGGTAGGCTATGTGACATGGACAATATACAGTATTAACTTAAATGGCAAGTCAAAATTAACTCAGCCATCTGCATTTGAAAATCCTTCTTCAATATTATACATCACAGGCATTACTTTTAAATAAATACTTTTTAATCAAGATTTGTGCTTTCGTACACGTTCAGGAAGGATGTTGAATGCTTGGACACTGCAGTCGGAAAGATCCTGTACATCACATGAAAATTGTATGCAAATAGGAATTCCAAAGAAATGGATATTCTCTTTTTGAAATATCCACTCACATGCATGCCTGGCATGATAATACATTCATCTATAAAGTATACGATCATGCTGCTGCTGACAAGGTATGACACTCTCTGAACATGTAAATCAGTTTGGCTCAAATTGCGTGCGGGTATTCATTTGTGAATTTGACTTTTTTGCATTGAGAATCATTCGCATGGCTTGCCCGCATGTTGTGGGAAATGCATGCATGCATGCATGAATATTATCTATTTAAATAAGGGCAAATAGCTGGAGCATCGAGATTCTATATTCTTGGCAGGGCAATTAGGGGTGTATTTCACCCTTCGCATGCGCAGGTGCTTGGAGAACTGCTACCTTTTTTTGTTCAATTTTCCTTTGTCTTATTTATTCAGGTTTACCGGCCACAGAATCTTCACAATGTTTGTGAGTTTGTGTGCGCACGTGTCCGTGCCTGTCTACTGTATATCCCTAAAGCAATGCGTTGTATCCACTGTACATCTGTACATTTTGATAAGAACAAGGGAATTCCATGAAGATTTAATTAAAGATTTCTACAATAGTACATAGCTGACCGCAGGCTGTGTGTGTGTGTGTGTGTGTGTGTGTGTGTGTGTGTGTGTGTGTGTGTGTGTGTGTGTGTGTGTGTGTGTGTGTGTGTGTGTGTGTGTGTGTGTGTTCATGTTCATGCACAATGGCCCTTGTGTGTGCGCATCTTCATGTGTTTGTGTTTCAAAATGTTCCATAGACAAGATGTCTGAAAATGAATAAAGGACAGCCTGAGCCCATAATGTCTGCCTCACAGACAGAGCTCTAATCTCTGGCACAGCTCCTACTTTGCATTCACACCTGACTGCCAGTAGGCCAAGGAAACAACTCCACCGTCACATGGTGCACTTTAACAGGGCACTCACTTATTGGTTGAAATGGCTTAGTTCAGGCCTGCGTGTACTGACGTAAGCACATGCTGTGTGTGTGCGTGTGTGTGTTTTTTAATAGAATAGGGCAGTGGTTTTCAACCATTTTTGATACTAGGGCCCACTATTTATTCAGCATTTGAACCGTGGACCACCATTTTGACATTTTCAACCCACAGACCCAAAACTAAATATTTATTTGTCTTTGTCCACAATTTCAGTCTGGATTTGGGAAACAACAGGCAAACATAGATCAAAATGACCATTCTTTTACATTTTCTAATTAGAGATGAAGCGGGCTGATTCAGATGATGAATAAAATATTCAGATGATGAATATTATAACTCTTGAAATATACATGATATATACATGAAATGGACCTGCAAGGGTCGATTTGGTTTATTTTTTACACTCTCATAATTGTCGGTACACCTGCTTAACCAACTTTCCTGCACCATTTAGCTGGGGACCACCTGTAACCCTCTCAAGGACCACTGGTGGTCCCCAGACCGCTGGTTGAAAACCATAGGGGAATAGGGAATTAAAATAGAAAATAAAGCCACACACAGCAGTCAAACAAGATGGCACAAAGAAATGCAATATACTGTATAGAGAATATCACCCATAGTTCTGTTTTATACTCATCTGTCTGACAGTAGACACTGTCCCTTTACTTCACCATGCTGTGACTTCCCTTTCTTCCTTTCTTTGCTGACTTCATCGCTCCTGAGACACACAAAACAGTGACTGCCCGACATCTTCTTCTCTGTTATACGGCATCATTATAGTCCCTGTATATCTGTTCAGAACCTAGTGTTCTATAGCCCACCGTCTACGCCCTGATTTATATTTAGACACACGCCACAGTGTTGTGTACAGAAAATAGCCAATCTATAAGCTCACAATGCAGCGTTTGTTGTAGATCAGCCCTTTTCCAGTGCATACAGCTCTACCAGCATGAGTTCCATTCCCGCAGCTGAGCTCTTTTGTTTTTTTTGTTTGCTCTCCTTTCCTCTTCAGACGATATCTGATTAATATTCAGGAAATGTACTTCGACGCGTGAATAATTTCTTGTTTAGCGGCCTCACATTGGGATCAACACAACTGGCCACAGTCGTTCCTCCATATTCGAATGGTGTGTGTGTGTGTGTGTGTGTGTGTGTGGTGTGTGTGTGTGTGTGTGTGTGTGTTGTGTGTGTGTGTGTGTGTGTGTGTGTGTGTGTGTGTGTGTGTGTGTGTGTGTGTGTGTGTGTGTGTGTGTGTGTGTGTACACCCCCTTCCTCTGTATTCAAATGCAAGAGGATTAGGAAGCATGACTTCCAATTTCTAGACTGTGTCTCTCTGTATCTTTCAACGCCGGACTTCTTTAAGACGGAATAAAGAGCAGAAGGAGATGAAACACAGAGAAAAACATGACCAAACACACTGTAGACCACAGGAACTTAATACATGTTATCCCGCATATTCAATGGTTACTAATGCATTAATATTTTGAGCAAAAGAATGAGTTACAGTATTTCCTGCTCACGGTAATGAAAATATTCATATAGGTGTCGTGCTGGCCGTCTGGCCGTCTGCCCAGGGGCCGCACAGTTGCCTCGCCAAAAAGAAAAAACAGAAGTGTGTGCCGATCGAATAGAATGCGTTTTCAGTTACTGCATGGTCTATTTCACTTCAGATGATTTCACTCACCTTAGCATTGTTTAGCTGTGTATAATGACGTGTATAATGTGTGGTTGCTGTCATGTGACAGCATAACATCCAAGCAGCACGCATCTGAGGCTATGAGTAGACAGCTGTCTCTTAAAGAGCATATAGCGTGTGTGTGTGTGTGTGTGTGTGTGTGTGTGTGTGTGTGTGTGTGTGTGTGTGTGTGTGTGTGTGTGTGTGTGTGTGTGTGTGT
>CM076972.1:29908792-29918792 GCA_039105355.1 Benthosema pterotum | reverse complement strand
TGTGTGTTGTGTGTGTTGTCTACTTGCAAGCCAGAATTCTAGTGTTCATGAACTCAACCATTCGGTTGGCCTCCGGTAGTGGAATTCCGTAGACTGTACTCTGTAGGAATTCCCACACATGGCGACACTTTTTGGGGTACTCTGTCAAAGATGTAAAAGGCCTTGAAGCAAACGTCAATGGCTTGAAAAAGTTTCTCCTGCTCCAAAGCCTGTCCATCTATAATGACAAAGACCTGAGATGGTTGCTCAGGGTGGTTGCCCAATGTCAGGACGTAGGACTTCCTGGCCTCATTGAGGTACTCCACCATGTTGGTTCCAGGCTGAAAAACAAAGAAAAAAGAAAAGCAT
This sequence comes from Benthosema pterotum, assembly GCA_039105355.1. NCBI lineage: Eukaryota > Metazoa > Chordata > Actinopteri > Myctophiformes > Myctophidae > Benthosema > Benthosema pterotum. Next base: position 29,918,444 of record CM076972.1, on the reverse strand, counting down.
GTGTAAGGAACCAAGTACAGAATTAACACACATACACAACACTTAAAAATACAACACATACAATGGAGAAAATAATTATTTGATCCCCTGATGATTTTGTAAGTTTTCATGATTAGAAAGAAATGAGCATTCTGTCATTTTTATGGTACTTTTATTTAAACATAGACGTGTTATTCGTGATTCGTGTTAGAGCTGGAGAAATAAGTATTTGATCCTTCAGCACAACCTGACTTAGTAGTTGGTGGTGACCAACTACAAGAAACGTCTGACTTCCGTGCTCCAAGTTTGTGCACATCTCAGGAGGGATTTTGGCCCACTCCTGTTTTGATATCCTCTCCAAATCCTGAAGGTTTCGAGGCTGTTGCTTGCCAACTCGAAGCTCAAGCTCCCTCCATAGATTTTCTATAGGATTAAGGTCTGGAGACTGGCTGGGCCACTCCATGACCTTAATGTGCTTCTTCGTTGCCTTGGCCGTATGCTTTGGGTCGTTGTCATGCTGTAGGACCCAACCACGACCCGTCTTCAGTGCTCTGGCTGAGGGAACGAATGGGGCCATGTACTGCAACATCTTGGACACGAACCTCCTTCCCTCAGCCAGAGCACTAAAGACAGGTCTTTAAGAAGCACATTAAGGCCACGGAGTGACCAAGCCAGTCTCCAGACCTTAACCCTTTCAGGACGGGAATCCATATTTGGATTCTGTATAGTATGTGCAGTATTACATAATAAACTTTTTTGATGCTGATAAACAAATATTTCAAGTTTTTCAGAAACCTTAGGTCAGGCCTCTATAGAAAATCTATGGAGGGAGCTCGAGCTTCAAGTTGGCAAGCAACAGCCTCGTAACCTTCAGTATTTCAAGAGGATATCAAAACAGGAGTGGGCCAAAATACCTCCTGAGATGTTTGCAAACTTGGTGACTAACTACAAGAACGCCTGACTTCCGTGCTTGCCAACAAGGGTTTCTCCACCAAGTCTGGTTGTGCTTAGGAATCAAATACTTATTGCACCAGCTCTAAAGCAAATTAATTTATAACATTTAAATATTATTTTCTTATGGACATTTTTGTTCATATTCTGTCTTTGTTTAAATAAAAGTACCATAAAATGACAGCGTGCTCATTTCTTTCCAATCATGAAAACGTACAAAATCATCAAGGGATCAAATAATTATTTTCTCCACTGTACATGTTACATGCTAAAGTAAAATGGAAAGATGTGCCGGCTGTACTTACGGGCTGATGGTGTATGAAGGCCTCCTTGCACTCAGCAACGGTGTGGCGAACCATTTTACTGCCACGGCCCCGTCCAGCTTTGAATGGAGTTGGTGGGAGCAAGAATGGCAACTGCTGTATAGCGAGACCACCAATAGCATCTGCAGGAAGACATAGGTATCAATACAAGGTTCAACGACATATCCTTATTTTGTCATCCTTTGTGCCATGCAAGGGCCAACAAGGCTCTAAAGGTGTTAGTTTATAGTTTAGTTATTTGGCCAGAAACTGGTTTGAGTGGTTCTAAATCTTAGACATTACACAATCTTCCCTTAACGTGACAGTGTGTTAAATTGGAAAAGCACTAAGGGTCTATTTCAGGGGTGCCCACACTTTTTTGACTTGAGCTACTTTCAAAATGACCGGCTCAACAAGATCTACACATCAAAAACGCGATTATTCCATTACTGAAAATCCATTTCGAGGCCCCTAGAAAGTTTGAGCTTTGAAATAGTGGTGATGGTGTTACTTACTGTTAGTGTTTAAGAATAATGCGCTTAAAATGAAAAATAGAGGGAGCGAATTAGAAGGTTTTCTTGTATATGCTACTACTAAAGTTTGAGAACAGAATTTGGGGTTTGAGTTGACAGTTTGTAATGTTGAATTTTGTCTCTTGCACCCAAAAGCACTCACGCTTTTGTCCACAACTGGGAAAGAACTGGCAAAACATTGGTCAAAATAACAATTATTCTCCATTTTCTAATTGCTAGGACTCTTGAGTGTAAAATGAAACCAAATGGACCCGTAAGGGTCCATTTGGTTTCGTTTTAACGCTCTTAAGAGTTACAGATCTAATGGGACTGCCATGATCTACCTGCATGGTCTGTGTGATCTACTGGTAGGTCTACCTTTTGGGCACCCCTGGTCTATTTAGACCCCACTAAAGGAACACAGACTCCCTGGAATCCACTTTGAGAAACACTGGTCTAGAGAAGGCCGTAGGAGAAATGGCCCACTAAACATGTGCATATTACATTTTGGGAAAACATTAAACACATTGTTTGAACTGCCTTTTAATTGTCTGTTTAGTAATGACCTGGTATGAACGCAGCTGCTGTTAGAACCGGATCATCTGGTAGTGCTGCTTGGCTTCTCACCCTGGCCGCTGACCTCAGCTTCTTCCCAAGGTTTCTCAACCTTTCCTCCAGGAACCCAGTGGCTGGATGTTTCTTCCGTGCGGCGGTGTACCATATGCTCTGCCAAGAAATCAAAATGCTTGATGAATAGAGACAGTGTGGCTTTCTGTAGTTCTGTCTGTCATCAGAAAAGGCCATATTGACCCTGCTTCGAGGGCATGCCAGCAGTAGAAATCACACAGAACAATAGCTTTTCTGAAAGGAGTGAGCTATATTGTGTCTGTTAGATGTTTTACAATTTTAAGCTCAATATACTGTATGCTTCTGAACGGTTACTGTTCATTTATTAAGAATTTGAGCCAAGGACCACCATTTGATGACACTTTAGCCCCACAGACCCCAAAACTAAAGATTTATTTTGTTTTTGTCCACAAAACCAAGCTGGATTTCAGAAACAAAACAGTCCAACATACAGATCAAAATGACCATTAATCTTCTACATTCTCTAGTTGTGTAGACTTTGGCTAATTCACATGATGAATATTTTAACTCTTGAGTGTGGGAATGAAATGGTTCATGTTTATACCCACATTGTTCATGTTTACACTCTCAAAGAATTACATCTGGTTAACCTACTTTCCATCATTTAGCGTGAGGACCACCTGGAACCCTCTCAAGGACCACTGGTGGTCCCCAGATCACTGGTTGAAAACCACTGATCTAAACTCACAGAGTATTTGTCGGCAATTTCGTTTTTAGATCTTCACTTTTGACGGAATTGCTTTTAATAGCTACAAGTGGACACCACAACGTCAAGTAATTAACCATGCTTAGCAACAAGTGCAGATTTAAAGCGTTTCTCTTTACCTTCTTCTGCGCAGTTGGCTGCTATCTGTTGGCTCAAGTTACAAAAGTAGCCATTTGTTTACCAACTCTGACATTTAGCTGGAGACCACCTAGAATTCCCTCGACTAGTCCAAAAAAAGAGTGGTCCCTCGTCCGCGGACCACTTTTGATAATCATAAACCAGTGACATAAAGTCACAAACGCGGCGTCTCTGCTTTCCTCTCTCCTGTTTTCCTCTCGTGTGTGTGTGTGTGTGTGTGTGTGTGTGTGTGTGTGTGTGTGTGTGTGTGCGTGTGTGTGTGTGTGTGTGTGTGTGTGTGTGTGTGTGTGTGTGTGACCGTTCTGTTCCGTTCACTCTGTTCAGAGTAAAAGAGTTGCGACATTGAGGCGCCACAAACTGAGCGCTCAAGCGCTGTTCATGCAGCCCTAAAGGGACAAACTGGAGTTGGAAATGTATTGTTTTCGACTAGGGCGGCGCAGATAAGAGTTGTTTTATGAATGTTTTCAACATGTCACCGGTAACAGGCTGTTGCCTGGGTCCAGCTACTTCAGGTCCAGGACTTGTCCCTATTGGTTGTCCCCTTTCTCTATTCATGTCTAAGTAGAAGAGCCGCCATTAGACCGGCCCGATGTCATGGACTGAGTTGTCGCAACTCTATGGCTCTGTGGCTATGGCTCTGTGTTCAATGCAGCAGTGTGGTGATACACTACGCCGTACGACGGCATGTGACCGAGAAACATTCTCCACAACTGTAAGAAATGAATGAATGCGAACCAAAGTATTTCGGTTCATTAGCGCGTATCTACAAACTGTTATACTCACCAATTGAAGCCTGACACAGAACCCGCCAGAGCCATAGAGTTACATTCAACCAGGGCTAACAACAACTTAAGCTAACGTTGCTGCAGTGCAACAATGAATGAATGAATGAGGCTGGGCAAGATAGATAGCTAGCTGGACACGGGGTGGTAATTTGATAGTTAGTAACCATGAATTAGATACAAAGCAAGTAAGCACAAACCTTTATTTATCTGCTGTCGGTTGATGGGTGCTGCTGCTGTTGCTCTGCTGCTGGCCGTTGTTGCGCAATAAAGGAAGTGAAGTTTGAACAGTGAAGGGAAGTGACGTGTAGGAAGGCAACCCAGGTGGTAAGTTAGCAGTCATTCAACTGGTTGACTCCCTCAATGGGTTGCTTAAACCAATTCATTATGGGCTGTGGTTACCCAGAACTTAATTAAAGGAACCCATGTGACAAGTTAGCAGTCATTCGACTGGTTGACTCCCTCAATGGGTTGCTTAAACCAACACTTTATGGGCTGTGGTTACCCAGAACTTAGTTAAAGTACCCATGTGGAGAGTTAGTAATCATTCGACTGGATCACTCCCTCAATGGGTTGCTTAAAGCAACCCATTATGAGCTATGGTTAATCTATTATGAGTTATGGTTATCACAAGATGAGTCAGCAATAACTAATTATGGGTTAACCTCTTCACAACCCAGGGTCTGAGCAGATTTTCTAACCCAGGGTTTTTCTCTGTGTACCTTATTTTTTCCCCTGCGATTCAAAGACTGGTGTCCCTCCCTCTGGTGTCGTTAGTGTTAGTTGAAAATCCACCTATACAGCAGCTGATTGGCCGACAGCCCGATCAATCAACAGTGTCGGCTCCTCCAATGCTTCTTCATCATCCGACATGTTTTACTGCTTTTGTTCACATGCTAGTAACACTGTTTGGTTTGCAACCGGCTAACACATTAGCCACATTGATGGACACTGTCTGCTTTCACAATATTCTTATGGGTTGGTATGAACCAATCATCAACGCCCATCCCAGAAACTGCTGTGGTGGAGAGGGAATTCAGTCTGAATAATGATTCAGACTGAGGTTAAGCTAATTAACCTTATGATTTAGACTCCCACGCCGCAGATCTGACCAATATGTCTCAATAATATTGAGAGAGTAGATACACTTTGTAACTGTTTGTCTCTTTTGTGTCCATATAGAGATGTCTACCCTTGAGTACCCTTTATCGTATTATCACCCAGTCTTTGTCTTTTTTATGTCCATATAGGTACATGATGATGATGTCAGCATTCGTATATGGTCATATTGTATAAACATAAATTACACACATAAACACTTCTGCTTCTTGCACAGGTGATGATGTTATTTGTTTTCTAGGCTTATGAAACAGAAATATGTAGGAAATGCCAATAGTTATTCGGTAGAACAGGTGGTCCAGGGTCAACCAGTGGTCCCTGAGAGGATTCCAGGTGGTCCCCAGGCTAAATGATGGAAAGTTGGTTAACCAGATGTACTGTAACTCCTTGATAGCGTAAAAATGAAACCCTTGCGGGTCCATTTGGTTTCATGTTTACACTCTCAGGAGTTAAAATATTCATCATCTCATCAGCTCAAGTCAACATAACTAGAGAAGGTAGAAGATCAATGGTCATTTTGATCTGTATGTTTGACTGTTTTTGTTTCCTGTGAGGTCTCGGAATAATCATATATTCATAATCTACATGACATAATCTAAAAGTAAATAACTGCTATAAGAGTCATTCCATGCTAATTATTATTCGTCACCTGGGCGTCGTTAGAGAAAGCCTCTTTGAGCTCTCTGGCGGGGACCCCTGGTGATTGCAGACAGGACTACATTTGTGAGACAATAAGGTGTTGTTGACATAACAAAAGGACAGGTGATCAAAGTCTTTGTTGAATGTGGTTTGCATCATTTGAAAGAACCTTTGTGGCGGCAACTTGTACCGGTGAAAATTTACCACACCTGAATCCAGCCTGGAGTTGTGGACGAAAGCAAAAATACATCTTTCAAATGGTGGTCCATGGCTCAAATTCTGAATAAATTGGGCCCTGGTTTGAAAAAGGTTGAAAACCACTGCAGTAGAATATGAATATTCCAAAGAGTTGGTGGGCTTATTGGTAACATTGGAATGTGCCAGTGTGTAATTTCTTTCCAGCAGTGTGTGTTCAGTAGTGCTAATGAGCACATTGATCTGCCTGGGGACAGTGCAAATATTGTATTGACTTCACCGGAGAAAGTTTGCCCAAATGTTTCTGTTTAAATTCCCCAGAATGTTGTGCAAATGTTCTAATCCTTTTTGAAAATGAAAATTCAAGTCATTGCATTTAATGACTGTTGATGTTTCACTAATCTGAATGTTTAAAAGTAAGTGATGATACAGTACACAGTGTGCACTCTTTTGTAGATTTACTGTATTGAGTAGGGACATTCTCACTACATTGTCACCTGTTCAGTGAGGATCTGCACAGGATCTGTCTGTGTGTGCGTTTGCATGCATGTGTGTGCATGTGTGCGCATGTGCGTGACTGTGTGTGTGCGTGTATGTGTGTCAACCGGGTGGGAATCAACCACTTGACCCTTTTACTTTTGTCTCTAACAAAAAATAATTATAATGAAAATGGCTTTGTTGATTAGTATGGTTGAAATCAAACCAAACTTGACCTCTAGAGCACTTTTAAAACAGTTGAGTTTTGCCAAAGTGCTTTACACAGTAAAAATCAAAACATAAACAACATTAATGCATGAAAAAAATCAAACGCATCAACATTAGTGCAGGTATAATCAAAGAAGCCTTTCTGCACATGTGCATCCACCTGGCAACAAGGCGTAGATTGTTAATGAAGGCAGTCTGCAGTCTGTTATTTCTCCTTCTGTTTCTCTCGAATATTACAGAAGTGTTCTGCCTGTTCTGTTTAATATGTTGCTATGGAGGATGTTTGCAATTACATATAATTATTTTAAAATCAATACCGCTTCAGGGACAAACAGTTTAATGATTTCTGCATTGAACTAGTGTTCATGTTGCCATGGATGCTAGTCAGGCTCCAGCCCTGAATTGCTACCATTACAAAAGGTATATTGTGGCGATTTGTGTGTGTGTGTGTGTGTGTGTGTGTGTGTGTGTGTGTGTGTGTGTGTGTGTGTGTGTGTGTGTGTGTGTGTGTGTGTGTGTGTGTGTGTGTGTGTGTGTGTGTGTGCGCGTGTGTGTATGCGCGTGCGCGCGTGCATGTGTTTGAACCTTGCTGAATTGGTCAGCTCTGTTCTGCATGCTGCCAGTAGTCTAAGGAGTGCTGCATTAGAAGGTGCAACCACTTCATTTGTCCCTGGGTCTCTGGCTGGGTCTGTACGAGCACAGAAGTAGCATATTGCCTCCACTGGGTGTCACTGTTAACATATGTTTTACATTTTATGAAATATTAGCATTTTGATTTAATAATGGAACTGATTGCTTGGTGGTCATATCTGGCTGAACCCTTGCCAAAATATAGCCAAATTCCAATACCCAAATTCTCAGCTACTCGCTCACCCCACTTGGTCACTCCAGTAGGATATGGCAGTGTTGCAGTGCAATATGTGTCCTGACAAAATAATTGTGACCATCTTGTGGATTTCACATAACTTACATGGCCTGAAATGAAATACAGCTAGGTTATAGACTGCTAAGTACTAATAAACAAACAGCAATGACCCATGTATGGACACTGACATTGAATGATGTCGACACAATTTTACACAAGTGAACCCTTACTATGTAAGCCAGGCAAAAATGTCTGTCTGTGTCCCACCCTCCATATTTGGCTATGCCTGATGCAGTAGTCCATAACTTAGATTCCATATTTGGGCATGCTGCAGACTCCGTATTTGGTATGGTGTTATTATAATTTACGAGTTGCCACTTGTGAATACAGTGAGTGAAATTATGTAAGAACTCCATATATGGTGCCTTTAACGCAGCGTCTTACTCATAAATAGATAGCCTAACTGGTATCAAATACTGGACACAGGAGGTCACAGCATTATAAAAAACGGTCATGTTAAATCAGTAAGCAAGTAAACTTCAACAGGTTGCATCATCCCTTACTTAACATTGATATGTAAATTAATTATTTGAATCAACGTGTCATTTGGGCCAACTACATGCCCACGACCAGGCTGTGCAACCAAATTATTTCTTTAAAAAAGAATATTGCAGTGAACACAAGTTACATCATGCTTACATTACACTCTCATGTTGAGTAATGAACATTCCTTGGAGACTTGAGCCATAAGGATACTATACAGCTTGGTCTTTTTGAATGTTTTTCCAGTCCAATTTAGTCATACACAAGACAATACGTTGTTTCCGTTGCCTGCTGGGTAGAATTATAAAAACCTCTTATCTCCACATTTAACTGAATGTGTTTTCCCCTAAATTGATGACTTCCATATCAACGGCGGTGGCTCAGAGGTAGAGTTACCGGTTGCCAGTTCGAACCTAGAGGGTTCCCCCTGAGGTATTGTCAAAGTGTCCTTGAGCAAGACACTGAACCCCTAACTGCTCCTGATGTGCTGCTTGTACCTTGCATATATTGTGCCCTTACCTTGGATAATGGCACAATATAAATGCACCATTTACAATGTCTGCTACTTTTATTATAGTTTTTTGTAGACATGAGGTCTCCACCCAACAGAGACGTGCTCTATAGTCCCCTGTCACAGCTGACCCAAACCGTTGGTATAATGGGGAGGGACAACCTCCTCTGTGCAGTTTGTCAGCTACTTATTTTCACCTTATAGTGAGTAACATCCCTGGATTGGGTGTAACATGCAGATGAACACACTATCCATCTTAATTTCCCTTTCTTCTCTTCATGCATTGTGTAATAATAATGCTGAGTTACTAATAGAATTTGTAAGAAAGAAGGCATCTGGATTCTGGAGTGAGTGGATTTAGAATAACATTAAAGAAATCTGGCAAAATCCACATTTCCAGTACTCCCATCAAGGCCATTTCTTCTTCTTCTTCTTGTTCTTTATTTTATGCATCTGTGGCTTCATGTTTGAACTTCCTCTTTCTTTTCTGTTATCCACTGCCTACCTTTCTTCTGCCGACGTGTTCTTTATTCCATACACAATTGCTCCTTCTTTGTTAGAGGTTCCAGTGAGATCCAGGGCATTCCCCAGGTACCACATATGTCTCCTCATTTTATTTCTATTCTTCCCTTTAAATCTATTTACATTCCTCCTATGTTCTCATATGTCCTTCCATCACTCTGTCATTACTGTCAGCTGTCAGCCTGAGATAAATGGTCCCACAGAACCTGTTATTGTTAACATGACTGTGTGTGTGTGTGTGTGTGTGTGTGTGTGTGTGTGTGTGTGTGTGTGTGTGTGTGTGTGTGTGTGTGTGTGTGTGTGTGTGTGTGTGTGTGTGTGTGCGTTTGCGTGCACACTGCATGCCCATGTGTGCATGCACAAAGTCACATTCACAAATTTGACTACCGGTATATGGACACATACATACATGCACACACACAGCCATGCACACTATGCATAGACTGTTGATCCCTTCTGTTGCGGGGAGTCAAAGTGCTACCATGGGTGGGTTACCATGGTAACAGCAGGTGGTCGCAGTTGTATGGGGGGTCAA
>CM076972.1:29868792-29903792 GCA_039105355.1 Benthosema pterotum | reverse complement strand
GAGGGCAGGTGGATGGAGAGCAACAGGGTGGCTAAAAGAGATTTTTGTGCTTGTGCAGGCAGAGCTCTCCTATTTCATGCACACTCACTCACACACACACACTCACTCTCTCTATCTCTCTCTTACACACACGCACGCACACACACGCACGCACACGCACGCACACATACGCACGCACACACGCACACGCGCACACACACACACACACACACACACACACACACACACACACACACACACACACACACACACACACACACACACACACACACACACACACACACACACACACACACACGCAGTCTCTTTCTGCTGTTATCTTTGTCTCTAACCTCTCTCTCTCTCTCTCTCTCTCTCTCTCTCTCTCTCTCTCTCTGCTCTCTCTCTCTCTGCCTCTCTCTCTCTGCCTCTCTCTCTCTCTCTCTCTCTGCCTCTCTCTCTCTCTCTGCCTCTCTCTCTCTCTCTCTCTCTCTCTCTCTCTCTCTCCTGGGGCATCTCCTCAGTGTGTTTGATGTATGTATGACAGCTGTGTTCTTTTCTCTTTAGCTCTCTTGATGAATTGTCCTTCTCCCATACAACTCATTAGCTAATTCACGAATCAATATCAATGAGTCCCATGCTTCAGTCACACATCCACACACCTCGCTTTTGTTGCACATGCTCATATGGTGTGTGTGTGTGTGTGTGTGTGTGTGTGTGTGTGTGTGTGTGTGTGTGTGTGTGTGTGTGTGTGTGTGTGCGTGTGCGTGCGTGTGCGTGCGTGCGTGTGTGCGACTTCATATTCAAATCATTAATCCTTCTCTCTTCAATCTTTTCTCATGGGTACCTCCCATTAGTGTTTTCTCCCCCATATCGAATCAATATCAATAAGTCCACCTTTCACACTTGTCTAACTCGTCTTCGTTACTCAACTTGTGTATACATATGAACCGACTGACTGACTGACTGACTGACTGACTGACTGACTGACTGACTGACTGACTGACTGACTGACTGACTGACTGACTGACTGACTGACTGACTGACTGACTGACTGACTGACTGACTGACTCACTCACTCACTCACTCACTCACTCACTCACTCACTCACTCACTCACTCACTCACTCACTCACTCACTCACTCACTCACTCACTCACTCACTCACTCACTCACTCATTTGTGGGGTTTGGTAGGCTCATGCAGATTATGAACAGCAAAGACATGAACCAGCCATACAGCCTCTGCGTATATGGTTGAGTCCCACAGCAGTTGTTAACTTTGATCCGGTTGCTACGTAGCACTTCTGTCCCCACAGCTATGGGACACTACAACTCTTCAAAGCAGGATTTTCAAACCTCCTTTAGTCTGAATCTAAGGCCCTTTTCACACAAAAGGGTCAAGACGGTCTTGACGCATGTCCCTTCAGTGTGATATGTCTTTTCCCACATTGACGCACATTGTCCCAAGCAACTCTACACATTCAATCATAACACACCGAAGGAATACCTTGCAAGTCCTTGCATCCATTGGGACCCAATTTGCAAGGTGTCCCTTTGGTGTGAAAAGTGCTTAAAGGGATAGTTCAGATTTTTTGAAGTTCAGTTGTATTAAATACTGTCCATTGATATAGTGGTGTCAGCTGTATTAATTGATTGCCAGAGTCCCGTGGGACTAGAGTTCTCATCTGGTTTTGGTGAATATTAAGTAGTTCCGGTCATTTTGTGGGGGACGCTGGGGCCACACAGTAGTAAATTGACCCATACATATTACGTTTGTGGATTCATTTACTTTTACTGTGTGGCCCCCATGGTGGCCCCCAGTGACCCCTACAAAATGACTGGAACTACCCCTGTCCCACCACAGGACTCTGGACATCAATTAATTGACATTAGGGCAAGTATTTCAACTAAAATTAAGATAGCTTGGTGATCCTTAGCCATACATTCCACATTGCCTGTGACATCGTTTATGATGACAGGTAAACTGTAATGATAGCAAATAGTGATAGTGAGTGTTTTCATGGGTCTGCATGCTACAGGTGGGAGAACATCTATAGCAGCACAAAATAGAGTAAATGCTGCAGGGGAGACCTTCCTTTAACATTGTCCCTCTCGTTCATTGGTTGCAGTGTCGCAGGCAGATACTGTATGTATGGGCCCCCTAATTTATATCACTTTAGTTTTGTTTTGTATTCAGCTACATCTCCAACTTCAGGTTTCCAGTACACACTCTCAATGATTAGAATTTTCAAACAAAATTGGAGAGATAAACAAAGGAAGCAAAGTCAGGAAACAGGGCAATGTCAAACAATACCTGCCTGATAATTAATTAATTCCATGGTTTCCATTAACTTTGTTATTATTTACACTGTGGCATGCTGGCACCCATGATTATAGCTCTGCTGTGCACAGGGAGCCTTCTATTTTTACTGTGTGCTTCCTGTATACTTTGTGTTAGATCCTTTGCCCTGCACACCCACGTTCCTCGAATCCCTTCTCTTTTCTCAACGTAATGATAGAGTTGTTACATAAAGGCTTTTAATCTGCGAAATTCAGGCAGTTAAATTCAACCAGCAAACAAAATATACTAGCATGTATATACTGTATGTACAGTATGTATTTTCTTTCCTCGCAATGCAAAGGATCTTGGGAAATTACAGGTATACACATGTATGTGGTCGTGTGACAAATTGATAGGTCACAAATTGTTCTCTAACACCATGCAATACGTTAAAGGTAATAGAGGCAACTTTAGTGTGTACAAACACTGTGTTTGTAAATAGATTTGTTTAAAAACAGATTCTAACTGGCTAAAACAGATTCTAATTGGCTAAAACGGTGCCCCACACAACCCCCGTCTCCCTCACAAATTAGCCACGCCTTTCTTGAGCCTGACAAATGTTTTGTTTTCATGATTTGTTGTCAACAACCAAGTTCTGGACTATCTGCAGGTAAACTGCTGCAGTACCAAAGTAGAAGCAACGGAGAGGGAAAAAATGCAAAAATATACAGTATCTATATATCTATTTTGATTTTTGGTCTAAAAGTTGCCCTAATTACCTTTAAGACTAGCATGCCTGAAAAAAGGGCCAGAATTAGCATTTGCTTAAAGTCATATTTAGAATAGCCATAGTACAGGGTGAAAAACAATTTCCTGATGGGTTTTGTATTCATTTTGTATTCATTTTTTGACCAGCCACTTGAATTTCAGCGATATAGTGATCCTGTAGATATACAGCATTATGTAATTGTTTGGCAGCAGAATCAGCAGTTGAGGTAAAACTTTTAATCCAAGCAGCAGAGATGCAGTGTCAGTAATATTTGATTAATGAACATTAGGGCATTAATCCATGACGATCAAAAGAAATGCAGCTTTTGTAAAAACAAGGAAACAAGATATGCAAGGCTGGTTCAGCCAGCTGCTGCAAAATGCACCATGTAGTCTGCACACGATTTGCACATTAGCACTGGATTTAACTTTCCAGCATTATTTTACTTTTTTGTGCACGCGGCACACAACCACGCACACTCCCCAACTGTCTCTCACAAGCTCTCTCTTTCTACTCTGCAGTATTATGTCAAAGCTTGTGGACGGCGGAGTGGATCATTCCTAATAACAGGGCGAATGACAAAGACATCCGTGGCAATTACGGGGTCCATATGTGTCTCATTAACAGGGTTGCACCCTTTCCATCTCCCTGTTTGCACAAGCGTGTGTTTGTGTGTGTTCGTCCACATGCGGGTGGGTCTGTGTGCACATCACATGCCAGAGTCAAGCTTTAATAGGGAGGACATTGGAGTAGTCGACAGGTGTGAAACAAGACGGACAGGTTTGGCGCAATTGTCAACCTCTGAATGGCGGCGCTGAAGTGGGCCTGACATGGAGACCGTGACTACCATCTGCTGCTGTCAGCCTGGCAGCTCCAACTGACACAGGCAGGCCTGCTCTGACTGGACCTCTGTGACCTTTTCTCTGATGTCTCTGATGAAGGCCAGGTTTAAAGCAGCAGGCCCACTCTCACCCTGTGCTCTCCCTCTCTCTCTCTCTCCTCTCTCTCTCTCTCTCTCTCTCTCTCTCTCCCTCTCTCTCTCTCATTTCCCCTCCGTCCTTTTGTCAGCTCACTCAATCTTGTACAAATAGGTCGATACATTTGGCCCACAGTGCCCTCAGTCATGCCCGGTTGTATAAAACCAAAGCCAACATGACATTTGTCATGTTTCCGTATGTAAAGAGAGCCTTGCATCTCTCTCCGTGACTGGAGCTTGGTGTACTCGACCCCTTGTCTCAGATGAGGCCTTTTTTCCACTCTCTCCAACCTATTCTTTACCCTATATACTTATACGTGGGCACGCTGAGCCTGTCTGACCTTGAATCACAACAAGACACAATACAGTGAACACACACAATACAAAGTCTCACATGTGAATCTATAACACTGTAGGTGTACACGTCATTCAAACCGAATGTCTTTGCAAAGTTTTAAAGCAATTATATTCAAGAGTGCAAGATAGAATCCTTTTAAAGAATCACTGGCTAATATGAGAAATATGCCTTAAAACATTATACTTGACCTCTAAACTAAAATATAAACATTAAACCACCTTAAATGTTTTAATTCTTTCATAAATAGAGAATCTTTCACTCAATAGGGACTACTCCTGTCGCTGAGTTGATGATGAAGTTGATGATGTCATATGACCAGGTGTGCTCTAGCTCTATGGAATTATGAAACCACATAGCTTATAAAAATTATAAAACATTTCTTTAATGCCCATATTAACTTTAGGTAGTATGAAGTTGTTATTATTGCGTTGCATAATTCCATAGGGATAGACCAAATGGACATATGACATTGTCAACTTGCGACAAATAAATCATTTAATATGCTTTCTTATTTCTTTAATTTAGTTATAGAGATTGAGTATAATGTTTTGTCTTATTAGCCAAGGATCCCTTTACGCCTGCCTGTGTTGGAGTGAACATGTGTGGTGTAATTCTGACAGTTGTTCACTGGGAATAATCTCTTAACGCATGTCTCTGTTAGTTGACATAATCCCCTCTATTTAATGCATCTTGAATCTTCTGGTGTGGTGGAACTGCAATTTGGAGGTTCCTATTACAAGTAAAATAACCGTTTATTGTGTGCTAAATATAGCATGTCTTTTCTGTATGTTTTTCTGTGGGCAAGCAACTGGATGAGCAATGTCTTAAAAGGGTGATTGTTTTTCTAGTTAAAATGGCAGCAAAATAATTTAATAAAGTGCAAAATAATGATGAAACGGCAAAGAACTCACGTCCACACCCATCCTATAGGATGCTTCTTCCTGGTCGGCCATTATGGGATCCTCAGTGGAGCATAACAAAGGAATGACACGGCCGTTTGCCTCAGCTGTTGTCGTCCTGAGCGGCTTGTCTCTCATCTGTCTGCCTGCTCCGGCGCAGCTGTGCCCCGTTTCAGTTTTGCACAGGTTGCCGTTTCCCTGGCGGGAGCCGTTTGTTAGCCTGTCTCTGTCCTGGCCCTTGCCCGGGGACAGGTTGGCATCCTGGCTAAGCTGTCGGTGTCATGTGGAGGTACAGCTTGCCATGCCACTGCACTGCCACTGCCCTTGCCCAGCGTTGGCTTTGCACAAACAGGGCTTGCCTATGCGTTCTGGCAGGACGAGGTGTTTGCGTGGCTCTCCCTGCACTACTTGCCCTGCAGCAGGCTGACACACTGCATGGCCAGACAAACCACATCTCTAGACTGGCATCTCATTGCACTGGCGCCTGTCCCTGTCTGTGTGGTTCACACTTCTCTGGTTTCCTCTTGCTTGGCCATTCCGGCGCCAGTGCCCAACAGATTAGATGAAAAAGGCTGTGAAGAAGAACCCACGATTTGCACCCGTGAACTGGAAGTAGTAATCTGCCACTTTCAAGTAGGGACACTAATCTAGCGGATAATGTTTTATTAAGATTTGCTCTTAAGGGATTTTGAGGCCACACACAGGGATAGTTTGACTATAAGGGAATATTCTATTTGCTCCTACGCTTTCATGGTGGGAGATAGGGCTATTAAAGGCTTCAAAGTCCTGGAGCACTGATACATGTGTTTTCAGTTACTGGGTCTTTGTAGCACACAGAAAATATTGAAACTGACTGTGTCCCACTTGGTCCCCTTGTCACCTCTATACCAATTATCTTTGGTGAAATAGCTCCCAACATTCACTCAACTCACTCAACATGCAAGCCCTTATACTGTACACCTTCCTGTAGCTGTAGAAGTACAAGTCACACAAAAAAGGCCAACCAACGGTGTGAGCCGTTGGTCACGCTGTTTTTTTTTTATTTTTTTGTTGTGTCTGTGGCTTGCCTGGTCCCTGTGTGTACCTGACAGGTCAATGGAACAGTACTGACACCTCGCTGGTGCTACATCAACAGCCTGCTGCCTCTGCCGTGTGCATGCGGGTTACATCTCTCTCTCCCTCGTCCCCCCCATTCTCGTCTCTGTGGTGCCCTCAGTGCCAAGCTGTGCCTTGCAGGTTGATACGGTTGGCAGCTTCCTGGCAGCAGTTCAGTGGTTTCAATGCTTTTTTGTAGCTTTTGTGTGTGTGTGTGTGTGTGTGTGTGTGTGTGTGTGTGTGTGTGTGTGTGTGTGTGTGTGTGTGTGTGTGTGTGTGTGTGTGTGTGTGTGTGTGTGTGTTAAAGTGCGTCAAGGTTGCAGTTTGGTTGCAGTTTGTATTTTTTTCCCCAATTTTTGGTATTTTCTATTTTTGCACATGTTAGATTCAGTTTCACAATTGGTTGGTCCCAATACTTGATTTTGACTGGCTGGTTTCTGCTAAGACCATAGTATCTAAATTATACTACTTTCACCTTGACATCAGTTTATCAATCTCTGAGTGCATTGTTTACTTGCACGACTATAATAACATAGCTGAACCAGGTAAGGGGAGATCTTATAAATCATGGCCCACATAGTAACTGAGGGGCTCTGGGTGGTTTGTAGCGACAGTAATCACCACTTATTCCATCATGAACACAGCTGTTCACGCTGGCGGCCACTAGTTCAGACATTAGCTAAATCTGGATATGTCTATCGAATATGTTGGCAAAGTTATAACACACAGCCTGGCTGAGAAAGTAACAAGTGGCTCTTCATGGTGGCCAAGGATACATTCTTTAGTGAATTATTAACAGCAATTTCAGATTTTCATTTTGCCATATTTGTAACTGTTCTAGAAAGGCAATAAGCCACACAAGGTCTCAGTTGACCTCTACTTTATAATATCTGAGAGGGTTTGGAGGAGGCACTCTGGTTCGTCTTGTCTCACTACTATGCCTCTCATCCATTATAAAATGGAAGGTTACCTCAGACCTCTTGTGGCTTATTGCTTTATCTTCTCACCTTTACCAATGACCAAATAGAACTTATAGTGGATAAAGTGCTTAACTCACATGTTTTTTTTATTAAATGTAAAAACAAACAAACAAACAAAACATGATGGTTGACCACTTTAATCACTGTGTCTGTCCTATTTGGCCACTCATATAAAACATAGTAGACAACAGCATACCGTACTTTCCGGGTTATAAAGCGCACCTGAATATAGGCCGCATCGGCCAAATTTAGCGAAAAAATCAAGACGCACTGGCCTATTAGCCGCGGGTGTTTTAATGCTTAATTACCATATGTAAGGGTTCTTGCACAGATGAGATTGTCGGCAACGAAATGCTGTTTGAGAAGCATCCTTTTTATTATTTAAACGACTACAGAACTGCACGTGCTGTATGTAATTAACGCTAGAGTCATAGACCAAGGACAGATCTAGGCATAGACATTGGGGGGGGGGGGGGGGGGGGGGGGATGGGGGGGGGATGCCCTCTAGACGCCCTGACTGCCCCACCAAACATGACGGAATGCAAACAATGAAAACTTCAAAGATATTTCAAATCAAATGCTTATAGCAGTAGTTAAACATTGACTAACTACAATTATGGCACCACTAAACCAACTGCCCTTTTCGGCTGCACCCCCGATTGAGAAATATTACATCCAGGCCTGGCCATAGAGTGTAGCCGGAGATGCGCAACTCCGATCACTTCATGAAACCAAATAAGCGCTTGCGGGTCCATTTGGTTCATGAAAAAAGGTAGCCTACCGTACATCTGGTTAACCAACTGTCCACCATTTAGCTGGGGACCACCAGGAATCCTCTCAATGTTTAAGACGCTCGACGAGGCGTCTTTATCGCCGCCTCCACGGACCCCCTCCTATTCCTGATCGCGCTGCTGCTGCTGCTGCTGCTGCTGCCGCCGCCGCCGCCAGCCTTTCTAAACCCGTTCGTGGATGTTTTGACACTTTTCCACGCAGTCAGGATCCACTGGCAGACTTGAGAAAAAGTTGCTTTCAGCATGTTGCTCGCGCTGGTGCTCCGCGCGCTGGCGCCGCGGTCCGCGGAGCTCATGGCGTCTCCGCCGCGCTGGCGTTCCTCGCGTTGGTTCGCCGTCTAACCATTGATTCATTGATCCCAAGGCTACGTGCAGCAGATAGATTTCCTTATTTTTCAACCAGCTCGACTGACTTTAGCTGCGTTATATGTACTTCTTCGTTTGCTTTCCATGATGCATTTAGTAGTGTCTGTCTTAGCGAACTGCCTGTGCCCTGTCCCTCTACATTTCCTGCTCGGGCCGGCTTAAATTTGGGGTGCATACCGTGCATTTAGACTTAGAACTCCCTATAGTGTTTGTTAGCCGTAAACATCCATACATTGGCCACACCGCTGAATAAGCCGCAGGGTCCAAAGCACGGGGAAAAAGTCGCGGCTTATAGTCCGGAAATTACGGTACATTTTATATTGTCTATTATATTTAAAGGTATAGTAAGTGATTTGGGTGATTTTGAAAATCCTCTGTTCACCTGGTACCACACGCACATACACTTTACCGTGAGGGGGAGTGCAACAGGCCAACATCATATACATCAAGGCCCACCCCCACTCGATCCTGATTGGAGGAAGTTCTCCTTTCATCCAAGCCCAAAATGAAACGTTTTTTTTTTACCCCCAGCTGTCTCACTGGGGATAGGGAGGAACTCCTTATATCGTCGACACTCTATAGAAATACATTCAATGCTGTTTTTGCTGATTTGATTGCTGTTGTTCTAACTTTGCTTATTAACAAAAAATGTCTAAACTTGAATTTGACCATTGACCTCATCTCAATCCCTTCCCCTTTTGTCTCATCTGTTTATGCCTCCACACTGTTTCTGCTTTTGCTCTTTTCTTTCTCTTACCGTGAAAGTCTCTGACCTGATGTCCTCTGCTCTGCTGTTTGCTGGCATGTGCCACTCTCGTGTTGGGGCTTTTGTGTTGTGATGTACAATCTATTGTCAGTCTCTCTCTCTCTCACACGCACGCACGCACGCACGCACGCACGCACCCCCACCCCCACACACACACACACACACACACACACACACACACACACACACACACACACACACACACACACACACACCAAACCTGCAGAGAACACGCATGCGGCCGCCGCACAGGGAGAGTCACTCACAATACTTGTGGTGCCAAACAAGGAAAGGGAGGAGAGCATGAGTGTGCTTTTGTTTATCTCCCTCCCTCTGCTCTGAAATTAAATCCCACATAGACTATACAGTATATAACCGTAACCATGACAACTGTCTCTTCTGTTCCCTTGTGCTGGATTGTCAGCCACAAGACATCACCTCCAGCATCAAAGGAGGCCAAAGATGCGTACAGTATATAATTTGGCTCAGGCCTCAAACACATTGGCTCAGGCCTCAAGCACATGCACCCACACACGCACACGCACACGCACACGCACACACACACACACACACACACACACACACACACACACACACACACACACACACACACACACACACACAGGCGCCATGGCAACCGGCTTTGTGGCCACTAACGATGTGCTGACGCCACCTTTCACCCCTTCTGCTTCTGAGAGGTGAAGAGGTGATTTCTACATCTTTTCACATCGCGCCTTTTTACATCGCCACGTAACCACGTTACATGGAAACAGAGGCTTTTGTTCGACTTGGCCGTGTCCTCGAAGAACAGGCAGGAGGGATGGTGTGCGTGAATGCAGGACAGCGTGCCGGCTGAATAATCCCTCTTTTCAGAAGGGACAGCAGCTCAGTCTGGACAGCCAGGCCCATAGAGGCTGATTGGGATGTGGGGTGGAGCATTGGCAAAACTCCCTGTAGGCTTGTACAGGTCCAGCTTTCTTCTTTTGTTCTCATACTTCCCCATCTTCCCCATCTTTACTTGTTTGTGGCTTTCTGAAACCCTATTTTTTATCTTTTCGCTTCTTTTCTTTTCCAAACCAAACCATTTACGTCTTTTCTATTCATTGCTCAATACATTTGGCCTTGAATTGCTACACATGCATGTATTGCACACACGTGCACGTATGCAGGCACGCACGTGCACACGTACACGTGTACACACACACACACACACACACACACACACACACACACACACACACACACACACACACACACACACACACACACACACACACACACACACACACACACACACACACACACACACACACCCATGCACACAACACAACACACAATGACAACTGGCAATTGCAGCCAGAGTGAGCAGTATGAACAATGAGCCAACATCACCCTCCCTCCTGGGAGCTTTTCTTTATGTTTCATAGAAGTCTCTGTCTTGGTTTTCAATTTAGTAAGCTTTGAACACATAACAGCTTCTCCATTCTCCTGCACAACACAATACTGTTATATTTATGGTATGTGTTCACAGTTTTTCCCCTTCCCTTCTATGGTTCTCATCTATTTCAAAGTTTACAATTTGTTTCACCTGTCATGCTGTTATCTGGTATTCTAGTTCAGCTGACTGCCTCCATTTAGTTCTAGCTAGTACATACCCCTACCACATGCCACACATGATGAATTCCATTTTCATCAATGAATAATGTCCTTTTTATGATCTTTGGCATAATAATAAAGGCAATAGATTGTAATTTGTTACTTTGTTACATTTTCCACTGTGGATTGTGGCATCATGTAGGCTCCACTCTATCTGGCATATTTCCACTTTCCCTAAAGGTCGACTTGCGCCTCCTGAGCCCATGGGCTGTATGTTTATTCTTGTTTGTGCCCACGCACTATGCAAACCAATGAGGAGGAGAGGGGACTGAGGTTGTTGCAGTGTGTGCACTGTGCAGTGTCTCTTTTGGAGATATTGAACTTTTTCAGTCGAATCACAACTGATGCATGTTGCATGGGACCGCCATGGTTGTGTATATGTATGCATATTATGTGTTGTCTGCACCAAACGTCCCGAGAGGAAAATGTACAGTGTATATTTTGTTGGCTGCTGCACTGCTTTGTTTGATCTTCCTCCAGCATAAATAATAGTTGTAGACTAAGATTAACATTGGTTTGAGAAGAATGCGTGAGGCCACACAACTTTTATCCATGGTGCAAAAATGTATAACAACTAGCAGGGTACTTTGGCCCAGACAGCTGACATATCCGTCTGGGCACCAACCCACATGGGGAATAGGAATGGAAACACCTTTTTGTGGTTAATGGTTGAACCTAGGATCTTTTGTCCTTCCCCTGTAGAATGCACCTGCTTTACTTTTGTATCAACCTTTTTACCAATATGAATGCAGAACCATCGGCAAACCTAGCGGTCATTTCGCTA
The DNA here is from genome assembly GCA_039105355.1 of Benthosema pterotum. Taxonomy (NCBI): domain Eukaryota; kingdom Metazoa; phylum Chordata; class Actinopteri; order Myctophiformes; family Myctophidae; genus Benthosema; species Benthosema pterotum. The sequence continues at coordinate 29,892,091 of CM076972.1, read as the reverse complement.
CTGATGGGCCATGGGTCGTGGCCCTAGTAGACCTAGCCCTAAACCTTAACCCAAAACATAACCTCAATAAAACATATGCCTAAACCTAACGTTAACCCCTGACCTGCCACGGCCGATAGGATACCCGCCGCAACCGATACGATACCTTCCATGACTGCAAAACGGTCACCAGGTTGCCCAACCGTTACGAACTGCCGCAACCGTTGGTAACGGTCGCCACTATTGGTAACGGTTGAGACATTTACTGTTTTACTGTTGGCTGTGGCGGATGGATCATCAAACTGCAAATTCATTTTTGCCCTCCTGATTATCACGGTTAAACAGTGACAGTATACATTGTTAAACTCTGATCGGTTGGTATAAAGATTACACCTGTGATGGTTCTAACATATATGCTGTATTTTTAAGAAGTAACCTTAAGCACACCTCAGACAGTAGGCAGAAGATGTGAGCCCTAGCCCCTTTTTATGAGCCGTGTTCCTGCCGTGAGGCCATGTGTAATTAATCTGCTCCCCACTTTGAAAACATAGAGAAGAAACACTGCTCGAAGACCCACCTCAAAGGGCCTTTTTAGCTTGAGACAGAGACATATCCAATGGTCGGCTTTTCCTTTAGTTGCTTTAGTGTTCATTAAAACCGCGTACATTAAGCTGCGCAAGGCACCTTTTTGGAACCATGAAGTTCTTCACCTGTTCTGCAATGAGCTCCATGTGTAATTACCAGAAGGAAGTGTCCAATAATTTAACTGCTGAAGGCTTGGAGAGCCAATTGTAGACGTAATATTATATAGACTAAGCAATTAAAGGCTGCCTTGTGCTGACAGGCTCAACTTCAACGCCTTGTACTCACATCCTAATTAATAGGAAGTGTCGCTCCAGAAGAGAGATGGGAACACCATGCTATAGATATGGCACAACGTGACAACGTTGGCAGTTAAGATGGTGCCTCGCAGCATTATAGCTTCCTTTAAACATAAAGGAAAAAAAGCCTCGTTGTAACACAACATCTGTACACTGCATTTTGCTCCATGTTTCACTGCTCCCTGTAGGGTACGCAATAAAGTCTTCTTTTAATCATCTCTGTTTAAGTTTTATCAACCCCCCACTCTCCTCCATCTGAGTGTCCTCCCAGCTTGTCCTCTTCACCCTGTACTGACTTAAAAATGTATATATGAATAACTGAGGAAGCTGTGAGAGTATTGATAACATTAACTCCCCATCAACACTGTACTGTATTAACTGGAACGTACAGTGCAACATCTAGTGGCTGAATCTTGTTTAATATTTAATTCATATTTCATATTCAATTTCACATACTTTGATTCTAAAGTATCAATAATTAGCAATTTATGTAATAAAACATTAATGCGACGTAGACTTAAAAGTGTGATTTTCACTGCTTGACTGGTGCTGGTATATCTTCTCATTTGAGATCTCATGCCTGAAAAGCTTACCCAACCGATGTCAAGTGTTTTTCGTTTTTATCACTCTGTGTCTGGAACAGTGAATGTTTCCTGTGGGTATCAAGGACAAACTTGGAGTTAGCTAATTAAAGTTAAAAGGTGTAGTATATTACAACAGCTGCTTCCATTCAAATGCTAAATAGAAGCCCTAAAGTGATAACAACCATATCAGGGTAAGGGTAGCAAAATTTGTGTCTCATGAGAAATGGCTAAATAATAATAATAATTGTAAACACTAATAATAATCTGGTATTGCGGTGCAGTCAAGAGGCCATAAATTGTAAATATCAGTAGATATGTGTATATAACTTACCTGTGTTTTACATGTACAATCATTTGTGCTATTTTACAGTGGTAAATGTGAGTGAGATGTTCGTTATAACTCCATTAGATTTATTTTCATTTGCAGTGTGTCTGGTGAATACTTGATGTCTGACTGTGTGTGTCTGAAAGTTGCAGTAACTTCACTGAAGAGTTGACAAGTGCTGTTTGGCTGTCTTACTCTTAGGGTTCTTTCGGAAATGTCTGTTGTCATAGAGAGACAGAGTTTGTCTTCCGTGAAGACATGAACAGCATTTCCCCTATTTCGCTGAGTCACCAGGATGCTCTTGTTCTTTGTGCATTTCTGGATGTCTGAACCTAATGTGTATGCACATCATATGCATGTGTGTTGTCTGTGTGGGTTAACCCCATTGAATGGTGGCAATATCGGGCTCTGAAACACACCAACAGGAATATAGACAGCAGGCCCTGTAGTCAATCTGATTAAAGAAATAGCCAATGCTAATTTCTACAAGTAGTAATAATCAATGTGGCAGTAGACTCTCTTAGTTGGTCACATGAGACTGGAGCGAGGCTCATCATCACTGGAGGCCTTTCCTCTTCAGAATGACTCATTCTGACGCTCTGTAGTGCCATGGACAACAAAGCCACTTCCTGCTTGCTGTTCCCAGTGAATAATGAAAGCCATTTACTCACTGCTCTGAAAAGGAATAAACTCTTTCCCACATGTTGGTGGCCTTCAATTCACCTCTGGGCTATATTTAAATATAATGCAAAATTGTAATCTTTTTTTTTTTTTTGGTGTCCACCTAAAGTTTAACAGGAGCGCAATCAATCTCCTGAAATCAAGCAAACTACACTATTTCATACAGGCCTTGTTTGCATAGTCATTACAACCCTGTGGGCCACATCTAGCCATAATCAGATTACGATCATGGATACATTTTTTTTTTTTTTTACATAACTGCAATCTTTGTGGTTTTGCATTTAGAATGTGTTGCTCAAAATAATTTGGGTGAGTGCACACACACACACACGCACACACGCACACATGCACACACACGCACACACACACGCACACACGCACGCGCGCACACACAATCACACCTTCATAGAGAGAGAGACACATCTACAAATACACAGTTGTAAAAGAGCATTGTAAATGTTGAATGCACACACACATACACTTGCACACACATGCACAACACACAAACACATGCTGCATACACACAGAGATACCATACTGATACAGATTCTTTGCTGTACCTTTTCAGCATAACACAGACTTGTTTAAAAGCGATTATCATAGTGGGGAGTAACCACGGCAATTTCATGGTTAATCTGTAGAAACAACAGATTTGGTTCATGGTTGAAAATGCAAAACAAAATATAGTATGCAAAAGAAGAAAACAAATTATTGTTGCGCCTGGCATGCTGTTTAGGTACAGGATATTCAGAGTCCCTATGGATAGGAATGATGCTCTGATCAGAGTACAAGCATTTCCAATTCGTCAGCAAACCATAATACATATACTGCTATTTTTATATTCAAAATATGAGTTGTCCTGACTGAATTCAATTCCTTATTTGTGAGGGTGTCAAGAACCCCCAGATGATTATGTATTAGACCCCCAACTGAAATAGTGTTGTGCTATGACCCCATACAATTGTTTCAAATATATTCCACATTTTTGGGAACAACTTTTATACATGACTAATCACTATTTTATGGTGTTAAAGTTACTTTGAAAGCACCAATTAGTCCACACAGGACTAATTGCTTCACACTCACACTCTGGAAGATGTTAAACTACATGCAGAATGACTCATAAGGATGGATCTGTCATAATAGGCAAACTATCGGTTAAATAGTCAATCTTCAAGCTCAAAACGCGTGGTGACATGTTCTGAGAACGTAGATCATCTGTTTTTCATCTAATTTCAAAAAGTGTCCACTCTTCCACAGCTCATATTAAATCAGAACCATGAGTTTCCATGATGTCATCGTTTATAGCCTAGCCTTGACAACAGGCTCTAAATGGCATTAGTTGTAAACTAATGTAATTTAGAAATCCTTTTTGGGGGGCGCTTGCTTCCTATGACCAGCTTTCTGGGTGTAAACACAAAGATAAAAGTGAGGACAGAAAAGTAGGACACAGATTGTGATTGGCCAGAATGAGATGATGTATGATCAGAAAAGCACTCCTCACTTCACGCTGCTAACACAGTGTTTTTTATGCACTGTAGAAATCTGTAGCATTATACTCAGCTTCACTGTACATATTCTATTGTCAGACATACTGTATGTTAGGCTCTTACTAGCTTATTTGTGATTCTTGATGACTATGTTTTATACATTTTGTGTGAGATTTTCGTTCCACCCGTTGTCCCTAACGTTACCCGATACCCGCAGCGAATTCCCTTATTGCTATTTTGGTCACCTTTTCTCTTCCCTTAGCCACTATTCTTCATGCCGACACCGTTATTTGTGGCTGGAGGTGTGGTCATGGGCGTGTTTGTTGCGCAGTCCCTTAAGTTGCTAATTTCGTCAAATAGATTTGGGAACTAGATAACGCCATCTGAGACCACCCCTTAACCGATAAGAGAAGGCAGAGCCACGTGCGCACGGTGCGGCGTCTGTGCGCCTTTGGAGATGTCCACGACTCCACGTGGAAAGGCGCCAGTTCAATTCATCTCCTTATTTATGGATTGTCCTATAAACAGCTGTAGATTGCCTGCTGTCGGTCACTTCCTTGTGTTTAGGTAATGTACAGTATATAATATAATTAAATACATTAATTAACTTGTGACGCAATGCTGTAAATTCCAAAAAAGTCGGGAATTTCGCGGCAAAAAAGACGTTTTTGGGTATGTGGGTAGGTCTTCTCTACGATGCGGGATCTAGCAAAATGTAAGTGTCGGGATTAATAATAATAATAATAATAATAATAATAATAATAATAATCTTTATTTGTATAGCACCTTTCATGACATAAAATGCAGCTCAAAGTGCTTTACATTGCAATAGAGAAGAAGACAAAAAAAAAGTGGGTATAAATTAAAGAGATCATTAAAATACATCAAAGAAGCAGTACAGTGAGGACCTGAAATAAGGCATAAAATATAAAATCATAAAATATAGAATCACAGAGAATCAGTTAAAAGCAAGTGCATAGAAGTACGTCTTGAGTTGTGCTTTAAAAATGTCTACAGAGGCTGCCTGCCGAATGTATAATGGGAGTTTGTTCCACGCCGTCGGTCCATAGAAGCAAAAGGCTGCTTCACCGTGTTTTTTAGTTGCCATTTTAGGCACCGCAAGCAGGCCTGCAGTGGAAGACCTGAGGGGTCGGCCTGGGACATACTTAGGCAGGCAGTCATGTAGGTAGGAAGGTGCAAGACCATTAAGCGCTTTATAGACAAGTAAAAGAATTTTAAAATCAATTCTAAACACAACCGGTAGCCAATGTAGTGAGGCTAGGACAGGAGTAATATGTTCTCTCATCTTAGTTTTAGTTAAAACTCTGGCTGCCGCGTTTTGGACTAGTTGTAATCTGTCAGTTGTTTTCTTGGGGAGGCCAGAGAAGAGTGCATTGCAGTAGTCAAGCCGGGAAAATACAAAGGCGTGGATCAGGGTTTTAGCATCATCCATTGACAGATAGGCCCTGATTCGTGCAATGTTTCTAAGGTGAAAAAAGGCAGTCTTGGTGACATGATTAATGTGTGAATTAAAATTTAATTCGGAGTCAATGAAGACCCCCAAGTTCTTTACTGTGCTATTACTTTCTACAATCAGATTGCCAAGTCTGCTTAGTATTGATTCTTTCTGGTCGCTGGAGCCAATTATGAGAACTTCTGTTTTATCCTCGTTTAGTTTGAGAAAGTTCTCACTCATCCAGCATTTGATGCTAGACAGACAGGTCAGCAATGGATCTAAGGCACAGGGATCATTTGGGGCTACGGAAAGATATAGCTGGGTATCATCGGCATAGAAATGGTAATTCACTTTGTGATTTGTAATAAGTTCTCCTAGCGGCAGTATGTATAGGGAGAACAAAAGGGGACCGAGTATTGAGCCCTGTGGGATACCAGAACTGATGTCATGTTTGTCAGAGTCAAACTCAGCTAGCTTTACATAATAGTTTCTGTTTGATAGATAGGAGGAGAACCAAGACAGGGCTGACCCCGATAGACCTACCCAGTGCTCCAGCCGGTGAATTAAAATTGAATGATCGATTGTGTCAAATGCAGCCGTAAGATCGAGAAGTAAAAGTACAGATATATTTTTCTTGTCAGCAGATACCCTGAGATCATTGATTACTTTTACAAGAGCTGTTTCTGTGCTGTGACCTTGTCTGAAGCCGGATTGGAATTTGTTATGCACCTTATTTATCTGTAGAAAACACATCCAACTGATGAAAGACACATTTTTCTAAAACCTTGCCCAGGAAGGGCAGATTAGGGATTTACGTCTTTTTTGCCGCGAAATTCCCGACTTTTTTGGAATTTACTTTATAACATTTCGCAGACTTGGGATAAATGCACGCCACATACAGCAAAAAACATGGAACATGTTTTTTCAACATAACATGTTGAATGGTAAGAAATGATTGAGAATTGACCGAGCTATAATTGTTTGAAAATGAGAGCTATAATCTTTGAGAATAGGCTACTCATGCATGTGTCTGTCCTAAGCCCAGCCAGGCTGCGTGCTTAGGAGGGTCAGACATAGCAGTAGGGATAAGGAAACTAGATAAGGGATGAATTAAAGGGAATGGCAAGACCAACACGGATTGGATGAAAGCTAAAAACGCCCAAACCACACCTATGCATAATTTAACGGGTATAGGAGGTGTTTAAGGGAGATGGCATGGTTACGAAATTATCAACTTTAGTGTGGGAACGCCTCTTCCCCAATGCTAAGTGCGTTAATTGCGCATAAGGGCTAATGTAACCAAAATCGGGCCCTTGATGTATTATGTGTTCTTGCTTACTAAGTCGCTCTGGATAAATGCCCAAAGTAAATTGCTAATATCCTTTGTGAAAAAAAAAAGCTTTCTCATCGAGAGACGTTGTCCCGAACATGAAAAGACTTCTCTTGGTGTATCTGTTCCAGGTACTGATAGAATGAGTTCACACACATGCTCGCAAATTCATATTTCAGAACTGCATGCACTGAAGTTGATTAGTTCCATTTGGAATTGCTCCGGCTCATCTGATGCTGCACTGACTGTGAACATCGGGCGAATTCTCCGATCACGTTCAAGCTGACTGAAGAAGATGAAAATGATTCGGAGACTTGCTTCTCTCCATTGGTATTCTTTACGGCGTGCCTCGCTGCAAGAGGCCAACCATCTATGACAGGGTCTGTGTGTGGGTGTGTGTGTCTGTGCCTCTGTCTGGGCCATGCCTGTCTGTCTGTCTGCCTGGCTAATCTTGCGAGCCAATCAGTGCCAAATCTGTCTTGTCTATAGTATGCCATAGAACTATCTCCACTTTATTTCTTGTTTCATTCAGTTTTAAATATGCAAATCAATTGCTGGGATCAATTGCTGAAAACCTTGAAGCTATACATCATTCATAGGGCATAGGCGACTAACGGCATTGATAGTTAATGTCGCAGGCTGGTCACATACACACCGAGATCCATTGGAGCCCTGTACCCATGTGCTTCTCAAGATCCACAATGACTTGATTTATTCACACCTCTGTGTGCTTAAACCACTAACCACCATCTAATGCATGGCTGCAGGTACCGATTTTGATCTGTTTCATCTTAGGACACGCCTATACAGCCATTGAAATGGCTTTGATGCTGCAACTATTTATTTGGCAAATATGTAGCTGGTCTTGCCAGTTGCGTCACTAGTCTCTTGACTTTGATGGACATGCTGCTGCAGAGGAGCCTGGGGAGAGATTATATACTGTACAGTAAGTGGGTCCCTCGCGGGAGCTGTTTACATACAGGGTAACCTGCCACATCCATTGTCGTCTAGGTACACAGTAGGAACTATGATCAAGGGAAGAAATGAACAGTGTGGCCCCCTATATCCCACTGTACTGTATGGAAACCTTATGGAAATGGTCTCTTCCATGATGCCAATTAATCGATAGCTTTTGCAGTCATCAGATCTCAACACAGTCGAGCACATAATGGGAGATTAATTACCAACATGTTAGACAGCGTTCTTGTGTTCCATGTCTCCAGGACTTGAAGTATTTGGCAATAGTGTTTTTCTTTACATTTATCCGTCTGTATTTGTATACATACAACATAGATACTGTATGTGTCCCCACTAGTGATCCTATACCGTGATCCCTCCTCTTAGTAGAAGCTTTACGATTCTCCCCCCTACCATGGATTATATGACAGAGATACCACAGGCTTTGGTTTCTGCTACTATGGCTGAAATCCAAGCCAGGGAAAGAAAGAGATTAGCCACATTGTACGGGTGCCATTTTGGCTCTCTACTCTCCAGCAATAATAACATGCTGGCTGCAGTTACATACTGTTCCAGTGCCAGTCATTTAACCAAGCAAGTAGCCAAGCATTGTAAAAGCTTGTAGAATGGTGTATCTCGTTCAGCAGTGGCTGCAGGAGCAGCTGCTGTTGAGCGGCCACAGCTAATGCTGCTGCAGTAGAAATAGTAATGACTTGACATGGTATACAGTACATACTAAAACGTTTACTGTCTGTCTGTGTGTCTGTCTCTCTGTCTGTCCTTCACATGATGAAAACGGTTCATTTGATCAACTTGATCAACACTTAGGGGTTATATTGATCAGATCCCAGTGAGTAGCACAGTGTAAGTATGAAGACGATAGGCTGAGCCATACTGAATCACTCATTCTGCCCTCTCCAAGCAGCCAAGCCCTGAAAGCGCACTTCCATATAATAATAACAAAACCAAGCCCGACCTGAGGACCTTAGGTGGGCCTGTCAGGCTTGAGTAAGGTGGTAGCAGAACATACAATATATAGTGAGCATAATTGCATGCAAGCTTTTGTGGGTGTTTTTGTGTGGATGCTTGCATAAACATGCATATTGCATATGCATGTGTGCGAGTTCGTTCACTGGCACCAAGTGCAGACATTTCACTGAGTCTCGCCGTGAGGACTGGATGGAGATGATCAAATTGGAGTTTAAAGAGCATTGTGTTTGCTTCCAGGATTAGGCGTGTGTCTGCTTTTAGAAGACTCAGCTGTAATAACAAAACGGTCAGAGCCTCTTACAGTCTTGGATTAAGAAAAAGAGAGAGAGAAAAAAAAAACATATTGGTTGAATGTAAATGTCCACTGGGCACCGTTAAGGCAGAGTTCTGGATTACATGTGGTATCATTTACATGGATTAGTCTGGTCCAGGATTAGTCTGATTCTGTTTTGGAGATCTATCCACTGGGGGATTTGTTCATCAAGTGACAGTGACATAAACATGGCAGAGTGGAGAGCGTCTACTGGAGATGCTTATACAGCCTTAGGAGTAGTTCAGACTGCTGTGGTCTGCAACATTCTAATGCTATATGCTTCGTCATACAGTGGTATCACACGCCACAAATAGCAGAACTATTTATGTGTATAGGTCTGCTAATGAGTGGCTGTGTGCTTATTTCATCACATGTGACAATGTTGGACTAATTATAAGGTTAATGTGTGTTTGTATCATCATGAATCTTTGGTCTGGCTTTGGAAACAACATTATTGCAGCTTCCACCATATCTTCTCCAGGTGGCTGTGGAATGTTAGAGACACAAACACATGGCAGTGTAGCTTGGGAAATGAACACAGATATACAGTATATCTTCCTGCATGTAAATAACATTGCTCAGAAGATATGCTTTCTGTAATGAAGTTCTCTGTTACTGCATATTGTAAATGGTGAATTTAAATAGCGCCTTTATACAAGGCGCTTTACATAGATTGTGGATTCCATTCACCCTTTCACACACCAAAGAAGGCAGAAACCATGCAATGTACTTACCATCACATTGGGAGCAATTAGGGGTTAACTCTGGGGGAGCCCGGGTTTGAACCGGCAGCCTTGTGGTTACCATCCGGATAACCACAATATAATAAATACATTGTGGCGTGGTGATTAGGTTTAAACCGAGTAATACACTGGATGTCATCGAAGGGGCATTCACTATAACAGTACACTTAAACCTGATTTACACTGGCTGCCAAATGCAGTGTGAATCAGAGCTGAGCCACATCTACCTTGGAATGTGATTTGTTTAAATGAGTCATGTGACCTGTTAGACCAATCAGATTTCAATCTTGATGTGCCCGATCTGATTCAGGCTAGATTCAGCTGCCAGTGTAAATTAGGCCTTAGACCTTAGGTAATTATTGCAATCCATCTTTAGAATATGTAAAAATGTTCCAATAAAACACAAAAACATATTGTCAAGTTATAACTTTGTTAAATGGTGCCATATTTAGACTCTGTTTACCCTAAGCTGCAAGAACTATAGCAGTAAAAATCTAGCAAGCTTTGCAGGTTCTTTGTATGGCACAGTGCTCTGCAATAGCAGCTGAACCGTCCACAAAGAACTGCTAAGAGCCAATATTTTAGTTTGTGCAGGACAAAACAGATGCATTTATTTTAATTAACCACCCTACTGTCACTTCATCCTTTTTTACTCCTCCCATCCATCCATCCATCCATCCATCCATCCATCCATCCATCCATCCATCCATCCATCCATCCATCCATCCATCCATCCATCCAAGTTAGACCATAGACAGTTATTCACACAAATCAGTATGCCCATCAGTCAAACAATGACTCATGCATGCATTCTATCACACAATGTTAGCCAGCCTTGCAGTTAGCCAGTCAATCAGTAAGTCAGTGAGAGAGTCAGTCAGCCAGTCAGTCAGACAGTCAGTCAGTCGGAGACAAACAGACTGACAGATAGTCAGTCATTCAGTCAGTTCGTCAGGGAGACGGAGGACTCTCTGCCTTGCAGCCAGCCTGCTGCAGATCATCAAAAGGCTGAAGCCTCATGCCGGGTGCCTGGTGTGAATGCTCTATAAGCAGAGTAATGCGATTAGGATAGACTGTGCGATATTTCCATCGGTTAGCACCCCGCAACCAGATGGGAAACATGTTATGAATATGAGACGCTGCTTTAGGGAGGGACGTTGGTTGGATTGGCCAGATTTCCAAAGGAACATAAGCTCTTTTTTCATCTTTCATTCCCAACTGTGCGTGTGACCCAGATTATGGTTGTCCATGTTTGGACAATATATGAAAATATAATAAACACACGCGCACGCATGCACAACAATGAGACTAAGGTTTCTGTTTGTTATCTCACATTAACCTAGCACAAGTGTGCCATTTAACTACGGTTCCAAGAAAACAAACTGTTCAATGTTCAGTATTGTCTCCGCCAAGCCGGAGGCATCCAAGTATCTGTGGAATTTGAGAACTGGCATGACAACTAAATTAGGTGAAAGGGGGGGAATTATTGCAAAAAACAAACAAACTAATTACCTCCCTGTAGCTCAACTACACACTTAAACAGTGGTATCCAAAATTATATATGAAGTAGTGAAAATTCCCCATCTCCAGTACTAGCTCACAACATGCCCTGTTGTGAGCTTGTAGATCTGCTCGTTTTGGTTTAGGATCCACTGCAGTGAAAGCTGTGAGTGAGAGAGGAAGAGTGTGACTGCCAAAACACAGAGAAAGAGGGAGGTTGGAGAGGTCATATGTGGGAGCATAATACGAGAAGTAAGGCAGATTGCAAAGATGAAAGATGAGACAAAAGGAAGGAGGGTTGTTATTCTTATCTTGTTCACTGGGGTCTTTTTCTTTTTTCAAGCTTCTGAGGTCCTGACAGCCAGGAAACAACACATTCTGGTGTCAAAGGTTGTGACTTGCCTCACTGATATTGTTACCCAAATTATTTATGACTGGCAGGAGAGGTGGCAACAGTGGCAGGTAATTCTGTCTCTCCCCTGTCAGACAGATAATGGGTGTTTGGATTAGTTGTCAATATTTCCGGGAGTGGAGAAACGACAGGCAGGCAGGCAGGCAGGCAGGCAGGCAGGCAGGCAGGCAGGCAGGCAGGCGGGCAGGCAGGCAGGCAGGCAGGCAGGCAGGCAGGCAGGCAGGCAGGCAGGCAGGCAGGCAGGCAGGCAGGCAGGCAGGCAGGCAGGCAGGCAGAGAGTAGACAGAAAAGCCGTTAGTAACCACAGCATAGCCTGCTGTAATCTAACACTGTTTGTATATGGGTCTCTGTGGTGTAACGCCATTGTGGTATCCATCCCATAGTGGCGAGTGAGTAAATGTCAACACTGTGTGGTATTAATTCATACAATAACTTGTGTGAGTAGTGAGAAGAGGTGAGCATTTCTGTTGGCTCAGCAGACAACCATTTCTTTAATATAATCTGCTTCTTAAATGTCATTTTGGCCATTAATAGGGACTCTTGACGTTTATGGCAACCCCCAGACACAGTTCATGCATCTAGTTTAACTGTCTTTGTGCTACTGTTAGTTCTCAGTGTTTCTTCTTAGTCTTACCCAGTGGAGATTAGTCGCCAGGCTCCACCACAAACAAAGCCACGTTGAAGATACTGTATTATGCATTCTGGATGCCACAAAACTGTTCCTCCTGCGCAAGGAGCAGAAAGTAACTTTTGGAAGATGTGGTAATCATTATACCATTTTGTTTTCTCGCACTACCAATAAGGATAAAAAATACACTAGTAGAGTAGTATGCCTAATAGTGCCATGCTCAATTCTCTCTCTCTCTCTCTCTCTCTCTCTCTCTCTCTCTCTCTCTCTCTCTCTCTCTCTCTCTCTCTCTCTCTCTCTCTCTCTCTCTCACTACACATTCTTGGGAATGCTTAAGCGTTATTTTTTCACATTAGCTTGTGAATGAGGCAATTGCTATTTGAATAAATTGAATACATTCTTATTATCAGCCTCTTATAAATATTCAGCTTCTTCCCCACAGATTAGCAACAACAATAATTACCGTTATGAAAAATTATGGGGGCCACTGAATTTTATACTTGAGCTGACTATCAACTAGTCAGTGCCACATATGTTAGTCCTGGTTTTTAAGTGCTGCGTAGCAAGCACTTCCTTAGACGATTCACCAGCTGTGTGCGTGCTAACCGGCACGACCTCAACATATCTGCGTGTCTGCGTGCTAACCGGCACGGTTTGCTCTGCATGTTGCTGTTACACGCCAGAGGTGTGGCTAAGTAAACAGAATATATTTTAAACTGCTCTGCCAGGCGGGACCTGAATAAACAGGGAAAAAGACGAGACAGAGTCAGCTTTAGTGTTCGCGTTCTCTCTTCCTTGTATCATCTGATTTATTAAACAATCATGTATTTTAAATCACTTCATTCATTTTTCTTTCTTTGTTTTAAAGAGGTTCAATAATTATGTCAATCATGTTCACAAAATCAATTAAGTTCACACAATGTCCATAACCCATATTTTCAATCAATCATGTCATCATCAATACAATACATTTTGCTTTTCATTTATATTCATATTCCCATATGTTTTCATTTAGACAGCATCAATATACTGTAATCATGACTTGGTTTTAAACAATCATGATGCATAGTGCATTAAATGAATAAATCATTTTTTTAGTATTGTCACATCCCTAGTGACTGTATTGGTTATATAGTGTTACATCACTAGTGACTATACTGTTTCAAACCGTTTCATCACTATTGTGTTACTTATAGAATCATGAAACCATTTACATCATCATGTTTTTCATTTAGAACGAAATAATCATGAGTTCAATTCACTGTCTTCTATTCTGATAACAGGCTAACACTGTGTTATATTATAAAACAATGTATAAAGGCAACTAGATGCATTTTTCAAGGCAATACTGGAGAGAATAAACTGTATATAAAAATCGGAAATGTAATTCTTAAATGTAAACAGTATAAGGCACATTGAACATAAAACAGGAGCTTATAATGCAAAACGGGAGCAAAAGAAAACACTATCAGTGAAAACCAACAGCATCACGTAGTGGATGGCTGTAATGGCGGCTGCCATGAAAGTTAGTGTAGAACCCTCGAGTCCACTACACACATCAAACTACAACAAAGCAACGTCATTCCTGGCCTAAAACCATGTCAAGTCTTGCATTATAGTACAAAGTGCTTATAGTAAACGTTTTTCATGTTCTAACATGGTATTTACCTGAATAAACAGGGAAAAAGACGAGACAGAGTCAGCTTTCAGTGTTCACGTTCTCTCTTTCCTTGTATCATCTGAGGAGAGAGGGTCACGTACGCATATCTAACCTGTCTGAGGTAGTGCATTTGCCACCTGGTGGCGAAATGCGGAATAGGTGTATTCCTATCATACAGATCCCTGTTCATTCTCAATGCACATAGGGGTTTTATTCACAGGTACAAGAAAAGTATTTAATATCACAAATGTGACTACACTTTGTGTATGTCACACGCTCCCTGACAAAATAAGAAATGGCTCCTGGCATTTCAACTCAAATCTTCTCTCTCCAAAAACTCAAAACAAAAACTTCAAGTACTCAATAAAGTGTCGGGGTAGTGCATGTGTAGGGTGCATGAGAGTAAGGCATGTAAGGTGGAAACAGGAAAGAAGGTGGGAAATGGTAAGGTGAGTAAGGAGGGATGTAAGGGTTGGTGTATGCATGCACTGTGTTGACGTTGGAATGTGGTTGCAGCGACGGTTCACCCAGCGTCTGGTAGGTGAACATCTTTCTTGGTCTCCTTTCTCTCGTGGACCGCCTGGTCTCATCAGGTGTGTCGAGTGCAGGGGGAGGTGCGACGATCTCTTCTTCCACAGGTGCAACATCCTCGTCGTCCTCACTTCCAGCTTCCAGTAACACCGGATCAGGGTCAGGTAAGTATGACGTGCTCGGTTGTGTTTCCATTTGGATCTGTTCTTGGTTTTGTTCTTCCCTTGTGAGTGTTTCTTCATTTCTTTCTTTCCTCACAGGTACTGTAACTTGTCTCTTTTCTCTTACAGGTACTCGGCGTGGACTGTTGACTTCTTCAGGCACCGGACTCCTCTGGATCAAGGTAGGTGTGGTATGGTAAGTATTCTCTTCTGTTTGTTCTCTTTCTCTTACAGGAATTCTCAACCAGTAACCTCCATAATCTCCTTCTGAATCCGAATCACTCGAGTCGCTCTGGTGCTCTCTCACGTTGACATGACTTGGTTGGCTGTGTCTTCGTTTTGTTTGTCTCTTAGGTGTGGTTTCAACTGGATGCGGTGGCGCTTCGACAGGTAGGTCGTTAACGAGCAGCAACAGATTACGGTGGAGCGTTCTGGTTCGCTGTTCGTCACCGCCCTCAGGGTAGACTACATACACCGGGTTGTCGGCTACTTGCTCCCTGACAATGTAGATCTTCTTTTCCCAGTAAGATCGGAGCTTCCCTGGGCCGCCACGCTCACTGAGATTCCTTACCAGGACTCTATCTCCAGGACGTAGGACTACACCTCTCAGTTTCTTGTCATAGTAGGACTTGCCTCGTGCGCTTGATTGTCTACTGTTCTCGCTGGCGATCTTGTACGCTTCAGACATCTTTCTTGACCACTTCTCGGCGTAGCTCTTGTGTGACACGGTGTCTTTCTCTTCCATCAGCCCGAACAACAAGTCTACAGGGAGACGGGGGTGTCGCCCGTACAGGAGATAGTAGGGTGAGTATCCAGTAGACTCGTGACGTGTGCAGTTATAGGCGTGTACAGTATGTTGGAGGTGGTCTTTCCAGCGTTCCTTCTCCTTTGCACCGAGTGTCCTCAACATCTGCAAGAGTGTTCGGTTAAACCTCTCTGCCGGGTTGCATTGCGGGTGGTACGGTGTCGTTCTGGAATGTCCAACTCCAGCCTTCTGACGGAGGGTCTTGAAGAGCTCATTTTCAAACTCACGGCCCTGGTCATGGTGTAAACGGCCAGGGTATCCGAAGCGCTGGATGAAGTCATCAAAGATGCGCTCAGCTGCTGTCCGTCCGGACTTGTTCTTTGTCGGATAAGCTTGTGCGAATCTTGTGAAATGATCCACAACGACCAGGATGTACTCGTACCCGCCTCGGCTGGTCTCCAGGTGCAGATAGTCGATACATACGAGGTCCAACGGTGAGTTTGATGTGATCGTCCCCATAGGAGCACGGACATGGTTTACTGGCTTCTTCTCTTTTATACAGGGACACTTCCTCGTGACATACTCGACCACTTCCTTCTTCATAAACGGCCAGTAAAAGCGGTCTCTTGCCAAGGACAGTACTCGTTCTGTTCCTACATGCCCCATGTCGTTGTGAAGGTGCTTCAGGACCGTAGACTTGTATTTGGCAGGGAGGACCAGCTGTTTCTTTTCACAGGTCTGTCTGAAGAGAAGTCCACTCTCCAGGTGCAGTTTGTTCCATTCACGGAGGAGCTTGCTTGCTGCTCTACTCGTGGTCTGTCTTGTGTCATTGTTCAGCACTGCATTCGTCTCTTTCAGCTTGATAACTTCTCCTATCGCTGTGTCTTCCCTTTGAGCTTTGATCAGCTCATCCCGGCTGATGGTTGGGATGACTGAGGGCTCCGGAGAAGTGTCGGTGGCGAGTGTCAGGGCTGCGATCCAGGCTACATCTTGCTTCTGGGCTGCCATGCTCCCATCCCAGGTTGCACGCACGACTTCCTGTGACAGCTCCTCACTGCACTCAGCAACATACTTGTCCATGTCAAGGGGTAGACGTGACAGGGTATCAGCATCTACGTTCACCTTTCCAGGTCTGTACTTAATCTCGAACCGGAAGTCAGACAACTCCCCGACCCAACGGTGTCCCACGGCGTTGAGCTTCGCCGAGCTCATAACGTACGTTAGGGGGTTGTTATCCGTGTAAATGGTGAAGTGTGGGGCGTAATATAGATAATCTCTAAATTTCTCGCACACTGCCCATTTTAGTGCCAAGAATTCCAGCTTCCCGCTGTGCAGACGATAGTTCTTCTCTGCCTGGGACAACGTTCTGGAGCCATAACCCAGTACTCTCAACTTGCCTTCTTGTCGCTGGTAGAGTACAGCGCCGAGACCCTGCTCTGAGGCGTCAGTGTGCAGTGAGAATGGCAGGCTGAAGTCTGGGTAGGCCAATACTGGTGGGTTGGACAGTAGGTCAATGAGCTGTTCCAGTACTCTCTGGTGTTCGCTGGTCCAGTTCACGGGAGTCCTCGAGGCTAACTGAGGACCTCTGCTCTTTCCTCGCTGGGGCTGGACTTGTGACGGGTTTGGCTTGACTTGGAGGAGCTCATATACTGGTTTCGCGATGCGGGAGAAGTCCTGGATGTAGCTGCGGTAGTAACTCAGGAATCCCAGGAGTCTTCTTACATCGCCAACCGTCTGTGGTGTCTTACTCTTAAGGGACTGTACTGCCTCCAGGTCCTTTGGATCAATTTGCACACCATCTGCCGACACCAGACGACCCACATACCGGACTTGTCTTCGAAACAGCTCGCACTTTTCGGGTCTCAGCTTCACGCCATGTTCTTGGAGCGCCTTCAGGACTTTGCGGACACCTTCTACATGCTGTTCGAACGTCTTCGTATAGCATAGAATGTCGTCCAAATATGGGATGCATGATTCATCTCGGAGGGAACACAACATCTCTTCCATGCTCCTCTGGAAGGCTGCGGGTGCGTTCGACAGGCCAAATGGTATCCTCACCCACTCGTATAAGCCCCAGGGCGTTATGAATGCGGTGAGGTGTCTTGAACCTTCGTCGATGAAACCTTGATGGTAAGCCTTGCCCTGATCAAGGATGCTGAACCATGAATGACCACCCAGGGTGTCGGTCAGGTCTTGGATCCGGGGTAACGGGTGTCTGTCAGGAACAGTTTTCTGGTTCAGAAGTCGATAATCGATGCAAAGGCGCAGCGAGCCATCCTTTTTGCGGACGCACACGACAGGAGCTGAGTAAGGAGACTTCGATTTAACAATCCATCCTTTTGCTAGGAGATCTTGGATGTACTCCTTCACTTCGGCGAACAAGGGTTTCGGGATTGACGAGTATGCTCTCTGCACAGGGATGTTGTCTTTCAGGTTTATCGCCATCTGCAGACTGGGGATGCAACCGATATCGTTGGCGTCCCTGGCAAACGCTGCCGACTCCTCATACAGCATCTTTCTCGCAACCCTTTGTTGGTCTTCATCAAGGTGGCTTATGTCGACTGGTGGCTCCCATTGTGGCTGTGACGGACTTGCATCAGCAGGAGAGGTAGCGACACTGCAGACTCTTGTGTCCTTCCCAGGTGAGTCAGTGTCAATTATTTTCTTAATTGGCTGGACACTACCCATGGCTGATTTGCGGGGCAAGGTTATGTCATGCTTCATGTGGTTTCCCACAGGAACAGCTACGTATGGGCTCTTCTCATTCTGGACCTCCAGCAAACCCTCGCCGACGTCAAGCTGCTGCAGGTGGACGTTGCTCTCGTCGGGCTCAAATAACACCAGAGCATCAGATGGGTCAAGGTTGGGTGGGAGTCTGCACTTTATCCAGGCTACACTGCCGGCAGGGATGACTCTGTCCTGCTGACCGGTCCTCAGACGTCCCTGTTGCATCTCCGTCTTCTTTGCTTGGACAAAGTGTACGATGGTCTCAGCGGTGTCATTGGCGATCGACATTGCTCCCATGAGCAGACGGGTCAACACCGGGAGTAGTCTCTCCGGCTTCCCCTTTATCAACTCTTCCACCACATTGAAGCCAATCAGTGGTGTTTCCAAGGGCAAGTGGCCTACAAGGAATGGCACTTTGATCGCCAAGTCGGGGTCTTGGTTTTCTGGCAGGTTTACGGTGATGTGGACCCAACCATCAAAGGGAATCAGGTCTCCGTTCACAGCATATACTTTGAGCTTTTCTTCATCCTCCATCAGCTCAGACAGTGGTCGGATGTCCAGGTCCGGTAAGTATCTCTCTTTCCAGGAGTAGTCAACGATGCTTACTTGGGCACCGGTGTCCACTAGGGCAGTAACTGCCAGGCCATTAAAGAGACACTTGGTTTCGGCTTTTCTTCCTATCAGTTTGGCAATCGGTTCATTGGGTGGTGAGGGGTGTACTGAGGATTGAGATGTCGCCTTTCTCTGACGGCGACGTCCTTTGTTCACAGTAACTGCATCCGCATTCAGTCTTTGGGGATTGTTCTCACCACCGCCTTGGTGGTTGTGCGCTTGCACATCTTCAGGATGGGACTTAGAGGGCGTTCCGGTCACTGGTTGTCCCCCGTCAGTGACCGGTTCTCGTTTCCCTGACGCTTCGTTTTCTTTAAGCAGCCCACTGCTCTGTGACCCTCGTCGCCACAATAAAAGCAGTGTTTACAGTCCTGTAAACCCTTCTCGAGACACTTTGTACAGCCGTACTGTCTTTCTTTCTTGGCCATTTGTGGTTTAGGAGAGGAGCAGCGGCAAGCACGGTCCTTCTGCACTGTCTCAGCCAATGAGTCAACCAGCTTAGTCAGTAAGTCTATCCTCTCTGTGAGCTGCTGTACGCCGTCTGCCTTCTTCTTGCGGTCAGCGGTCTCCTTCTTTGGATCAGACTCTTTCACAGGTTCTGTGTCGACTCGTGCACTGTGTGCAGCTGTGTTCTTCTGACGGGGGGTTGAGCCCAGTCTGCGTTGTCGCTCACTCTCATCGCTTGTTATTTTCATCACATGTTTCAGGATGGTCTCGTCTGAAACCGTGCTGTCGGAGAGCAAGGGCTTCAGCTCTCTCCGAATGTCGTTGTGCTTGTGGCCTATACCTTGATACACGGTGTGCAGAAAGACTCCCTGAACTGTCTCTGGGCTGCACTTGATCTCAGTTTCAGCTTGTCTCGATGTGAACAGGATTCTCTGCTTCAGGCCGATTACACGATACAGGAACTGTTGGGGGGTTTCATGTTCATTTTGTTTTGCGCACATCAGTTCTTGGAAGAGTTCTGTGCTGCTCTTCTCTCCCAAGTGCGACTGTAGAAACCCCTTGAGCTCTGCCACGGTCATGTCTTCCTTATTCATGAGCATGTCCTTGAAATCACCAGGCTTGATGATCCGCAGCACGCCTCTCACAACTTCAACATCACCGAAGTTGTCCTTTAATCCTTCCTCCATCTGCCGACAGACGCTGTTGTAGCTGATGTCAGATGAATGATCACCAATCTGCCCCCCCTGCACTTTAAATTCACGGCGGTGAAGGTAGGACAGGTCTTTCAGGGACACCATCTTCTCATGCCTGTGGAATGAATGGTTAGTGTCTGACTGATGGGCAAAGTGGGGTGTGTCATGGTTCTGTGGAGGAGGGTGTACAGGTGCGTGTACAGGTGAGGAAGGCTGTACTGTGGGAGTGGTCATGAAATGGCGCAGCTTCTTACTCAAATCCTCATAACTTTCAAGCATTTTCTGAACGTCATCTGGTATAACACTGCCTGTGCTAGCTGTAGTAGTAACTGTAGCAGTGCCTGAGACACTGGGTGGCTGAGAACTCACTATGCTAGCAGAGGTCACAGCTGAACTAGCAGGTACGGCAGGTACATTAGCGGTGTTTGACTGGGCTAACTCACTGGACTGAGCGGCTACATGTGTGGGCGGTGTCTCTTCATGTACACTTGGTTCAACAGGTAAGTTAACATTACTGCGAGACTGCATAATCTTAGCAACGGAATCGTTCAAAACCAGTAATTCAACCATACCCGCATCTTCAGACTCAAGCAAGTGCTTACTGTACATGAACGCGTTGATGTAATTGAAGCACCCTTCTGTGTCTTCACGGTTGAGCGTTGACGGATCTTCGCCTGGTACTGGGCCGACCTCCTTGGCAATATCGAACAGTTCATCGGGTGACAACACCAGCAGTTGCTTCCTGATCTGCCAGACCAGGTCTCTTCTCCCACTGTCTGCCATGATGAAAGTTCTCCTCACCACTCGTCGCTCAGTCCAAGCCTCTCACACAGTCTCTGCTCGCAGCGAATCACAGTTCTCTTCGGGCTCCAAGTACCAGGCACCACCTCTGCAGCTCTCTCTCTGGGCCACACGTTCAGCACACCACACGTTCAGCTCTTCGTGTTGCAGGTTCATCAACACACATCATCAACTCCACGTGTTGCAGGTTCATCAACACGTCGTCAACTCCACGTGTTGCAGGTTCATCAACACGTCAACTCGTCGGTCTCTCTGGGTCACCAGTGTAGTTTTTGGGGTCAGCTCCAGGTCAGTGGGAGGAGCTTGACATCCCGGACGAGCCCCCAAGATCTGTTACACGCCAGAGGTGTGGCTAAGTAAACAGAATATATTTTAAACTGCTCTGCCAGGCAGGACCTGAATAAACAGGGAAAAAGACGAGACAGAGTCAGCTTTAGTGTTCGCGTTCTCTCTTCCTTGTATCATCTGATTTATTAAACAATCATGTATTTTAAATCACTTCATTCATTTTTCTTTCTTTGTTTTAAAGAGGTTCAATAATTATGTCAATCATGTTCACAAAATCAATTAAGTTCACACAATGTCCATAACCCATATTTTCAATCAATCATGTCATCATCAATACAATACATTTTGCTTTTCATTTATGTTCATATTCCCATATGTTTTCATTTAGACAGCATCAATATACTGTAATCATGTCTTGGTTTTAACCAATCATGTTGCATAGTGCATTAAATGAATAAATCATTTTTTTAGTATTGTCACATCCCTAGTGACTGTATTGGTTATATAGTGTTACATCACTAGTGACTATACTGTTTCAAACCGTTTCATCACTATTGTGTTACTTATAGAATCATGAAACCATTTACATCATCATGTTTTTCATTTAGAACGAAATAATCATGAGTTCAATTCACTGTCTTCTATTCTGATAACAGGCTAACACTGTATTATATTATAAAACAATGTATAAAGGCAACTAGATGCATTTTTCAAGGCAATACTGGAGAGAATAAACTGTATATAAAAATCGGAAATGTAATTCTTAAATGTAAACAGTATAAGGCACATTGAACATAAAACAGGAGCTTATAATGCAAAACGGGAGCAAAAGAAAACACTATCAGTGAAAACCAACAGCATCACGTAGTGGATGGCTGTAATGGCGGCTGCCATGAAAGTTAGTGTAGAACCCTCGAGTCCACTACACACATCAAACTACAACAAAGCAACGTCATTCCTGGCCTAAAACCATGTCAAGTCTTGCATTATAGTACAAAGTGCTTATAGTAAACGTTTTTCATGTTCTAACATGGTATTTACCTGAATAAACAGGGAAAAAGACGAGACAGAGTCAGCTTTCAGTGTTCACGTTCTCTCTTTCCTCGTATCATCTGAGGGGAGAGGGTCACGTACGCATATCTAACCTGTCTGAGGTAGTGCATTTGCCACCTGGTGGCGAAATGCGGAATAGGTGTATTCCTATCATACAGATCCCTGTTCATTCTCAATGCACATAGGGGTTTTTATTCACAGGTACAAGAAAAGTATTTAATATCACAAATGTGACTACACTTTGTGTATGTCACATTGCCACATAAGAGAGAAACAAGCAAGTTGCCACATAAGAGAGAAGCACTTCCTTAGACGATTCACCAGCTGTGTGCGTGCTAACCGGCACGACCTCAACATATCTGCGTGTCTGCGTGCTAACCGGCACGGTTTGCTCTGCATGTTGCCACATAAGAGAGAAACAAGCAAGTTGCCACATAAGAGAGAAGCACTTCCTTAGACGATTCACCAGCTGTGTGCGTGCTAACCGGCACGACCTCAACATATCTGCGTGTCTGCGTGCTAACCGGCACGGTTTGCTCTGCATGTTGCCACATAAGAGAGAAACAAGCAAGTTGCCACATAAGAGAGAAACAAGCAAAAACCGTGCCGGTTAGCAATAAGAGAGAAACAAGCAGCAACAAGCAGCAAAAACCGTGCCGGTTAGCATGCAGACTGAAGACCACCACACACGCAGCACTTTCTTTCACACGGGTGTGATTTTTATTGGTCTTTTGTTTATATATATATATATATATATATATATATTTAGATAATATTTTATTTTAGATAACATTTTATTACATAAAACCTAATTCTGTGTATACAAATTTTGACACTGAAGGGGGTTGTGAGTCTTTTGACTTTGTGTGATTCTGGGACTAATGTTTCAAACCACAGGACTAAAGCAGCATCTAATGCGTTATGCACGCTGCTATGACATGCCTAGAATAAACGCTAGAGTTTGTGTGCTAGCTTGTTAATGTAAGTAACAGTCTAGCAGTGGAGGGACATGTGTAGTGCAGTTGTGCGGTGTCGTAGTTTATTCGTTATTATATCACCTATCGTCAAGACCATCCTCTCCTCGCCTCCTTCCTCACTGTCCAGTGTGACTCTGCCGCTGCCCACTTCAAGGGCAAACTGCTACAGGTCAGCTGCTCAACAGAATGGGTCATCAGCTGCAAATTGCCCTCCCACAGGGCTCTGAACAACCCCTGGGCCAGGGACATCATCATCATCAGGGTTCTATTTGCTCCGAGCTGGCGGACTGGAGTATAGGGTGTTTTTTCCTTTCATTTTTAGCCAGTGGGGATTTA
>CM076972.1:29858792-29866292 GCA_039105355.1 Benthosema pterotum | reverse complement strand
TTTGTTGTCATTTCCAATACAGTATCTGGCAATGCATAAATTCAAGGGCAAATTGATTGGCAAAGTGAGTTTTAAATTTTCTGTTTGGATGTATGGGCTGGCGAGGTGAGAAAGTGTTTTTTTTTTGCCACTCAGTAGTCCTTCCCGCATAACTTCTGTATTTGAGAATGATGATGTCAGACATGCATACCCTCTATTGGTACCCCTGGTGCACTCATGGCCAAAACTCTTAACTCATGGACTGCTTGAGTTGACATAATTCTGAAATTTTCATAAAACAACTTGTGTACTAGCATTCAGAATTTTGACCAAAGTCTTCCGAGACTTTTGTTCCAATTGTGACCTCTGTAGTTCAGTGCAGAAAGCATACATTTGACCCTCATAATTAAACAATGCTTAAAACGTCTCTACCGTAATGACTCCATAATTAGTAATCACATACTCAATTAACACATTGTTGCCCATGCCCCCGTTTTATTCTCAGTTATGCCATTTGATTATTATAATAATGTTTTCACTTCTGTGTATAGAGCTTCACATACTGTAGAGACGCTGCTCCATGCAGCTCTCAAATAGAATGACATTAACCAAATCAGACAGCATCCATTTGGCTCCTGTGTCATTCTCAAGGGACGCTTGTTTGATTGGTCTGTCCTACATGTTAGTCAGGAATAATGGATGGATTGCTATGGCATTTGCTGTGCACTTTGATGTTTTATGGAGGTTGAACCTTGGTATTTGTTAGCCCAATGGCCTTTGGCTATATCATTTTTAACAATAGCTTATAGGGCTATTTGGCAATGTCAGTAAGGTCAAACCACTTGTTTTCGTTTTTTTTTTTTTAGCAGTAGATCTCCCAAGGGCTGCTATAAACAGCCCAGCAAGCCAAATGGTGTCATATGGGGATAATCTTTACATCATTTCCAGCCTCACCAGTTGACATGTGAAAATAAGCTTATCCTGGACCAGATATGACTAGTTACACTGTGATTTATTCATCCAAGCACATGCATGGGATTTATGTTGGTTGAAATCAAGTGATATTCTGCACCAGATCTAAGTAGTTTGACTTAATCTAGACCCAATCAAGACGTCAGTAATTTCTCCAGGTCCTGACCGTGCTTGGTGGGAGAGCTTTAGATTCATACCTGATCAGCGTCATCATCAGGCATGCAGCTCTATTGAATGCCTCCACCCACCATCAGTTTCCATTTACATCTGTGTATGCCCAGACTCAATGAAGACATTTTACCGATTTTAATGGACACATTTTGTAAGGTTACAGTGACCTTGTCTACGTCTTCTCAGTTTATTCAAGACATGTACTGTAGCGCTCTCTCTCTCTCTCTCTCTCTCTCTCTCTCTCTCTCTCTCTCTCTCTCTCTCTCTCTCTCTCTCTCTCTCTCTCTCTCTCAGCCGCTGTGCCTATTCACTTTCTATAGAGGAAAATGCACTCCAGTGAGCTTAGGGTGTATTTCTGAACGTGCCCATTTGATTGAGTTCCCTCAGGTATAGCTGCTGGACAGCACCAGTTTCATGTTGTGCATATGAAACACCAACCAGGGCTCTGTGCTATCGCCACCTCACTGTAATACCTACATTGTACAAGTTGGCAATGCCTTGTCTGTTTTTACCCAACGTTAGCCCCAGAATGGTAGTGTAGTGCTTAAGTGGCAATCAGCAGTATAGCCTATATCCTGTCAAATACCATCTTGAACTCCAACTCTGATGGCCGAGTTGGCTCCAGCCCATTCCTACCCGCTGCACTTTGCCATCGGATGAATACAACGATGACCATGGCTCCCTATGCTAACTATTGGGTTTGATGATTTGAAGAGCATGATAATGATGTTAGCCATATGCCACAGTCAATAAGCAGAAATTATCCCACTGAAGCACTAGGGGGAAATGACACGGAATGTCTGAGGCAGCATTTTCCCCTCTGTCGTCATTAAATCCGGAGAGAGCCCAGTGGATCACTTAAGATCATCACGTCGGTAATGATTAGCGGTGACCTTGTCCTCCAGGACAAGACCGAGCCAAAATTACCCAGATGAGGTATAAAAAAATCAAAAAAGTCCTTTTTCTGAGCACATCAAAGGTTTTTTTCTAACCTTCAACCTCTGCTGCATAATAAAATTGTGGTAGAGGAGTGCTGCGTGGGTGTGTGTGTACATGTAAAGCACATCTAGACTGAAGGCTATATAGAAGGTTGAGTGGTGTAGTGCTCACTAGCCCATTGCTGATGGCCTTGGAGGGGGTCCTGGGGATAGTCCAGGGGGTCCCCAGTGAAACCTTTACCGGAGGGCCATGTGCTTAGTGCTTCCATTAGCAGTCCTTGAAATAAAAATTGCTTGAGAAGCAAGCACTCTGACAGTTCTCAACGTGCACGCAGTCATGCACATTTTCACAATCTCTCTGGCTGGTGTGCACATTATGTTCATAGCCCTAAATCACAGGTTTTCTCTGCTAGTTGTGTGAGTGTTTGGTGCAGGTACCATATTTTATTCATGCATGTGTCTCAACATAATGTGCATGATTAGAGTCTCATCTTCACACCATAAATCAGAGGGAGTCTGTATTAAGCATGTTTTCTTTTGAGCTGCCATGTTGCAGCACCAACGTTAAAAAACAGGCAATTAGTCAGCATTAAAGGCTGATAGCAACACAGTATTGATATATGGAGTTGTCATCCTGTGTGTGTGTGTGTGTGTGTGTGTGTGTGTGTGTGTGTGTGTGTGTGTGTGTGTGTGTGTGTGTGTGTGTGTGTGTGTGTGTGTGTGTGTGTGTACGTGTGTACGTGTGTGTACGTGTGTACGTGTGTATGTGTGTGTGTACATGTGCATGTGTGTGTTTTGAGAGAGATGCATTGTTTTCTCTTTTTTGGAGGGTTTGTGATGACAAAACAATGAAGACAAAAGTGGCCAGCATGAGATGAGGACCACTTCACATGGCTGTGATTTATATTATAAAAACAGAACCAGTGTGGATGCTAAGAAACACATTTGAATTGGTGATCCTGATCCTGCAGAAAAAGAACTCTTAGTCTGGCCATGGATTGCACTACTGAAACACTCCACAAAATCAATCAGAATGAAAGTTTTAAACATGTATGCAAGGCTCCGACAGAAGAATTCCCTGCACTGCCACCACACTGGAGCTTCCGCTCAACTATATTAAAACTTAAAAGATATTTACTCCGATGTATAACTAATTCTTGGATAGAAGCTGAATCATGCCAGTGTCCTACAGTACGCCCATATATCACACATATCCTCAGCTAGTTAGCCTGGGAATGGGATCGATTGATTACAATTACCGCTGGCAACGCTTGGCTGATCAATCACCTCCCGGTGGTCATTACTCAAAGACATCGGCACCGGTCGATGGTTGCCTGATAGATGGGAGGGCCGGCGCTTAATCTCAAACGGTGCTCAAGACCGAGATGCTGAGGGAATAACAGGATCTATTCAACATGGGAGCAATCCTAAGTGCAGATCAGCCCCTTTTGTAAATATTGACAGCTTTACACCACTATGCAGGTGATGCTTCATAGCCAACAGATTAGAAATTTAGCATCAGCATCTTTTGTAGCTGTTGGCATCTTTCTTTGAACATACAAATGTGTTGGAATCTTTCCCTGTGTGGGCCATGTTCTTCATACACAGCGAAATCCTGAGTCCAAATCAGTCCATATGGGTTCATTTGTAGGCATGGATCTAAAGAGTCTGTCCGTCTGTCTAGTGCTAATCTTGCAAAATGCTGGAGCAGTCAGTGCCAGATTTCTTGGGCACATGCAGTCACAAAGCTAACATTGAGTTCCACACATTTTCATTCACAAGTATTCTGAATTTTGTTAAGTTTTCAGGGTTTGAGTGAACACAAGCATTGTCCTGACACAAACATTGAAAGCCCTTGATAGTGATTTGAGTGTTTACGTAAACATAAACATTGCGTAAAGGTGGATGGGAGGAGGATGATTGGCCAGAATGAGATGATATATATGATTATAAGAGTGTCCCTAACTTCGCATGGGTGTGATTTTTTAATATATTTAACGTGACTTTTCAATGACATAATGGGTTAGATTGCCCAGATGGCATTTTGCAACTTTGTGGTACTCTTAAAGAACCATGGTGTCTAAGGAATTGAATGAACCAAATATAGTCAGACCTGTACGTCATACCATTAACTGTCCACATGTAGTTCAAGATCCACGTGAAGGCCCAGCGTTTGTCTGACACACAGAACGTAGTCTTGTTACATTCCGAGGACTCTTACTACTGTATGTGGTTGGATGGACAATTGCATGGAGCCAAATCAAACATGTATACATACTCCTGTCACTGCCTTTCAGACTGACAGACTCACGTCTGATTTCACCTACTCCAGATGGCTTTGTACCACCTGCCACCTTGTTTCCTATGCACAGGACTAATGTATCGACAAAAACACACAAGGACTGTCGGGGGTGGGATGGGGGTAGTCTGCTATTGATTCTTTTTTCTTTGTAGCTGTGATATCGGTGTCTGCTTTGTCAGGTGTCTTTGTCAAGTTGCTGACTTTGTGAGTGACATGCAGCAATAATGAGAAGTGTAAACAGTGACTGAGGGAGATTAACAGTAATAATAATAGTATATAGATGGATACCAAAGGGTAACACAACAGAGGGATAGCGATAAGTCTAACACAACAGAGGGATACCAAACAGTAACACAGCAGGGCGATACCAAACAGTAACAGGAACACAACAGGTCGTCTGAAAAGAGCATACCAAACAGCAACACATCAACCTATACAGAGGATACCAGACACTAGGGACTTTAAGCAGACGATGGCAACGTCTCCACTACGGCAACAGGAAGTCGCTCCATGCTCGATAGATAAACCTGCTTGCTGTAGCAGCCGTTCTTACTACGGCAGAACCTACACTTTAACGTATTGTCCACAATGTCTGCTTGTTTGACACATGCATAGATGCACCATCACCATGGGAACCCATCTCGGATGGCTGTTTGCTTAACGATTTTGGCAGCTGCGGTGACTCCGTCATAGCCCTCGTACCTTCGCCAAGGGAGCCGTTGTAAAAAGTAAAAAGAGTAGATGGATGCTTAAATTCCCTACTAACACAACAGAGGGATACCAAACAGTACCACAACAACGAACAGGGAATAGCAAACAGGGCGGGAACCCGTATTATTTACGCTAGTGAATAGAGCTATAAAACAAGTTCTGCCTAATGGCCAAAATAGGGACACTGGTTTGAAAGGGCTAAGCCTGTCTGTGGGTTTTATAAATATGTAACCAATGACAACTATTAAAAAAGCTGAGGAACACAGCTTTTGTTATATTCCTTTTTGTAAAAAAAATAATAAAATAAATAAATAACTGGTTTGGTCATAAAGTAGAAGCTTTCCACCCGACAGCGAGAATATACTAGTGTGGCGTACAGACTCTCTCTTAGCTGCCATAGCCTGGCGGGAAATGATGGGCTCTGAGAGGCGGCCATTACATCATGAACAGTGGCTAGGGTAGCGATGGAAAGAGACACAGAGAACTAGCTGGGTTCTGCGATGGACAGCCACACAGCAGTCTTCCATCAGATGTCTAAAACTGCTGAGGAGAAAATGAGGACTATCAATTTCACATGAAGAGAGGAATGGATTAAACTACAGAGAGCAGGATAAGAGGAGAACAAGTGGATAGGGGAAGAGAGAGAGAGACAGAGGGAGAGAGAGAGATTGATGCAGGCCAATCTATAGGCTGCTAGTGTGTAGGGTCCCAGGCCATTATTGATGCGAGGCTAACATTGATCTAAACGCCATAAATAAACACCTCTGCACATTATTTATGCAAGCAGACTCAGCTAAGAGGTAGAGGGCAAGGAGCTGTGCCCTTGGAGATGTCATTTACCTCAACAGAGGTGGGAATCTCACCGCCCACACATGCATGTGTGGGTGGAAAAGTGGGACTTGAGTTTCACTTTTATAATGTATTTCGATATCCACTTTGGTCATGTTGAAAATCTCTCTTTGTCTTTTTTATTGAATAGAATTGTATTAGTAATGTTCAACCTTCCCACAAATTCCCAGTGTGAAGTCAATACCTGGATGGGTTTAATTACCTTCAAACTGGCATCCATAATTTAGGCCATTATACTCATAATGTTTCTCACATTATTAGGATTAAAAATCCTACCCGCGTGAAGTTAGTAGTGTGCAGAACTTCCTGACCCCACAAGTTATCCCGGATCCCACATGGTACCTTGAACCTTGGTCAGACATACAGACAGACATACAGACAGACCGCCCCATGGACGGATACATAAATCTTTTAAGTGGTTGCAACACACAACAAAGTAGTGAAATTCGCTGATCAAATATTAAATTGAAGGATATACCAGTAATTTCACTTAAAATATGTTAGACAACCGATAGTATATGTTTAAGAATCTTCTCTGTGTGTGTGTGTGTGTGTGTGTGTGTGTGTGTGTGTGTGTGTGTGTGTGTGTGTGTGTGTGTGTGTGTGTGTGTGTGTGTGTGTGTGTGTGTGTGTGTGTGTGTGTGTGTGTGTGTGTGTGTGTGTGTGAGTGCGCGCGCGCGAGCGTGGGTGCGTGCGCGCGCGCGTGCGTGATAACAGTGCATTTAAATGGGTGTTTGTATGCGATCGAGAGAAGATGGAGATCGAGACAGAAAGAGCGAGAGATGATGGATTGTAAAAGTGACGGCCTCTTTCTCTGAAGTGACTAAACTGCTTATAAATCTTGTTTTAAAGTGCACATAACCATCTCGCACACCCGCGCTTCCGGGAAGGAACTCTATAGATTCATTAGTTCCAAATAGAAACCATTTCAAGCAGTTTCATCATCTCCAGGCAATCCTCCCTTTCTGTGTGTGTGTGTGTGTGTGTGTGTGTGTGTGTGTGTGTGTGTGTGTGTGTGTGTGTGTGTGTGTGTGTGTGTGTGTGTGTGTGTGTGTGTGTGTGTGTGTGTGTGTGTGTGTGCGTGTGTGTGTGTGTGTGCGTGCGTGCATGTGCGTATAGCGTATAGCCCTAAGGGAGCACTACTGGACTGTATGTCCAGTAGTGCTCCCTTAGGGCTATACGCTTCACAGAACAGAAGTGTATATAGGTGCTGAGTGTATGCATGTCTGACAGAAATGGTAACATCCAGGTTTAACCTTGGACCAACCAGGTGGCCTCACTGAAACATATTCCCTCGCTGAGAATACAGGCATTTGGTTCATTCATTGCAATGTTCTGTTCACATATGGTGCTGTGTATTAAGATTTATAGAAGTGGGAATATAGAAGGCATGTCAGCACTTTACAACCATAGCTTGATGTCCACAACACACATGCATGCATGCATAGCTGCACATGCACACACACGCACACACACACGTACAAACACACACACACACGTACACACAGCACAAGATGCAGCCCGCAAATACAGTATAGTACACACATGCAAAATCTGTCTGAAGCATGATGCATGCAA
>CM076972.1:29843792-29853792 GCA_039105355.1 Benthosema pterotum | reverse complement strand
GCATTAAGGTTTGCAACCCTGCGGTAAGGTTTGCGACCCTGCGCTAAGGTTTGCGTCCCTTTGTTAAGGTTTGCGACCCTGCGTTAAGTTTGGCAACACTGCGTTAAGTTTGGCAACACTGCGTTAAGGTTTGCGACCCTACGTTAAGGTTGGCGACCCTGCATTAAGGTTTGCGACACTGCGCTAAGGTTGCCAAGTCTGTGTTAAAGTTGGTGGACATGCGCATGTTAGGTTAGGATTTGATGTTTGATGTAGTTGTCAGACCAGTGGCTGTTCCAGTGACTGTCAAATGTGCACAATAACATAATATACAGGTTAAAAATACATCCCCACATGGAAATTAAGTAATTGGCAGAAGGTATACTGTAAAATCCATGTAGATTGAATGAACACACATGTGGTGCACTTGGTCAGGTCGTACCAGTAAAATAGCTTTCCTATAAGTGGGTGTAATTGGTAGGCTTATGTTGTTTTTGGACACGGTAAACGCCTCTGTGTTGATTGATCCATTTGTAACTCTGAGAGTCGGAACCAAACGGGTCCTCATGGGTTCTTTTGGGTCTGTTCGTACCCTGGCAGGGTTAAATGAATGCTGAGGATTTTTACGCCCATCAGGTAATTAAGTGCGTGGCGGGAGGGGATAGAAGCACAGAGCAGCAGGTCGATGGTAATCCCTATTTTGCCTCCTAGCCCCACTGAACCAATTAACCCCAGCTTGTTTGGATTATTGACCTTGGGTTAAAGCGCTGCCCTTAGGATATTCTTACTCATCATAAGATGCATGTCTGTAATAAAATGATGCTGTTGTTGCTGGCTATTGACTGAAGATGAAGCCATTAATCCTTTAGGCTATGTGTTTAGGTCCTTGTAAGCTGTGGTCATGGCTCATTAACCCTGGCAGTTTTTAGCTGTAACTCTACAGCCCTGTCTGCGTATGTATAATTTTGCGAGGTTAGCCATTATGACCTGACGGGGAAGATCTTTTAAAAATACTGTGGAGTGACCCTGCTGTGAGCTTGTAAATGTGCTATTAAAAAAAAAAACATTATTACTGTTGCTGTCAGCAGGGGCGAAATCCAAAAGCGACCTCGCCCGCGGGCACCCGGTTTCAAAAGCGGGCGCCCGCTTTCACAAAAACGGGCGCCCGTTTTCAAAAGCGGGCGCCCGTTTTCACAAACGGGCGCCCTTTTCAAAAGGTTATGGTTAGGGTTAGGTTAGGTTTAGGCATAGGTTTACTGAGGTTAAGTTTAGGGTTAGAGTTAGGTTTAGGCATAGCCTAGTTTGTGAAAACGGGCGCCCGCTTTCGAAAACGGGCGCCCGCTTTTGAAAACGGGCGCCCGTTTTTAGCCTAGTTTGTGAAAGCGGGCGCCCGCTTTTGAAACCGGGCGCCCGCGGGCGAGGTCGCTTTTGGATTTCGCTGGCTCTCGTTGCTGTTGTTGTTGGCTGGATGGTAACCACAAGGTTGCCAGTTCGAACCCTGGCTCCCCCAGAGACAATAGCTGATTCCCAATCCAAAGTGCTCGCACTGGAAAGTGCACATTTCAGGGCTGTGACGTCACAGTGCCGCGACGAAGTGCTAGTCCATTTCACAGGCTGCATCACGCAGTCTTGACCACTACACTTCCCTTGTGCACTAATCCTCCCGCTTCCCTCGAGTGTAGTAGCCGACAACACTTTGGGAACTGCTCAATGAACCCCTAATTACTTCTGTGCTGGTTGGTGCCTTGCATGGTTTCCTCCGTCATGCTTTATGAATGTGTGAATGTAATGCACCCATTATTAGTTATTAGTAGTATGTGTGTTGCTTTGCAGATATTCTATTAACTTGTTAATATCATAAGCCTTTGTTTGCTATAGAGTTTATTTGTGTAATTTATACAAAAGCCAATACAAACATGCATGCGCACACACACACACACACACACACACACACACACGCATACGCGCACACACACATGCACACACAGTTTGCGCAAACACACCGTTTTGTCACTGTTAGATATCATTAGTCGTCAAAGATTAGATGAGATGAGATTCTGTTTGTTTTGTTCTAACGGCTTCAAAGCACAATTAAGAATGTTAAATAAAATACCCTATTGGCCTGAATATAAGACTATGTTTTTTTCCCAATGGAAATATAAAATAGGGAGTTGTCTTATATTTGGGCCTATACTATTTGACATTCAATGTTCTTTTTCTGTAAATGATTCTTCGAAAATGGGGGTCGTCTTACATCTTGGCCGTCTTATATTCGGGACAATACGGTACATGGACGGTACATAAAAATAAGAATGTGAGCAGGCCTATTAATCCTGTTCAACCCAAGCTACAAATGCAGGCATATCAGACCAGTCAGTAGAGTGTTGTAATTATTACTAGTTACTCTAAGAGAAGCTCTATCTTGTGCCCTACCTTTTAACACAAGACAATTAATAAATGTGTCCATATGTGAGGCAAATGCATGTATACATATTTAGAATGTCAGTTCGGCTTGAGTACCGAATCCTACAGGTTAAAACAATGGAACGTGAAAAATACCTTAAAACAAACTTCTATTTTACTCATGGACGCACCCATCTACGTGTTGGACATGGGTGGGTCCAACCCATCGCCCACAATGTGGGAAAACAAGGAAACTCTGATTTGACAGGGGAGAGAACGCCATAGTGAACCTCACAGTGGTCCACTGATCTCAACAACTTGCCCCTTATGCATTGTGACACAGTGGAAAATGAAGCACAACTTAGCTGAAATGGAAACACGGTGCAGCAAAACACTGTGTGTCACTTCTGCTCCGTATCACAGGAAGTGCATCATTACGCTTTCACCGATGAAAGGGCAGCTGCCCCGGAGGCCTCAGCTATCTCCTTACATTTCAAGTCTTGCGTGATGCACGTTTGGTCTGGGGCCCCGCTTTACATAATTTCAAATTAACTCTGAAGAGGACGGAGGCCTTAATATAGCATGGGAAACTGTTATTTCCACACTGTGTCAGACCTGATTTATAAGGCTTGATTCTTTGTAATATCCCCCAAACTGGGTTTTCTTAAAAGGCCATCAAGAGTTTTATGGCAGGATGTGAGGATATAATTATACAACGTATCGTCTTAGTTGTCACTGTGTGCTGCATCTTCAGGGACTGGTGGTGGCTTTTGGTGGTCACCAAGTAAAACCATATTTTTAAATGCGTAGGCTAAATACTTCTAATACTTCTGATTAAATAATTGTGATTGAAAACCTTATGTTTACAGGATGTTATGGTACCCCTAAAATATAGCGTGTCACAAGGAAAACATTAGAAAATGTTGATGAATTCCAAATATAGTCAAAGTATTCTGCGGCATACCTGGACGTGCATCAACATACCCTTAGGGTGACCATAGCACCCACTTTGAGAAGCCATAGTAGCTAATTAATTGCATAATTTTTCATAAAGGTTTTGAAATGGAAAAACTGAAAAAGGATGGGTTACCGATGAAATTTAGTGTACAGTGGTTTTCAAACTGTTTAATTTAAGCACCCAGAGTTAGACCCAACATGGTGCCACTTGGAAGCCACTGATGGACACTTTAGCAGAGTGTTTCCAGTGAGCCAGTAAACACCTGTTTGACCAAAATGGAACAGAGCCTTCATTAGTACCATAGGTAACACATGAAGGAAATGGGGAAGGGCTCCGAGTTTGTGTTTGGGTTTCTATGTACTGGTAGAATATACAGCTACCTGAAGTATTGCCCACTTCGTCTTGATGAAAACAGAAAAGTTGGTAAAAGTTGGTAAATCTACACTGACATCTTCTTCCCAGCACACACAAATGGATTGCCCATGGAATACGCTCTCTCTCTCTCTCTCTCTCTCTCTCTCTCTCTCACACTCACACTCACACACACACACACACACACACACACACACACACACACACACACACACACACACACACACACACACACACACACACACACACACACACACACACACACACACACACAGCTCATTACCTCTGGTCAAAGTCTAATACTCATTGGCTGTTTTTGTGTGGATCGTCTGTGCCGGCACAGTCGTACGTTTAGTCAGGCAATAAGCCATCCAGTCTGTCTGTCAGCCAAGTGAGCCTTAACAGACAGTCACTCAATCAAACAGTTAGGTGTCTTTACCCAACAGCCATGCCATTCACTAGCCAGCCAATAACTAGACAGTAAACCAATCTCTCCACCTGTCAACTCTTACACTCTGTACCGTATAAGAATCCAGTGCCCAGTCACCCGGCCAGCCAAGCGCTGAGCGGTCAGTCAAACCTTTGGTAGCCGTGGAAGTACTCTGTCTGACGTCATCGCAGGATTATTCTCATGTAGTAAATTAAGGTCATTAATAGTGGTTAGACTGGATGGTATTGAGTGCTGCTAACCTGGATGTCTATTACTCCTTATTAAGATTTATAGCACACAGCTAACAAGAGAGAGAGAGAGAGAGATGAGGTGATTTAGGTCAATTTTTGTACACACTCGCACGTGAAATATGCCGGACACAAACGTGATGTGAAACTTTCTGAAGAGATTTCAAGTGGGACAATGTTTGATTTAAAGCAATTTGCATTAATTCACTCTCCTTCTTGCGGCTTTCTTCCCACTTGCTGCTCCTGAGTGTGATAGAGCTCTATGGTTACAGCCGCAGGCCTTGACTGTTGTGAAACAGTGCTTGGACTTGTGTCCCGAAAGTTGAAGGCTCTCCCTCTCCTCGATGATCCACTGCCACATACATCTATTTTCCACTTCTCCATCTATCTCTAAGTGAAAAGTGCAGTGGGTATATCAGTAACTCTGCAAAGTGCCAAACTGCCTCTTGAGTTATGTACCACATTTGCATTGCAAAAACAAACACATTTTATGTACTTGGTTGAAGCGTAAAATATATAAACAGCATAGAGTAAATACGCATCGCTATGCATTTATAATATATAACTACAACCTTCTGGGCTGTATACTGTGTACCGTATATGGAGTACTAACAGGAAACCACATCGTTTGGAACATTTTCTATTCACTGATTGTGCCTCCTGCAGATCCACTTGGAGTATGTGTTTGTGTTACAGATGAAAGCATATCTTGCATTCTTCCAGCAATGTTTGGGAGTCATCAACTGCTGCAAGAAAATGAGTTCCTGTATTTTTTATAAATCTGCAACAAATAATGTATGGCACTTCCATAAAGCCCTTCTTTTCCATGTAGATTCTCTGCCACACAGTTCATGTGGCATCAGTTTTCTTCCCCCTTTTGCATACAGGGGGAAGAGAGCTTCATGAGAACAATCTCATAAAGCCATACCCTGGACAGAAACTGTCCAAGCAACGCAATGCAAACCATGTTTTAGTTTGTGCTTCACGGTGGGAAGGGTTCGACACAACATGGATCTCTATGTCAGCATCCCATGTTGATGCAGTTGTGATGACATCATGCATACTGCATAACTACCCGTCAAACCTGACACACAACTACGAGCTATGCAGACGAAACACAAGACGCAAGCATGCAGCTGCAATGTTGTCAGATACATGGGAGGTAACAGATGTTCCTGTCAGGCCATGATGTATCTGAACAGTTTACCAAGTACTTCAGCTTTGCAGAAGGAAGAACCTCTTGGCAGGATTAGATTACATTCTGTATGCAGTAGAATTCTGTACGGAGTGTTAACTCTTGAGCATGTAGAAATGCAATAAACAGATTGTTACTGTGTTTGCTAGGCATATATGCAATAGGCTGTAATAAAGGAATAGTTACATAAGAGGAATTGCTACAGTTACGGAGATACTGTTCAATAATTTGTCTGGATAGGATGATTATTTCCGAAAGGAAAATAATCATAAATGCCTTGGCTTTCGGCACATTTGAGTATTGAGTGTTATCGTGTTACTACGGTAAGATTTCTCAGTTTGGTTTCTGTGAATGTGGTGATTGATTGGTAATATGCTGAGTGTTAGGCCAAAAGAGAACAAATTATGGAGAAAATGATGTTTTCTTGCCAGAAGCTTTTTGCATTAGTACTACATCCTCCTTGGGCAAATTGGGTCATACTACATCTCTGGGGGGGTTTCAACTAACAATCAACTTCACCTCAATTCATGATTCATGGCTATATAGATTGTCCCGCTGTGACCAGGCCCCAACCTGACAAGGCTGAGGACCCCCCACTTCAAACACATTTGCATTCCATTTCCACATAGCTGATCAGCTTCACTGCATGCATATTGCATTTTGCAAAGTAATAATGCCATTTGGCAATGTAGAATTTTGATATGCAGGCTATATTGTCCACTTAAGCCACCAGATACTGTCCATTTTTCCCCACCAAAAACACCCAATCTATAGCCAATTTAGCTTACAAAATGTCACATTGCAAGCTTGTGGATCAGATATTATTTGATTATTTTGTGAAGATTGTATTATTTATTTGTTTTGTTTGGTTTGTTTGTTTTACAAAAACAAAATAGTCCAGTCATGTAAAAATAGAGATGAACATTGTGATGCCTGCACGGTGCCCTCGACTTTTCTGCGTAGCATCCGTGCCTGGTTTAGTTATAGGCTGTCAGAGTGAAATTAAAACGGAGGATTTTACTGTGAAGGGCAGCACTCATGAGAGATGTCTGGAGGTCAGAGTGGTTTCTCTGAGCATTGTTATTATAATTTGGCATAAGTGGTGATGCGGGCACATGCACGCAAGCAGCCGTGCACGTGCACACAAGCACATCAACCACAATGCCATGCCGCTAGCAATAGCTTTTTCATCCATCACTGGCACTAAAACTCCATCATAAACCCCACACGCACTGTGCTAATGTCACAGACACACACACACACACACACACACACACACACACACACACACACACACACACACACACACACACACACACACACACACACACACACACACACACACACACACACACACACACACACAGCAACAGTATATCATGGATCAAGCTGATCTGTTTACTATCCCAGAGTTTGTATTTTCTAGGATTGAAATAATATTCTAGGATAGAATAAGATAGATAAGGCGCAGGTTGAAAAGGCTCTCAGACAGTGCAAAAAGGGGGCTCTCAGGACTTTAGCTGGAGCTCTCATACTGCCCCATCTATGACTTTGCTAGTAGATCCTGGTTCTCACACATCTCTATGGCACAGAAGCATGAGCTCCAAACCTCCCAAAACAAACTAATTTGGTTCCTTTTAGGACTAGGACCAATGGCCCTCTTATCTGCAGAACATCTGGATAACATTGGCTGGCTCCGGGTAGAAGACAGAGTAAAACAATTGAAAATGGGTCTGACATTTAAAATTGTACATGCTGCTATGCCCTCCATACCTGCAGTGTCCACCTACTTAACTGACTATTTAAGGTGAGCGGAAACCACAAGACTAGGAATAGCGTAAACAATGATCTGGTGCCACCTGATTGCTTCACCAGGCCTAAAGTTTCACTTGTCAGTAGGACAGAGTTAGGATAGGTGGCAATTTTCCATTTTAGCATTGTTTCACGCTTGCATTCTGCTATGATTGTATGTTATTGATCATGATTGTATCTACTGTATTTACTTGGGACCTAAATGAAAACAAGACATTTTTCTTCAGTTATCCCTTTAGACCGAAGTGCTTGACTGTACCTAGTTCTGTATGCATCTTTTATAATGTTGAATATAATATTCAATCAATCAATCAATCAAAACAAAACCAAGGTCAGTAGGATTTGATCATCAACAATAAATACAGGTATATACTGTGTACAGTATATTCTATAAATCTCTGTTATAATGATACTATACCTATAGTTTCTTGTTTGATCAGTTGTTTGATCAGTTGACCACTGGCGCTTACATCACAATGTATTGCACCTTTCATAACATTTCTGCATTCGTCTGTGTAACGAATTCTGCGGTCACGGAATCACATATGTATGGGTGGCCTGGCCTCTGTAGCTGTCACTTTTTAGTTTACAAACACAAAAGAGTTAGGAAAGTCTGCGCTGTGCACAGTTGATTCTGCCAAAGAATCATGCATCCAATCAACCCAATGGTTGTATAACACATCACAACACTGCATGTGAATTGGATCAGAACTAAGAAAAAGTGTGGCCTGGTTGTGGCTTCAGCCCACTTCAGACGGTGATTAGTTCGCACTTGTCTCACACCCACGTGATTGGCTATTAACTTGAAAGCATGATGGTTAATTTCCACCCACAATTATTGGATTGGATTAGCAGCAGGTGTTCATTTCTACTTCTGCAACAAAGCAAACATCTCCACACAATTGTCTCATAATTTGCAAGCTGAATATAGCACACACTATTTTATCCTCTTTCCTATAGATTTATATAGCAATTAACCTTTAGTTATTTCATGGTGTTGGACATGACATGTTCTCCAAAGGCGCTAATGTAATGGTGTTATTTTTAACGTATTGCTTCTGTGCCCAGTGGAAATCAAATATAAAATACAAAACGGTCACGACCGTTGGCCCAACGGTCGAACTGACTTTATGTTTTTTTCCAACTTACATTATCATTTTGCCAATTACTGGTTATTGTTATGTTTCTAGCTTAAGGACTTCAGTGTTTTGTATCCTACAACATTATGTATGAGTACAATATGTATGTTTGCATTCACCATCTTTGTTGAAGAATAGTCCCCTACAGAAGAGTCCCCCCCAGGTGTCCCCACCTATTAGGTACTATAGAAACCCAAAGAAACATTCTGAGTCCAAACAAGCTAATGACCCAAAAGATATTTTTATCTATCTACTGTATGTCTGAGAAAAACTAATCTTACTTATCTTTCATATTGATTTAAACCCTGTGGAAATGTATTTTTTCTTTAAAATATTTTTTTATCCCACGATTTTGTAACCCATTTTTTCACCCAGTGCCAATTCCTAACGTGATCCTGGGCTCTACACACCCTCCACCAACCTGGGGAGGCAGCGGACTGGCCTCATGCTTCCTTCAATGCATGAGGAGTCCAAGCTGCCTTCTTTTCACCTGACAGGGGGGAGTTTCCCTGGTTGGACGTAGTGCGTGGAAGGAACACGTTATTCCAACCAGTTCCTGTCCCCTCCATCAGGCGCCCCGGCTGGCCAGGGGGAGGCAGTTTAG
Source organism: Benthosema pterotum (assembly GCA_039105355.1). Classification (NCBI taxonomy): domain Eukaryota; kingdom Metazoa; phylum Chordata; class Actinopteri; order Myctophiformes; family Myctophidae; genus Benthosema; species Benthosema pterotum. Next base: position 29,844,652 of record CM076972.1, on the reverse strand, counting down.
AGTCCAGGATTACAGCATGTTTTTGTGAGGGTATCTACCCTAGGGGGGAAATGTTGTATTAAGTCTTAGAACCCCTTGTTTTTCTGCAAACTTCCTCTCCCCCTCCGTCCACATTTGGTTGGATTCTAGTCCACACACTTCCATTGCAACAATCCCAAGTCCCATGAAATGCTGTACTATTAGCGACTACATAGCAATCGGTGAAAAAACGGTCACGGTTGTTGGCCAAGTCGTGACCAATAGTAAAACGGTCGTGAAAAGATTTCGCCATCTCTCTCAGTACTAACCCTATCGCTAAACCGCATGTTAAGCCACATAGTATGTGCGTTTGTGTGTGTTTGTGTACAATCATCAAGAAACGTATTGCCTATGTATTGCTTTCCTTATCATGCAATTATAGGAATGCCTCTCCAGCTTTACGTAACTGCAAAACCTACGCCCCATTCCCTGCCAACATGGTTAGAATCATGGCAATAAAACCCAAATCCGGCAGCCTAGTGTGTTCTGCATACCAACCGAGTCCATTTACTGTGACACCTGTCATCCAGTCATGATAGACTTTCTCTGCTGTATATTTCCTCACCTTATTGAATGACTTGATTGAAAATGGAGGTACATTAAGCCCAGTTTGATCGAGACTCTGTGATAAGTCAAACCAATGTGCAGCAGCTATGGTAGCTTTAAGACTTTGCTTACTGTCAGAACCAGTGCCAGCAAAGTACAGTCACTCGTCAAGTGACTCGTTATGGAATGTGATTGCCACTGGAATGAAGTATTGCCAAAACGCTTAGTGTTTATAATCTGACTAAAAGGGCTTGAAAGTCGGATGTGCTTGTGGGTGTGTGGGAGACAGAGAGAGA
>CM076972.1:29821292-29841292 GCA_039105355.1 Benthosema pterotum | reverse complement strand
TGTAGCCTGGCTAAAGTCAGACTGAATCAGTTGGCAAAAAATGCATGTACATCCACTTCCTACTCCAGAGAACTGGGGTGGCCAATCACGACAAATATGTTTGCATCCCAATTTTCTGGAGTAGGAAACCAGCGTGTAATTGAGCTATTCTAGACCTATCTGCTGACAGATAGGACAGATAGGTCTTTTTGCCAACAGCTTATCCGGTCTGGCTTTAGCCAGACTACTAAGGCTGAAACGTAAGGCCAGACAGGAAAGAGGGACAGGGAGAATTATGCAGGAAAGGTCATCATGCACGGGACTCGAACACACTACACACGGTCAGGCCAAAGCCTGTCTACAGTATGTGGCATGCTCCGGGACCACTAGGCCAGCAGGTGCTCCAACCAATTGCATTTTAACAGCCAACCTAAAAGGAACTAGTACTTTGCAGCCTTCCTGGAAATGTACCCAAGTAAAAACAAAATATTTGTCTGGTGTCCAAGAAATTGAATACACAATTCAAGTTCTGTCTGTATTACATAAGTACAATACTCATGAAAATCACTGCCCACCTCGGCATTACATGCAACTATACCTTTTTTACTTGGCACAGTTGTAGGAACCTGTAGAAAGTAGGTCACAGTGAGTATGCATGTTTGTTTGATTCCATTATGGATGGCTGCGATTATAAATATATCCCTTGGTCTGCAAGGGGAACAGCTCAGACGTAGATGTAAGCCTCAGGGGGATTTACCGTGGCTTTATAAGGCAAAAACAGAGATATATTTCTTATTTATTTTTTATTTATTTATCTTCCCTTTCTCTTACCCAGGCCTGGTGTAATTTTCTAGTGGCTCATCTACACTTTTCACACTTACACTATACTGCACACTATTGTAACAATGGGTTAGGAGGAGCCATTTGTTTACTGCATGTACTGCACAAGTTCAACCTATATTGTTTTACACTGAACATATTCATTACCATGTGTACCAACATTGTTCTCTACACAGCTTCGGCATCTGTCTAGTTCCATAGCTTCATCGCTGTCCGCAAAGAGTGTACGTATTTAGTAGGGTTGAAATGTAAAACATAAATGATAAATCTTTTAAAAACCTTTTAAAATTGAGTTGAACTTAAATTAAGTTTAAATTTAAACAGGAACTGTAAATTCTTGGCAACAATATTGTTTAAGCACAGTAGTGGACACAGTTATTAGAAACTTGACCAGCCTTCTGTTGACACAGTAGAAAAAAGAAAGTGATGTATTTTGCACCATAGTACTTCCGGTTTAAATGTTTTTCAATATTAATGTTATGGAGTTTTATATTAAAGTACATATAAGCAATAAATCTCAGAATTTTAATGGCACTTCTTTTTTCTTCTTTATCTTAGACCGTTTCATTATTAGATCACTTGAAAGTATCTATTATCTATGACAACCATAGGAGCTGCAGTGGCGTTTAAAAATCATAGTCCTCCACCACCTCCATTTGACTCAACCTGTCCTCCCTTTTCCTTAATAAGAGGCAGCTTAGCAAGGCTCTTCCTGATTGGCTAACAAATAGTCCCGCTGGGACTATTTGTTAGCCAATGACAAAGCTTATAAGGATCTCTTTGGAGGTCTCCTGCAGCACCTAGTCGTCAAAAAGACAATATTTTTTAGATGATCTAATTAAAGGAAGACTTCATGAAAAAATGAATGCTGCTCGGTGGCTAAAACTGGAAATGCTGTAAAAGTGTGTACAGAGGAGAATTGTGCGGATGGATGCAGCACAAACAGGACGAACCGAAGCAAATAATGTGTATATTCAATTCAAAACTCTGTCTCCATCCGCATCAATGGAAAACAGATATACAAACAAATACATTTATCTCTAATTATTTTCCCAAGATTGTGTTTTTGTGTTTCAATAACCAACAGTCCAAAACCAAATAACCGACTGCAGTTACAAAATGTATTTTCCGGGTGGAAGAAAAGACGATTGGTAAATACACCGCAGATTAGTCAGCACAGTTTACAACTGCAAATCCCTGCACTGAAGGAAATGTTTCTCCTGATCACTACAGCATGCAGGCTTAGTCTGTTTTGACTTGTTCACTTCACATCCTGCTGTTTTGAAATGCCGACACGTGGAGGAATAATACATTAGTAAGCATCAGTTTATTTACATTTAGACTAAATCACGTTTATAATGTATTCCACTACATCCTGGATTGTGTTTTCAGATAATAATTACCCCATAATAAATACCAACAACACAATTTATTTTTGTTTTTTTCTTATCATGAGAAAATGTCAAGTAAAAATAATAGAGTTCAGTGATACCAACTGCCCCCAAAAGCCTTCTGGGAAAGCAAATAGTTTATCTCAATCAGACCAGGAATTTCCTATGCAATATTGACTATACAATACATAGTTACCATATACCTTTTGTGTATACTGCTGTGTATACTGTATGTTGATGGGATGTATTTTCACTTTTACTTTATTCTTACTGTTACTGTAGGACCACAATGGAAACAAGTCCTGCAGACTTTTTGGTATAGTCCTTTTAGCCTTTTTTTTTACCTTGTACCTTGTGCTTCTTACATGTTTGACTAATAAACTATTCAATCAATCACAAAACAAATAAATGACATGACATGTCTCCAGAGTAGTTGGATTAGAGCTGTTCTGTCGGAATATATATAGATACGACTGCACTTTCTGCTGTCCCATCACATTACTGTATAGATCTCTCATGTACATATTATAATATTATCATGTCTGTAGTCTTTGTGATATGCCCTGCTATTTGATTATACGAGTCCTTGTCGTGCCAAAAACCCTGAGGTGCATTCGGATTGAATACACGATCACAAATCTCATCCCGATGCTGTCACAAGCATGTATAGCGGGAAATCCAGAATGATGCAGGCATCAGCACTAATACACAATCTGCTTGTCCAATGTAAGATAATGAATACCAAGATCATCGCGCAGAAAAAAAGGCATCTCTTTTAGATCTCGCCTCTCCTCTCCTCTGCTCTCCCTCATTCCATTTCTCTCTCTCTCTTTCCCAAAGTGAAGCAGGGCCACGCTATTATCTGCCAGGAGCTCGTTTTCTGGTTCCCACACTCCTCCCTGCCACCGTGGCTGATCAGCATGTGATGGGATAGGCAGTGTCAGAGCGCTAATCCTAATGATCTGTCTAGTGAGCGAGAGAACAAGAGAGTCAGATGGAGAGGAAATGGGAGGGAGCGATAAATAAATAAATAAGCCTGGATGGTCCAGGGTCTGGCAAAAGGCAGCAGGAGAAAGGGGAGAAGGAAGTTACTGAGAGAAAGTGGACGGAGTAAGGTGGATTGTCATCGTAAGCTGTAGAATCCGTCGACCACTGTCACTCACCATGCCCTCGTTAACCTTAGAAATCTCGCTGTCTTTCTTCAAATGCGGCAATGCTTGCTTGCCTGCCCCCATCATTCTCTCTTCTTCTCTCTCTCTCTCGCTCTACTGTACATTTCACTGCTCTATAATAATAGTAATAGTAATAATAATAGTAACAATAATAAATGGATTGCATTTTTATAGCGCTTTTCTATGCACTACGTGTATACTCAATGTGCTTACAATGGTCCATTCATTTATACATTTGGAGGTTAAGCAGCGAACAGTCAATGCCATCATCCTCACTTCCCACATTCACACACAGCAACCACTGGAGGCAAGGTGGGGTCATTGTCTTGCCCAAGGACACTTCGACATGTAGACAGGAGGAGCCCGGTATTCGAACCGCTGACCCCTTGGCTCATTGGCTCTACCTCCTGAGCCACAGTTAAACCCCCAAAGTGCTACATGTGTTCAGCCATTCTAGAAATTATCTTGAGATAATTGGTTATCTCCCAAAATCACAAAGGCTAATTTGACCTTTGGAGAGTCGGTATGTGTCCAAAAATGTAGTTACTGCACTTTGGCTTTGTTGGGCAAAGTCCTTAATCTGAGCCATTGCAGTCCTTAATTGTGCCTCAAAGGACTGTACCGATGCTCTGGCACATTTACACATATACACTAATCACTGTTGACCTTTATCCAAAGCATAGTAAGGAAGCGAATATTCCCCTTCATTTGAGTACAATTTTACAATTAACTTGAAACTTGCTTGTGATGGGTAATTCAACACAATGAAAGCCATTGCATGGTTATCTTTTTAAATAACTTGCAACTTTGTAGAAAAGGGCCTTGTGCACAACTACAGTACAGGAACAGGTGCTTAGGAGCCAACAACCAAATGCAAATCATGAGAAGAAAAGGGGTCCCGCACACTGTCTGCACTTATAAGCAGGTTTATTCAGGGTTACTATGTGTCGGTCTAAACAACCTTCATCAGGTAGATGGAGGACACCTGGTAGATGGAGGTACCTGATGAAGGTATCCTTTTCTTCTCTAGGCATCAATTGAGAGGACATCCGACCTACTGTATACCTACTTGTTTGGATGTACTAAAGAAAGATGGTGGTGCAGGGAGCACAAAATGAGATGATCAGATGTATGGAGAACCGAGAGGACTGAAGACACCGATGGAGGGCTTGTCTGAGGATGACATAGAGAAACTATGGTTAAATGCCAGAGCTGTTTAATCAGTGATTCGGCCAGAGTCCACACAGAGAACTGCACTAGAGAGACCAAGAATTAGACACATCGATGTCAATGAAGAGAAAAAAAAAGAGCTCACTCTTTTTGTGACACCACTGTTGCACAAGACTGTCTCCAATAACAGTCTTTATTAATCTATGCTGTCAGTAAGTCAGCTCTAGCCACGGGTTCCTCTCCAAACCATTCACAGCCTAGAATTGAATCTGTCTCCCTTTCCCTCATTCCTCGTCTCCAATTCCTCTCTCTGGCCTGGAGCTTTCTCTCTCAATCTCTCCTTCACCCCTTCTTTTTTCTCCTCTAGTTCACTGTGCTTTCTCACTCACATTTCTTCTTCTCAACTCACCCCACCAAGATGATTTCTCTCTCTCTCTGTATGTGAGATCACTGTTTAGTATTACGTTATGGATACCACAAAGGGGCCTGCCCATCAAATAGTGTTCAAATATGTTTTGGGTGATGTGTCTGTATCCATCAGCATGTTAAAATAGTATTAGTAGACTCATAATACCACAGTAGTATTATGACTATGTGTAATCCAAAATGATGTTGTCCTGTTGTCCAATGATATACTGTATATGCAATCCGATTATTGAGGTTGTATGTAGCCTGGGGTTACTGATACATTAGGTTTAACAACATAATGTTTCTTCCTAAAGTTTACTTGTTACTTGTTGAAATACATCTTATACATGAAATTAGCAGTTCAATATTAGCATAAATGTGAAACATCCCACTGACTTTCTTTCTGCATTATCATTATTCATGGTTGCGACCACTTGCTTACTAGTCGCAACCTGCTTGTGACCACTTGCGGAGGCGAGTGAGGGCAGGGAGGGATTGAGGAACTTTGCCCTGCACCTCCTGGGCTCCGTGGGATGACCAGGTTGGTGAACATGCACCGCTTTGTGATTGCGGTTATGTTTAGGGCTTAGTGTTAGTATTGGCACTGCTTCATGCTTGGGGGTTAGGGCTAGAGGTACAGTAGGGTTAAGCATTTGGCACTGCGGTTATGTTTAGGCTGATGGTCTCCACCAACCTATAAAGTAGTCAACTTATAATTAATCATAAAAATGCACCAAGTCTATACCCAGAACTCTGCACATACATAAACTATGTATGTGCAGAGTTTATGTAGTCATAAACTACATAATGTAGTTATGTAGTCAACTTATGTATGCGCCTGTTCTGACTTCACAATGATTGTTCTGACATCTACATAGAGTCCATATTTGGACATAACTGACAATATGGGCGAAAAGGGGACACAGACATAATAACTAGGGAGCAAGCATTTCCAACGTGACTTGCCCAACAAGTACCACCACTCTAGTAATAATAAAGATCAAACAAAAGAAAGTCATGTCACCTTGGGACACTTACACCCCCCTGATAGGAAGTGAAAACTTGGAATCTAGCTTTGTGATGTTCAATACATCAAAGAGTCCAATAATTTAATTTTCAGATGTCGCGGACACCATAGAGATAGATTAAAGCATACAATTTCCCACCAGATATATACTAAAGCAACCACTTTTATTTTATTTTATTTTTTTATATTTTTGGCACAAATGTTATCTGTGGTTAATTGGAAAAGTATAAAAGTATTGGAACATATTCTGTGACAATGTGTGATATTGTACAGCTTCATAGACGAATGCTTTAGGAGATTTTCAAGTGAACCCTGAGCCAGAATAGTGCGGGGACCTGTGGCATAGTGTCTTAGGAAAGTAAGACTAAAGCTGGGTAACAGATTGGCAATAACTGAAAGCAGAGATGGAAAATGAAGTGAGCTGAGAGAGAACGAGATGGATACTTAACAGAATGAAGAGAGAGAAAAGACAGTAGACCTATTGATCCCCCACTCCCTCCATGTCCCAGCCAGTAGAGGTGTGCCTTGCATACTTATTAATCCAGTGTGATTGTGTGTGTTAGGGCCAGCCAGAGAGCATGTTGGGTAATGGCTGGTGACTGAGATGAATAGCTAGCTCATGGGGTAATGTGTCTCTCCAAATGAGCCTCTGGCTATATATGCAAATGGCTCATGCATTGTTCTCTGCAGGTTTTTTTTTAAATACAAGTTGTGCAAGTTCTGCTCTTTTGGCATCGGTATAATAAACAGATGGACACACACAGTAAAATTAATTGGTTACTTCATCTATATCACATGCAACTCTGAAGGGATTTAGCAGAAATGTGTGTCACAAATATGATGTTAACACAAACTGCCCCCAGGTGGACACAGGAGCCACAAGCAGCCTGCTGAAACCACTTCTAGTGTGACCACATTCACAGCCTGTTTGGACAACCGTCATAAATGCTAAATCATATGCAGCTTCAATTCTAGCGAGCTAAAATGGGTCCTACCTTACTCCAGTAAACGCGAGTGTTCCAAACGGCATTACCGATTTTGTCAAAACCATGGACAGTTCCCTAGATCGAGTTGTACAGCTTTTTAGTCAGTCTGCATAATGGAAGGTGAATGGCAGAGTGCATGTGTGATTCGGTATAGGTTTACTGACGGAGAGGCCAAGCACAGCAAAGGAAAAAAAAGTTTCTAAAGTTAGTTCTTGATTTATTTTGGATTAAGGCCTATATTGCATGTTCATACTTCATGCTTGGTGGTGGGCCCTGCAGATAAAAGCATTTACATTGAAACATAACAATATACTTTGTAAGAACAACTTGACTTCCAGTTTACCAATCCTATCACCAGAACTGAGATTATGTCACAAATAAGAGGGAAATGAGCTGGCTGTATTGGCTGTAATCGTATTAATGCTGATTTCTGATTGACAATGTAACAATAGTGTCTGACATGAAGGGATAGGCACAAATAATATGTTATGCTGCTTCCATAGAAATCATAATTCGGCTACATTATGGCTCATCAGCCGACAGAAGAGTGCATCTTTCTCACTCCCACTTCACACACTGTTTGCTCAAAATAGTCTATCTATATACATAATTATGCACAAAGACAATGGAAACGTTTTTGTGACAGAAAGGGGGGGCAGATGAACCAGCTGTATACAGCGTTTACTGTTAATGTTGTTTTTCAATACTGGTAATTAAATTGCTAATTATTAAGTCTCCTGGCTGAGGTTTGAAGAGACACAGAACTATTTATAGTCTAAAGATGAATGGGCCTAGTCTCTCTCTCTCTCTCTCTCTCTCTCTCTCTCTCTCTCTCTCTCTCTCTCTCTCTCTCTCTCTCTCTCTCTCTCTCTCTCTCTCTCTATTGTTTTAAAGCAATGATTGTGCAAAGGACCCCCAATTATGTTTTCAATCTACTTTACAGAAAAATAATCCCCAAATTGCTTACAAAGACATTTGGCAACACTAGCCAGAAAGGATCAGTGCCGCTTCTTTTTGGCTTATTTTGTATAGACCTGGTTGAACTGGCAACACCTCTGGCTAGTGTCTATGAATGTTATGCTTGCTAGGTGCTGTGAATGTTATGCTTGCTAGGTGCTATGAATGTTATGCTTGCTAGGTGCTATGAATGTTATGCTTGCTAGGTGCTGTGAATGTTATGCTTGCTAGGTGCTGTGAATGTTATGCTTGCTAGGTGCTATGAATGTTATGCTTGCTAGGTGCTGTGAATGTTATGCTTGCTAGGTGCTATGAATGTTATGCTTGCTAGGTGCTGTGAATGTTATGCTTGCTAGGTGCTATGAATGTTATGCTTGCTAGGTGCTGTGAATGTTATGCTTGCTAGGTGCTGTGAATGTTATGCTTGCTAGGTGCTATGAATGTTATGCTTGCTAGGTGCTATGAATGTTATGCTTGCTAGGTGCTGTGAATGTTATGCTTGCTAGGTGCTGTGAATGTTATGCTTGCTAGGTGCTATGAATGTTATGCTTGCTAGGTGCTATGAATGTTATGCTTGCTAGGTGCTGTGAATGTTATGCTTGCTAGGTTCTATGAATGTTATGCTTGCTAGGTGCTGTGAATGTTATGCTTGCTAGGTGCTATGAATGTTATGCTTGCTAGGTGCTATGAATGTTATGCTTGCTAGGTAGCCGCTCTACTTCGTCGTCACATCTGTTTCAGTCCCAGCTCCGTGACTGGATAGAACTTTCTGTAAATCCTTCTAAAAGTACCATACATATCACGACTGTGCCTGCTAGTTAGAAACTTGTGTGGTTATAATGAGGCAGTGAGGCAACGCGATGCAAACTTAACAGCGGGGGTTTTGGTCTGGATGAATTGCACAGGTTTCTCCATGAGTGGAATGTACGGAAAGAACAAAACTTTCGTGAAATGGAAATGGGAAGGCAGTGTTTACTGTTTATATTACTAGATATTACTCCACTGGAGTAAACATCCTAACAAGGGGAGTGCTTTGATAACACTAAACAGATGAGCGTTTGTCAACACTGCGTTGCCAGATATTTCAGGTTGCTGCTCTATCGATACAGCAGCCTCTTGGGAAAAGACTCTAAATTCACCCATTTTTTTTTTTTTTACCAATACCTAGATATCTGGAAAGATGTACATTTCTGCAAGAAAAAATAAGAAGGCTTTATTGATATTCCTCATCAGACGCTCTCTGGCTCTCACGTGTGCATGGATGATAGATAAGAGAAATGAGATTATGGACTGGCCAGGCAGAGAGTAATATAGGACATTTTTTGTGACATGGTGCACTCGGAGGGCAGCTGTTACAGTGGCTTTGCCTAAGCCCCTGCCTCCTGTGACTAATCCAATCTTTACAGGACGGGGAGCTGGCTGGCCTGGCTGGCTGCTTGACTCATTGGGTTATTTACTGACTAGCTGGTGGACTGATTTGCTGACCTGCACTCGCTTTGTACGTGTGACATCCTTTGACAGCGTCGTAGTATGGCATTGGCATCGCCCGTGCCCTGCCTCTTGTGACTAATCCCATCTTTATGTGGTGGCTGTTATGTGGTTGACCGCTTGCTTATATTGCTTGTGGGACGGCAGTGCTTATTTTCTGTTAACTAAATACATTTTTTCCCCAGGACTGGTGTTTCACAAGATGGTTTTATGCACGGTGGGACGCTCACAAATTGTAGGTAATTGGGATGGTTATGTGGTGGTTCCAAAACGTGACTTCAGGATGAGACTATATTTTCTATGCCAGTGGTTCTCAAACTTTTTCGGGCTGCCGTAGCCCCTTTATCTGAGTCCAAGTGTACCCATTATCAGACTGCAACGTTTTGCTCAGACACTATGTTAGACAGTCATATAGTTATATGATACTATGGTAAGGACAGCTTGCAACAAGGACAACTTTGTTTTTGTTTTTCAACCAAGGTTCATGTTTTAGGTTGTTATTAGAGATAGTAAATGATGGGTTTTAATTGTTTTACATTCCTTGCTTTCTTTAGTTTTAGGGATTTTAGCTATGGGAGGGGCATTTAAACATGGTCATAAATACATGTACACATTTCTTTACAATTTTTAAAGCATTTTTGTATTATCTACTACAGTCCTAATAAACCCCAGGAAATTACATCTGGCCACAGATAATTTACTGAATGTGACAAACTGCCATATTGAGCCTCTGCGTCAGACATGCACAAATATGCAGCCGTGTGGTGTGCTCTTCCTTCACATTCAGTAGATCCTGTGAACTTCCATGGCCAGTTATAATTTCCTGAGTTTTAACTGTAGTAGTAAACTGTATTTAGGACGAATGCCCATTGCCATAGCTGAAATCCATAAAACTAAACAAAGCAAGGAATGTAAAACAGTTAATACCCATCTTTTACTTTCTCTAATAACAACTTAAACATGAAGCTTGGTTGAAAATAAAATATATATAAAGTGATAACACCTTTTGAAGAGAGTAACATTACAAATAAGAAAGGGATTTTAAAAAGTTGCAATCAGTGCCAGTGACTTGGGCAGATTTATTTGAAATTTTCAACTTCCGTCAATATCAATATCAGCACAAGGACAATTTAGTTGTGTGTACTATTCAGTAACAGCTGTTCTGGACAAGCTTTTGATTTAAATTGGTTTGAGATGTTGCAGATCAGCAGGTTCGCAAAGTTTGCCAATGTGATTTTGCAGTAAAATTGTTTAGTTCCACTTTTCCCCCTCACCTATGTCGCTGAGTACCCCCTTTTGTGAAGCACTGTTCTATGCTATGCACAGCAGTTGACTGATGAACTGGAACTGATTATCATATTTCTTGCAAGATCCCCACTGTGTGTACTCCCCACCTACCTGTATACTGTATGTAATACATAATGGGCTTTGGTATAGCGTCAGTAGAGAGTAGAGACAGCTGGCTATAGTTGTGTGTGGGTATGGGAAGGATGTCTGGCTTGGATCATTGGACTGTTATTCCTGGTGGTTGCCAGCAGAGCACACTGGACAGAACAAAGCAAACACTAAACAACCTCTGGGTATATTTCATACTAAAATGTCTAAACAATTTTTTAAAAGTACAAAGCATGTAAGGTAGAAAGGCAGAGAGATAAATGAATAATAGAGGAACTAATAGAAGAAGGGAAACCATGCAGTCACAGGAAGAAAAGAGTAGAACAAAATGAGAGTCTGGCAGAGCGAAGGAAAGAAACAGAGCAGCACGGATGATGAACAGTCCAGACAAGTGAGGAATGACAAAAAGAGAGGAGGGAGCATCATCCGCCCATTCATACCTCTTATCGGACTCTAAAAAGTATAAAAACGCCCCATTCAATGACACGCCGAGATCTGGGCCTGACAAATCTCCTGGGAGTGAACTATTCTGCTGGTGACATAGAACCGGACAAGAAGGTAAACACGGCGAAATGGCACATAAATACATAGCAGAGTGTTTTCTGCGGCACGACGGTATGGGCGTGCTGAGGAATTAGATTTCCCATCACAGCAGAAGCAGCCTTCACCTGTCAAGCAAGACTCCCATTTATCACTCTGCTTGGGCAACGGGAGAGGAGCGAGAGAAGAGGTTATGAAAGCACAAGAGGAAAGGAGACCGCCATAGTCCTACCATAAGAAAGGATTGCTGCCGGTTCCACAGCTGATGGGGGGCCCAGGAAAAAAGAGATCATCCATCAGATCGATTAAAGGCCCGCTTGAGCCAACGTGAGTCCCCTATCAAGAGACAAAAGCAGCTACAATAAAATAACCGAATTTGGACCCTGAAAAGCCCTGTACACATTTCCTAAGGCCTATGGGTGATTGTGTTGAAGGCAATAAAATTGGGACCCAGACATTTAGCTTAGGTGGGTCTGGATTCCACCAGTATGTGGAAAATTATTCACAGCTGAATGTGTATTCAAATAAAACCAGTATCCAACCAGGAAACTATTAGTCATTTTAGCCCGCCTGTACATTGACTGTTAATCTATTAACCGCAAACACACCATCTCTACTGTATTTCCCATTGTCTACTCTAAGTCATTAGAGTCTAAATCTTTATTACCATGTCACAAGTTAACAAGTGTTAAGTTAAAATTAAGGACAGAGGTAGTCTAGAGCAGGAAGATACAAACAGCTCAAATAATCAAACTGATTGAGTATTCTATACAGTAGCAGGATGTACAGGCTGTTTAGAATATTAGCATTGTGTGCAGCCCTGAGGCAACTGACTCAGAATAGGGACCTGTGTGGTTAATCTCTGAACAGGGACAACAGAGGCGAACCAGGAGTGCAATTGTACCAGGTTTAGGGTTTAGGGCTGTTGTACCGTGTTGCTTCTAAATTTGCAGTCTTTATCACTTGATGTGGCCGATGCACACAAGTATCGCCTCAGGGAAATATGTATGGTAAGAGTGATGAGAGAGGGAGTAGAGAGAGTGGTGGTGCATGTAAAGTTGTTGTAAGTACTCCTTGTTCCATGAAGAACCCAGTTGCTATACCAGCAATTAAATATACTTTGTTTGTTTTGCATTTGAATGTAGTATAGGTAACTATACAGATTCAAGGCTGGAGACATATGCAGGGCCCGACACGGAAGATAACAACATTAACATTGCTGGGAAGGGAAAAATGAGTGGCTTAATATAGGTTCCAAATTGGTTATTATTTGTGCCATGTAAGGGAAATGAGATTTCGTTAATATGTCTTCCTGAATCTCTAGATGCAATTGTATTTGTCAACCACGTAAACAAATATCTTGTTAGCTTTCGTTGGTGCTGAAGGGTTACTCATCGGGTCCATCTGAATACGTACCGGCATAGCCTCCCTCTCTGTGCTATGCGTTACCAACGGCTACAAATGAACCTCAGGATCATAATAGAGTAAGTCATAATCACACTGGCAAGGTTTCTTCCATCTGCAGTCATCGCCACCACCAGCTGTCATTACCATTGCCTCCCATGCAAGATGGCCATACATCCACAACACAGTTCTTTGAATTGGTTCATTAAGTGTAGTTACTGGTGGAGTGGAGGCAATTTGCATATCTCACATGGTGAATTTTCTCACCGGCAGTGACCTGGGTCATCCGTTCTGGATACAATTCTGTAAACCACAGGCACTAACAGATTCACTCTGCTAGGCAACTTTGTATTAAACATTAGATTCGCAATGGCTTTTACTGCCTCCAAAATACTTTTTATGAGCTCTCTGTCTTTTTTATATATTTTTATTTTTTCATAGAGGTGGAAAGGAGGTGTGAATGCCACTGTCGGAGACCGCGAGTCACAAAGGCAAACATGCAGCAAGGGGAGGCAGTCAGTTTGCCAGATTTCATGCGATTTTAAAGTTGCTGGGAAACGATTGACGTCCAGTTAATCCTCACAATGTCACATAGTGTTCCATTTTGCAGAAAGATGATGCCTTCTGTTTGCTTTGCAACCTTTGGTACATAGAGTGGCATTTTCTTTGTGCAACAAATTGCAGAAGCTTGAGCTTCATGCTATTTGTTAATTATTATTTTAAAGAAGAAGAAAGATTATTTTAAAGAAGCAAAGGACTCCTTGTGCCAGCTGTGCTCCACAATGTTATTTATTTAAATACTGGCATCAAGGACAACATTTTGGCCATGACTGGCCTTCATCAGGGGGAAGTATGAAGGCCAGAAGGAGTAGCACTGTGTTTTTACCCCCACAGTGTGTTTTATTCACCAAAAGATGAAACCTTTGTGTACATTGTGTACAATATATGTCTGTGAAGAAGACTGCCTCAGTTTGTCGCTGTGTCAATCCAACCAGTCAGCTGTGGACGAGGTTAGCCAAGGCCAGTGTGCTTTCCAGCCTGTCGCATCTATTGCTTTTGATTTCGGTGATGTTCTGTAGTTGTTTGATCATCAACGCTGATCGCTGTGTCAGGACAGAGTTTTGCCAGAGGCCAACGGCGGAGCTGGAGCTCATTATAGCTACAAGGAAGTGGCAGTGAACCGCTGCTGTCACATGTATTAAGACTTGTCAAGTAAACGTCAACCTACGTCGTGGCTGTTGGACAGGAACCTTGTATGTCCACAACCGCTACTTTTCATGAAATAGAGTTTCAATGGATCCGAATATAGTGTTTGTAAATTGTATATTTTCAAGGCTTTTTTTGCGCAACTCAGTCAAATAATGAAGAAAGGCATTAAAATGACAGTTTGAAATATCGAGATACAAGGCATCTGACCAAAAGCAACCATTTGGGACATACAGTATTCACTTCCCCTTGGCCTTGCAGTTGAACGGAGCAAGAGAATGATGTTCCATCATCCCTCCAATACAAACGTGTCTTAACCTCCTCCCATGCACGTACAGTATACAGTTGTAAAATTGTAAGTGTAATATATACTGTGTGGCCAGACACTCACCACCACCATGGAAATAAATGTGTGTGCATGGTTAAAACCGCCTATGCGTGTAATAGCAGGCCCCACTAGCAAGTTGCCTCCATATTAATTAACCTTTATGGACTGTCTGCCAGCTTTTCATTCCACTCTATTGCCCTATCCACGGTGCGTGCGCGCACACACACACACACACACACACACACACACACACACACACACACACACACACACACACACACACACACACACACACTCTTCACTCGCTCTTCCTTCTATCTTTGACATTTACCACACTGATAGAGAGGCATGCTCAAGTGGCTCAGCCCCTGAAAGCGCATGCTAGCAGTGTGTGTGTGTGTGTGTGTGTGTGTGTGTGTGTGTGTGTGTGTGTGTGTGTGTGTGTGTGTGTGTGTGTGTGTGTGTGTGTGTGTGTGTGTGTGTGTGCGCGCGCACACACATGTGTGAGTGCTATTTACATGTTAGCCTAAATCCAAGTGGTAATAGCTCAGTTGATGGCTGTTAGAAACCTCTGAATGCCATGACATGACTCTTAGTCTCTCTGTATTTTTCCTCTCTCTCATTGCCCAATTAAATGTCACCAAATAAACCCTTTAGGTCAGGGAAATAACCAAAGTGCCCCAAACTGATTAAAACTTTGTTTGTTTGTTTTTTTCTCCAAGACCACTGAGCTAGATAATCCAATGGTTGTCTGCATGTATTAGCACTGATAAAGGCTGAATGAATGGAGTCTCACAGAATGTCGACGGTTAGTGAGATAAATGAGAAACACCTGGATGTGCCAGGGCTTGAACATTATATATTAACTGTGTGTGTGTGTGTGTGTGTGTGTGTGTGTGTGTGTGTGTGTGTGTGTGTGTGTGTGTGTGTGTGTGTGTGTGTGTGTGTGTGTGTGTGTGTGTGTGCGTGCGTGTGTGCGCAGTGTGTGCCTTGCAGGATTGCATGCATGGGTGGCTGGTATGTTGTATATGTATGGTCTCATTATGCAGATTGTTGAACTTGAGTGTAGTTGATGTTCCCCTAGTAGCCTCTGCTACTAGAGTCGTACTGTATATTAACTGCAATAGTCGCGCGCAAACACACACACATATAGAGGATGTACTCAAGACACAAAGCCATGTGACCTAGTGTTAGACCAGTGGTCTTGAAGTGGTTTCCGGGCAGATGTTAGGGGGCACGGTGTCACAGTGGTTAATGCTGTCGCCTCACAGCTAGAAGGTCCTGGGTTCGATTCCTGCTCGGGACGTGGGTGTGGTGTGTCTCCTTCTTCGCATCATCAGTGCCCATACCCGAGGCGGGGTTGGCAAAAGAGCCTTTCTGTGTGGAGTGTGCATGTTCTCCCGGGTTCCCTAGGGTAGATACCCACACAAAAACAGGCAGTAATCCTGGGCTGTAAACTGCCTCTCCCTGGCCAGCCGGGGCGCCTGATGGAGGGGACAGGAACTGGTTGGAATAACGTGTTCCTTTCATACGCTACGTCCAACCAGGGAAACTCCCCTCTGTCAGGTGAAAAGAAGGCGGCCCGACTCCTCATGCATTGAAGGAAGCATGAGGCAAGTCCACTGCCTCCCCAGGTTGGCGGACGGTGTGTAGAGGCCACATCAGGAAGAACTTTGTGATGTGGTTTCATGAGGTCCCAGACTAAATTAGTTTAACCACTTTAACCTTGCTTGGATTACCTATTTGAGATGAAGTGCCGCGTCTTTACTTTCTTGATAGTCGACATGCCAGCCATATTGACATTATGTTAAACTATGACACCACATCATAATTGTATATTTTCATTCAATTTCGATTGCCCATATGCACAGAAACCATTTTTTCTCTACCTTAGAAGTATTTTCTTATCAATAATTATTAGACTCAATTATTATTATTATCACCGTTTCCCTAGTTAATGAATTTGATGTTGAATGAATGTGGAATTATGTGCAGGCATAATTTGCATACAAATGTGAGTGTACTTAATTTGCCTGTACACCTTTTAATATATTTTTATAAATTTAAAAGAAAATCCTCTCACACTTGTGCCAGCAATCACGCGCTGAAGTACCAATGTTGGCACCTGTGCAGAAGGTCGCCTACCCTGACCTACTGTACCTAAAACATTGGAACACACTTTTTTCAATTTCCTAACGTATAACATTTTGGACAAACAAGTTTTCTGGCCGACAATGATGATTTTTAGAAAGTGGCTCTGACGAGGCTAGACGAATGAAAACGAAAACCAGAAATGAACAGCATTTCTCTTGGATGTGTGTTTGGCTGCTGTGATTGCTCTGTGGAGAACAAAATGTCTTTTTGTTGCCATGCTTTGTGTTGTGCATTGAGTGTAATTAATACAGTATAGTTTACATCCACATATGGCTTCTGCTGTCAGATGTCAGATGTTACATATCGAGTCATGACGTGGTGAGAACACTTGATAGCAAGTATGTTCTTAGTAGCATACTAAGAACATACTAAATTCAAACATATTGGAGAACCTATTGAACAAACACAAAGCATTTATAAGTGCAGATCTGTGGTGAGACCTTTATAATGGTGGAGATTCATTGTAGAAAAATTAATCAATTTACAGAGAGGCAGATTGAGGCTAGCAAAATCCTAATGCTGCTTGCCGGATATATGATTTATTGTTTGTTAGTAGAGTATATCTATTGTGTTATATCTTGCTTCCAGATATCACAAGAGGGCTGTATACAGCCGTTTATTATGGCTAACATTTCCAATCCATTTGTGTTGGGCATCCAGTTTTATTTTTAACAGTGAGTACATTAAGGCACGGCCACTTAGATTCTAACTATGCTATGGTTGAAGTGAGTCACAGCTGGCGCAACAGGCTCCTGGTCCCAGCAGTTGGCAGGATGGAGCTTGGCATCCTCCTCCCAGTGCCTCTTCTCCTCCCTCAGTCCCTCTTCACCCCCTAAGCCAAGGGACAACCAGCAGATTGTTGAAGTAGGACCCTTCTGCCTCCCTCTAAGTCCTGACACTTCTTGTTTGGCAGTCTGGCAACTCACTGCATTTCATGGCCACCGTTCTAATTTGTTCAGTGTACACTTGGCACCGTTCTCCTCATATGAGGGAGATCTCCATAGTGCTCTCCGTTCGCACATACAGTGTGCTAATGCCCCCTATTCCAGTAAGCTCACCAAGCAAAACATTGGTTTACAAGGCAAAACAGCTGTGGTGGGTCTCCCTGCCAAGTTCCATAATGCACAGGTGTGCATTATCTGCTATGGTTTCCCCTGCTGAACGTTTGGATCGTATTTTGAGTTGACAGGTGGGGAAATTTTCAGGGAAAGAACACAATGTTGTTTCTGGTATATTTAGCCAATTAGTTACCATGTAATTCTGTATAGCACTGTCTGAAACCATTGCTCCTGAACTACAGTATCTGGATTCTTAATTGGCCTGCAACATTTCTGCCCATAGAGCGCCAAAGCCCTGATGTCACTCGCTCATTCCCTGGTTCATGGCGGTCATCTTAAAATAATCTTATCTAAGCATTGTGGTTCAAAGACAAAAAACTGCCAAGCCAATTTTGTCGGGGAGGTGCCTCTGCTCAGGCCCTCATATTTGATCTGGTTTGTTTCTAGTGAAATTCAACAGCAGTAACATTAGTGTTTCCTATCCATTTCATCCATTTTTATATACGTATCAGTGAATCGCTGATTTGCTTACTGTTCAATCACAGTTATGTTGAGGCAATCTAAAATTCCCCTATTGGGATTACAATGCAATTATAAATAACATGAACCTGTGGACTTAGTGCCCACTACCAATATTGGTTTTAGAATTTGGTACTCTATAGCAGAAAGAAAGAGACAGACAGACAGACAGACAGACAGACAGACAGACAGACAGACAGACAGACAGACAGACAGACAGACAGACAGACAGACAGACAGACAGACAGACAGACAGACAGACAGACAGACAGACAGACAGACAGACAGACAGACAGACTCCATAGCATTCTAAATAATACATATTACAAAACTATACATTTTGCAGACCACCTTTCTTTCTGGGTGCTAGCAGCTGCTCCCTCAAACAGCCTTCCAATATTGAAGAAAATCTAATCTTTGCAGCGTTGTGTGATATTGAGATGATCCATACAGATTGCTTGGTATGTAATTCCAGATGGGTACTGACCATGATTCAGATTTTCTTTTATCTTACAGCAGTTTCAATCCCGATTTAAATATAGTCCGCATTCCATCATACATCAGCCCTCCTCCAAAACAATGGCAACCATCACACTCCTCTCCTTCATCATCACTTGCTCATCTTCTCTTGCAAGTTACCAATTTAACCATGAACGCTTATTCTGGGCACACCATAATAGGTGAAGAATTGCATATCATCAAAATGTAGATTCTGCAAGGATGCAGTCTCTTCATGCACCCCATGTAAATGTGAAATCAGAGATTTTTATGTATTTATTTTAATTTTACTTTTTTTTGCAGTACTAACACAAAGTAGACATTTTGTGTTGACATAGAGAACCACTGCTTGTCATCACTTTATTGGCTTAGTAATGTGACGGAAAACACACACACACACACACACACACACACACACACACACACACACACACACACACACACACACACACACACACACACACACACACACACACACACACACACACACACACACACACACACACACACACACACACACTCTGATCCAAATCACCCAAACCACCCACACTGTAGGCTCTCAGACCTGATAGAATTCAGTACATAGTGCAGACTATAAGAATTTGATGAAAAAAGGAACAGGGAAAAAGGCAGACATCATGCCCCAGTGTTAATTGGCCGGGCATAAAACCTGTTTCTGCCAGCCAATCATAATCTGCCCCCTGTGGCTAACCTCCTCTTGATGAGCTGACTGTACAACCCAAGGTGCCCCGAGTGCTTCACGCTTTGATGATCTTTCTTTCCCCTGCCAGATTTGTCTTTTACCCCCTGCACTTTTCTTTGCCTTGCTCGTAATTTATTGTGCTCTCTCTCTCTCCCCTCTCTTCTATGTTGTCTGTCTGTGGATTAGGTAGCCAATAAGGCATGACAGAGTGCCAGAGGGAATTGGTAAATTGTGGGTATTGAGGTTTATTGGGGGGTAACAGTCGGAGAGAGAGAGGGGGGGGGATTCTAGAATCGGTTTATGCAGATGTATTATTATACAGGGAATTAACTGTTAAATGCGTGTTTGGTTGTGAATATTGGCATTTGCATGTGCAACAACAGAATAAGATGGAGAGCATAAATCATATTCATCCCCTTTTATCAGGAGGTATAGTTTGCATCTTGTTTAATCCCTGTGTTTTACTGCAGATTGTTTTATTTGACTTGCACATTAGTACATACAATACATATAGGATTACTTTCCTCACACCAAAGCAGTTAGATCCTCATCAAATTCCTCTTTTTGGAGAATAATTTGCAGCCCTTTTGGTATTCGAGAACCAGAGAAGTAGTTTTTCATTGTTAAGCCATTCATTAAGATTTAAATCAAGTTTGTGTGCTGCATTTTCATAGGCCTCAGGGGTTAGCATTATTAAAGTCCTCGTGCCACAGCCCTAAGTAACCTATTAAACATATTAAAGTTTGACACCAAACTCTCTTGCACCTTACAGTGGGA
>CM076972.1:29808792-29813792 GCA_039105355.1 Benthosema pterotum | reverse complement strand
CAGTATCTGACTCAGCAAGAAGGTTATCATGTCCCTGTAATGTGTTGTTCCTGTCAGGCAGCAACCTCTTATGTCCAATGTTAAACTTTTTGCCCTACAAAAGGGCTGCATACACTTTTTCAACCAGTGATTGGTCCGATATGTGGAACAAGATTAAATGAGCTGCTCCATTATTACGGTTATGGTTAGGATATGGTTTGAGGTAGATTGTTGTTGTTGGGGGCGGGGCAGTAGCTCAGGGGTAGAGTCACCAAATGGTAACCGCAAGGTTGCCGGTTCAATCCCGGGCTCCATCCGAATTAGTCTCGAAGTGTCCTTGAGCAAGACACTGTACCCCTAATTGCTCCGGATTCTGCTAGGAGGTACAGCGCCTTGCATGTTTTCCACAGCCATAAGTGTATGAATGTGTGTGTGAATGGGTGAATGTGATGCACAAGCAATGACAAAGTGGGATATATGATCTTCTACCAAGACTAGTTGCACAGGGGGAATAGCCTTGTATAGCCATACTTCACTGTGGAGTCTTATAGTCTTATCTCTGTCAGTATTCGATTTTTTTTTCTGCAATGTCCCGCCCCATTGTTACATATGGGGTCCTGATTGGTTATAGAGTGGTTGCAGACATATCTGGTTGGCTCATTACGATTTTGGCTGTGAAGTCCTCCCACAATTGAGAGGGATCCACAATATATCTGGCTGGGGAAATATGCATTGCAAAGGCAGACTTGGCTAGATATATGCAAGGCTATACAATAAAGATAAATGTCATGGTATACACTGTAATTAAAGATGTGGTGTGTGTGTGTGTGAGAGAGAGAGAGAGAGAGAGAGAGAGAGAGAGAGAGAGAGAGAGAGAGAGAGAGAGAGAGAGAGAGAGAGAGAGTGTAGTTCACTCTGTCGTCGTCCTAATATCAGTATGATTTCAGATGGCTGTAGGGAATAGCCTTAAATGTCACTGCAGAACAGGTGATCATTCAACAGAAAAACGTTTCTCTTTCCCCTTCCAAGCATGTGGTTCATCCACAGAACATAGTCTGGTCTGTTGTTCACTGCTCACACTATGACACACACTATAGCATTGTGGACTATGGCATACTATAATAGGAGATTAAAAAATAAATAATAAAATCCAAATAAAAGATAATTAAACACATAGATTTGATACCTACTGTAGGTGAAGTGGTCCTTTAAGTGGTTGCCACACCGAGCCTCACCAATTCCTCAGCAACAACTGTTCCTCAGCAACAAAGGACATGATGCTACCTGTGCGCTGCTATGTTCTTGTGTCACATAATTAGCTAATACTGAGACAAAGTTGTCTCGGCTTCTTGAGTACTGTACATCAACGGAATGTTGCTTTGCCTTCTCCATTGCTAGGCTCATTGCTACTCATCTAGGCTGCTTGCTTAGATGACAACTGTGCCGTGGCAACACGGTTTGTGTTAGAAACTTACTAACCACTTCACACAACTGCTCCGTAACACTGTCCATCAAAGCCCGTGCCAATGAAATCCCCTTTAGGCGACAGCTCATTAAAGCAGCACGCGCTATAGCCCACCTGTTGAAACAACGGGGGGTGTGCCGGTGTTGTGCTCTAATTGGCAGCGGCAGAGAGCTCTCTGCAGCATGGCCAGGTGGTTTAGAGGGACCCCTTTGTCTCCAGGGGTCACACGTTCATTTAGTTCATTGGCTTTGATGACCAAAGTGTCCATTTGCTGTCAGAGTTGCTTTGAGCGAGATAACGAGGCCCTGCCTGCTGGAGGCACGCACGCATGCCATGTCTGAATCTTAATCTGTACTCTGTAGCATGACACGTGGCTTGACAAGAAGAACAACTAGGCCCTATTCAACAACCTGGCACAACGTGATGCCTTGAAAATCAGTTATTTTTGGCATTGACGTTACGTACTGCACAGCGAGTACCAGGTATGTGATGGTCTTAAAGGATCTCTGCAAATGGGCCAATATTTCCCTTGAGTGCTATGAACAACCACTTCAGACATTTATTTTTTCTGTCAACGGTAGGAACTTTTCAGTGTGTGTGTGTGTGTGTCTGTGCCTTCATATTATGTTTGTGTTGGTGTGTGCCTGTCTAGACAGCATTGAAATTACACACTCGACACAAGGCCCCGCTTTGCGTTCGTCGCACCTCATCATTATTCCTCCTTCCTTTTTCTTTGCACGTCCACTCCTCTCCTCTCCTCCTCTCCACTCCTTCAGCCTCCATGTGCTTGTCTGTCATCCACCTCTTTCAACCTCTTCTGATCACACCCTGCTGTCCCTTTCATTTCTGTTTAGCTTCCTGAAAGTCGTCCATCTGCTGTCTGCTACAACCGCACTCCAAGCCCCTTCCTTCTTCCTGTTCTTCCTTCGCTTAACATTTTTGTCTCCATTTATGCACTGTTTTATCCACATCAGTGTACCACTAAATGTCTCCCATCATCGTTTATGATCCAATAACTCTCTCTCCCAACAATCTGTCTCTCTCCCCGTCCCTCTGTCTAAATGGGCATGTACCTAGTAATTGGTTTTTAACTGACATGATTTTCTATCCTCTCCTATCACTTTATCATGCCACTTTAATCACCGCTTATCAGCCAGGGAATGAGATGATTCGTGAAAAGCAGTGGGACTTTGACGGGGACAGTGTTTCTCAACAGGTGGCCCATGGTCCACTAGTGGACCAGCATGGAATGATTATAGGTGGTCCACAGGAAAATGTCTTGCAATGCAGTATATGGTGAAAATAAAATTGACATCGTTAACGGTGGGGCTTGTGCTTAACTCTGTGTAAATTCACGATCATTAATGGCATAACATCATAGTCACAAAATGACTATGCCATGCCTCTTATATTCTTTATGAGGAGGTGGGGCAGGGGGATGAGGGAGGAAGAGACAAACTGTCAGTCAGCATTATCAAAGAGAAAGAGAGAACAAAAGAGTGGATGAGAGATGGCAAGATAGGCAAGGGGATGAGAGAGAGAAGGCGGGTAGTCGAGGGTACAAAGATGAAGGGGAGATCAAAAATGCAAGCGCAAGGAAAGGATCTGGAAGTACATGGAAGAACATGCTAAAGCACTAAAGATAAGGAGCTGTGTGTGTGTGTGTGTGTGTGTGTGTGTGTGTGTGTGTGTGTGTGTGTGTGTGTGTGTGTGTGTGTGTGTGTGTGTGTGTGTGTGTGTGTGTGTGTGTGTGTGTGTGCATGTGTGTGTGTGCATGTGTGTGTGTGTGTGTCTGTCTTTGACAATGTAAGTCATTTTTGCAGAAATGCAAGAAAAGAAGAAAACTCATTTGTTTTGGAGGACGTAATGTTGTCAATCAGTGAGCCATTTTGAAAGGCCAACAGATTAAGTTTTTTTTTCTTCGCCCCATACAGCAATATCTCTCCATCAGCCGCTTCAAAACCCCTGCTCCATTACCTGATGTGTTGCCGTGAAATGAAACAACATTTAGGACAGATGGATGGATAAAGAAAGATAATCTTAGGCTGGTTTTATTGCTGCAGAATGTTCAGACGTTTCTTTTGTAACGGGAGAGAACACGATCCATAATAGGGGAGAGAAAGAGAGATAGAGCTACAGGTAGGCAACAATATACCGTACCAACAGGAAATCTTTAAAACGGTGAAAATGTAAACACTGTTATCTTGCCCTGTTGCTGCACTCAACAGTTCTAAATGCATCCATTCCATTGTAAGACACATTTAAAGCCCGACATGGAAAACAGGTCTGTTATCTCCCAACTGTATGGGAGTGGATGTTGGTCTCTGTGAGAGCCAGCAAAAGCAATGCTCGACTGTGGTGGTCGTCGCAACGGTTTTATAACCGCCGCGGCCGTTTTGGATGACAATCGCAACTGTTTCGCATAACAGTCGACTGTTTTGCATAACAATCTACGGTTATAACAGTCAACAGTTTTCCCTACTAAACCAAAGTCTAAACAGAGACCAAAGACCTCAGTAAAACCTATGCCTGAACCTAACCTTTACCCTCGACCTTTATGCAAAACGGTCTACTGTTATGCCAAACAGCCGTGACTGTTATGCCAAACGGTCGACTGTTATGCAAGACCGCCACAACGGCTCTAAAACCGTCGCGCTGGCCATCGCGGTCAAGGATTGCTTTCGCCCCTCCTGGATAATTTGTTTGCTCTGACCCAAACAATTCCCTCAATAAGTGTGTTTGTGTTTCTGTGGTGTTTTGATGGGTTTGTTTGGCAGGAATTCAGGACTAATGGGTCTGTGAAAAACACACGCATACTGCAAGCACGTACGCGCACACACCAACTGGTGAGGTGTTTGTGCATTTACAATGGTGATTGTGGTGAATGCAGAGATCCTTAATCTCTGCCCAAGGCACAATGTGGGATGAGAACTGCAAGTGGAACCATGCTCAGAATTATGTCTGCATTCTGAGTAACAGAAGAGTTATTGATTTATTTTTAGTGTTTTGTGTGTGCATGTGCGTGTGTGTGCGTGTGCATGTGCGTGTGTGTGTGTAGTATAGTAAAAATAATAAAATTAATACAGTATAGCAACATATACCATTGAAGCCTGCACCCATGCAGGTTATTATTGTGACACCAATCAGTGTCACTGGAAATATGACTGTCTGTGGCACAGGGAAGTGTATTCCAACATCATAAACATTTGCAGCAATAGCTCCTGAGCCAAAATGCCAGTGTGCACACTGCGCAGTTGGTAATACTATACTAGATTTCACAAACACAGTTATGTCAAACTTTATCACATAATTTAATTTCCACTGTATATTTGTTGGTCTCCTAACATGAGACATCTTCAAACACTCTTCCCCTAGAGGCTGGAGCAATGATAAAAGTGCGTTGCAGCAAACACGACAAAAAAGAGACTTCAGTAGTGACATGAGTGCAACCGTAATGGTCTGAGCCACGTTGTGCCCCGTGGCACTGCTCTTTAATGAGGAACGATGTTGTGTTCTTGTGCCGTTTGTGGTGGAGGTTTATTCTTTTTGATAATTG
>CM076972.1:29701292-29803792 GCA_039105355.1 Benthosema pterotum | reverse complement strand
TCGGTGTCAGTAACCATTTATGTTCATCTTGCTCAGTGTGAATTTGTCTGAATCCGAGTCGTACAAATACAATTTGAGCAGCAAAAACCCACTGTAGTGCTACAGCAGCCGGAGCAAAGGAAGGAACCGAGCGCCACAGCGAGGGCTTGCAGTGACTGCACATATAACGTTCAGTATAGCCAAGTCATTTATCTTATATCTGATTCAAACAAAACACAATTATAATTAAACGCTGTGGCAAATTGCTTTTGACATGAACAACAGCACATAGCAGCTAAGTGTTTTAAATGTAGCTAACAAGTTAAAAGCCGTTCAAGGGCTACGAGGTCTGCTTGCCATGGGCTCCATCGTGATTAAATCAGTTTCTGCATTTGCATTAGGTTTGAAAACAATTACAAATTGCTCTGGTTTAATTTGTTATTTTCAACCGTAACTGGGAGTGAAATTCAATCAGATATGGTGACATTTACTGTGAATTCCAATGTGAGTTGGAGTAGGCACACTCATGGCTATAGTTCATACAAATTACATGGTATGTGCTAGCAGGAACATAGAGGAACTGGAAAGGGAAATTACATTTGTAGACATAAGACAGTATGTGGAAAACCCATGGCATGAGTACAATAAGCACAACTTATAAATAATAATAGTGTGTGTGTGTGTGTGTGTGTGTGTGTGTGTGTGTGTGTGTGTGTGTGTGTGTGTGTGTGTGTGTGTGTGTGTGTGTGTGTGTGTGTGTGTGTGTGTGTGTGTGTGTGTGTGTGTGTGTGCGTGCGTGCGTGCGTGCGTGCGTGCGTGCGTGCGTGTGTGTGTATTCACAACATTTTTTTTTTCAATTGACGCCTATATTCTGTGTCGAACGCACGAAGCACATGTTTGTCCAATGCATTTTCTATGGAGACATGTTAATGCGGAGACGTGCGTGTGTGTGAGATACGTGCGTGGTACACATACATGCTGAACAGGATTTGCAACCTGAAGGTTCCAAGAGGTGTGATCAGTGTCATGTCTGTGTCATGTCTGTCCAATGCATTTTCTATGGAGACATGTTAACTCAGATTTGTCGCACGAAAGTCACACGCCTAATGCGTTTAACGCATAATTTGACACTTAAGTTGTATAAACCTTTTGAATATGGCACTAATCACACCTTGTAAGAGTATAGTACATGTGCGCATGTGTGTCAGTAATGATTTATGTCCATCTTGCTCAATGTGAATATGTCTGAATTGCAAGTGAGAAGAGATTTACATTACAGTGCTTACATCCTCGTGTGAAAGTCTTAAACGTATTTGAACGGCGATAATGGACCCATAACAATCACACTTTGCAAATTGCAGAGCAATATTTGGAAGATGGAGGGAGATAGCAATGAGATAGACGTAGGGAGTATTAAAGAGATGGTGGACTACACTAGAGAGAGGAAAATGGCACTCACATTCCATGTTTCATGACTGTAGGTATAATTTTCACTTCATTACATGCCTCCTGGTGGCACTTCTGGTGGCACTGGCTCCGTGCCAGTGCCACCAGGAGGCATGTACTAATGCATGGTTTTGTCTTGGACAGTAAAATCTAAAGACCATATTGAGTTTTTGAATAAGCAGAGAGAATCTCAGTATTCCCAGTTTATGTGATGCACATCGCCCAGTTGGCCCTATGCCCAGATGTATTTTTGCCCAGTTGTCTGGTGTGCCCCCTTGGTTTTTGTGCCCACCTGACCGGTTACCATCTTGACCACCTCCCTTTCCTTATTTCTGTCTCCATTTACATGTTCCATCACCCGGTGTGGTAAATTGTCACAGTCGTGGCGCCTGTAAGAAGACGTAAATGGTACATGGTTAAATGACAGTAAGAGCAAGAGGCCTATACGCACAATAGCACACACTAGACAATACTTACACAAACTACTAAAGGTCAATGCAAGCATGCGCACACTCACCCAGGGAACCTTCATTTACACATGCCGTAAAAGCATCTTATTAAAAGTCATTTCTCGGATGCGCTCCACCCAACACTGCTTTCAAACCTTTTACGCTCCATTATGCATGCTTACACTTGGAGTGCTAAATGTTGTCTCTTGCACATCACATTGCACACTGCATTTTTGTGAAGGTATACCAGTGCACACATGTTCAAGCATTTCTGTGTGTGTGTGTGTATGTGTGCGTGGGTGTGCGTGCATGCAGGGGTGAGCGTATGGCTCATTGTTCTGACTTGCAACCCCATGTGATTGTGGTCTATGACAGTGTGGCACATGGTGTGGGGCAGATTACATTGCAGACATCGGAGTGGCTAAAAGCCCCCCTGTGCTCCACAGGCTGCCATCATTACTTAGAGCGTAGCCCGCTTCAACCAGTGTCACTAAACTTGGGGCAGTGGCACAGTGCCTTATGGGGCTTTTTACTTCACAACTACTTGTCCCACTTCTAACATCCAAGCGGTGTGCTCGTGCGCATGTCCGCATGCATGCATGCATGCGGACACACAGCAACATGCACACACGTGCACGCACGCACGCACACACACACACACACACACACACACACACACACACACACACACACACACACACACACACACACACACACACACACACACACACACGTTTTTATTGCTCCTCCACCCATATTACTTTGCATTAATGTGTGTGGCATAACTGCTAATTAGTAACTTGATAAGAATTCTAAGTATTCATAACTTCCTCCTGGGGCATTAAAAGGCCAGTGAATCCAAGTGATTCCTCCTTTGCATAAGCGTGCAAGGCTGTCCAGGCTAGTGCAAGTGATGTGGCACAGATTGTTGAGATGGCTAAGGTGCTGAGATTGTTTTTATTCATAACATTATTAACAGTGCTTTGTTAAAAGCAGTACTTGGCACAACATTTGGATCTCACAACTTGAAAAATAGATGTAAAATGCTAGCCTTAGCTATCGTGAGCATCATAGGATAAATGCGTAAGTCATTTTTTATGATTTTTGTATAATAGCAGGGTGATGGAAGGATGATAGAAGGGTGATGCAGCAGCCCCAGTGCACCTGTAGGCAGAAATCTCAATTTCGCCAAAAATGTTATATCGTCATATCGTTAGCCTCATTTATCCTATGAGGCTAACCACTAATGTTGGTAGAGGCTAAGGCTAATGTTGGTACAGGCTTATAAAGCTAATTTCAAGGTAATGACAATGGAAACAAAAACAATAATAAGCAAATAAATAAATAAATAAATAATGCTGAAGAATAGAAAACATTATTCTTCCCACAAAGTCACAAACACTAAAACAAAAGCACAAACTTAAGCTAACCAAAACAATTATCCCAAAAATACTAAATTGCCCAGTACAGAGCATGGGTCAAGTACCTGCTTAAAACTGGACTCAATTTGACTTTCAGATAATGCTGATCCCTGGGTGGGAGAAAATAATGCATCCAATTTCAAAAGACACAACAGCTGCGATTAAACATTGATTCAAATGAAAACCACTCAAAAGCACAGCTGGCCTCAAAGAGAGAAAATGTGGGCCTGTTGAAAAACCAATATATCTGACATCACAATGCAGCCCACCTTGCTTTCCATACTTTATTCTTGTTAAATTGTAAATAGCACTTTTTATTGTTATTTGGTCTTACTGAGCATTTAATGCCAACCTGACAAAGTGGAGGTAAAGTAATGGGCGCGAGGCCAGTTAGCTCAATGGACCCATTTGACTTGTCATTGTCATGACTTATCATTGTTCCTTTGCAATACTTACTGTCATTATTTAAACAAAATGTGTTTCTGTCACATAGTCCTGAGACATGCATGCTTGCACTATCCTTCAATTGCTAATCTGCTGCTGTTGGCAGTAGCCAACAGTATACAGTATAGAGCAGGGGTGGCCAACCAGTCAGAGCCCAAGAGACACTTTTTACTGTGTTACTGCAAAGTCAAAAACATATTTTTGCCCCCCAAAATATTCTTTTATGTGGGAGAAGTGGAGGGACTGTGCCCCCACTACACGCCTGATGACCCCCCCACACACACAGACACACATTTACTCACAACACATTTACGACTTTATGTCCACATAATTTGAATTATAACAGACTTACGTACAGACAAACAAACACTATCAGTGCAGTCATAGTCAAAGAACAGTCAGTTATAAGTTGCATATTTAGGCAGAATAATACTGTTGACATACTTGTCAATCACAATCATGAGTAAAGCTCTTCCATATTGTTTCGCTGTAATAGGATACACCGAATCACATGCCTCTGCCATCAGCTGAGTCTAACAAGTTAAGACAGTGTTGACAGTTACATTAACTGTGAAATTATTATATTATCGGTAAATTAAGAAAGTTTCAATCTGTCGGGAGAATTTTGTAATTCCGTATTTGTTCTTGTAATGAAATGATGAGCATTAATTAAATGATGAGAGTTAATGATGAGCACGTTTGTATTTTTACTCATAAATGCTTAAGTTGACAGCGTTGTACATGTCATGCTTGACAGTTTAACATTAACACTTGGATCAAAATGGATCGCTTGTAGTTGACCAATGACCATCACTATGAAAACCCTCAACCATCAAATGATCTATATAGCAACTGTGCATTTGCCTTAATTCACTCGCCAACATTTACAGCGCTATTAAATCACTTTGTCAGCCCCTTGTTCTCAATTATACAGCTGGCTTCTCAGCGTGTGTACAGCTTCAATGATAAAGCAAGATGTCACTGTATGATTTAGTTTGTGGGAAGCCTATCTGGGCAGGAGACTCCATTCCACAGCCAAACAACCACATCACCCTGGATGAGTCTGTCATTCAGCCCTCTGTGGCATTAACCTACACTCAAGTAAATTAACACACTGAATCAAAAGTAGGCTTATACAGTATGCCAAAAGTGCATGCAGATACACACACACACACACACACACACACACACACACACACACACACACACACACACACACACACACACACACACACACACACACACAGACACACGCAGTGCGCACACAGCTTGGCTGGATGAGCCTTTTATCCCATTAACCTCTACTTAAGCAGAAGCCCTATTTTACAAATGTTGACATGCACACACAGTTGCATGCATACACACACCCGTGCACGCATGCATACACAAACCCATGCATGCATGCACACACTCACACACACTCTCTGGGTGTTTTGAGTAAGAACTATTTAATTCATATCATATCATCGGGATGGCAGTGGAGTCTTCGAATCGGACATTTTTCCACTGTTTCTCCACTGTCAGCATGTGAATGTGTGCATGGATGTGTGAATGTAATGCGCTGTAATGCACGTTGGAGAAAGTCCCTATACAGTATGTGTAAATGCTAACTTGGGCATGTGTCCCCCATATGACCCGACGTGTGCACTGCAGTGCATGAGTGGAGCCGAACAACCGCGAGTGTCTGTGCACTGGTCTGTGGAGGATGCACTATATCTCTGTGTAGGGGGAGTGCATGTGGGCACCAGCTTCCCCGATTGGCAAATCCGACCTGTCAACGTAACTATAATTGCCCAAGCTTTGCTTAATGTTGGCCAATATCAGCGGCAGGGTGTGTCATGTTACGTAAGGTGCAAAGGCTGGGCTCACGGGTGAAGGAACCTGCACTAACGAAATCATGTACAGTACATCAGATAAGACAAGTATTACAAACGGAGTGAGGCGTGCATTTCCAACTTGCACCGTTTCCATGTTGCATGGTTGGCCTGGTACTCTGAATGTACCATGTACAATTATGTGGTTTTGACTGAGTGCATGCTTTCATCTGAGTATCAGGGTAACCTACACGGTTTTGCATTTCGTCTGCTCAGTGTTAACATGCAAACGGAACTGGGCCTGTCTTTCATCTGGGAATAGCTCTTTTACATAGATGATTGGTGTTTGCAAGAAGTGTACCTTTCAAAGCAACAAATCAGGGGTTTAACAAACCCCAGCAACCCTGCTTTTTTCTGTTCTGAGGATTAAAATAATGAAGGTGGAACTGAGCTCTTGATGTTAATGAGCTCCTCTCAGTCAGTGTGTGACTATGAGAAAGATGAGAGAGGAACAGTAACAGTTTGCTTTTCAATTACGTTCCCTGGCAGGATTTGGCCTTTACAAGTCCAATTTGTGGACAGTTACGTCATGTGGGAGTTGTTTGTAAAGGGGCTTTTGAAATTTAAATGGCTGTTTATTACAGTTAGGACCGAATGTATGCTGTGAGGCTAGAATTTTGCTGACATTATAATATGTATGTTTCTCAATGATTAAGTTGATACTTGAGCGTTAGTTATGAGTGCCCTATGGCTCCCTAAATATATTCTTG
The DNA here is from genome assembly GCA_039105355.1 of Benthosema pterotum. Classification (NCBI taxonomy): domain Eukaryota; kingdom Metazoa; phylum Chordata; class Actinopteri; order Myctophiformes; family Myctophidae; genus Benthosema; species Benthosema pterotum. The sequence goes on along the minus strand of CM076972.1, from coordinate 29,797,469 downwards.
TGAAAATAGTGTCCTGTTTAGTGTTTTGATACTGCGATAGTCAGGTCTTAAAGTGCCTTTTAACTCCTTAATAGATTTCCCACGCGTTTTGGCGTGATTGATTATTCTGTTGTCTACTCATCACGCAAAAATGCATGTTGTACTTGTTTATCTATAAGCAGGGGTGCACATAACTATTTTGGTCCAGTACTCAGAGGAGAACCTGGGGATGTTACTTGGTGCTCCCAAAATGCGGCGACCCGCATCGCCGGGCCCTGGGAGCCCCTTTTTACCACTCCGTACAGCCTGATCAATGTACAGTATTACAGTACAGGGCGATAGTTTGGGTGTTGCCATAGTGGCTAGCCTAGTAGTAGTACTACTACCTGCATACTACATCCATTAAAAATACTAGTATTTTAGACTTAGTCAGAACTAGTTAGAATTATTTCATTTTCAAGGCTTTTTACTGGCCCAGTCGGACAGTCATTATGAGCCCCAGCTGTGTGGTGCTCAAAGGAGCTTTCCACCCCTGGATTGACAGCTCATTGTAGGATTTTTGGTGCTCCTGAGCACTGGAGCACCACTTATGTGCACCCCTGTCTATAAGCATAGATTAACTTGCTGGCCACCGTCTCAAAAGGTATTTTAGGTGTTGACGTAACTACAAAACACAGAAAACACCTCACAAACTTTACAACTATAATTGATAAATTATATCATTTTAAATGCATTGGCAGGGTAGTATCTATAACAGCAATATTTACTGTTATAGGCCAATTCCTAAGCATTTTATAAATAAGAAACCAAATATGCATATCATGTCTTCAATATACTTATTGGCGCACAACAGATTTGCTTGACTTGTCTTAATGAATTTCGTTTGTTTATACAATGAATAATTGTCAAATATTACTCCCATGAAGCTGTTCTCAGCAGATGGATTACACTTTCATATAACATTTCATATTCCTCATAGGATGTCACAGCTGCATAGAACATTTCAAGCTACTTGCATAGTTTATATTATGGTAATTCAAATTCTTGTTTGCTTTAATAACCATCCGCCAAATTATCCACTAACTCTGTCAGGCTGAGAAACCAGAGGTTTATGAATAGTTCTCCTTGTTGCATTCAATGTAGTTTGAAATGACCATTGTGTTTTGACAGTGCAAACATTACATTTTAGGGGATTTCCTGGTCATGGCAAAACTTTGTATGTTGTGGATCCCTTGTATTTTACGTGTTCTATATGCACCAGGGCGTGTCCAATAGAGAAAAGTGTATTTGAAGCGGGTAAACGCTTCCCCCTCTATCCAATCGATTTAGTGGAAGCCATAATTCGGTAGGATCGTACCAATAGTGGCTTAGTAGAAAATGTGAGATATAAAACCGATGCTGGCAGAATAAAAATGAGGATAGAATAAAGTTTGGTTAAAGGATAGTAGTGGACTTAATACTGAATCGTGGGTGTTTTAATAATAAAACAGTTAGCCTGACTCCAGTCAGCATGTTGAAGAAACAGTTGAACGGCTGAACAGCTTCAGACTTATCCCGCTATTCATTTTACATGAATGTAGAAAGAGTCTTTTGGATTATAGAGTTTAGATACAGTCGATGGTTTCCAATTGTATAACACCTTACATCCAAAGCACTTTTCAATGTGCATTCATCAGTTGGTACTCTGTTCTCCGGGGATGAAGGAATGTCCATAGCTGAGTGGCTAGTCTGGGAAATGGAACGTCACCGGCCGCCCTGGTTGGCCTATTAAAGGAATACACTGTGAAGACCTTTGTAGTTGAATTCCTTCACAGTGAGTGAAGAATCAACAAAAAAGAAGAAACTACTTGATTGAGCTATTGAAATTGAAATTCCTTTAATGGTATCGATTGGCTGCTTTTAATATAGTTAAATAGGTTATGGGAACATGTAGTTTAAGGCTTGTGCAAGAGCACTTGACAAAAATACCCCACCAGAAAGAGAAGAGAAGAGAAATTCTAGGCCATTCCATATCTGTACTCAATCTGTTTTCCCTTTCATCTTAACGGCACACCTGGGTCCCCCTGAACTCACATGATCAATACAGACCAGCTATAGTCTGTCTTATGTCATCTCTCTCTCTCTCTCTCTCTCTCTCTCTCTCTCTCTCTCTCTCTCTCTCTCTCTCTCTCTCTCTCTTTCTCTCTCTCTCTCTCTCTCTCTCTCTCTCTCTCTCTCTCTCTCTCTCTCTCTCTCTCTCTCTCTCTCTGTTAAGGCGCTTCAGTCAGTGTGTTTTATAGCTATACGTAATAACAAATTAAAAGTATTAACAAGAGCATGTGACCAAATAATATCTGCATTAAGTCCCATGGAAGGATATGTTTTTACCAGCGACACAGTCGACAATTTCCACCCCATGGCCACATTATACTGTACTGTATTATGCAGTGACCGTTTACATAAGCTCCAGTAATGGTGTGGAGCAATGTACAATATGACACCTTGCATCATACAATGGCTGCAGAGTGATGCTATACAGTCCCTAAAACACCAGTCACAACATTGTGCAAGAGTTAGACAATATGCACTCCTCTGTGTTGATGCATTTAAAGTGGTCCTTGCTGGTGGTTCACAGATGAAGCTTTTTAAAACAAGTTATCTAACAAATGAAAACAACATTATTTGCCCATTCACATCACCTAAAAAAAACAAAACAAAACAAAAAACACGGTTGCTGTTTTTTCTCTTGTTGCTTATAGAAGTTCAGCTTTTGGGGGGCTGGGGGAGTAATGGTCTTTTTCTGTCTTTTGGCTGTGAGCTGGAATGGGCAGGGTTTGTCTCTGTCAGGATTGATAAGGGAAGCTGCTTCCATCCCTCCCTTATCTCGTCTGCTCAAGGCTAATATCCTTTCTGTTTTTTTTTTTCTGCAATTCGCTCATCACCACACTTTGTTGTCTGGCGGATGAGGCCGAGCTACACCCCCCTTCTCTCTCTCTCTCTCTCTCTCTCTCTCTCTCTCTCTCTCTCTCTCTCTCTCTCTCTCTCTCTCTCTCTCTCTCTCTGTCTCTGTCTCTGTCTCTGTCTCTCTCTCTCTGTCTCTTTCTTTCTTTCTTTCTTTCTTTCTTTCTTTCTTTCTTTCTTTCTTTCTTTCTTTCTTTCTTTCTTTCTTTCTTTCTTTCTTTCTTTCTTTCTTTCTTTCTTTCTTTCTTTGGGAATTTATCTTCTTTGTATACACTCAAACAAAAACAACACAAAAGGATAACATAGTTACATGCTACAGGCTCATTTGTGTCTGCCATACCGACTTGGTGACACCATGGGACCTTCTCTATAGTGGTTTTCGACCCTTTTCATATGAAGGTCTATTGGGTCGTTTGTACAGTCCACCATTTGATGAGCTTTAACCTCTCAGACTCCAAACTATAGTTGGATAAGACCAGGCTTGGAATTCCATCATTCTCGGGGCAAGGCCACTTGGCCTTTAGTGTCGCCAGCTTTTTGAGGGCACAAAGGCCGAGTGCCAGAGAATGAAGACCATCAATTAAAACAATAATTATTTTGGCCAATATTTGGTTCCTGTCATGCACGTTTTTGATTTAATATTGAGAATGGGGGGGGACAAAATTGGTGAACGTGCATATACTTTTTAAATATTCCTAAAAAAAAAAAAAAAAAATGAGTGCAGTCTGCAAAGCTGAAAACAGTACATGGACAAAAGTGTTTATGGTATACACAATTTAAACCTTGCATAACTTAAGTAACATGTCAATGACTTAAATATTAACAGCATTAGTGGGACAAACGTCTATATTATACCTATGCAATATACATGGCTGAAGCTGTGGTAAGACAATAGCAGTTATTGGCAATGATATTGATTCTGGTTGGTTCCATAGCCTCTAGGGTTGGTATCATGCAGGGCTATTAGACTGGCAGTACATTTACTCAAGTCCAGTATTAAGTACATTTTCCCCCTGGTACCCATGCCAGGGGTGAAATTCTGCCAGAGAAGTGTGGAGCATGGCTCTGCTAAAACATTCAAAGGCGGAGCCCTGCTCTGATAAAGGAGAATTCTACGCTAGAAGCCTTTCTTACCTGTATTTGCAGGTGATTAATATCCAATTAAGAGCTCCAGTTGTTATGTGGAAAAAAATCTTTCCCCCACCCCACCATGAGCTTAGAAATGGCTTGCGAGACGCCTGAACCATTTCTCTTTTAAGAAACAGGGCCAATTCACAGGATATTAAATAACCGGCCATTGTGCCAGTGCCACAAACACAGAAGGAAACATATTCTACTACCATCAGACTGAAACACACATTAAGTGTTATTTGAGTTCACTAACATAGTGGCACACTGTCATTCAGTGTAATGATCCGATGTTGTTAATGTCCACTATGCTGCACAAAGATAGATGTTTTTCTCTCCCCTCGGCTCGCAGAACCCGCGTCAATGTGCGCATGCATGCGAGAAGAACGGCGCAGCCAGCCCAGTTCACATGGCAAGATGGAAATCTTCCTGTCACATGCTCACATCCGCCTGTATGTGTGAGGGCAGACTGCTGGGTGTGTGCTGATGCTTGGACATTGGGCTCTGACAGTGCTTAATTTGTAACTCGGGAGGTGCCGGAGCGCACCTCACGCACATGCACGCGTGCTGCGCGCGCGTGCACGTGCGTGCACGTGCGTGCACGTGCGCGCATCCGCGCACCGAAAAACATGCGCAGAAAAGTCGATTTTTGGCGGAAGATTATTGTGTGTGCGCGTGCGTGCACGCATGCGTCTCTCTCTCTCTCAGACACACGCAGCATGTGTGTCAGAGAGAGAGAGAGAGAGAGAGAGAGAGAGAGAGAGAGAGAGAGAGAGAGAGAGAGAGAGAGAGAGAGAGAGAGAGAGACGCACTATGGCACACACACTTTGTAAAGAGCCGATCCACAAGCTCAAATGCGTCGCGCAGTGTGCTTGTGCTGCTTCCTGGGTACCTTTTAATCATTATTATAGCGATCATATTCCACCGTGTCTCGCGAGGGAGGGGGACACTGCCGTAGCCAGGAAATTATCAGTGGTGGGGCATTCATGTTTTCAGGGGGGGCAATATTTTTCAAAGTTCCTCACCAAAGTTGCATATTAAGCACACACTCACATACAGAACAAATAAACATACAGTCATGAAACACGATTGCACTACGACAAAGCACTACCATAAAATAAATAAAATGAAAAATATAGTTTGTCAGTGTCTCTGAAAAACTAGTCTTGCAAACATGACACTAGAGTAGCAGACCATCAGAATCGCCACTTAACTATCAGCATTGATTTCCCAATAGTTGTCATGTTTTACACGTGTCTAAAAGGGCTTTTATTTATTTGCGCTGGCCTCTTTGAAAACTATAGCCCCGTTGTGCGATCTCTCAGCTTCGATGGCAATGCTGTCTGCAGTGGTCGCGCAACAGAAAATACTATCCAGCACGTTCGGTTTCTGACCCCCCAATGTCGCAACTCTACTAGATGGCATGATTCTACCCAGAGCAGCCTGGGCAGAGTAGCTATGTAGGCCTGGAGTACAGACAGAGCACGCTAACACCGTTCACTTCATGGAGCAAGGGGGACAACAAACAGCTCATTTGAGGCTACTCACCACAGCTCGACGTGCTGCCTTATAAGCCATGCATCCGCCCGTATCGGGCTTTAGAAAACGGCTCTGCTGTCATTATTTATCAAACCGAACGCAGTCCTTGGTAAAAAGGCAAAGTTTTCTTTTCCCTACGTGTGTTTTGTAAACAAGCGGCGGTGGACGCCATGACAGGATCTCGCTCAACTGCATGGAGGGAGGAGGGCCCATGCTGCAGATCCGTTTCCTGTCCTAGTCTGTGCAAATGACAAAACTAGTAGGCGGGCTTTAAACAGGATCTCAGCAATGAGCAGTAAATAGACACCATTATCCCTTTGGCCGCGTCGGCGTCGCAAGGGAAACTTTCATATTAAGGTGACGGGTACTGGGCAATCTGGACTGGGGGGGCACAAAATCTAATCAGGGGGGCATTGCCCCCTACTGCCCCCCGTAGCTACGGGTATGGAGGGGGAGACGGTCAGCCGGTGGGAGTAGCAGCAGCAGCCCAGCCAGATCAGCCCAGCAGGCAACTGGGAACTGTGTGAGACTGAGCTGCGAGCGACCAAATCCCTCCCCGACTCTCGATAAACATCCCATAGCTGGGAAGGCTCGGCGGCCTCAGCCAATAGAGTGGTATCCTCAGAGTAAGGTGGTATCCTATAGCAACGACTGAAATGAACGGGGATGGGATGTATTGGCTGGATTGCTACTGATATCTCCCGGATAGGCCTCTGCAGGTGGGGGAGCGCCACCTGCAGGTGGGGGAGCGCCACTGACAGCCCCCGGAATGCATGTGGAGCAAGGCGGAGCAGCGCTCCGCCTGGCTCCGGCAGAAATTAACCATTGGGCTCTGATCAACATGGCATGTGTCTTGAGTGCACAGGGTTTGATGAGGCCAGATCAATATATGGAATGTCAGAACATGTCAGCATCCATGTGACAGCAGGGCAGTGGCTTGAGTGTACAGGGTTTGATGAATGCCAAGATATGGCCAGGCCTTCATTTTTGAGCCTGTTGAGAGTTTTAGTTTTCTCAGACCTCCATTTCAAGGGAGCACAGAACACAGAATTTTAACATGTCCACACCACATCTCTAAGGTATATTAATGACATAGTAAAATGTTGAAAATGGGTAGAATTCCCCTTTAAGTAATACGTTGCTGCTGCCATTCAGGAAAACAAAATAGTCACTCTCTCTATCTGTGTCTCTGTCTCTCTCTCTCTGCCTTCTACCTTTCTGATAGAATGGCATGGAATGTATGCGCGTGCACACGAGTGCACGCGCGCATACACACACACACACACACACACACACACACACACACACACACACACACACACACACACACACACACACACACACACACACACACACACACACACACACATACATATATATATGCAGACACATTCAATAAGAGTGATTTCCACCCTCTGAATGATGCAGAGGGCAGAATGGGATCACCACGCTAGATTTCACTTCATTCCAATAAGTTTGCAATCTTATTTCCTGTTTGCCTCGCCCTCCCTCTCCTGGTGATGGTTTCTTTGGCATGGGTCGCCCTTCCCAGCGTATTTACTGGGGAGATAAATTGTTTTTTGCTGCATGGCCTGGTGTGGTGAGGAGGCCTACGTGCCATGTAATGGATGCAAACACAGGGCTGCATTCTGAACACAGGCTGCTTGAAAACAAATGCATATCTCAGCAGCAACAATAGCACACACACACACACACACACGCACGCACACACACACACACGCACGCACGCGCGCACACGCACACACGCACACACACACATGCTCACACTCAATGTAGTCGTTCCCATATCCACCCACTTGGCTGTACATGCAGGCTCTATCTCTGTCACCCAGACTGGCAGACACACTGTGGAGAAAATGGAAAAAGGACTGGTGCTGTACCCGTGTGTTGGGAAGGAAAAATACTTACATGCATACATTACGTGTCTGTGCGACTAGTGCGCGCATGAACTGGAATGCAATAAATGGAGTGCGTGCGTGTGTGCTTGCTTGTGTGCATGTGCGTGGTGCGTGTCTTAATGTATTGCGTGCATGTGTTTGTGATAAACGATAATTATATGCATATATACTGTAAATATAAACCAGAAAAAGTGCTCCTTGGAGCACTGGTCTCCTCCAGGTCAGTAGGCTGTATTATGGTATATGTTGCCCTTGAATTTTTATGGCCACCTTACATGGGTCCAAAGCTTGCATCTGTCATGATTAGAATACCGTATTCACCATATACTCACAATAGACAGTGTCACCTAATAATTACCAAAATTATTTGCATTGGTTTTGATGTCATTGTGGAATTGTGCAGTATATAGGTATTGTAGCTATGTAGTATTATTATTATGTATGATGTGTCCATATTGCATCCTGTCATATTATCAAGTGAACATTGCAGAGCCTTGTGTCATTGTCATTCTGTTCCATAGTACACTGTGCCCTCCATGCTGCGTTACTCCCAATCACTTTGCTACACACAAATTAATTTCATGGATGCTTCTTTTGGAGATTGCCAATTATGACAAAAGAGAGAGAGACTGTGTGTGTGTGTGTGTGTGTGTGTGTGTGTGTGTGTGTGTGTGTGTGTGTGTGTGTGTGTGTGTGTGTGTGTGTGTGTGTGTGTGTGTGTGTGTGTGTGTGTGTGTGTGTGTGTGTGTGTGTGTGTGTGTGTGTGTGTGTGTGTGTGTGTGTGTGTGTGTGTGTGTGTGAGTGAGAGGGAGAGGATAACTAGACTGACTGATTGACTTTAAGAAATGCTGACTCTGTCTAACTGGAGAATTTCAAAATGTTTTTTGAGCGGTGCTAAGCACTCACAATAACAGGTTTTGTGTGTAGGTCTGTCTGTTCGTTAACCATGTACTAGGTATGCCCAATTGCCCATGCACAATATCAACACTGCATAAAGGCAACGGTATTACTACATCTATATATATATATATATATATATATATATATATATATATATATATATATATATATATATATATATATATATATATATATATATATATATATAATATATATATATATAATGATTGATATCGACTTGCAGCTTTTTTCTGCTAATTTCATATATTATATGGATATCGTAGTATTTGGCATAAATACAGAGATATGACATTTTGTCCTTGTTATTGTTCTCTTCTCCCATGGGTCAAAAGTATATTGCCATTTGTAATGTGGAAGTCATACAGTGAATATAGTCAAATACAAATCCGCAAGTAAAGCGCAGGAAACATCACTACTCACATACTGTATTGGATACATGGTCCTATACCTCACCAGTTAATACTGTCCACCACTGGTCAGCCGACTAATTGGAGCATGTTTATTTAGGTAGACTACATGCTTACTTCCCTAACAAATGTCTGTCTGCCCACTGCATAATTGTACATTATGTGCACAATACACTAATACACTGTACATTGCATGCACACACGCACATACACACTGCATACATTTATATTTTGCAATACCATCCTTAAGCCCTGCACATGCTATGTTGGATATGTATAAACACACACACACACATAGTGGAAAGCAATGGGAGGAATCGATTGCAAATCTGATTAAGAACATGCAATGGATGCAGTGTTGTAGTGGATATATTTGCACACACTTCCATGTGGACGCACACACACACACACACACACACACACACACACACACACACACACACACACACACACACACACACACACACACACACACACACACACACACACACACACACATTATAATATTTTCAGGGAAGCAGCAATATGTCTTGATACAGTACATAAATGCCTACAGTATGTAATGTCAAAATGACAAACCTCATAGAGTCTACATGGTATGCATTATTTGCATATATTATTGACACATTGATGAAGGTCAAATTCCTGCTGACTTTGCTGTCAAACTTCAACATTATACTTTACATTCTGATGTATGGGTTTATACAGACACATGTCTTGCTTATTCCACTTTTACAATATGATAATATATGATACCGTAATTGCCGGGTTATAAAGCGCACCTTAATATAGGCCGCACCGGCCAAATTTAGCGAAAAAATCAATTGTGTACATATACAAGACGCACTGGCCTATTAGCCGCGGGTGTTTTAATGCTTAATTACCATATGTAAGGGTTCTTGCACAGATGAGATTGTCGGCAATTCTCAAACAATGCTGTTTGAGAAGCATCCTTTTTATTATTTAAACGACTACAGAACTGCACGTGCTGTATGTAATTAACGCTAGAGCCATAGACCAAGGACGGATCTAGGCATAGACATGGGGGGGGGGGGTGCCCTCTAGACGCCCTGACTGCCCCACCAAACATGACGGAATGCAAACAATGAAAACTTCAAAGATATTTCAAATCAAATGCTTATAGCGGTAGTTAAACATTGACTAACTACAATTTTGGCACCACTAAACCAACTGCCATTTTCGGCTGCACCCCCGATTGAGAAATATTACATCCAGGCCTGTACTGGCCATAGAGTGTAGCCGGAGATGCGCAACTCCGATCACTTCATGAAACCAAATGAGCGCTTGCGGGTCCATTTGGTTCATGAAAAAAGGTAGCCTACCGTACATCTGGTTAACCAACTGCCCACCATTTAGCTGGGGACCACCAGGAATCCTCTCAATGTTTAAGACGCTCGACGAGGCGTCTTTATTGCCGCCTCCACGGACCCCTCCTCCTCCCTCTCGCGCGGCGGCGGCTGCTGCTGCTGCTGCCGCCAGCCTTTCTAAACCCGTTCGTGGATGTTTTGACACTTTTCCACGCAGTAAGGATCCACTGGCAGACTTGAGAAAAAGTTGCTTTCAGCATGTTCCTCGCCCTGGTGGTGCGCGCGCTGGTGGCGCCAGCTCCTCGGAACGACAGCGCGCGGACCACCACCGCGCGGACCACCACCGCGCGGACCACCACCGCGCGCCGTCGTTCGGAGCTGGCGTTCCCCGCGTTGTTCCGCCGTCTAACCATTGATTCATTGATCCCAAGGCTACGTGCAGCAGATAGATTTCCTTATTTTTCAAGCAGCTCGACTGCCTTTAGCTGCGTTATATGCACTTCTTCGTTTGCTTTCCATGATGCATTTAGTAGTGTCTGTCTTAGCGAACTGCCTGTGCCCTGTCCCTCTACATTTCCTGCTCGGGCCGGCTTAAAGTTGGTGCCATACCGTGCATTTAGACTTAGAACGCCCTATAGTGTTTGTTAGCCGTAAACATCCATACATTGGCCGCACCGCTGAATAAGCCGCAGGGTCCAAAGCACAAGAAAAAAGTCGCGGCTTATAGTCCGGAAAGTACGGTAATTGATCCTTGGGTTAAAGTATGGTGGTTAAACCAGCGCCGATTCTTCCTATACGCAGACTACGCAGCCTGCGTTGGGCCCCCGATTCCACAAAGGGCCCCCGCCAGCTCTGAGTAAATAACTAATTGAAAGAACTGTTATTTACGCAAATAGCGTACATCGGGCGCATGTACGTTTATTGAATCGCGAGCACTTACGCAAATAACGTACAGCGGCGAACGTAACCACTCTAGTGCATGGTAGTTCTGTACGTAGAAGGGAAATTTTCTTCCGTAAACAGCGTTACTTGAATCATGCCCGCTGTCGCGTTTTTTTTTACACCACGCAGAAACGCCCCCCCTTTTCTTAGCATGTTTGGTCAACAACATCATTACTTCAGGATATGAAAAAAGGAGCAGCAGCAGTCAGGTAGGCTGGCAGGCTAACGCTATGAATGACTGCAGTTTTCGGTTGTGCTGTTAAATGCTGGGCTGTCGGTAGTGTGTTGTTGTGTTGTTGTTTTTTTGGTGGCAGAGATACAAGCTTGTTGTATTTTGTCAATAATAATATCTCCTATGCGGCATGCCCAAAGCTTAGAGTATTATGGATATAGACAGTTATGTCAACTCCGTTCACTTCATGAAGCCAGTCACATCATAGAGTCTCTGTGATGTGTATGTGGCTACTACACAGAATGTGTTGGTTACTGTAGCCTACAATACTTTGACAGTGAACAAAGTATTTTCAACTCTTATTTGTCCCTATTCTAGACCTGCTACATCTCTACATAAGAGACAGTTTCATAGTTGTTGTTGTTGTTGTTGTTGTTGGTCAGGATTGAAGTAGCAATAAATACATTCATTTGAAAAGGAAACATTGGAGAGAGAGAGAGAGAGAGAGAGAGAGAGAGAGAGAGAGAGAGAGAGAGGGAGAGAGAGTGTGTGTGTGTGTGTGTGTTAAGCTATCTATAATGTATTTCCCCGCAAAAAATGGCCAAAATAACAAAAAAGCCAAATCAGCGCCTGAGAAGCAGGGCCCCTAGTAAAAAACCTGCTTAGGGCCCCTAGGAGGCCAGAATCGGCACTGGGTTAAACAATAATGTTTTCTGCTTCTCTTTCAATCCCAGCTAGAAGTGTTATTTGATAAGACTTTCTTGACAAATGATGAGGCATTCTCATGCCTGCATTCCATTTATGCACAGACTAACAGATCATTTCAGCGTTCATCGCTCAGACAATAGCGTCTGATCCCACTCAACCCCAATGTGAATTTCTAAATATAGGAGACCCCATCCTATCACGGATGTTGCATGCAGCCAGTCACTTGATACTTCAAGCCATCAGTAGTGCTTATGAACTGTGAAGTGCTTTAATGAAATGCACACTCCCACAATATACCTGTGTTTTTCATTTTGATCATGATTACACTTGAGAGCACATTCTCATATCTGGTCTGAATGTGCATATGTTTATTTGAAGTGTGCACAGACCACAACAGCCTGAAACGTGAAGTGGTTCTCTGCATAGTAGAGAGAACAACAAAACAGGACCTGTGTCATCTAGCTTTCTTTTTTTGCGTAGAGAACTATTTTAGTCCTGGGTTTTTACAAATGAACTAAACAAAGTCAATATGTAGCAGACTATAGCAGATCTCATAGTACGTTCTATACAAACATTCTATAAAAATCTATATCTATATAAAATCTTATAATAAGTAAGAACTGGTATGTATATTGAGCTGTCTGTAGTTTACAAACCTTTTGAAATGTACACTGGACTTCAACCTCGGCACATGCATCACAGACAACCCGAGTGAGTTGAGAATCCTGGCATCGAGACGTTCGACAAGAACCACAGTCTGACCGATGCGCCCACAGAACACAGTGCCTTCAAAGTACTATGCAAATTAGCAATAGCACAATACTGTCATGGGGTCATCCACTTGCACCCACCGCTGTCTGCCACCATGGAGACTGTGGGTTTGAATCCTCTGTGCTGCCTCTGGGTTGGCCTAACACAATTGACTATATTCACAGATTCACAGAAATGCAGCCAGCCTCACCTACAGTATATCAGACAACAGTTGAGCCAGTTGGGATAAGCAGCGGTAATAACAGACACAAGTGTCTAGGGCAGGGGTTTTCAACCTTTTTGATACCTATTTCTTCAGCATTTGAGCCACGGACCACCATTTGAGGACATTTTAGTCCCACAGATTTCTTTTGCTTTTGTCCACAATACCACGCTGGATTTGGGAAGCAAAACAGGCAAACATAGATAAAAAATGACAGTCTTCGACATTCTCTAGTTGTGTAGACTTGGGGCTAATTCAGATGGTAAAAATTTTAACTCTTGAGAGTGTAAACGTGAAAACAAATGGACCCGCAAGGGTTCATGTTTATGCTCTCAAAGAGTTAAATCTGCTTAATCAACTCTCCATCATTTAGCCTGGGGACCACCTGGAACCCTCTCAAGGACCACTGGTTGAAAACCACTGGTCTGGGGAATTCGGTTATTGTCATAAGCACTGCTTAATTTTTTAACTCAACCAATGCCGGGGCTCACCTCCCGCATTTGTGTGCGACTGTGCGTGCAATAGTTACGCATACGCATAATAACACAGGCTTGTGCCAAGCGTATACTAGTACTAGCCAGCTATTTCCTCAGATTTCAAAATAAGAGGGTATTTTTGTTATACATGCAATATGATAATTCATCCAATGTTTTATTTTGTAATTGTACTGGAAATGTATGACCAGATAGCTCTGGCTATGACCAGGGAGGAACGTCGTTGACTTGAAAATGAAACTAAAATAATAATTTAGACAGATTTAGGTACCGGAGCTGTGTCTATGGTTAGTTGAGGTGCAGTGACGGGTACCAGAGCTCACATGATAGTTATGGGAGCTTCACTGCCCCAAGCTTCCCCTATAATGAAGCCCTGATAACAACTACCGGTATACTTTGGGAGAAAACGCGGGGGAATTGCCTGTTTTCACGTTGCCTGTTTTCACGTAATGTATGACCTTTCAATGTTCCCCAAAAATAGGGATGCCAGGGTTCATTTTTAAATTTAATTTTCAGGCTTAATATTTTGTCATTATGTCTTCTATGTGTGTACAAGTGAGATGCTTTGTGACCAGGATTTCTATCTTTTGTCCAGTGGTTAGGATTCTCCTACCGATTGGTTTATTCTGTTTAAAGTACACTGCTCTGTAATTAAGATGTCACATTATCATCACTTTTTTTTTAAAATTTCAGAGCACACAACTAATGGTATTCTTCTGTTTTTCTCTCCTTCTCTCTATATCTCACCTCCCCCTTCCTTCCCTTCCATCTTCCGTGACGCATCTCTTGTGGTTCTCTAATGAAGGTAAGTGCCGTGTGTATAAATCCCTGCTTTGTCAATTAGTTTAGTGACAGTGGCATTACTGTGTCAGATGAGAGCGCATCATAATTACACGCCTCCCCTACTGAATAGCGGCGCCACCTGTAAGACTGAGATTACTAACGAATTAATACAACTGACAGGAAATCACGTTGCTTTTAAGTCTGGCGGTGCCCACATACTCACTTTCCGTGATATACAGCAGATTTGTCCCAAAGATGTTTTGGGGGTTATTATTATTTGGAAGACAGAAAGACATTTTGTGTGATGTGGCAGCCATTTTGATTTAGTTGATGTCATGTAGGTGTATGGTCGCTGTGGATCTAATTCATTTACTTAATTGAATTAAATTATACAAAGAAGTATAGTCAGAAAAATATGGTTTATGTGAGCATCTTGTACACTGTGAGTGATGGGCTTATTTGTTTCTAGCTGAGAGGTTAATTGGTTGTGTACCTCTCACTGGTGAGTCCCACCAACACAAAGTTGTAGCGGTATTCCCTGGGGGTCTTGGTTGAAACATAGTACCAGTGTGACACACACACACACACACACACACACACACACACACACACACACACACACACACACACACACACACACACACACACATGCAGGCACAGACACTTCTTCAAAACAAATAAAAGAAGGATTAACTGGAAGACATGGTTACCTATCGCTGACCCATGTAGCCAAGAGAAAAATCTTCAGTCGCATGGATAAACAAGCAAGTATTTGTCGCTGTTTTAGAGAGACAAAACATGAAAACAACCCCACATCCCACGCAGTGCAGACGGGAACAAAAGTTAATCAAATTAAGCTCATTTACATTTTGATTCATGTGAGTGTATTGCCACGGAAGAATGTTGTTGTGACAACCCGACTGCACACATTGAATCATGTCATGTACAGGGAGTTCAGAAAACAGATTTTTGAGAAATATTTTTCCCAGTGAAGTTAGCTGTTGCAGTTATTGCGTGGATGAAATGACACATTAATCGTTGCAGCAGGAGGTCCCACATGATCAACATGTTGCTGTGCAACAGATTTCTCTTTTAATGCTGTTTTGAATGTTTTGATTCATTTGATTCTTTATTAAAACTATTATTAGTAACTTTATCATCAGAAATAATATAATAAGATGTAGTGGACATTGAAGATGTTTACAGTTTACAATTTACAATCCCTTTGAAAATAATGCCACAGTTTGTTATTGAGCCAACACATAAACTACTTCTGCGAATCGAGTCACAGAGAAAGAAACCGTTTATGTCATCGTAACACTTCAGCCTCGTCACATTGTCTCTGGCAAGGTCGGATTTTTATAATAATCATCAAACAACAGTGAAATAAGAATATAAAAAGGGAGGGACAATGGAATGAAAGGTGAATTTATCGGGTTATGAAGTCAGTTTGTTAAGTGTGCCTACTGTAACTGTGTGTACTATTTGTGTACAGTATGTGTGAGTTTGTGCTGCATATATCTACCTCCTCATGATTATGTTCACTCAGATAATGGGGAATTAATATACTGTTGTGTTGAATTGAGTCAGGAAAGCAGTTTTTGCACACTACATGAAGAAGTCATAGGGACTAAGTCGGTAAGTGAAAAGCCATTGTCCATTCTAGGCCAGGGTCTGATATAAATATTTCTCATTGAACATGCCAACAGGCATTATGTCACACAAGCAACACCCAGGATTACTATATCTATGTGTGCACTATTAATTAATCACACAGTCCATTATAGTCATATTAATTACAACGTGTTGTACAGGAATAGCCCCTTAGCATCAGAGCCAAGCATAAAAGCAGGAGGGCACTTGGCTTAGAAGTTCTTACTTCTGTTCTTCTGGCTTGATCAGAGCCATTGAGACAGTAACCCTTAAGGCTCTGACAGATAAATTGCATCAAGAAACGATCCCATTGTTTTAAATAGCTGTGGACAGACTGGAGGCGTCAAGTGGGTGCATCAAAAGTCTTTTGACCTTGCCTTTCAGAACTCTGTTCTATTTTAATATCAGCATGGGGCAAAGGCCTCCAAACACAATTCTATGTGTATATTGCACTGGGCATTGAATAGTTGTACAGCTACAGCGTGTACAAACTACTGTATGTGAGATTGTTTTCAAATTCCCCAGGGAAACTCAAATAACTTTGTATTTTGTACATCTTTGAATGTAATAGAGGCAACATTAGTGTGTATAAACACTGTGTGTGTAAACAGATTTGTTTAAGAATCTAACTCCAACTCACCTCCACACTATTGGCTCATTATGAAACTGCCGGAGACTGCTGTGCTGTGATTGGCTAAAACACTGCCTCGCCCCACATTAGCACCGCTTTCTTTTTTCATGATTTGTTGACAACAACAAAGTTGTGGACCGTCTGCAGGACGAAGCAAGTGTCTGTCTGCAGGGAAACAGCTGCAGCATCAAAGTAGAAGCAACGTAACAGGGAAAAAGGCAAAAATATAGCTATATACTGTATCTATTTTGATTTCTGCTTAAAAAGTTGCCTATATTACATTACCTTTAAAATGTAAGTGCCCTACTTTATACTTAATCACATGTCAGTGTCGACAAAAGTAGAATTTAGAATTTCTCCTTGTCATGACATGCCCAGTATAGGGATGCTAAATTTCAAGTGGTTAAGTCTGTATTATTTAAACCCATACACAGGATTTCACCACAAGGGGGTCAAACAAAGTGCACACATGCACGGCTCCCTAATGAAAAGCATTAACTAAAGCTCATGGCAAAAGTAGATTGGATTCTTTTGGAACACAGGTACTTAATTCCACACACACACACACACACACACACACACACACACACACACACACACACACACACACACACACACACACACACACACACACACACACACACACACACACACAGATCATCATATCATAGATAAATATTTATTTTATTTAAAAAAAAAATGCTGTAAAAACAGGTATGACTGTATGCCCAGAAGCTGAGCTGAACTGAACTGAACAGTAACAAAGTATGAAATTATGAAGCAGCTATTGGCGGTTATTTGCTGTGGTGCGACTGTCAAAAAATGTGCCCAGGTCAATTTACCAAAACTATCTAGAATCATGACTACAGTTTAAAGCAGTTTATTAATAGAACCCAGATGATCCCACAAAAGTATCTGGTCCACAGTATGCCCATGGCAGAATAAAAGAGAGCTCATTAGAAATCAGTAGAAAGTATGTCAGAAAGTGGGTTATGACCTGAAATGTCATTATCTGGAGTGTTGTCGACTGAAACCTACTGATACTGGCCTGTGAATACTTCTTCGATGATTCAATATGAAAAGGCTACTGATGTGAAAGAAACTACTGGAGTTATATGACAGAAAATTATGTATAGAGGGAGAGTTTTTCTTTTTCTTTTGAAGTTTCTTTAATTATTTTCATTCGGGCTGTGCTGCAGGTCAGGGAGAGGTGAGACTTGACATGCGTGTGATTTAAAATTATGCCTTTGTTGACTCACGCAGAACACAATGATACAGAGCCCAAACTGGCTATGCCACAGGCACTCAAGTATGCGCACGCACACGCACGTACGCGCACACACACACACACACACACACACACACACACACACACACACACACACACACACACACACACACACACACACACACACACACACACACACACACACACACACACACACACACACACACACACACACACACACACACATACACACTCATTTCACACCTGCCTGTCTAAATTTGACTCACCATTGGCCCTGTTGTGTTCACCTCCCCCTGTTCTGTCCATCCGCACCCCTGGTGTTGTGTGTGTCTTCTCTTTGTCCGTCACTCACACTGTGGTCAACATAGGTTTCTCTCTGGTCTCCACCTTTCTTTTGTCTCATACCTTTGTTTTTCTTGTCGTTACTTACTGTCAAGACCTCCTTTGATGCCTGACCCCTTTCTTCCTCCTGTCCTTAATTCTCTCTCTCTCTCTCTCTCTCTCTCTCTCTCTCTCTCTCTCTCTCTCTCTCTCTCTCTCTCTCTCTCTCTCTCTCTCTCTCTCTCTCTCTCTCTCTCTCTCTCTCTCTCTCATCCAAGCAGATCTGCTGGCCTTGGTCTTGTAATTCTTGTGAATACCATTAATATTTAGGGTTTTGGATAAGCATTTCAGGTGCTTCTTGCTGTAGGCTTTTCTTCATACTTTAAAGGGGAACTCCACCCATTTTCAGCATTATTAGTATACCCTAGAGGTGGGTGGACATGATAAAAACGTTCCCCCATTCTGTGTTCCCAAGAAATGCAGGTCTGAAGAAAACCACTAACATGGTGACAACATCAAGATGTATTTTCACCATGTTAATGGATTTTTCTGAGAGCATACAAATGGAACCAAATGAACCTGTTAGGGTTCATTTGAAGCCGTTAGGGTTCATTTGTACGCTCTCAGAAAAATATTGAAAATGGGTGGAATTCCCCTTTAACACTTTACCCTGTTCACATTAAGCCAGGTGCCCCTTGTCCCCTGGGCATGTCATAATGAAAACATTTCACAAAAATATCAGATCTACAAGCTCACAATGTGAATGTATTTTTCGCCGATGACATTAAGGTGTTGAAGAAAGGAGAGACAGCATAGGACCCTAATCAACACAGAACACATTTATGTTCTAACAGTAGATCTAATTATGTTACTGTATGTGATGGTTAATTTCTTATGGAAATACAAATAGCACATAGCAACAGTATAAATAACAGATCATAATAGCGTCTATCATTCCCCAAGTTATCTTCTGAATTGTAAAGCTGTTTGGGAGTAGATTGTAAGTATCTGGACTACATTCAGCCTTTAATTTTCTTATTCTCACATTTCATATACCAGTGTTCATTATATTCACTATTGTTTTTTTTAATTTGAGCAGCACTATTCCTGACTTTGTTTAGCTTTGGGAGTTTTTTTTTTATTAATTAAATGTCTGTAGATAAAGCTCCTCAACTTCAAATGTATTCACTCCATTTGTGCCGTGACAGGCAGGATATAAAAAACAATCACAAACACAACGATCTGTCAATCACAGCCAAAATAATTCACAGCACGCTCGCATAGCAGGAATCAAGCAATCGCACTGTGCGCTTAATAAAATCATATTAAGAATACACCACATTGCAGTGCTATTTAGTTCATCTAATTAGCTGATGAGACGTAATGAAGTAAGATGTATTATTTATTGGCATACTGCCAATTGAAGTACAGGGAGATGCATTATGCTTATAATGCAGTACTACAATTTATCCAAGGTGATTTCCATGCAGTATCCTGTATATATATATATATATATATATATATATATATATATATATATATATATATATATATATATATATATATATATATATATATATATATATATATATATATTCTATAACAGATTTCAAATCTGATATACAGGCTTATGATTAATGGCACTAAATTGCCTTTATACTGTATAAATTAATTCTTGATACTAATTTTTGCAGAGAGCTTGCTTTGCGAGGTTTGCAATAATTAGCCAACAACTTGAACTTTGGCTTTTAGAATAAGCACAGCACTGATTTTAATGGCACTGCTACTCTGTTGATTTTGTTTCTTCTTTTCTTGGTAATTTCCATCACTCCTCCATTTATAATCAGTCAGTGATGAATGACTCATCAATTCTGGCTGAACCTACAGTACCTCCATCCCAATCAGTAACATCTTTTATGTCATAACATCTTTGTCGAAAGGAAACCTTGTAATGTACTGTATGTTCAAGAAAATGTAAAAATGAACACACTTTCCCGTGGTTCCAAATAAAATACTTTGCAATGGTAACATATATATAGAACCTACAGACTACAAAACCACTTTGAACCTGGAATTCCAATGCCGTGCACATCATTATAGTTTCAGCATCAAAACATGCATTGCAAAGTGAAAAGTGCACACATACGAGCTTACTACATGTTGCATTGTGTAAAATGTTGTGCAACACACCACATTATGAGTTGGATCTGCTATATTTGGCAAAGCGATAGGCTAGAGCGAAAAAAGAGCAGACCTGACAGAGGCCTGGCGGACCCAGTTCAACAACGCACATAGGCTTTAAACTGTACGCGAGGGGAAGGACGCACCAGCTTTTCTGTAGTATTAAAAGTACCCAGAGCAGAGCAGTCTTGCATCATCCTCAAATGGAAGGCGCTTTGAACAACCAACAGTTTGTATATCTGAACAAGCAGCCAAACTGAATGACTGAGGGTGAAGGTCTATGGTCAGATGGGGGGTAACTAAATGGATCTTACTATGACTGAGATCCAGAGTTCCTATTTGGATATTAGAAACCTTACAAAAGGACATCCGTCGGTGCAGCACTCCACCACTCATTGCAGAGTGGCCAGATGAAAGCCTTTTCTTGCTGAAAGCCACGCCACAGCCTGCTGAGGGTTTGCTGAAAGACACTTAGACATCTGAGCAGCTCTTAGAATATCAGAAGCAAAAGAAGATTTATCTATTTGACTACATGTCCCAATGGCATTTATGTAGGAAACCAGGCACTGAGAATCAGCTCATTAAAAGACTAAAACGGCGCCTAGTGACAGCGTCGTGCTGTGGCAGTGTTTTACTGTGACATAGTCAGAAGATAGTCAGGATAGAGGGAAAGAAGATGGATGCAGAGAGAATATAAACATACCTTTTCTACAGTGGTCTGGATCTCAAGGAGGATAACAACACAGGTTTGCCTTCAGGCAATCTCTGTCAAAGTCCAGGGAGGACAAAGCGAGAGCATTGGGTTGGTTGTGATGCAGGGCATTATGAGCTTGTATAGATCCGCTATTTTCACCATTTCTATTTTTCCACATGGCTTTTTGTTTGTGAAATTATTTTGAAAACTTTTTTTTGTAATGCCCACCCATTGAATCCAATGAGGTTCCATACTTTTACCTGTTATTCCGTGTTCAGGCAGGGTAGATGCTCTGGTTCGATTACATCATGTGTCTTTCGCAAGCACAGTAGTGACCTTTATTTGAACTACCTCTGTGCGTAAGCCCATGGGTCAAGCCTGTTTTTGCTTGTTTCATATAATGGGAGCCAGCTGTGGTCAAGCTGCACTACTAGTCTGCCATCAGGGGGATAAGAGCTCAAGAAATACACTCCCGGTTCTGGGGGCTTGGTCCCACACTGAACCCAATAAGTATCTCTGGAAATGTCTGTCAACTGAACTGACACTCCCCATCCAAACGAGCAGAGCGTGAACAATGCTGTTAAAACCGAATGTTAGGAATGTCCAAAAGAATGGCAGCCCAGGCTCTTAGGATTACTCTCAAGAAGACTTGAGGCTGGCATTGCTGCCAAAGGTGATCGTTTTTAATACAAAACATTGTTTTTGGAGTTGAAGAGAAAGACAGAAGATTACTTTGAAATCTGGAAAAGTGTAAAAGTTGCAACAGTATAGTATAGTATAGTATAGTATAGTATAGTATAGTATAGTATAGTATAGTATAGTATAGTATAGTATAGTATGGTATGGTATGGTATGGTATGGTATGGTATAGTATGGTATAGTATAGTATAGTATAGTATAGTATAGTATAGTATAGTATAGTATAGTATAGTATAGTATAGTATAGTAGTGTGTTTGTATAATATATAACTTATTTCCCAACACTTGAATTATCATTGCCAACAGTTTTAAGGCTAACTGTCTTATCCTCTGGTATGCAGTTGGCTTCAAAATGGAGGTCAAACCGAAAAGCAAGGATATTCTGGCATCAGTCAGCATGCTTCAGGGCTGGTTTCTATGCTGTTTGTTTGAGAAGTCTTGAGACATGACACAGCAAAAAAGTATGAGTGTGTGTGTGTGTGTGTGGGGGGGGGGGGGGGGTGGGGGGGGTGAATGAATTGAATACCTATTAATACACATGGGCTATGGCACATCTGTTTACCAATAGATTGGAAGTAGAGGTTTTTTTTTTTGTAACTGTCAAGCTTTAAGTCTTGTTTATCAGTTTCCCAGTCTGGTTGGTTAGCATAAATTTGCTTGCATGCATGCACGCACAAACACACACACACACACACACACGCACGCACGCACGCGCGCGCGCGCGCACACACACACACACACACACACACACACACACACACACACACACACACACACACACACACACACACACACACACACACACACAGGACTAAAACAATTATGTGTCATTCTGTCGTCAAGTATAATCCATGAAGCAAATACAATGTTGTTGGCTTGGGGGTGGATAACAGGGATGCTTCAGTAAGCAATTTGTTCCAGTCTCTTCACCTTGTTAACGCATTTCAAATCTGAGGATAGGTAAAGCAGGTCAGAAGAAAAGCAACAGGATCTTGACAGACAGAACATTGCACAGTAATGCACTAGATAGCAATGTTTTAAATAGCAGAGACAAAATAATTACCGGAACGCCATGAAAAATTACCTTGGCAATGCTTATTCTCTGTTTTTCATTTTTTTTCCATCACTGTACTGTTTTCACGCATACCCAGGCTTTTGTGGATGCACCCAAGACAGTTTTAAAGTTTCTTGCTTTGGTATTGTTTTAAGTGTAATATATTGAGCCATATGGCTGGCGCCCCTCCAAAAAAGGCCTCTGCCCGGGTCTGGACAGGGGTAACATTCATGGTTCATATCTGGAGCTGGCCATCCTTCCAAATTCCGTAGAATTCATATTTTGACATGCCTGACAAAGAACTCCAGGGCTTAAAATGACATAATATCTGCATTTTCAACTTGCTTCATTCTAAGCAAGGCACCACGGGCACCGCTGTAGTCTATAATATAATATAAGCATACACAACATCAGACTCCAAAATAAGTTTACTAATCAGAAAAGAAGAAATAACCAAGTGCCAAAAAGGGGTAGCAAAAGGTGATAATAATAAAGGTGCTCACACGGATCATAAAACAGGAACAGTATATCGATGTAAAACAGAGTAGCTCACACAAAGTTAAACATGGGAAGAGCCTTTATTAAATTGAAAAGGCATCAGTCATGAAGACAACATACAGTATTTCGACCGTAAACGGTCTTCATCAGGTCAAAACTCTGGTCGAAACATGACTACTACATGACTACTATGAGGCCTTTTTACGGCTAGGCCTTTTTAATTTAATAAAGGCTGTTCCTCATTTTTAACTTTGTGTGCCCAGATCTCCTCTATTTTTTATCCAAAATAGAGTTGTTGTAAACACATCTGTTGCTCTCACTCATCTTTTCTGATATTTTCTGTCTGGCATCAACCTTTTTAATTGACTTCTTGCTTTTCAAGTGTGTACTGCAGTCTCAACACTCAGTCATGGGTAGAATGTTTCACACAGAAGGCAAGATGACAGAGCGGTATCCCCAAACTAACTCAACCGCACCTTGTTAACACTTGCACCATTTTGCATCACCTTCGAATGAATTCAAGCCATGGAAATCCATATCCGAAGGGCCACATAACAGGAAGACACAAACAAAAAGGCAACGAATGCTAGGGAAAGACTGAAATGATGACACCTTTAGAAAACAACACGGGACAATCACAACTTGTTTTACTGACTTTATTGGCGCACAGAAGGAGTTGACGCAATGCGGCGAATGCCCTGAGTAGTGACGTAATGGACCACGACGACGTGTCACTGAGGTCCCCTTAAGACGTGCAATACACTAGTTTTGACAGTGGCCCACGCTGCAGCAATTCCACAAAGTTGGACTTAGGGTAGCACGAGGTCTGGGGAAGCTTGGGCTCAGCAGAAAAGTTGTGCCAGGTCACACCAGGTTTGGTGTGGAGATTTAAACGACAAAATGCTGAATGTGCATGTTGGCCACATTGGCTTGTGTAAAAATAGCGCGCACACACGCACGCACGCACATACACACACACGCACACTCACACACGCGCACACACACACACACACACACATGAGTGAATGGTTGAGTACTGCTAGTCCATGTACCAAGTACTTTTAAGCATCAGGAATAAAAGTCAGAGATATAAACCTTCAACAGCAGGTGGTGAATTATGCAATAAAGGACGCAAGAACATGCGCGCACTCACTCTTGCATGTGCATGTGCGTGCACCCACACACACGCGTGCTCACACACGCGCGCGCACACATCACACACGCGTGCTCACACACACACACACACACACACACACACACACACACACACACACACACACACACACCACACACACACACACACACACACACACACACACACACACACACACACACCCCACACACACACACACACACACACACACACACACACACACACACACACACACACACACACACACACACACACACACACACACACACACAATGTTGCCCACAGCTGATATTTGGGGTCTGGGGGGCATGAGGCTGGCATAAGGCCTGCTGCGCCTGTCAGAACCAATCACAGAGCTCAGTTGAAAGCTGGCATTTACAGTTGATTTGCCAGGACCATAGTGCCCATGGGGCTCAGCCAATAATAAGCCTACACCTGTGGTGATAGATCACCTGTGACACAGCTGGCTGTATGGGGCGAGATGTGGCCACTAGCACCCTCCAGGAAAAAAGACATCACCATCACAGAGAGAGGGAGAGAGAGAGGTGGGGTAGAGAGAGAGTGAGAGCATGCCTATTCTTTGGGGGAATCTTCAGCAAAAGTCACTACATTGCAACAAATTGTGAGCTTGGCTGTTTTCAGTGAAGAGAGTTTTAATACTACCTGTATATAGACTAGTGCATTCAAATGCTTAAGTGAGAATTAGAACTACGACATCTGTGCTCGTTACAGCTGGTTCTGGCCTCAAAGGCCCTGTCCATAGTTCAACAGCCGATGCCGGACAACTAAGTATTAGTTTACTAAGTATAACCTCAGGCTTGCTGAGATGCATCTGTGCCTGGTTGGTGGATACTTTTAAAGATATGTAAATTAGATGCATCTGTGGCTGGTTGGTGGATATACCTTTAAAGAGATGTAAATTAGATACATCTGTGTGTGCTTGGTGGATACCTTTTAAAGAGATGTAGATGCATCTGTGCCTATTTGGTGGAAACACAGCATCTATATGCCTGTAGACTTCAGACATGCTGTAGGTGACCACAGATGTTTTCAAAGTCCAGTCCAGAGGTCGAATGTATAGCTGCCTGTGCATTATTTTTTCGCGTAAATTCAAGAAGACTGAGAATCCTTTATTCTCAGTCTTCTCCTAGTATTTTGGTAGCCGTTTTAGTAATTTGAATTTTGAATAAGCTTAAAGCACTTATTATTTGAGGAAAGCTTGGGAAGCTATCGACTGTGGCATGGACAAGAAAGGTGAAAAATAGGGGAACTGCCCATAGATTATAATGACTGTATCTGAAAATTACACTGTATAGTACAACAGAGAATAGGCATTTATGTTTTGTCTCAATTACCAAAATTGAACCAAATCTCTTGGCTGAAAATAGCTGATCTACAAGCTCAATACCACAGCACATTGTGAGTTGATATCTTTGCTGAATGTTTGCCCGCAGAAGGGAGCATGGGGTCCGTGAGGGTGCCTTAATCGCTAAAACAACCCAATTTAAGCCTTTGCTGTGTAGACAAATAACAGAGCTTTCAGGCCTGTGCAGCAGTTTGGGTGATTTAGAAACCCTGCCTGCTCCGCCCTGTTAATGATGTGTACACACTCGTTCATCCTGATTGGCTGAAGGCATTTTCACCTGCAACCAAAAACAAAACCAGATTTTTTTTCTTCTTCTTCTTTATCCCAGTGGCTCAGCGAGGACACAGAGTTCAGCACACTCGATCGTAGAGAGGATTATTAAAAAATGTAGAAATAAGTGATGTTTGAATTAAGTGAAATCACTGAATACACCATTGAACAATGTTTTAAAAAATACAGCATATCAAGAACAAAAAGTTAAAAAAAAAAAAGTTTTCTCTTTGTGATGACATCTCTTGTCAGGAGCAATACTCTTCAGACAGTGTGAGTTCACCCAACCTACACCCATATAACTGGAGGCCTGCCAGGTACACTTACATGGGAGAGTGTTTCTACTCTCAAGTCCAAAACCATTATCCATCCACTTGGAACAAACCCCCTGCAGGATGCTAATAAACAAGCACACTTGCGCCGCATGCATTTACACGCAACAATGTGGACAACTTTTGTTCTTTTCAAGGTTAATGTTTTAGGTTGTTATTTTAGATTAGTAAAAGTTGAATGTTTGTTATTATGATCAATATTATTTTTGTTATTCAATTGGTATTTTTTGACACAATTTTATAGTGATTTTTTATTTTTATTCTTATTCTTATTCTTCATATTATTTACTATGGCCTTACTAGGAAATTACAGTACATCTGGTCTACACGGAAGATCACATAGGATCTAGTGAATGTGAATGGAGAGACAAGCTGGTTAAGCCATACAACACAGTATGGCATCCCTCAATAGTATGCCCTTCACATTCTGTACTTCCTGCGATCTTTTGTGGCCAGAACAAAAACAAAGACTCATCCTTTACTTTCTTGCTTATGCAAGTCATTCGAATTGCACGCACGCACGCACGCACACACACACACACACACACACACACACACACACACACACACAGGTTTATAATGTATTTTATGAATGTATTTTACATCACCGCCCAAGCGCCCACAATGCTTCTGTTTAGGTTGAGTCGTGTTGAGTGAGATATTCATTTTCTGACAGCCTTGGGAAAACGTCCTGTGATGATGTTGTGCAGCGAAATACCAATCTTGATCTAAATGGTGCTGAGAGTGCTGAAGAGAAGCAGAAACAATCTAAATGAGGGGTTTCGATTCCTTTGGCACCAGCAGACAGAAATAATTGCGAAAATCCTCGGAATATATAAAACAGTAATTTAATATAATGTGTTGCTTGCCTCTGTCATCGTCGTTGTTGAGTACACTAAGCGATCGAGAGAGCAGAGGAAATGTAAATGCAGAAACATAATTTATTGTTATTCAACATCCTCGGGGCTGCAGCTGCCAGCATTGTTTACTCATATGAATATCTGGGGAGAAGTTTTTAGTATAGCATTAACACGTAAATACTGTAGGTGCAGTTTGAAATGAGCATCAAGTTCTGAAAGTAGACTTTGCATGCATCCAAGTCCCTGCAGTATTAACCAGGAGCAGCGGTGTACACAGTAACATACAGTAATGTATGCCTCTTCGTTTTACTCTGAGAGTCTACAAACAGAAACAAGTAGACCCCCAAGGGTCCATTTTGTTCTATTTGTACAGTCTCTGAGCTAAATTAACTCTCAGGACCGCCAGACAGGGTGAAAAAGAGACAGAAGCGAGGCAACGTATTGCAAATTGTGCCCCTATGCCAACATTGAGTTGTTTAATAGGATCCTTCGTTTAGTTCTCTGTTGGACAGTCAGTAATGTACTTATTTTAATTTTTTTTTAAAAGGCAAATAGTCTCATTGAAATGTGAAGATAATCTAAGTTGACAACTAAATGAGATAGAGAATTGTTTAATTTTCAGGCAGACCACTAGCTCAATGAATGTAAATGCTAACTTGCTCTTGTAGTGCTCATAGAGTATGGCTCTGGCCCAGACAATGTTATATCCCACGCTTCTATGAAAATATGACCATGTGGCTCTGAAATAATAGCAAGGTATAGAAACCAAAAACCCTAATAACTTCTCCTTTAAGGGGTAAAACCATTGAAAAAATGTATTTTCATATCCGTTGCATGTCATTTTCATAGTTTGGATTGCCAACCTTCTGTCTGAGGCATTCAAGCACATTGAGTGCTTGAACTACCAATCCAGTTTTGCCTCTTTTGCTCTGTGGGCAGTGGATTTTGTTCTTGTTAGTCTCATCTTGTGGACGGTGGATTTTTATCCTTGCCGGTCGTGTCTTTAAGGCCATCTGTGTTGTTTCCATCTTGGTTTTTATCCTTAACATTTTCCTCTTAAGGTCATCATTTTTCCTTGGTCTGAATTGCATTCTGCATTGGGCGACAGCTGGTAGTAGACTGGTGAAATGTGAACAATACAGACAGATAGTGTATGGTATGACAGGGCCGTCCTACACATACTTACAGTACATTACAGAGAAGAAAATAGGTATGGTGGGGCAGTCCCACACATCTTATAACATTATAAGATGTGATCACAAAGCATGAAATAATAAAGCAAAAGTAATAAAATATCTAACGGCTTTCCTCCTTATTTAATCAGATATGTTTCCTACATTACTACATTGTATTACATTGAATGTATGAAAGGACTGGTGATTAAAATGGCACAATAATATGCATCTTCTTATATTAACATTGGCTTATTAAAGGAGAACCAGCCATAATTATTTCTATGGGTCATTTCAACAAAATAAATTAATCAACTGGAAACACTAAGAGGCATTCCATGAAAATAATAGAAAACATATTATGTAATAAAACACAGTGGCTAACTGAAAGTTATTCGGCTTTGGTTTAAAAGGGCAGAGTTGTATCAGAACAGCAGTTTTCTTGGCATCAGGATGTTTGTTTTTCTTGTTTGATTTTCAAAAGCACATTTACATGTGATTGTGTGTTCAGAAAGCAGACTTGTCCCAGGTGACTAGCGAGGTCTGGATTGTTTATGACGTACTGTAGCACAACATCAGAAATATATTTTAACCCTAAACCCCCCTGGGCTTCATAAACCAACAGCAACATTTTGAAATCAATTATTTGACAGGCAGAGAGCCAATATAAACATCTGAAGACATAGAAATAGGGAAAGTAAGGCTGGTTTGCATAGCATATATTTATAAAATTCAACAACAAGGCAGTTCAAAGATATTGATGATTGATTTGATCCACTTTCATGGAATTACTAACAACTTGAGCAGCAGCATTCTGATTCCAGTATCTGATTGAAGATGAATGCACAGGCGTATTTTTCCAGGTCGATCCTGCCTATAAGATGCCTGAGGACGGGGTGCACACATCTATTTGGGTGACAGCAGACTATGGGTGAGCTCTAGCGCTTTGGCACAGCGAATCAGATCAATATTATATCTGCCTGCCTAACAGCACACTGCTGGGCAAGAACTGGTACTTTTGCACAGGAGGTCAGATCAACATAGGCTATATGGAACTAGATGAGTGCCCCTCGTGGTACAGGTCTCCACCAGGCGCCACCAGGTTGTGGCCTCCTGGTGGCACTATAATAGGCCAATGTGAAAAGAGTGCTATTTATTGTTATGCCTGATTAATAAGAACGGAAGAAGGTACTTTGAACCAACGAAGGGTGCTATCAGGAGTGGGGCCTTAAGATGGGGAAGGGGGTGACGTAGCAGATGACGTAATGTCAACCCTGACCGACCTGGGCCGTGCACTGACTGACGGACGGACGGATGGACAGGGGGTAAAACATACTCAACAATGAATTCTCTATTGGCCACATATGGATCAGTGGAGCGTCTTGAGTGTATATGATGAGGTCAGAACAGGCCAACTCCATTTATAGAAATCTAAGCGTCTTGAGAGTAGGGGTTTGAGGTCCCAGGTAGGGCCGGGCCTGTGGAGAACGTAAATATTGATGACATCAGAGTACGCACTCCACGTGATGGCACAAGACCTGGGCACCATGGGCTTTCAAATGTATGGGGATTTGTATGTATGAGTGATACACTGACGTATAGGAAATGCACGGTTCCATAGTGAACTGTGACCTTTGGTGGCAATAATTCATAGTATTACTTACTTATTACTTATTAATACCACAGCCTACTTGTGTGCGATGAGTATGCACTCTACCGAGTGCTGATCTAGTTTGTATAATGACACATTATTTTACCTGGAGTCTAACTTGAACGTTGACAAGAAATTGTCATCGCTATATTGTCTGACTAGCACGGGATGCGAAAAAGAAAAACATGTAGGGCGTTGCTGTTACCATCTACAGTACACACACGGCTTGTGCATTGTTGTTATTATTATAACAGCAAAGACACAGTGAAGCGTTCTTACTCATCCGCTCTAAACTCTGACAATGCGACACTTATGTGACGTGACATTTTCTGTCTCTCAAAGCCTCACCGTCCACCGCACCCCTCTGAGGCAGATAAGGACCATTACAGCTGAACTAAATGTACTCTGTGCAGGAGAATCAAGGCCGATGTGAATGATGGCCAGCGGGGGAACATGCAGCCGTATTCAGGAACAGGTCGAATCAATCAGGCTCAGTGTGAATCCACCCTCAGAGTTGGATGAAAGAGAAGAAGTTTATTGATTGGGGCTTTATTTTATTCTCGGGGATGGAGTCTGAGGATGTCAGGTGGAGGCAGAGGAAGTACAGCGGGAAGCACCTGGTCGGTGAGGCAGGGATGGGAACATGGCTGGAAGAAACTATAGCCACTTAAACCCTGTTCTGCTCCTTTACTCACCTCTTAACCATACCTATTGGGAGTACCGTCACGTCACACATGGTAAAATCCTGCCACAATTCATCACCTGTTTGATGTGGGAATGTGTTGGTCACGGATACAGAAACAGGAGACTGCAGCTTTGAAATTCAAAGTGGTTTGTTGGGACATAAATGACCACTATAGACCTTGCAGCAGGTCCCTCCCTCTCCCCAGTGTTCATTCATAGATTGGACACTTTCCAGACCATGTCAATGTAAATATCATGAACAGACCTTCAAAATATACTGTAACCAAAAAGTAGAAGGAAAAAAACGCTCATCTGCTGCAATTGCTCTAGTGAGGTGCTGGAGTCACAGAGTAAACGTGAAAAAATGAAAATTAGACTCAAATCTGTGCATAAAGAATTTAATAGCAAGCTTTCGGTCTACTGACCAGATGCCTGAAGAAGGTCAGTAGACTGAGAGCTTGCTATTAAATTCATTGTGCACAGATTTGAGTGTGCAGTCTATTTTTCATTTTTTCATGGAACCAGACCTTCAAAATCTTCTCCCAAATCCATCATCAAGGTCTGCCGTATGCAGTGAAAAAATGTGACATTTCTATTTCAAAACAATGTTTTATCGCAAAAGCAGTGAGTGAGGTTACTGTATATAAGCCAGGCAGAAACTCTAAATGTAGAGTGTATAAATATGGACTGTATATGGAAAGCAAACATTCTTTGCTTCCCATGTGGAAAACTATTGGCAGAGAAGTTGGTCTATCACATGTTATGCTTAGCTGTGATTGGACCATAGCAGTTTGGGAAGGGGCTTATACTGAAAGGTCTATTGCGAATACAAGTGGCGTTGAGTTGATGAAGGTGAAGATGAAGTGGCTGTTGATATACTGTCTTGCTAAGTAGAGGATTTGATGGATCACAGGGGTATGTGGACTAGAGCAGGTGTGAGGATGGATACCAATAAGGCAGCTATAGGACACACACACACACACACACACACACACACACACACACACACACACACACACACACACACACACACACACACACACACACACACACACACACACACACACACACACACACACCCTCATAACGCCCGAGTGACAGATCTTGAGCTTTGTTGCTGACACACCTGCCGTACAGTATCCTCACATCTGGTTAACCAACTTTCCACCATTTAGCTGGTGACCACCTGGACCTCTCTCAACCACTGGTGGTCCCCGGACCACTGATGAAAACCACTGATATTGGTTTTCATTTGGTGGGCAGAATGCACATTTGGGTGCCTGCCCCCCTCTAGATCCGGCCCTACCTCACATCCTCTGATCTCTGCCCAAAAGCCCCTGCATTACTTTGCGGTCAAGGGCAGCGCAGTTCCCATACCAGGCTGTGACCGAAAATAGATTGCCAATTTCCGGAGTGCGACTCTGCCATGCAACCAAGTACTGTATAAATCAGGCGTAACTGTAATCTCACCTCTACGTTGTGAAATTCACGATATAGCCTATATGCCATGCTCTGTATCTGATGATCCTCTAACCCCTATATAACCCCTATAGTGAACTTTTAAACATAGCTGGAGCTGGGCTCTTTGGATTGGCCATGCTCGAACTTGATTATCACGTGCACGATTATGTGTGTGTGTGTGTGTGTGTGTGTGTGTGTGTGTGTGTGTGTGTGTGTGTGTGTGTGTGTGTGTGTGTGTGTGTGTGTGTGTGTGTGTGTGTGTGTGTGTGTGTGTGTGTGTGTGGAGTATTTACATTTTATATACTTTTATACATTGAAGTTTGGCTAACTTTACTTCGTATGCATTATTCTACCTACTGTATTTTTTACAACTGACAGTAACTTGCAGTGGTGTAAATATCACTGAACATGCCTTTATTTTTTATGCAGGATAAAGCAGTTGTTCCCAAAGTGGGGTCCCCAAGGGTCCCCAGCTAAATGATAGTTTGAAACCAAAAGCATCATTATGAGTCTGTAGCTCTGAGAGTGTTAAATTAACATAGATTTTACATTATACATTGGGGGTCCCAGAGATAGAGATAGGGTTGAGAATCACTGGTCCCTGGCATATCACTTAAAATGGGGGTCCATAGGCTAATTAGTGTCAATTTGTCATGAAAAAAAGATCAGGAAAGAGTGGAGAGAAGCAGAACCTTCCTGTATAGCTAGCTCAGTGCATTGTCAGTCTTTTCACTGTCTTATTTTAAGTAGCTCTTCAATAATGGATGTGCTGAGTGGAATAACTGATGGGGCACCCAGCTTCTCAATTCTGTCTCTACTGAAGAATGAACAGACAGCAAGGATTAAGGAATAAGGACTGATTCGGGAGGTCTTCCTCCATTCCAATGTGCATGCACTCACTCACTCACACATGCTCGCAAACATGCACACACACACACACACACACATACACACACACACACAGTATGATGCTAGGACAAACAGCAGTCAGTGATTTGACCATTTTCAATGCTTTAAATGTAGCTAATGCTATATGACATGCGTTTTTTTGTGGCTTTAATTGCTGCTCATCTGTGGTGGATTATAAGCTTATTTTGCACTGCCATTGCTGTGTTATAAATAATTGTCTTCCTTATGATGCGTTTTAATGCTTTTCTCTTTTCAAACTTATAGCAAAACGTTTGGAGATAGAAGGTGGCTTGACTTTTCCCCTTTTATTCTTATTGCTTGAGATTCGTGATGGTTTGGTGAGGCTTATAGTCATGAAATTACACATTGTTTCTAATCAGTATATTCTATGCAAGAGATCTGTGGCCTACTGGCAAGTATAGGCAAGTATCCCTTTCAAGGGTGGCATTCAACTCTAGGTGTGAATGTATACCAGTATGTGTCTTGGAAATGTAATGTGCATTACACCACAGGGTGTTTCAATACATTGCCATGGGGTCAGTTATACTCTCTTTTGTGCACTTATGTGCTGGGCATTGAGTTATATATTTTTATGTCGTTATTATCAGATTGTATTGTACGTTTGCATTGCAGTGGCCACTCAGGTTCCGGTGTTGTGTCAGGTAGTGTTGACGAAGAGCAGAGATGTAGGGACATGTCACAACACTCACTGGCTCTCATCACCATGCACCTTGCCGTTAAACATAAACTAAAACAACAGGCAGTCCAGCAGTGTGCCTTTGTAGCCTTCAGACATGTCCCTGTCCTTATGTGTGGTGACATAATGAACCTGCTGCAGGGCAATGGCATACGAGGGTACGAGGGCATGCAAGGCCGCTGTGTGTGTGTGTGTGTGTGTGTGTGTGTGTGTGTGTGTGTGTGTGTGTGTGTGTGTGTGTGTGTGTGTGTGTGTGTGTGTGTGTGTGCATGTGTGTGTGTGTGTGTGTGTGTGTGTGTGTGTGTGTGTGTGCGCGCGCGTGCGTGTGCGTGTGTGTGTGGTGTGTGTGTGTGTGTGTGTGTGTGTGTGTGTGTGTGTGTGTGTGCGCGCGTGCGTGTGTGTGTGCGCGTGCGCGCGTGCATGCAGTGAGAAGACATTGCCCCCGTTCATGTTTTAATCAGATTTGCCATCGATTCAACCCACTGCCTTTCACTTTGGGTGAGCGTTTACACATTCTGCATACATACTTACTACATACTTGTGCAGGGCTTACGCACAATTGGATCAATGCAGTTCAAAGCATGACATGCACCGCATGGAAATGCTAATTCATTTACCGAGCGCAAGTAATGATGGTAGAAATTTCTCTCTGCAATGAGAGCGGAAGCAAACAGTACTTTTGTGTAAAGTAGTGTATAATTGGATTGTGTGTGTGTGTGTGTGTGTGTGTGTGTGTGTGTGTGTGTGTGTGTGTGTGTGTGTGTGTGTGTGTGTGTGTGTGTGTGTGTGTGTGTGTGTGTGTGTGTATTAGTGCATTTTGTACATGTGCATTTGGCAGGCATAGTGTCTGTGGTGCGTACAAATATTCATTATTAAGGCAAAAGAATATTCCAAAATTATTTAGATCAGTCATGCACAGTGTTCTACTGGAATGATGTTGTCATCTGATATATGTATCAATAATGTAAGTGTGTGCTGTGCCGTGCACTCATTCCTCATTCTTGCCAGTGCGTGTTTGTGTGTGCGTGCTTGTTCATTAATGTGTCTGTCCAAATGCCAAGAATAAAATTGTCCGATGTAGTTGCAGTCCTGTTGTTGCATATCTAATCGTGTCCAAGGAAGAACAGCTACTCCCCCAGGCCTGGGACTCTACAGAAGCTGCATATACTGTAGTGTTTGCCAACATTTTGAATTGGATTTATTAAAAGAACATCACACACACAAAGCCTTGTCGCCAGAGAAAACTTGACACTTGACAAACTTCAAAGCACAAGTTGCATCGAATGTGGACATTTCTGCACCACCAAGATGTTTGCATAATTATCTTCGTTGTGATGTGGAAACCTCATATCAGCTGTTACTTTACAGCAAATGATCAGAACAGTTAATATGATAGAATATGATAAAAATATATGAAAGTAGCAGCCATTTATAACTATTTTGCTTGACTCGACTGTACAACGAAGTGGGCCATTAACAGGATCTACCCATCAGCAACCATGTCATTATGCGCTTTCATTCATAATTTGTGATTGATAGAATTAAACAGGCTATAGCTGTGGTTTGCAGAAATGCACAATGGCAAATTCTAATTTTCAAATGTGTGTTTACTTTAAATGTTGCACACTTTGAATATGATCATATCTGTAGCTGACCTCCCATGGATCTCCTTTTTCAAGCTTTCTGCCTCACGTGTCCCTCCCAATGGCAAGTGTAGCCCCACCCCATTTAAAAAAGAAACATGCATATTCCTTTGAATAACACATCAGGGGGATTTATTCATTAAGGATTACAACTGTT
The DNA here is from genome assembly GCA_039105355.1 of Benthosema pterotum. Taxonomy (NCBI): domain Eukaryota; kingdom Metazoa; phylum Chordata; class Actinopteri; order Myctophiformes; family Myctophidae; genus Benthosema; species Benthosema pterotum. The sequence continues at coordinate 29,761,901 of CM076972.1, read as the reverse complement.
GCGAATTATTCTCCAGTTCCGCGGTGTCCTGGCTTAAAAAATGTAGAGGGTTTTTTGGATTTGCTTGGATTAGTTTGGGTGTGATCATGCGCTGGTTCAGCGGACAGGATGGGCTGCACAGGAACCATATGCTCAAGCTCAAGCCATGCCTATGCTCATGTAGGCACACATTGGTATATGCAAAGAGAATGCAGTGCACGATTCTGTGCTGGGATATTCTTAGTGACAATGTCATTCAAAGTGGCATTTCAGGATGCATTCTATATTACACAGGGGATCGATTGTGAACCTTCTCATAATGATGTTTTCCATGTGAAACATGAAAAACATCTGTAGAGAGGATGTGGGGGACAGAGCTCCTTTGATATACAGGTATCAGTACATTTGCATTTTGTAATAGTCATGGAATATTTATAGAAAACTCCCTGAATACAAATGAGTCAGTTGTTAGAAAATGAGGCCTCCTGTCAGCGTGAACGTCTAGCGGAGGTTGAACGGTTGACGTAAGGGAATGCAATCTGTGTCGCACTCTGGACCTGAAGTCTATCACTCTAAATCAGTGGTTTTCAACCTTTTTGACTCCAGGGCCCACCATTTATTCAGCATTTGAGCCACGGACCACCATTTGAGCCCCACAGACCCCAAAACTATAAGATTTATTTTTGCTTTTGTCCACAATTCCAGGCTGGATTTGGGAAACAAAACAGGCAAATTAACATACAGATCCAAGTGACCATTAAGCTTCTGGCTGTGTAGACTTGGGCTAATTAAGATGATGAATATTTTAACTCTTGAGAGTGTAAAAATGAAACCAAATGAACCCGCAAGGGTCATTGTCAACAATATCTACAGTAAATGTGGAGTCTATGCAGATGTCAGAATGATGTCAGAGCAGCTAGCTACGGTATATATTGACATATAGGAGTGATCAGGCCCAAAGCCCCTGCGGTGGTGTGGAACGCATGTGTCGAATTTGAAGTTGTTGTTGATGAGCGTTTCTCGAGTCAGTGGGTTGCAGACACACGTGTCCATCACTGTAAGACACATGAAACACCGGTGCATACAGTATCTATGACGTTTGCAGCACGTGCGTGTGCATGACTGCTGCGCCGCATGGACCATATGGTCATTTGTTGATAATTAGTGATTAGATGCTCTATGGACACGGTGTGTGTGTGTGTGTGTGTGGGTGTGTGTGTGTGTGTGTGTGTGTGTGTGTGTGTGTGTGTGTGTGTGTGTGTGTGTGTGTGTGTGTGTGTGTGTGTGTGTGTGTGTGTGTGTGGGTGAGGGTGTGGGTACGCGTGCACATGTACGTGGGTGCACACGCGAGCACATGCCTACAGTATGTTTATTTTAGGTCCAACATAATTAGTGTAATAAAGTGTTGGTGTGATGACATGCATATTCAGGTCAAGCTGTTCCTGCTCCTGTTAATAGGGGAAGCCAAAAGCCAAAGCAAATATTATCTATTAGAAAGAAAAGACAGGAGTTTGCATGTTCTCCCGCTCCCTGTGTGGTAGATACCCTCACAAAAACATGCATTAATCCTTGACTCTAGGCTGCCTCCCCCTGGCCAGCTGGGGCGCCTGATGGAGGGGACAGGAACTGGTTGGAATAACGTGTTCCTTACACACGTTATGTCCAACCTGGGAAACTCCCCCCTCTCAGGTGAAAACTAAGAAAGCAGCTTGGACTCCTCATGCATTGAATTAAGCATGAGGTCAGTAAGCTGCCGTCAACTCTGGACCTGTACACATCCGTTGAAAAGAACTGAGGTGGCTGCATATGGCGGCAAAAGAAGCCACCTCCATTATTTTCAATGGAACTCATTCACACCGGTTTCATGGAGTTTTCCTACTTTTCAATTTGTCTCTCGCTTCCTATTAAACTAATACCTTACCAAAAGCAATACTGTTCAGAAAATGGAAGGAAAAAAAGATCACCTGCATTCGGGGGATACAATATACTGGCCTAGTTATTATTACTACCACTTTGATAAGCTTTTATTTTTCTGTATTTGTAAAACCTACTGACAAAATTTACTGATCATTGGTTGAGCAACAAAGCTGTATAACGTTAATTAACGTAAAAAGAATGAATAAGGTAATGCACGTTTTCTGTACAAGAATACCATCATACAGTGATTGTGAAGTTGTTTTTTACACAAATAGCACATGAACTGTGATAAAAGATATGGAATGCACTAACATCCAGTCCAACCGCAAACTGTGAGTTCACTGGTATAAATGCCATTCACACACCGATGGTGGTGGAAACCATGCAAGGTACCGGCCAGCAAATGAAGAGCAATTAGGGTTTAAGTGTCTTGCTCAGGGTAGTGCTGTATAGTCGCCTGAAATTGCCATTCGAGCCTCGGACAGCAATTTCAGGCCGAGCTTCGAACCTTCGCTAAAAAAAAAAAAAAAAACAATATGCTGCGACCCCCCCCCCCCCCCCCCCCCGCGACGCGCGTCTACTAACTCTTAAAATCGTGGATGTTGCCATCGGTAGATAAGTTTTCTACTGCCCTGAGATGTGATTGACATCAGTGAATACACCAGTCATGCCACCGCTCTCCTTTTCTCTCCTTTCTGATGAGACTGATCCGACAGCCACGGGTAACACGCTGTTTTGACTTTTGATTGCCAAAACATGCTGTCCGTCGGCTCGTTTAATTATTTGTTTGCTGTGAACGACTACGTGTATCTCTCTATATAATTCAAGCAAGCGTGTCTGTCTGTACACTTCCTGTGCAACTGTACTGTGTCATTTGTCTCCATTTGCGTAACGCCACGGCGCACGGACAGCCTCACTGAACCTCGAGTCACACAGCCCTGTCATCCAGCACCAATATGCGCGGCTCATAAGCACCAAACATTATGCCCATCACATGACGTGTCACCGGATACAGATAAAAAAAAAACATCACGTGTAACATCACGTGTCACGGAGACACATTTATTGTGGTCACAGTTTGCCGTATCACCTCCCCTCTTACGGGTACAGCCATTGGCGCTGGGTACAGTGTTCTCTGCTCTCGCTGTTTCCCCTTCCAGGCGACTGCCGACTGATCCACACAGGCAACGTTCTCTCAGCACGGCACGGTGTTGTCGCTGTTCCGCCTGCTAGGCGACTGACCAACACAGGCAATACTCTCGCCACGACGCGGTGACACATGCGCTACTACGGTCCGGGTCGCCTACAACTTCTTTCTACTACCACTACACTGCAACGTCTGGATATTCACGCGCGCCAGCCCACGGCATCCAGTCCTCTCCAAAGTTATTATTCAAACGCCACATTTACACGTGTGCGTCTGTGTACGTGCGACGGTCCGGGTCACCTACAACGTATATCTCTACTACCACTGCACCGTCCGTCTGGATAATAATAATGCGCGCCAGCCCACGGCACCAAGTCCTCTCCAAAATCATTATTCAAACGCCACATTTACGCGTGTGCGTCTGTGTAAAGTGCGACTACCAGGCTGTGTGACAGAGCATAGGCTACAAACTAGGTGCCATCTCATCCATACACATTGTAACGACCCTCTGGGTTTCTTACAATTACATTCACAACGACTAAAGTCTAACATTAACAGTAACCATATGACATTCATTTTGTGACCCAAGTTCCACCCAACTTTCCAACATCAACAATTCCCTCCCAATCAATGTGATCTGCACAGAATTTCCAGATCATATAATACACAACGGGTATAGGACTAGTATTTGTATATATGGGCAGCTAAATTGCCTGCTTCTGCTGGTCAGCTAACCATAAAACCAAAACCAACCAAAGGCTTGTTTAATTATTTGTTTGCTGTGAACGACTACGTGTCTATTGTATATATAGTCTTAAGTGCCCGCTGCTGCTGGCTAGCCTGCTGCTGGCGAGGTAAATACCATACCATAACCATAAAACCAACCAGTCAGCGTGCAGCTCTATAGAGTACAGACGGAGTTGCGCAAACTCCGTTCACTTCCTAGAGCTAGTCTAATGGCGGATCGCCTACATAGACTTATATTGAGAATAGGACACCTTCAGTGAAAACAATGCATTTCCAACTGCAGTAACAGCGCGTTTCACAGCGAGTTTCTGACCCCTCGATGTCGCACATCTACTAGATGGGGGGAAAAGTTAAATAAATAAATAAATGCGAATGGTTCGGGATCATTAATATTCGTTCGCGTGGCGACCTTAGCGAGCGAATGGTTCGAATCCCGAGCTTCGGTATACAGCCCTAGCTCAGGGACACTTTGGGAGAGCCCGGTTCCAAACTGGCAAACTTGTGGCTACCATCCAGCCACTCTGAGCCACCGCTGCCCCAGTGGTATATGTATGAGTAAACCACACATGGCTCCATATATGAAGAGTATGAGCATGTAATATCATCTAGAATCAGAAATTCTATGTGACACCTAAGCACTGTGTTTCATTCATTCAATTCATTTACTGTAGGTAAATGTGCACACTGTACCAAAGTGCATGCATGGTTGATTGTGCACATAGCAGCAGTAAGTTGAGGCACGTGTCATGTGTGCGGCGAAGACATGATGACAGTGTTATTTTTGTCAGCAAAGCATGTGCACTTTTAATGATAGTTGGGAGTTGTGTGCGTGCGTGTATGTGTGCGAGTTTGATATTATAAAAAACCCAGTATAAATGTCACACAACGGAATTAGGCATGTAGAGTGTACTTAAAATTGCAAAAGCAAAAGGTTGAGAACCACTCTCTCCATATCCCCATCTGGCTGGATCAATTTCACACTTAGAGTACGACTTCTCTAAGTGATTTTAAATGTGTTTAATTTGCACAGTATTCATATGTGCAGGGCCCATGCACATTCATGCACATGCACATGCACGCACGCACGCACGCACGCACACACGCACGCACACACACACACACACACACACACACACACACACACACACACACACACACACACACACACACACACACACACACACACACACACACAGTTTCCTCTCGATTAAACTTGGTTCTTTTTGTGAGGGATGTGGCGCCCAGGTCCAGATTACATGCTCCCACAGTGTAATGGCAGCCATTATACAAAGAGAACACTACAAAGAAGCTCCACTTCAAAGCCAGCCAACATGAAACGACTAAGCCTGTAAAGAATTTCGTTATGATGAATGTGTCCGTGTCGGTAGGTCCATATTTTTTTCTCTCCACAAAATACGTAGCCATTGTGCATGCTAACACTTCAGTGCACTGGCTATATAGTTCCAGTGATACGTAATTATGTGTTAGCATCGTTTTGTTCATTTTCCACAATATGTGCTTTCCCCGCTTTGGTACTCACTCCTTATACTGTAGATCTACCAATACTAAAAGAGAATGAGGATAACAGCTATTGTTAGTAGACATTATTCCATACATGGCACAAAACATATTATATCAAGAGGGCTAACAGTGGGACCCAGTTGCCAGACGGTTAGTCGCGGTTGCAAAATGATTTCGCTATCTCTCAGTTAAAGACAACTCTATTTCTCAAAATGTTCAGCGAAAGCACATGCTCGTAATCGAGCATCAATAACTCTAATATTCAGGGGCCAGGATACACAATCTGGTATCTGTGGATGGAGAACACCTGGTGACAAACCTAAACTCCTCCAAAATTTGGTGGCATAGAAGTGAGGCACAATGGACCTATCCATTTGGAGAGAATGCAAATTGTGCCAAATGAGTTTGTTCTGTCTCAAAACAGGACATCTGAATGTAATACTATTTGGCAGCCTTGCTTTTTATGTAATGCCTGGAGAATATTTCTGCAGCTGCTAGCCACCATCCTTTCATCAATACTAATGTCTGTGAGGGTGTCTGTGTGGAACAGTGGTAAACTACCTGTAGTTGGTTCGATTCCTCTGCAGGGAGGAGAGCCTGGCATGGCTGGGCGCTGCAACAAACACCATTGACTTGTGTCTTCTGGGGGAAACGAATAATAACTGGTTTCACACGCCATAAAGGTAAAGTCCTTACTGTCAGGTGAAAAGAAGGTGGCAGCTGGCAGCCCTACTGCCATGCTTCATTTTCTGTTTTCCCTTATTTGGAAAAGCACTTTAAAAATATCATCATCATATGACTGATAATAAACCAATGGTTCGGGGATCACCAGTGGTCCCTGAGAGGATTCCTAGTGGTCCCCAGCTAAATGATGAACAGTTAGTAACAAAATGGACCCTAATAATGTACACATTTAGAAAATGTAGGGAAATTGTTATTCTAACCAACATTTTGCCAGTTATCTAAATTGTGGACACAAACTTGAAAATCCATATTTGAGGTCAGAGAGACTAAACTCAACATCAAATGGTGGTCTGTGGCTAAAATGCAGAATAAATAGTGGGCCCTGGTATGAAAAAGGTTGAAATCCCCTGATGTCAAGTCATGAGAGCAACCCAGAGCTTAATTTAACATATTTCTTAAATGTACATTCCCTGAGGTTTTCTCATTCGCAAACTGTGAAGTCTCTACAGTATGCAGTATTATTATATAAAGCTTTGAGAAGTTTCTGAGCGTGAATCCTCCAATTATGCATTAGTTCAACTGAAACCGTTCCAACCCAAAATGTGGTTTGCCAAAAGCTAAAACTACAGACCCAAAAGTGACGGGGCAATGTCATAATTTCTGAGAGGATGTATCATATGGTCATTTACTGTCTTTTTCTACATTTTCTTTCGTGCCAGCTCATTAATTTAATTGAGCAATTAGCTTTGGAGGTGGCATGTAAAGTGTGTCAACTGGCGTTACTTCAAACGGCAACTGATGGTGTGGGACGTGTTTGCTCTGCTTGTGTGTGTGCGCATTTTGTTTGTGAATGTGCGGTTGCATGCGCACGTCTGTGCACTGATGCACATTCATCATGCTTATATTAATATGCATAACTAGCGTGGAAAAAACTCTGGCACGTCGTCACTCGTCGGGGTTCTCAGCATGCAAAGTGAAACTGCGTTTGTTGGCTGTGTGATGATTAGACATTAGTTAGAGTGAGTGATGTTGTTGGCGGCACAGAAGCCTGACCTCGCGTCACCAGGGAGGGATTATTCAAAGAGCAAAGTGATAGGGAATAGCAATTGTATATATGATTAGATTAGAGTAGATAATTACCTATTAATCATTATTTTGTCTGGGGATCCTGTGGAGCTCCCTCAAGGATCAGTCGGGGTCGCTGGACCACACATTGAGAACCAGAGCACTAGAATATTAGAGGAGACACACCCCACAGGCCTGTACAGAATGATAATAGAATGGAGTAGAATCAACTAGTTCTCCATCTCCGTTAGTAATCTTTGGAGTACATCTTGTGCAGAGCTCAGTTGCCTATTTCACTCTCCACAGTGATAAGTGATAAGTGCACGCTGGTGTTTTCCAGCGAACGCACTGTAATGTGGTTTTAGAATGTGATTTTGCAGCAAAGTTTGCAGGAGCGAGGTGCACCATCAGATAAACACCTTTGATAGAATAAAAAATGAAATTTCATTTCTTTCTTTCTTTCTTTCTTTCTTTCTTTCTTTCTTTCTTTCTTTCTTTCTTCTTTCTTTCTTTCTTTTTCTTTCTTTCTTTCTTTCTTTCTTTCTTTCTTTCTTTCTTTCTTTCTTTCTTTCTTTCTTTCTTTCTTTCTTTCTCCCAATTTCAGCTTTTTAACTTGACTATATTCCTTTTTGTGGCCTGGCATTAGGAGACCTGGTAAAGAGAAATACAGTGCCTGGGGTCCTATGCTGGCAGACTGCAGTTTGCACTAGACGAGAGCAACAAACATCAGATAAAGATTACAATACAACCTAAATAAAACATTGAGAAGAAGGAGGATGCACGAATCCACGTGGGACACACGTGAAAAAAAAAACACACTGCAGGCACAACACTTCCATACTTCCAGGAGCGGGAACACACAAGTCCAGAGGGACACACCATTCACGCATGAATAAGCACACACTAGAGCATACACTTACAGTATGCACACATACTGTACAGTACTGCACACACAAGGTTTAAATGGCTCACCGTAACAGTCATACACAGATGAGAGGAAAAGTGCTGTTTCATGTCAAACCTTTGAATTTATGAGAGACAGAGACAGAGAGACAGAGAGAGAGAGAGAGGGAGAGAGGGAGAGAGGGAGACTAGTGCGTTTTACCAGAACCACCCACACGCCTGTTATGTTTTTGCTGCTGGGCACAACCTTGCATCAATTTCTACTTTTTAGTTTTCACAATGTTTCTGCAAGTTAATTGCTAACACAGTGACCGAGATTACTATGTAGACCGGGCAGAAATGCCTCTCAGTCTGTGCATCACAATCCATATTTGGGCAGATCTGACCCAAGCCTATTAAGTTAAATGTTGTGAGCTTGGAGATCTGCTATGAAGAAGGTTATAATTGCCACTATCCATTGAAGACAGATCTTTTTATTCATTTAGCGTAAATGTTCTGCCCTTAGAAGGTTTTCCCCCCGACAGCAACAGTATTTAAATGCCAGTCTCCCGGTGCAGTCAGGGTTTAGTATGTCCTCTGAGAGAGAGGATAAAAGTTTAGACTTCCGTAGTGTGAGTCAGATGCTGAACTCTATAACCTGCCACCAGTCAAAACATACTGTACCATGCGGCATAATCCTTTAGTGTTCATGTACGTCCTGAGAGTGTGAAAGTGCATCCGTAGGGTTCCATTTGTGTCAGTATTATTTAGAATCTCAGAGCTAAATTAACACTGAAGATTTTATTGCGCACAGTAGCTCCATTAATATTAATTTCACTGGAGCAAATCCCTCAGAAAGACACTTGCGGCTTTGTGTAGGTCCGCAGCTCAGCATGCGAATGGATTCATTGTCCTATGAATGGGTTTCCATACCAATTTATGTCCTTTTTAATGTCTTTGATTATAAAAAAGCATATTAGCTGCCATTAAGGATGATTTAAGCAGACTGTCTCTGCCATCCACTCCATGGCCCAGAAATGGCGTGTTAGAAATTGTGCAGGTTAATCTACCGTATAGCAGTGTTACAGCTAATATGTGGGGATGGGGATGCATGAGGTTAAGTTTGATGCTGTAAAAGACATAGGGTATCATTGTACTATATAGCCTAGTCCATCATAACCTAGTGTATTGCACATCATAACATTAATGCAGGGCTAGTATAACACTGTTAGCAGTTGCACTACTGATTATATTGGATTTGATTTCATTATAGTAGGCTACATTTGCAATGTACAATATGTGTGGATGTGGTTGAGAGTGAGAAACATGTGTCTGTATAGGCCTAGTAGATTCCCTCCTGTTTTCTTTATGTATTCCTCCTGTCTATGGATGCTTTTCCCTTGAGGGCTCTCTCAGCATCTGAATGTGGCTTTTCCTTCTGCCCGTTTGTTTTCTCCTTACATCCCTGTTCACAAAATCATTTCCGCGTCTTCTCCCCTTTTGCCCATGCATCTCTCAGGCATGCCATGATTCATTCACACAGTGAACGAGTGTGGAGAGGCACCTTTTTCCTCTCCCCGCACGCCTCTGTCTCTCAGAGTGGAACTATTTAGCATAGAGTCAGTGTTTCTCGGGGGAAAGCTAAGTAGAGCGCATCATTATGTGCATCAGCCATTCTGGTATGATTATGGATGAGATACACTGATATTCCCTACAACGGTTTGCAGCCAGACTGTCAGAGGAGGATCCGGCGTGAGGAATATACTTTGGCATGCAGGCACACAACATTGCCCAGGGAGAAAGGGGTAAAAGAAACCTGTTTATGGGTAGTTGGCTAAGTGCATGAGGGGAGGGAGCAAAACTGTGAATGTAGAATACAAAATATGATATATACAATATATCTCTATGAGAAAAAGATTGTGACTTTGCAATTTTAGCCTGGAACCTAGCAATCAGTATAGTGTCTTATTGATGTATTGAGTATGAACCTTTAACATTGTCCTCCTCAATTACGTTATTGATTATCCCAACATATCAAGTTCTGTGCCAGTTGTGACAACCAGTGTTGGGCAATATTACTTAGGAGAGTAATATCTTTACTTTACTTATGACCAGTGTTGGGACATATGCACTACGTAACTTAATATATTACATAATATACTACCAAAATGCAGTATCTTGTAATATAAATATATTACTGAACAAAAAACGTCTAATATATTATACTTTTCTTTCTGCATGACTGCATTACTTTCAATATTACTTTCTGTCAATCTGTCTCGTTGCAAGTGTTCTTGTGAAATTATCTGGACAACTGCAGAAGTTAAATAATTACTTATTTTCTATAATTTGTCTTCAAATTATTTACTGGCTTCCATAAATTCAAGGAATACATTTAACTCCTGTGTTAGGTATGCCACTGGCCTACACAATATTTGATTAATAGAGATACTAAATATTTAATTATAAATGTTGTAAAAGTTTTTTTTAAGTAATATGTAATAGTAATATTAATATATTACACTTGCTCAGACAGTAATATTGTAATATAATATATTGATTTTAAATGAAGGTAATAATTAATAAGTAATATATTAACAAGGTAAAGTAATATCTTTACTTTACTTATGACCCCTTAGAAAAAGTAATAATATTACTTACCCATTACTTGAATCAAAGAATAATACTGTATATTACATATATTACACAAATGTGTGCAATGTGGGACAATGTCAGTGCTGCTAAATTCACAGTGTGCATTCCTCTGGCGAAGACCAGCAAATGTTCATTGACTAAATACACACATTATCCAACCCTTTATTTCCAGAATCTTGAGTTGTATTTATCAGATTGAAAAGATCTTGGTTTTCCTGTACCAGTAGTGAAAAGAAACTGCTTTGGTCATACCGATTTACATACCTGATTTGCTAGACTGCTAGAAAAAGAACCTCTCCTCCATTCATGTTGGATCTTGATGAAAGATCCTATGAAGGTCCTTCGTATATTTCCTCCCTCACTATATTTTGTAAGGAGATAGAGATGGCAAGAAGAAGACTTGCTGCCTTAGGTTGTGTTTTCACCTCAGCACTCTGTATAAACATCTTCCCACGGGCAGATTCACTTTTGTACCCCTGCATTTTTGTGTAGGAATGGACCCCTTGCAAGTCCGCAACCTAAAGGTCCTGACCTTATGTTATGGCAAACACCAGATACAATGCACTTCATACAGCATAGCATAGTCTATGTGAGGCAAAACATGCCTCAAGGGAATAGCATTGAGCCTTGGATGCATTTGAGAGTGCTGCATATGACAGCGGCTGACATTTTCAATTCTGGTTATTACATTTTTGAAAGCACCATGTACTGTAAGTGAAGGCAGAACAGTGTTTGAGCAGAGTGTGATTCTAAGTTACAGGCATATCAAATCCCCCTCATAACCTGAGACAGTTTTGCTTATACTGTGTTTTTAAAATCAATGAATATGTTTTCTTAAACCCCTTTTAGACAATTAGTATTATGGATCATGCCTTAAAGTGTTTTTTGCCCCGTAATCAGAAACATAATGAGGCTTACAGAGTGTTGTGCAATAGAGTTGAGATGGAGAGAGAGAAAGAGAGAGAGACAAAGCTGACTAAAGCTGACTTCCCTGGGCATGGCACCAATCGTTTTATGGCATAGGCTACTTACAGACTTGTTAAAGTGTTCAAGATATCTGGAGGCTGTTTATTTAACAGCTGTGATTATGAGCCTCATTGCTGCAGCACTTAAACCCATAAATGACAGTCATTGCAAGACTTTTTGAATGTTGAGAATTGAGATGAGTCAATTTAATTTCTTAAGCAAACATTTACCACTTGACACTTTGTGGCACTGTCAGTGGATAATGGAGACTGGCAAGTTTGTGTTCATGGTTATGGTACAACACTCAGTTCATTTGGTGCTCAAGTAGGGACATAATAATATGGTCTTAATTCATGATTGCCGTGGTTACCCCGTTTCAAAACAGATAAAAAGTGTTTAGCTATTTCAATAGAAAGCCTGTAGATATTAAATAAACCAACCAGCCGGTGTGGATGTGGGGCACTCCCTCCCACATCCAGCTTTGGGTTACCGTCCACACATTTCCTAAACAAACATTGAACTCCCATTGATTAAATGGAGAATTTCCCCTCACTTCACACAGGTGTGTTTTTTTAACTAGCCATTTAAAATGTAATTGGTGTCTGCACTTTTAAGCGCAGGGTTTGATCTTTTATCTTGAAAAACATATGATTGACTGTACTGTACTGGTACTATACACACTCTTACAAGTGTGTGTGTGTGTGTGTGTGTGTGTGTGTGTGTGTGTGTGTGTGTGTGTGTGTGTGTGTGTGTGTGTGTGTGTGTGTGTGTGATGCTGCGCAACGGTGCCATCCAGTGGTATTGACGCGGTGTTTCAGCTTTAAGCTTGGACAGACACAGACAAGTGTGTACGGGAACATAGGGACCCACATTGCTGTCTATAGGAGTGGCTAGCACTGCTCAGAAATGTCCCTTTGCTGGAAGACCTCATTTTAGAAATGTTTTGTCATTGCTTGCCAGCAGCAGTTTTTTTCCGCATCCCATGTCTAGCCTGTAGCAACTCACTCTGTGTTTCCTCCACTACACCAAACTGGTGATTTGGAACGAAAAATCCATGCATGTACGGGTCCTTGCATCTTGAGATTTTTTTTACCAATCGATTGGCTTCAAACTGTGTGTGTTGCCAAGCATTGAGGCTGTGCCGTTCTCTATGAGAAGTCAATCAGATCATCCAAAAATATCCCTTTAAAACCCACAAATTCTCATATATGGATCGCTGGCGTTATCAATGTGATACACACAGCAATGCCATAAAGAGGCCTCCAAATATAATGGTTTCTGCTCAGACACAGGGTACAACAGGTGCTCTCAACAGGACATTTCTTAACCGGAGGGGCATGTTTGTGGAGCCAACGGGCATCGTTCTCAACAGGTATCTGCCTAGTGAGAGATCAACCATGTGCTCAATGCAAAGAAAGAAAGAAAGAAAGAAAGAAAGAAAGAAAGAAAGAAGGAAAGAAGGAAAGAAAGAAATAGGAGTTTCCCATACTGTACTAACATAATGGCTTATATCATGAGTTTTCATGCAGTTTGCTCTTAGTCAGAATGGTGTTCCCTGAGGAAAAAAGTTTGAAAACCCCTGGCTTATATGCTGAAAAAATGATATAATTGAATTGAACTGTGACCATGCAGTCTCATGAACCAACCAATCACAATTTCACATACAAAAGCTTATTCGACCAAGTTCTTATCGCTAAGGAATGAAGATAAATGTAATTGAGAAATTGTGATGACGTAATTAAGTACATTTGCAGATGACAGCTGAGGATAATTGTAACAGTTTGAGAGCCACAACAACCTCTGGGAATTACCTTCCCGGAGGTTGTTTCTCCTTTTAGTCTGCTAAGCAGGCCTTTTTCCAGGCTGTGGCATTCAGCAAAGCTTCTGGAAATTGAAACAAAGTGTTTGGGCATAAAGGTCTGGGCAAATGGGATGTAATGCAGCCAACAAACACGGCAACCGTTCCCGCAATGCATTTGTGTTTGCAACACAAAGTATCCCATTAGTCAGCCTCAAACAACTCAGCCGAGTCTAAATTCAATAAACAAGTTTAGTTGATTATTTATTTATTTGATATGGGTTTCGTTTTGTTTATAAATATTCACGTCCCCCGACTGGGCACTCAAAACACAATACAAGATGTCCTGCTCTGTAAATCACTCATTAATTGTCCTGCCGAAGCAGTTTTCCAGCCACCAATGATTCCTGGCATTGTCAGCTGGGCAGCAAAATACATGCACTGCCAAACAAAAGCTAATCCAGGTTAATGTGATACAGGGTCTGTCTGCATGCGCATGTGTGTGACTCATCGGTTGCAGGGATAGAATCATGGAGACCAAACAAGTGCACAGGAGGCAGTCTGTAGTGGGCAGGTAGTGGAACTTGTAAACCCCTATCATTATCTGTGTTTTCAGGTTCAGTGCTGTTATGTACAGCAGGATGAGTCAGCCTGGCTCTAGTTACAGTACCTCACATCAGCGATATCACCTTTTATTCCAGCCAAAGGCATACATAAACACATTCTTTGGGATATTTGAGGGGAGGTAAGCAAGTTGTTTGTGCTCCAACCAATGTATGAGTTGTGTTTTTTCCATGTCCAGTGCAGCTTCTCAGGTTGTGTCGCCAATAGCCAGTTAACTCTGAGGTTTTCTGAAAAATGTGTCTCTGAAACATTTTCATGTCAAGGACAAAACATTGTGCTTGAAAATATTTGAAATATTGCTTTGATGCTCACATTAACCATAGACCGTATTTGGTTTTATTTTATTAGCATGATATGCATTCCATAATTCCATAGGACTAGACCACAAATGGGTTTAATTGTGACTTCAGCTTGCAATGGGAGCAGGCTCTATTGAGTGAGAGATTTATGAAAGAATTGTAATATTTAAAGTGTTTTTATTGTTTAGTTACAGATGGCAAATATAATGGGTTTGGCATATTGTCTAAAATAGGCAGAGATGCTTTTAAGGTCCAAGGCTTTTACTAGGTAACACAAAACACGTATACATCATTGGCCTAACACAGGCCATGAGCCATTCTCTTGGCGTCTCACACTCTTGTTCTGGCTAAAGAGTCTACTCAGAATGGAAGTGGTAGCACACACGTTCTCACTTGGGCAGATTGATTGCTGAATTAGCCCCCAGTGCAGTTGATGTGATGAACTACTATTCCACTCCTTGCGGTATAGACTGCCCGTGCTCCTGAATAATACAACAGAAACCTGGGTTAAAAGTTGTTGTGCGTGGTGGGCTTAGGGTAGTCCGAAACTACAAAGTAGGTGTTAGCCAAAGTTGTAAAACCAGTGTTGGGAGATGCTTAAAAATGTCACGCAAAATCAGCGATCATGGCTTGATCGGGATGCTTTGGTTCCCAAGGCTACAATCTGTGAGTTCAGTAAGCCTTGGGAACCAAAGGATAAACAAGCGTGTGCATGCAATATTTAAACACAAACGGCAGTCCATCGATGATTGATGACGACGAGGCTCCATCGGGTGGTGTGAGAATGGGGTCATCACTAATGTCGATGCCATTCTGCGAAGGCCAGTCCGTGATTTGCAGTCCTTGCTTTAGGAAGGGCATGGGTGGTCTTTTTTCAGGGAGAACTGCTTCTGTAGCATGTTGTTGTTGTTGTTGCCTTTCACTGCCAATTTCTCTTTAATACAAGGTTGGCCTTGCGATACACAATGGCAGGCATGCACACACACGCTTGTGCACACACAACTATCACTTATGCTGTGGCTGTGTTCTGTGTTGTTTAATGAGGATTACTTCTTTAAGGGTAATTATTTAATGACAATGAATAGGCCACTTCATACGTGTGTATGTGTGTTCTTTCCATCTTTCTGTTGGACCACATGATTTATTCCCCTCATGATCACTGGGTCCGTGATCTTTCTTTGAATGTGATGGATGGCTGCCAAGCATACTGTAAAACATTTTATTCTTGGCGCCTGCAGCTATTATCTACACTGCACCTCACTTGCCCTTAACTCACCATGAAAAAACGCTGGTACTTTTATTGGCACGAGGGGTGTTCACCATTCATGCATCTCTATGATAGTGTAGTAATAATGATGTCCCATGGTGAATACATTGCCAAACAAATGAGAGACTGCACCGAATGTTTGTGTAACACACCATTAAATAGCAGGCTGCACGCACAATCAGAACTTTGATGGGATACAGAACATTTGTTAATTTAGTACACCGTGCACAGTCTGCACACAAACACCTGGGTATCTTCTTCTTTCCTTGTCAGCCACTGGAGGCAGTATTGTGTGGCCAGTTACAGTGACGCACTAAAAAATAGATGGTGAAAAAAATCACTATCATGCAATTCCAGGTGGCAGATTCGTCGCACCATGGGAGTGCAATTACAACCAGAAGTTTGGTGGAATGCATCGGAGTCAAATGTGTCAAATGAGCCAAATGATCTTGAATATAAGTTTCATAGGCTTCACCAGAAAGGGGACTAATACAGTAAGCGCATCAGGTAGCCTAACATGAGGCTAACAGAAATATAATAATAAATTAGATCAATCGAAGATGAGTCTCCTCGTTTTGGCACAGGAGGGTTGTGTAGAGAAAAACTAGGTGTCTTGTCCCTTGCCAAAGATTGTGTTAATAGCCACACACCGAAGCCAAATTAAAATTGCATTGCATTGCTTTGCTCGCAGGCAGCACCTGTTTGGCGTTTATGCTCCAAAACTATAAACACAATGGAGGAAGCATGCGCTGTCCCTTCCAGTGCCATCCGTCTGCAGGATGACAGACGGAGTGGCAATCACTTACCCAGGCACCATGCAATCTGGCAGGTCGCTGAAATGAAGGCAATTTGGAACAGCCCCAATGTAGTGCCTTTAAGCGGTTAGATGTTTCTGTGGAAGCAGAATTGACGGAAAGGAAGGATACTTCTATGGTTTATGATCGTGATCTTTGGTAGGTGATGAGGATGTTCTCTAGCCTATAGGGATTTGAATGACAGAGTAGGTGAGCATTGTCTTCATTGTGGACAGTGTTTAGCATTTGGGTGGGGGAAACTCAAATTCACACTGTAGTCTAGATTTTCATCACCAAACCCCTTATCCCTTAACTTATTTGCATTTTTAAACTATTTTAAAAACATTGTTCAGTAGTTAAAATGGCCAGTCTACATGCTCACAATGTGTCAATAGATTGGCAGAAAAAAAAGCAAATAAGTTCGGAATAAGGGGTTTAGCGTGTAATGAAAATGGAGCCCTGGTAAGTCTCATTTCACTTTTTTGTGCCATGCTGTGCCGGGCCATCCAAGCTGGCTATGAGAGCTGAGCGTATTAAAACTCATTTGTCTTTCCATTGCAATTGGGACGGATATATATAGGGGCTGTGTTCGTTGCTGTGTTGTTGCTATAGTAACACTACAATACTGCAGTTATGCTAGTCGGCTAAAAGTCTCATTATTACACAGAACCATGTTTGACAGTAAGTATGTTCAACTGTAAAAAGTGCCACATTATGTTATCAGTTGGAAATACATAGGTTTTGACAAGCGACATGGTCGTGCCACAAAGTATTACTGCTTTACTCTGTGCTCATGCTCCAGCAGCAACTTTATTATTGGACGCTGCCAAGTACCCATGTACAGTAGATGTTTCTTACAGGCTTGCTGCACGGCTCAACCTTTAGCTCTTGTCTGCTGGCATGGATTCAAAACAGAGGAACCAGAGCGATTTACTTGTTCTATAACAGATGTACCCACACAGGTCAAATATGAAAGGAAATGCTTAGTGTCCCCATGTTTCCTCTATTTGAACGAGTGAATGAATACAGACATTAAGGCTATGAGCCTCATGCATTAATTGCGCCTTTGTTTAATTCCTTCATGGAGCGTTCATTGCCAGTTACCACAGCCCATTAGACTAGGGGCGCGATTTTCCCTCCCGGCCTTATCCCTAACGTTACCCGATCCCCGCAGCGAATTGCCTTATTGCTATTTTGGTCACCTTTTCTCTTCCCTTAGCCACTAATCTTTATGCCGACACCGTTATGTGTGGCTGGAGGTGTGGTCATGGGCGTGTTTGTTGCGCAGTCCCTTAAATTGCTAATTTCGTCAAATAGATTAGGGAACTAGATAAGGCCACCTTAGACCACCCGTTAACCGATATGTGAAGGCAGAGCCACGTGCGCGCGGTGCGGTGTCTGTGCGCCTTTGGAGATGTCCACGACTCCACGTGGAAAGGCGCCAGTTCAATTCATCTCCTTATTTATGGATTGTCCTATAAACAGCTGTAGATTGCCTGCTGTCGGTCACTTCCTTGTGTTTAGGTAATGTACAGTATATAATATAATTAAATACATTCATTAACTTGTGACGCAATGCTGTAAATTGCAAAAAAGTCGGCAATTTCGCGGCTAAAAAGACGTTTTTTTGATCATTCATTTCTCGGTCAATTCTGGACCATTTTTTACATTTCAAAATGCAGCATGATGGGAAAAAGCTCCTCTTTCAGAGGCTGTATAGAATATGTGGGTATGTCTTCTCTACGATGCGGGATCGGGAAAACTATAACTGTCGGGGATTAGGCGGACCGTTTCCTCCTAATCCCCGACAGTTGCAGTTTGCTCGGTCCCGCATCGTAGAGAAGACCTACCCACATATTCTATACAGCCTCTGAAAGAGGAGCTTTTTCCCATCATGCTGCATTTTGAAATGTAAAAAATGGTCCAGAATTGACCGAGAAATGAATGATCAAAAAAACGTCTTTTTAGCCGCGAAATTGCCGACTTTTTTTGAAATTTACTTTATAACATTTCGCAGACTTGGGATAAATGCACGCCACATACAGCAAAAAAAACATGGAACATGTTTTTTCAACATAACATGTTGAATGGTAAGAAATGATTGAGAATTGACCGAGCTATAATTGTTTCAAAATGAGAGCATAATCTTTGAGAATAGGCTACTCATGCATGTGTGTGTCCTAAGCCCGCAGCCAGGCTGCGTGCTTCGGATGGTCCAACATAGCAGTAGGGATAAGGGAACTAGATAAGGGATGAATTAAAGGGAATGGCAAGACCAACACGGATTGGATGAAAGCTAAAAACGCCCAAACCACACCTATGCATAATTTAACGGGTAAAGGAGGTATTTAAGGGAGATGGCATGGTACGAAATTAGCGACCTTTAGTGGGGGAACGCCTCTTCTCCAATGCTATGTGCGTTAACTTCGCATAAGGGCTAATGTAACCAAAATCGGGCCCATGGCATTCAAATGGCCATTCATGTTCATTTGATCTGAATCCATTCTGAAGTCCAAGAGGAGATTGTCAATTTGCTCTGCTGCCACTTGATTGTCTCTTTCCTATAATGATTCAGCAAATCTAGCACTGCTGAGAACAAATGCTGAGATTATCCACACTGCAATATCCAGGGTGTACGTATTATAGCTGTATAGTCGCCTTAAAATTGCCATTCGAGCCTCGGAAAGCAATTTCAGGCCGAGCTTCGAAGCTTCGCTAAAAAAAACAATATGCTGCGACCCCCCCCCCCCCCCCCCCCCCCCCCCCCCCGCGGCGCGCGTCCACTAACTCTTAAAATCGTGGATGTTGCCATCGGTAGATAAGTTTTCTACTGCCCTGAGATGTGATTGACATCTGTGAATACACCAGTCATGACACCGCTCTCCTTTTCTTTCCTTTCTGATGAGACCGATCCGACACAGCCACGGGTAACGCGCTGCTTTGCTTGCCAAAACATGCTGTCCGTCGGCTCGTTTAATTATTTGTTTGCTGGGAACGACTACGTGTCTATTGTAGTATATATAGTCTAAACTGCCTTGCTTCTGCTGGACAGCTAACCATAAAACCAACATTTCCAAAGGCTTGTTTAATTATTTGTTTGCTGGGAACGACTACGTGTCTATTGTCTAAACTGCCTGCTGCTGCTGGCTGGCCTGCTGCTGGCTAGGTAAATACCATACCATAACCTAAAGACCAACCAGTCAGCGTGCAGCTCTATAGAGTACAGACGGAGTTGCGCAAACTCCGTTCACTTCCTAGAGCCAGTCTAATGGCGGATCGCCTACATAGACTTCTATTGAGAATGGGACATCTTCAGTGAAAACAATGCATTTCCAACTGCAGTAACAGCGCGTTTCACAGCGAGTTTCTGACCCCTTGATGTCGCACATCTACTAGATGGGGGGAAAAGTTAAATAAATAAATAAATGCGAATGGTTCGGGATCATTAATATTCGTTCGCGTGGCGACCTTAGCGAGCGAATGGTTCGAATCCCGAGCTTCGGTATACAGCCCTAGTACGTATGCATATGTACATACAGTACGTACATGCATGTTTCTATGTTTTTTTTGCGGGCGTGCGTGCATGCGTCAGTGCCCATCCATCCGCGTGTGTGTGTGTGTGTGTGTGTGTGTGTGTGTGTGTGTGTGTGTGTGTGTGTGTGTGTGTGTGTGTGTGTGTGTGTGTGTGTGTGTGTGTGTGTGTGTGACAGAGAGAGACACTTAGTTTTCTCTTGTGTGTGTTTAAATCTGGGCAGATCATTTTAATAAACAGACTATTTTCTATTCCCATGAGGTGATTGCGGTAGATGAGGAAGGAAGGACAAAATGGCGGGGGATTAGTTGGCGTGGGACGGGGTGTTTTTTTTTGCTTCTTTTTTAGGTAATTAACTTAAACAATTAAGAGAGAATTGAGGTCTTTATACGCTTGCAAAATCGCAGAAGGGTTGCATTTTAGGCTCATTATGTTTTACATAACACATTGTCATTAAAATGCTTAGTGATGCTGTGAATGTCAGCATGACACATAGTTAGGATGAACGGGAGGGAGGGGGCGGGGCTCTCTCTCTCACATGCACGCTGCAGCAGCAGCAGCAGCAGCAGCAGCAGAGCCCAGCAGAGGCCTTGCATCTATGACTCACTTTGATATCTTAATTTGATGTTTTGAAGCACAGCGAGCCACAGTGTGTGTTTACCTGTTGCCTAGTTGCAATAACTAGTTTAATCTAATCGTGTCTGATTATGGTGCAGCGCCGCACTGCATGATCCTGACAGCCTTATAGCTAGAGCTTTGAACGAAGCAGTGAATGCTGGTTCTGTATACTGGAGTCTTTTTTAGATGTAATTAACTTATTTTCTCTTCTTTTAAATAAGAAATAAACATGCAATCAGAAGATATTAGGCCTTGTGTCACATGCGTCACAGTATACCGCACATGTAATTATACGTCTGACAATTTGTGAATGAGCGTTCAGACGCGACTGCTTTCGGCTTTTGTCTTAGAAGAGATATCCTGTAATTGCGCTGAATTAGCTCATTGAAAGGACACACAATTGGTTGATTGTTGAGTTTATGAAAAAAAATGTAACTGGTTGCTAAGCAGCAATCCGTGTCATGGTGATAAGGCCCATTCATGGCTAATGATTGCACCCAGCCACTGTGATAACAAATCATGCACATCCTCTGGTGGCAGTGGTGAGAAGATGGTCCTTACCAGTTACAGTAGTTGTATCACAAATGTACATCTCCGATCTCCACTAATTCAAAACAGAATCCATTCATATTACACTACAGGATTAATTATAGGCCGAGGATGTCTGGACATGAAACCCACTTGCATAACGCTTCGCGCGGACAAGTCATCTTGTTGCCTCAGTATATTATATGTTGTCTTCATCCCTTGTCCTTGGTCTTCTATTTCCATTTCGCACGCATGCATGCATGCAAACACGCACATACACACCCGCACGCACACATGCATACATGTATGAATGCATGCACACACACCTGGCTGAGCTCAGGTAGCGTTTCCAGCCTATATCTGTGCAAGCAGTGTTTGTCTTCTCTTTATCATTGTAGAACAGTTAGACTGGATTGGAACACCTCCAATGTTTGGCCTGGGTCTCCAAATTGCTCTAGCCTCTTACTGCCAAGTGCTGTGTGTGTGTGTGTGTGTGTGTGTGTGTGTGTGTGTGTGTGTGTGTGTGTGTGTGTGTGTGTGTGTGTGTGTGTGTGTGTGTGTGTGTGTGTGTGTGTGTGTGTGTGTGTGTGTGTGTGTGTGTGTGCGCGCGCGTGCGTGTGTGTACGCGTGCGTGTGTACGCGTGCGTGTGTGCACATGTGCGTGGGTGCATGTGTAGATTCAATATTGTATCATTATCCACATCTTACTGTAGAGGGTTTAGACCGTACTAAATTAAGCAGTTAAATAAATAAATAACATAATAATAATAGTAGTAATAATAAGGGTAATAATAATAACATTTGATTAGAGGCGTTCTGCATCAGCTCAGCAGGGTATATTAAGTATGGGGGGGATAATAAAAACAAAACAAAACAAAACACATTAATATTAATCCCTTTCTCTCAGCTCTCTCCTCTCTTGCTTTAGGCAGAAGGTGAAGCTTTAAAGAAATGCAGGATACGTGTGAGCATTTATTACACTTTATTTATTTTCCCATTCTCGTTCTGCTCATGCCGTTCTCTGCCTCTGCAGACTCTGGGTTCAGCCATAATGTCCTCTAAGGCTTGTTGTTGCTCAGAGTAGAGAAAAGGAGTGGGCTCATCATAGCCAGGGTTACACAACTCAGCGGTTTAGCCCTCTGGCCCTCTTGACAGCCTGCCATCATGAACCCACAAGTTGGTGTTTGTGAGCAGCAGTGTTAGTCAATGAGTCTTGTAATCTGTGGTCTGATAAGCTGGCTAGCTTGCTATGCAGGAGTCACACTAGGATGGCTTTTAGTTATTGTTTCAGTTTATGAACTCGTATTAAGTTAAATTGGTGGTATTGGCCTCAAAATCCTCAGCATGAATCCAAATCACACATGTCAAAACTAAAGAAAACCTCTGTTAACTGCAGACATTAGCGAAAGGAACCAGGAAGTGCAACTACTTTCTGTGTTTTAAAACTACATACTGTGAGACAGACAATACACCTGACCAACACATGTGGCACACACCAGCATGTGTAAACAGAATATAGTTGAAGGGAATTAAGACGTTGATAGATTAATGTCGGATGGCTGACAACCGGAGGGAAGGGTTGAAATGTTGAGAACACATTGCTTCATTTCTTCAATCCCCGAGGCTAGTTCTAGGAACACAGCTCGAAACCACGTTTTAATGTGTGTGTTCTTTTTTTGTCAAAATGCATTGTTTGGATACACATGCTGGCGGGAGGAAGTTAATATCTTTGTACAGATTTAGCAGAGTGATATCCTGTGCAGCTAATATGAAAGAGATTGATATCGATTTCCAGGGACATCAAAGGAACAAAGGGAAAGCACTGCAGAGGACAAAAGAGGAGGACAGAGATAAAAAATGAGAGAGCGATGGAATGTCGAAGACGTGTCACACTTCAATAAGACCAATATTAATAAACCGCCATGACCTCTCTTCTCACAGACCTCTGCTGCGGCTTGAGGTGAAGCTAGCATACCAATATAGAGACTCAAGCACGCACAGACACACACACACACACACACACACACACACACACACACACACACACACACACACACACACGCGCACGCACAGACATAGTCACATACGCATGCAGTCACACAGAGACATTCCCAGATACAGTACATGTACATTGATTTTCCTTCGCCTGAGTTGAGGGATAGGCTATGGTGTTTGGGTCACATGCACACGCACACACGCACACCCACAATTCATGCTCTAGATGCTTTCCATGCAGTGTCAAAGTGTTTTTTCTGTTAGTGCATGTCTCTTGCTGGCTTTTACTGTGTCTTGAACTGACGATATTCAAGGTACACCCTTAGCCCAGATAAGTCCAATAAACGTAAAAAAATTATGGCAACTGGTTGCACTTAACATTTGTTAAGTGGAACCAGTTCCATAATTAAAATACTTGAGTGATGTTAACTCAACATTAGAAATGCCTAAATAGAAGCATTTAAGTTAAATGTACTTGAATACTTTGTGATGTTAACTTAGAAATACCAATTCCAAAATTGAAGAATTCAAGTTAAATAGACTTAAAATCCTTTCTTCTAAAATTAAGAATCCTACGTTCATTGCACTTATGTTGCAAGGTTGATTTAACTTAAATTATGTAAATTATTTCACTTCAGCATATTCACATCAAAGACACACCTCATATTACTTTCTTTGTAAATTTATTCAACAATTTCATAATTTCAGAGTCACAAATATTTGTCCCTCCAACATCCAAGCTTGATCACAATTTAGCATTACTTGCTTGCAAGTTATACTGCACATTCCAGAGAGTTCTTTGCAAGAATAATAGAACAACTTTGTGAAAACTGTCAGAGCGAATTATGCACAACAGAGTAAAGGCTATATTGGAGATATTAAACAAATACACATGTCCACCTAAACACACAATCAGGAAGAAGAAACACTTCATGTTTACTAGTCTATAATCTCTTGGCACAGTTATTTACATGTGTATATTAAGGTGAGAAAAGTACAGCTATTTTCACGGATTAATCTTTTTGGACGAGGCCGGTTTGTTAAATTACAAAGTTCACTAGCCTCAGAGTCTGCATTCACCTCTTCAAAGATAACCATATCATCTGTACTTTAGGCAAGATACTTTTCAGAATTGTAAAAGAAAAAAGTAGTAGCAGCTTCTCTACTTTCACATAGGGTGACCAGATGTCCCTCTTTGTGTGGGGCAGTCCCAAGACCGTTTAAAAGCTTCCATATTAAAAAAAATATCTGATCTACAAGCTCAAAACGTCTCACAGTGCGGCACGTGTTGAGCTTATAGACAACCTAGGTTTTGCTATATTTGAATTGAAATCCTGAATTATTTGGGAATATTGACATCAACATGATGATAATAATTTAACACTTTTTGTCCCGTTTCCCCACTCGACTTATCCCACACATGCAACACTTCTGTCCCTTAAATGAACAGCTTGGATCTGGTCACCCTACATTCACACAAAAAGGCAAGCACTTTTTTCCCCCCGATTGTAGTGTCATTTTTTCCCCGATTGTAGTGTGTGTGTGTGTGTGTGTGTGTGTGTGTGTGTGTGTGTGTGTGTGTGTGTGTGTGTGTGTGTGTGTGTGTGTGTGTGTGTGTGTGTGTGTGTGTGAGAGAGAGAGAGACTCATCATTACAGACATGTTTTAGAATTCCAGCTGATTCTTCAAACACTGAACCTTGTGTGGCAGACATTCAGCATTACCTGTTGAATGAAGTTGCATGTATTTTTGCATGCATGTTGGGTAGTCCATGTGAGGGGCATAAATCAGTCCAAATAGAACACAGACGGTGTGAGGCAGGTCAGCCAACTCCGTCAACACAGTCCTTTCCAAGACAATCCCCACCTTGGATGGGCTGGGCTGAGAAATTTCCGCCTCCATGTTGAGGATTCCCACTGGCATCTTGATGTATTGGGAAGAATCACGTACATCCTAATAGCAACAGAACAAGAACAGAACATAACCATATTTAGTACTGAAATACTAAATAGATCTACATTGCAGAATATAAACGGCACAATTATTAAAATAACTATAATAAATGTACTTTTTCCTGAAATAAAAATGTTTCTATAAACGTGTCATCCAAGATAAAACTGATATTTCTCTTCTGTTAAAAATAATGACATCTGCAACATTTATAAGAAATTAAGTTACTCACGGAGCAAGACTTGAAGGCGGCGGCCGGATGGTCCCCCAAGATGAGTGGCAGTCCATGAAGACGAAGAGTTCTCACAGCTGTTGGCTCTGTGGTCTAGAAGGCAGGCAGTAGGGCAGGAAGGACATGGTAGGGCAGGCAGTAGGACAGAGCAGGCAGGACGTGGTAAGACACAGCAGCCAGGCAGTCAGGGAGACAGGAATTTCAGTTATGTCACATAAGTGAATAAAACTACATAAACCTGAGCAAATCCTTTGCCAGGCCTAAGTTACGAGACCAGTGTGACTAAATGCCACACTATGGTGCCATTAAGTGGTTATAGTTTTAAAGTGACAACAATAATATAAATAAGTGGACATTATAAACATAATATATGAAAATATCTTGCATGAGAAGTTTGCAAATGGAAAAAGGAAAGCAGAGATCAAGGGAAGTAGAGTGTAGACGACTCACCTTGGTCTGTAGTAGAAGCTCAGTCAGATGCTCTCCAGCGATGCCTTTCTTCATCCTGAAGGTCAATCAGCTTTGAGGACAGCTGGTCCAGTGCACTGAAGAAGTGGTCTCTCAGATTTGTCCCACCAAATCTGAAACAAAAAACATGGCCAGAGAGCCAGAAACACAAATCATGACCCATGAAAGAATTAAATTAAATAGGACAGATCACTATGATATTTATATCTGATAGCAAAAAAGAAAATAATAATTAACAAATCTATTTTCTGCTATTCATAAATGCATTTTGAACAAGTTCAAAAACACAGGGCCACATAGTCCTATTTTGTAAATAGTCAAAAACCTACCTGGCATTCTGTAAAGGGTGCTGGCCATCGTTCCAAAACCTTGCTGGCATCAGCCTTCTTCTGACGATTTATTTTCTCCTAAAAACAAATGTGGCATTTTAATGATTTTTTCTTTAGCTCTCCTTTCCTTGCCTTCTTGAAGCCATCATAATGACCATCATCACCATCACCATCATTTGACTGTTCTTGTTCAAAACCTCCACCATTGTAAGAATTATGTCTGGATGAAACATCTTCCAGTTATCTATCTGTTCTGTTATTTTTACTTTTGTGTGCTTTGAAGGAAACTGTAGACACTGCCTTCATAGTCACAAGTTTTATAAGGGCTCCTGACTTTATGGTTTACTTTTAAGTATTCTGTTACTGAACAGGTACATTTGCACATAATGGTTGCTATCTGGTTTGGTGTGAATGCGGGATAAGGGTATTTTAGTGCATTCAATGATCTACAAAAGTGGCTTTCAACCTTTTTGATACCAGGGCCTACTATTTATTCAAAATTTGAGCCACGGACCACCATTTGATGCCATTTTAACCCCACAGACCCCCAAACTAAAGGTTTAAACTAAAGGTTTATTTTCCTTTTGCCCACAATACCAGGCTGGATTTAGGAAACAAAACAGTCAAACATACAGATCAAAATGGCAGGGCTTGGCACTAACACTTGCCCGCTTGCCCGGGGCAAGTAAAAAAAATGGGTGGGCCAGTGAACACTGCTACCTGGTTGCCCGATCGGGCAAGTGTGCAACTTAGTGCACTATAACACAACACAAGATAAATTTGTCTTGAAGGCAGTCATTGCACTCTGCCTCTGTGTCTTTCCCTGCTTTCTAGCTATCTCTACCTATCTCTCTCCCAGGTCCATTTGGTTCCAAACTATCATTTTGCTGGGGTCAGGGACCATTGGGTCTGTGACCACCATGGGCTAATTAAGATGATGAATTTTAACTCTTGAGAGTGTAAAAATGAAACCAAATGGACCCGCAAGGGTCCATTTGGTTTCATTTTTACGTTCTCAAGAGTTACATCTGGTTAACCAACTTAGCTGGGGACCACCTGGAACAGGCTGGAACCCTCTCAGGGACCACTGGTGGACCCCGGACCACCTGTTAAACCACCTGGTTTAAAGCACCCAAGTAGGAAGTAAACTTTACAATATATTTTTGGGGGGCAAGTGACCATGACCTGAGGGCAAGTAGAACCTGACTTGCACTTGCCTGATGGGCAAGTGCCTCGAGACCTTAGTGTCAAGTGTCAACCCCTGAAATGGCCATTAATCTTCTACATTCTCTAGTTGTGTAGACTTGGGCTAATTCACATGATGAATATTTTAACTGTGTAAACATGAAACGGAACCAAGTGGACCCGCAAGGGTCCATTTGGTTTCATTTTTACGACTCTCAAAGAGCTACATCTGGTTAACCAACTCTCCATCCTTTAGCCTGGGGACCACCTGGAATGCTCTCAGGAACCTGTTGAAAACCCCTGATCTATAAGGATTCAAAAGCTGAATTCTTGGTACAGTTAAAAGGGCAATACTTACAGCTCTAAATCCTGTCCATCTCCGATACAATGGTCTGCAATGAAGCACAGGGGGGGTTAAATTAATTGCATGCAATGTGTGTCCAGGTATTTATATTCTAAATCTTTTGATTAAATGATATGGCGAATGCATACATCCATCTGTTAAATATACTTTCAGAGTGGGGTATGAATAAGGTTAAACCAAATAGGTGGTAAATATATCACCAGAATGAGTCACTACCGCACCGCATGCAGCTCAATACGGCTCGTGGCGTTCTGCTCGTCCACTAAACAGTGTGATTGACTGGGTCTCGGGTCGCGTTACCCGGCCCTCTGAAACAGCGGCTCGCGGCGTGCTGCCTGCCCGCTCTAGTGTGGTGAAATGCGGCGCGGGACGCGCTACCGACCCGCTGAAAACAACGTGGTGAACAGCGGTTCGCGGCGTCCTGCTTGCCCGGTATAGTGTGGTTAAATGCGGCGCGGGACGCGCTACCGACCCGCTGAAAACAACGTGGTGAACAGCGGTTCGCGGCGTCCTGCTTGCCCGGTATAGTGTGGTGAAATGCGGCGCGGGACGCGCTATTGGCCCGCCTAAACAGCGTGGTTAACTATAACCTACAAGCACCGCACCTCCGTGACTCCCTCGAGAAAGCTCCACAAAAATGAAATGAAATGAAAACTAAAACGAACTGTTGCGTTGTCAAATGTCCCGGTTTCCATCATCTCACCTGCACCATCCCTGCATTGCATTCAAGTCGTAGGCTAATGCTGGGTCCGTGTATTTTACGGCCAACTGAATTCTCATTTCGTTATTGACAAACAGTATTCAGTTTAGGTTCTGTGTTCTGAATACTGTTTCTCAAAAACGGGAAATTGTTAATTAAAAATAGGAAAAAGGTTTATTTTTCTTAATACTGTTTAGAAATGTGTCCTTAAAACTTAGAAATAGGTTTTTAAAACGCCTATATGACCTAATTCCTTACTTTCTTCGGTGCGGTCGCCCTCAGAATGGTGATTTCAGTACAACCGCGCTCCTGTACTGAATTCTGTTTTTTCTCTCGCTCAGAGCGTGGAGGCGTGGCGCGGAGCTCTTGATTGACAGCTCGGTTACTGCTGCAGTTACTACAAGAGACACACGCGGCGCTGTTGGCGCTGTTGTACTAGCAGATAATATTATGGATTAGAGTAGACAATATTATTTTACATTTATCCTTTATTATATTTAGATATATATTTACACCCTTTGGCGCTGCCGTAATTTTAAATAAATTAGCCTGCTTTTTGGTTGCATATTGACACAGCGCTGTTATTACATTCTGATTAGACATTGATGCATCCTCTGTGTCAACTCTTAAGTAGCCTAATGAAAAATAAAGTAGGCTAATAGAGACAGACAGACAATGAATACTAATAATAACTAATAATAAAAATTAATAGTATGAACACCATATTACACCTGGGCCGCCAAGGTGCCATATCCGAACTAGCCATTGAAGTAGCTAAATGAATAGGAACACACACACACACACACACACACACACACACACACACACACACACACACACACACACACACACACACACACACACACACACACACTTGATTTTATAGACACTATCTGTAGCCTACCATCTTCCACAAATTTGGCTATAGAATGTTAAAACCAATCTGATGATGAGCCCCAGCAAGGCATTACCTCCTTAATTGTGTGTGTGTGTGTGTGTGTGTGTGTGTGTGTGTGTGTGTGTGTGTGTGTGTGTGTGTGTGTGTGTGTGTGTGTGTGTGTGTGTGTGCGTGCGTGCGTGCGTGCGTGCGTGTGTGTGTGTGTGTTTGTGTGTGTGTGTGTGTGTGTGTGTGTTCCTATTCATTTACTTCAATGGCTAGTTCGGATATGGCACCTTGGCGGCCCAGGTGTCATATGGTGTTAATACTATTAATTTTTATTATTAGTTATTATTAGTATTCATTGTCTGTCTGTCCCTATTAGCCTACTTTATTTTTCATTACTTTAAGAGTTGACACAGAGGATGCATCAATGTCTAATCAGAATGTAATAACAGTGCTGTGTTAATATGCAACCAAAAAGCGGGCTAATTTATTTAAAATTACGGCAGCGCTAAAGTGTAAATATATATCTAAATATAATAAAGGATAAATGTATAATAATATTGTCTACTCTAATCCATAATATTATCTGCTAGTACAACAGCGCCAACAGCGCCGCGTGTGTCTCCTTGTAGTAACTGCAGCAGTAACCGAGCTGTCAATCAAGAGCTCCGCGCCACGCCTCCACGCTCTGAGCGAGAGAAAAAACAGAATTCAGTACAGGAGCGCGGTTGTACTGAAATCACCATTCTGAGGGCGACCGCACCGAAGAAAGTAAGGAATTAGGTCATATAGGCGTTTTAAAAACCTATTTCTAAGTTTTAAGGACACATTTCTAAACAGTATTAAGAAAAATAAACCTTTTTCCTATTTTTAATTAACAATTTCCCGTTTTTGAGAAACAGTATTCAGAACACAGAACCTAAACTGAATACTGTTTGTCAATAACGAAATGAGAATTCAGAATGGCCGTAAAATACACGGACCATGCTGGTTACCATGCGCCCCACTGACCACAAGTTACCACCTCCACCACTTAACACAATACATGCCAAACAAAATCTCAAAAACATTAATTATTTCTTACCAATGCAATGAATGTGTTGTGCTAATGGCGAACTTCCAGCCACTTGTCTTGTCTTCTGGTCCTCTCTCCTTGTCCAGCTTCTTCTCCCCACAATGCATTTCAGTTTTGAATCTTCAATTTGAAAATCTTTAGTTCTTTTCAATTTAAACTAAAATAAGTTAAACTAATTAAACTAAACCTTTTCTATCCATCCCATTACAATACAATTCTAAGTACAATACGATCCACTTTTTTAGTTATGCAATAAAACTTAAATGATGTATTTGTATTGTACTGCTTTTACTTTAGTTGATATGACAAAATACAAAATCTGGGCTTACAGTGTATTTGTGGTAGTAATCGTGCTGTGATAGCTAAAGACGAATGTCTCGGGCACCACTGCCCTATAGTGCAGCGTAATGTACACGTGTGTAAATGTGCATGTGGTCGCCTCACCCCTTCTCAATTATGGAGGTTTTTGACCAAAGGTCAAAAAGAGCTCAGTCACTGATAACCAGTGCCCTACTGTACCTGAATACTGTCCCAGTTACAGGGTCCCCAGGGCTCTATCCTTGGCCACCTCCACTTTCCCTTCTACACCAAATCTCTTCAGTGAAAATATCGATCCGTTTGCCTGTTATGACATGCCCAGAATGGGGATGCTAGAGTTCATGTGGTTAATGACATCGATGGTTCTGGGAAAATACATCTGCCACGCGTTACAAAGTGAGAGAGAGAGGGAGAAAAAAAGAGCGGGTCACTGCCTCGCGCCTTAGAGAGGATATAGCACGCTAGTTATTGATATATTGCTGTAAAGAGGCATCACTGACTGGTGTCGTCCGTGCTCCTAATAGGTGGCAATTTCTACCACTTACCTTGCCTGCCAACCTCTAGATGACAGACCACTGAGGGCATTTAGCTGAGGTGACATCCTGTAGTGTAACAGCTTGTTTTCTACTGTGGTCAGCTTCCAGTGTTTACGGTATACAGGCAGGTGGAAATGGACAAGCGTGTGCACACTTGCACACCCACACGCGCACGCACACACACACACACACACACACACACACACACACACACACACACACACACACACACACATACACACACACACAA
Source organism: Benthosema pterotum (assembly GCA_039105355.1). Classification (NCBI taxonomy): domain Eukaryota; kingdom Metazoa; phylum Chordata; class Actinopteri; order Myctophiformes; family Myctophidae; genus Benthosema; species Benthosema pterotum. The sequence continues at coordinate 29,730,594 of CM076972.1, read as the reverse complement.
GCAAGACATACGGGTGGACAGATGAAGAGAACATTAGTGCCAGAATGACCCGTGGTGCCACTGTAGTAAAATTATGCTACACCAGTAAAATCACCTCTGTCAATTAACTCGGGATAGATTTATTTGTGTGTGTGTGTGTGTGTGTGTGTGTGTGTGTGTGTGTGTGTGTGTGTGTGTGTGTGTGTGTGTGTGTGTGTGTGTGTGTGTGTGTGCGTGCGTGCGTGCGTGCGTGCGTGCGCGCGCATGCACAGCTAGAGAGGGGATGGGTGGGGGGGCGATAGTGACTGGGGGTCAGGAAGCTAGAAGGCTAGGCACAAGAAAGATGAGATTGTGTTGCTTGATGGATGGAGTGAAATATGGGAATAAATCTGGTGGGGTGCTGCGTGAATCTGCTGCTGTAGGTGCTATATCCACTGGGGTATCAGTGAGCTGTCAGCTCTGTGAACGATTACAGTGGGGCGAGAGAGAGAGAGAGCGTGAGAGAGAGAGAGAGAGAGAGAGAAGCGGGGTATAATGTAGTGTAGAAGAACTGCGAGGATCCAAAGAATTCCAATGTGTATTGTCTATTAAGAAGGCAGTTATACGACACTGGGGGTACTGTGTTGGTGATAGGAGTCAGCATCCTGCTCAACACAGGCTCCATCAATAACAGCTGCTCACCCTTCCTTCCTTCTGTCTGTCTGTCCCTGCCATCTCTTTTCCATCCCTTCCCTCTCTCTTCCTGTGACTGTTCATGCCATGCTCTGTTCTGTCCTATATACTATCTACTGTATCTGACCAGCTCAGTGGCCTTGTGGGTAGAGTGTCCGTCCTGAGATTGGGAGGTCGAGGTTCGATTCCCGGCCGGGTCATACCAAAGACCCGCTTGGCACTCAGCATCAAGGGTTGGATAGGGGGTAAGTCTCTGCGACATACCAGCGTCATGTCCAGGGGGTGTACTTGTACATTATGTCCAGGGGTGTACTTGTACATCAAGCTGCCTCACGCTAGAGAAACAGGAGATAGGTTCCTGACGTGTATGGGCCTCAATGGCTCAGCCGGGCCTCATGACATTATGGCCTGGCAAGGCTACTTACTTATCTATCTGTTACTTCATTTGGATTAGCATCTGCTCACTAAATTCTGGTCAGACAGCCAGTACTGCCTTTGTTTCATCTCTACTGCAGGTTCATACACTGGCAGCCTTACAAAATGAGTATAAATAGAGTTAAGCAGTAACAGGTGCACCGTTGCAATAATTGAGCAGAGCATCGCCGCTACAATGCTCCAATTAAACGTCCTCACAGCATTGCACCTTTCACCGCTGTTGCATACGTCTGTCCATGGCATTTCGTCCCATTGTGTTTACCAGCTGTGACAGCATTGGCTGGTGTTGCGCGGTGGAGACCTAATGAGTCTCCATTTGTGTGATAATTTCTATGGACAGATATTGTCTATGCAACTTCCACGCACAATGCACAATTACAAAAGATCACAAAATGTTACAGGCGAGTAGTTCAACTCACAAATGAAGGCCAATTTCAAAGTAATGCCATTTGTTGGCATTAGCATTGCACAACATGTTTTTCAAAGCATTTTAAATGAGGGTTTTCACAATTTGAAGAGTACTTCGACTGACCAAGTGGTACAGGCACATGCCACACAATAGCCTATAGGCTTGGGCATGTCAGTGTTCGAGTCCCATTCATGAAGTCATTTTGATGCATGTCTGTAGCCTTATCACTCCCTTATTCCTGTCCATCTTCACTTAATTCTATATTATTACAGACAGAAAAGCCAAAATCTTATCCTAAAAAGGTTTGCCCATGACAAACCCTAATTTCTTTCAATAGATCAGTTCCCTCATTTGTCTCAACACTCCTCCTACCTCCTTGTTCTGCTTCTACTGTTTGCTGCCTGCTTCATCCACCCCCTGGTTTTCTTACTTTTGTTTTCCCATTCAAGAAACACTAGATGACTAAAAAGATGGATGGATTGGAGATAGGGTGGATCAATGGAATAGGTGTGAATTTGATCTGCTTTGTCTTTTTGAATACATGGCCACACACACTGGGGTGCATAGGAGGTAGAGTTAAATGGATGGAAAGAGGGCTAAATGGAAGATTGAGGTGAACAGGGAACATGCAGGAGATGGATTGGGTGTGTGCCATACAGATATGGATGAGATGAGATGTGAGGCTAGTCCATCAACCTGGAGGGACTCCATGTGGGACTCTCCTTGCATGCACACACAGATTCTATATGCTCACCCTTGTAACCTATTTATCAGTGACACACAACTGCTGTCAGAAAGCCAGTACATTCTGAATGTAGAGAACATTATGTATAGCATGCTACAGCATACAGGAGGACATACGTTATAATGTAGGGTCGGCACCCCGCAATATCATTGTGGCCTTAATGCCATATATTTGTCAGCATGCCATATCAAAAGTTTAATTATTACACCAGTACACATTAAAATGATTATATTTCCATCCGATTTTGATTGCCCATACACATGGCAACCTTTATTTATTGTTTCTCTACTTTAGAAAAACTTTCTTTCACACCAGGATGTAGGATTATTAGACTCAAAGCAGTAACCCACTATCTCCAACACTGTCAGAGTTCAAAGAGTTGTGTGCAGGATGTAATTTGCATACAGAGGTGAGTGGGCTTAATTTAACACAAAACTAAACTTTTTTTTTGAATATTACATTTTAAGAGAAAAATCCTCTCTGACGCACTTAAGCCAGCCAGTGTGCCACTGATCACACACAGCTGTGCCAGCGTTGGCACCCATGCCTAAGGTTACCGAATCCGATTACATAATAACATTCAGGACAGAGCTATAAATAATTAAATGATAATGTTTACCATTGACATTGCGCGACTGAAGTCTTACAAAACTAACAATTTATTTTTATTTTATTTTTTGGCGATAGAGCAGGTCCAGGCAGGGTACTCCCCCGACTTGTTCTGATGGGTTGCCAATTTCATTAAATCTGGAAAGAATTTATCAGCTTCAATTTGGTTCTGTTCCAGCTGGATAAAATTGGTGTCCTGACCTGAAAATGCATTTTGTGTTACTAAAGAGTTGAAGAGACCAGGATATATAGCTACACGTTTGGATCTATATTGAGAAACACAAATCACTTGCTGGACCCTTAATTTTAATTTCTACTAGATCAGTGGTTTTCAACCAGTGGTCCGGGAACCACCAGTGGTCCTTCAGAGGGTTCAAATGGACCCTTGCGGGTCCATTTGGTTTCATGTTTACACTCTCAAGCGTGTAAACATTCAGATGATATTCATCATCTGAATTAGCCCAAGTCTACACAACTAGAGAAAGTATAAGATTAATGGCCATTTTGATCTGTATATTGTGTTTCTGAATTCCAGCCTGGAATTGTGGACAAAAGCAAAAGAAATCTTTAGTTTTTGGACTGTGGGGATAAAATGTCATCAAGTGGTGGTCCGTGGCTCAAATGCTGAATAAATAGCGGGCACTGGGATCAAAAAGGTTGAAAACCACTGTACTAGACGATAAATGTCAATTGCAACAACATTTGATAGAGCCATTTGCTTCAGCTTATTCCTCTTATTTCTGTTATTCCTCTTCCTCTCATTCTAGTTTGCCTCTCAGCGAAAAGTGAAGATAAATCCCAATCATCCACTGACCACCAGTTCATGCAATGGCCACAGGGGAGGCCATAGTCTGCCATGGTTCGCTGGACTGGTCTTCCAGTTGCAATCAAAACGTACAAAAGTACATAAAATTGTTAACGAGGCGTACTACAAGCCAAGGAAACTGTCCAGTTCACCCAGCCAGCAGGTTCACCGCATTAATGCAGACCATTAAACACACTCAGCTGCAGGGTCATTAGCAACATCTGAACACAGAAAAGTAAAAGTCTTAATTCATCCGTTTGTAACTCTGAACGTGTATTAGGGTCACATGAATTGTGTATACTTTCAGAGTTAAACTGACATTGCCACTTTTACTGAGTATAGTTCTTTGTCAGAGTGCATGGGAGTGACCACTCAAGGCCTGCAAACATTTGTTCATTCCAGTCCATTTGACCCAATCATCATTAGCCTTTCTTTACTTAGCTCAAACAATTATATGATTTAACTCAATCCCTTGTCATTTTATCGCTCTGCACTTTTCCTCATTACTTCACAAGCACATTTTGGTAACACTTTATTTGAAGATACATGTATAATGTATTATAAAACTTGTTGTGTGGCTTTAATTAAAGATGGAGTGCCATGATTTTTTTCTACCCTAAAACATGATCATCAGGTATTATTGTTATATGAAGAGTAAGATTTTTTTCAAAAACGTGTACAGTGTTTGTTAAACTGTCATTTTTATGATTCCACCCAGCCAGTTCATTAAGTATGACTGGTTTGCCTGGTGGGTGGTGATGGGTGGAGATCCACCTGAACTGAAACCACACCCACAGCTTTAGTTGCATGATAAAGGGGGAGGAGTTAGGGGAGTGGCTGAAAATGTGATGTCACTGTAATGGAGGTTTTTTCATTGACACGTTTGCCTGGAAAGGTTCAGCCCTCAGGAAGAAACCCTAAATACAAAGGGAAGACATCATTGCACATAAAAAACACAGCAAGGGGTATATTTACATACTGTCACCTCTCAAACATGTACAAAATTGGAAAAAAATACAAAAATCACGGCACCCCCACTTTAAAGTGAATGCATTCTTTAATGGTTATTAATAGTTGTATCATACTATATACCCTATGCCAGTAGTTCACAGCAGCACTCTTTTATTATTACTGTTATTTGCGGAATAGGTATAACTATATAACACTTATATCTGAATAAGTGGCCAGATATTACAAGTAATATTTTATTCAAATGAAAATAAATAACGATTGTTAGAGTGCCTAGGTCTAATAGCATTAAAACCATATTAAAAAAAATGGAAAATTGTGAATAAAAGCCTCCTCTCTCTGCCTCATTTCATGATGACTTCAATGGTGGAACGGTAGGGCGACACTAGGTGTTGAGCGAGATTAACCACTGTAATTCAAATCCCATTCTATGTGATAATATAAATTCTGGCTTACTGTGCATATCTGTCTCTCCGCTAGACACAAGCATGCACTAGAGCCTGCATACAGCGCAGAACCAAATATGGATTAAACACAGGATTGGAAACAGAGCGACAACCTACCAGTGTATACATAAGTGAAGTGATATACCGGTACCTTCCTTAGTATGCAGCCCATGAAAGAAGAGAGTACAAACACTCAGTAGGAATACTTACCAAGGAGTCCTGTTCACTTGAATTACTGACAGCCATCTTTACTTATATAACACACACACACACACACATACACACACACTAGTGCTGTATAGTCGCCTGAAATTGCGATTCGAGCCTCGGACAGCAATTTCAGGCCGAGCTTCGAACCTTCGCTAAAAAAAACAAAACAATATGCTGCGACCCCCCCGCGGCGCGCGTCTACTAACTCTTAAAATCGTGGATGTTGCCATCGGTAGATAAGTTTTCTACTGCCCTGAGATGTGATTGACATCTGTGAATACACCAGTCATGACACCGCTCTCCTTTCTCTCCTTTCTGATGAGACTGATCCGACACAGCCACGGGTAACACGCTGTTTTGATTGCCAAAACATGCTGTCCATCGGCTCGTTTAATTATTTGTTTGCTGTGAACGACTACGTGTCTATTTGTATATATAGCTAAATTGCCTGCTTCTGCTGGTCAGCTAACCATAAAACCAAAACCAACCAAAGGCTTGTTTAATTATTTGTTTGCTGTGAACGACTACGTGTCTATTGTATATATAGTCTTAAGTGCCCGCTGCTGCTGGCTAGCCTGCTGCTGGCGAGGTAAATACCATACCATAACCATAAAACCAACCAGTCAGCGTGCAGCTCTATAGAGTACAGACGGAGTTGCGCAAACTCCGTTCACTTCCTAGAGCTAGTCTAATGGCGGATCGCCTACATAGACTTATATTGAGAATGGGACACCTTCAGTGAAAACAATGCATTTCCAACTGCAGTAACAGCGCGTTTCACAGCGAGTTTCTGACCCCTCGATGTCGCACATCTACTAGATGGGGGTAAAAGTTAAATAAATAAATAAATGCGAATGGTTCGGGATCATTAATATTCGTTCGCGTGGCGACCTTAGCGAGCGAATGGTTCGAATCCCGAGCTTCGGTATACAGCCCTAGTGGACACACACACACACACACACACACACACACACACACACACACACACACACACACACCCGCACGCACGCACGCACGCACACACACACACACACACACACACACACACACACACACACACACACACACACACACACACACACACACACACACACACACACACACTGACACTGCATATTGATTCTTTTAGGGAAGACATGCAAGTACATGCAAAGCAAACAAGTACTTTTTTCACCACTGAATGTGTCCATCGATGTGACTGACCATACAGAGATCAGAGCAGGAAAAGAAGGCCTATCAGCCTCAATCAGCTGTTACCATGGTAATGTGCAGGAAGAGAGAGAGGCAGAGGAATCAAGGAAAACAGAGGTAGACTGGAAGAATTACCCCTTAATCCATCCATCCATCCATCTTCAACATGTATTCACAATGTGACTTGAGTAAAAGTAGAAACTTCTGACAAAAGTTCTCAAAAGAGATTTTGACTACATATGTAATATTTAATTAGTTACCCAACACTGCCCTTAAGATGATACACTTTACATATTTATCTGCCACGTGAATTAAGGTGACTGGCATAAAAAGGTGGAGTGGAATTCTGAACACTGGAACAGCAAAACAATGCATGTTGAATAGCTAGTATTGTAATTATGTATCCATTTTTTAATCCATTGCAGTGGAGTGAGTCACACTTACTGGCTCAATAAAGGCCCAGAACACTTAAAAAACACCTGCTGCTTTCTTTTGTAGTATTTCTAACATTGCAGCGCGGTCAAGGTTCATTTCTGATTAGCATCCCTCTAATCAACCCAGTGTGAGGTTGGAGTTGAGGTGGAGGGAGAGAGGAGAAAAATGCAGTTCTCAATGACCCCTGGAGAGAGTTAAAAGCATTTCCTACTGGGTATAATTCAAAAGGGGAGATCTAAAGCACAAGAGTTCATAGTCACATACCACATTTTATGTGCAATGACGGTTCCTGTCTGTATTAGGTCGTTATAGTAGTAGTACAGTAGTAGATCTTGTTGACTTGGTCATTTTGAAAGACGCTCACTAGTCAAAAAAGTGTGGGCACCCCTGGTCTACAAGCTCAAAACATTGCACAGTGCAATGCGCTGTGAGCCTGCAAAATTCAAAAGGGCCTTTCACACAAGGGTCAATAAAACACACCTCTTGTTAATTTTCAACGGGACCTGTGTTTTGTGCCGGGAAGTTGTGGTGCAATAAATCAAGCGTAGTTCCACAAGCACGGTCCCGTGAATTTGGTGTGCGTGTGCTGCTTATTTGGTGCACACAACCGTGATTCGCCAGAGTTGGATTCTGTTTAGCTTTTTTTTAATGCTTGCATTATCGCGCCTCTCTCTTGAGCAGACATGTAGCAGATCTCCTTGTTTGAAAAGCCCTTAACATATGTACAGTGAGGTAAGTTAAGTTTACTTTCTACCACTGAAAAGTTAGAACAGAGAACCACAGGCCAAATGGGGTGGTGAGACAGAGAAGGAAATAAAATAAGGAGTAGTTATAGACAGAGGGCGATAAATAAAGAGCCAAGGCCTCAGGTGGAGGCAAGAAGGGAGAAGAAGAGAGATGGATTGAGCAGCAGCAAGCCAGTGAGCAGCATGGATGAACCAGTGAGTGACTGAATATCAGCAGGGATTCAGCCTTCGCATCTTACTTAGTTCTAAGGTTTGGTGTGAATAATTCCACCGGTCAGACGTACGTCATGTCTTAAAAAAAAGTCTCTTCATGCTACCTCGTGCTATGAGAGGATGTTGCACTGCAGGAGGGCTAGTATACCCGTTAGCAGGGTTGGCTGATCTTAAAGCACAGCTGAGTCAGTCTTGTCCATATCATCATTACACCGCCTAATGTTGGTGGACTCCAGGGGACCAGAACCCGGCAAGATCAGGGAGAGGTAGTGAGCGACGAAGGCTTTGAGAGAGGGGGGTGGGGGGTTGGTGGATGGAAGAGGAAATCATGTAATCCATACAGTATTCAGCAACAATCCCAGGAGAATGCTGTAACATCAGTGTTCCATATTGGCAAAGTGGGACACATTACAGACAATTTGTTTATCAATATTATTAACATTATGGAATGGAATGGATTTTTCGTCGCTCATCCTAGGCTTGATTTATACACTGTTCTGTGTCGTTGTGACGCGTGGTGAGGTTGTAGATCAGTTATTCGTTACGTGCAGGGGATATCAAACCAGTGCTCTGCACCTCTGCCTGCTTCTCTATTTCTCTCTATTTCCCTCCTCTTCTCAGCATATCTCTTCTCTTCCATCCCCTCACTCTCTCATTTCATCTGAGAAGACGTCTAGGCCTCTCTGTCTAATGGCTTGAGGAAATCACAGCCCCCGGAGCCTGGCTCCCTCATATTGTGGCTCCCATTAAAATGCCATACGTCTCTGTGTCTCTCTGTCTGCTTCACTACTGTCTGTCTTTCTGTCCTATATTGTGTTGTTGGGTGTTTTTTTCCCTTCCCTTCTTTTATTATGTCTACTTGAAGATCAATGATGGGCATTCTCTAAAAAAATATATATATTTGATATTTTGTATCAAGAATTGAACAAAATTGAAAAGGATAGAGCGAAACTATTTCGCTGTCTTATTTCTCTCCTCTATATCTAGTGGTTAGTGGATTGCTGCAGGGGAAGAGAGTTTAAGATAGAGAGAGGGAGAGACGGAGAGAAAGGGGGGGGGGTGGATAAAGGTGGGATATACTGAGGACTGAATGGATCCAAAGGAAGAAAGTGGGTGGAGAAAAAAGTGTGGGAAGTGGACCTGAACAGAACGTTGCTGTGCACAGTAAACACTTTAACCACGCTGCACTAAAAGCCTCTGAGTGACATCTGTACTTTTTGAGGGGTGCAGGTCCCTACCTATATTCAGCTATTGTGCCGATCGTTGTCTTACACAAAGAACATTCCCAGGATGATGTATGATGTCTGATTAGGGTGCCCCTCACTTCATACAGCTGTGAGTTTTACTACTTTGAAAAACAGTTTGAAATTAATTGAAATCTACAAGCTTGCAGATCTGCTATTGCAAAATCATTGCTCCTGGGGTGCAAGTATAGGTGCCTTGCATGGTTTCCACTGCTATAAATGTATGAATGTGCGTGTGAATGGGTGAATGTGATGCACAACCTGAAGCTACTGTATGTAAAGTGCCTTAGATAAAGGTGCTCACCACACGTTTTCATGTCTCACTCTCTGCAGTTACTTTACATGCTTGTGTTCACACGGTGTGGAAGAGTATGTATTGTGCCTATGTGGCTAGCTAGTGGCGCTGCTGTTGGCATACTATAGTGAAATGATTAATGACTTCCGCTCAAACATCCACAGATGGTTCAGTGCAAAGCAATAAGGATATAACCTGACAGAAGTCATTCTGTGCCTCATAGTGAAAGCTCAATCTGAGATCTGACCCAGATCTTAACCGTTTTGCTGCCCTTTGACGCATATCTCGATTAAAAGAAAAAGAACACAGGAATCCAATTTTTATTTCAAGAATAGGGGTGTGTGCCTGTGTGCTTACAGGCATGTGTACATTCCTTTGATTTCACTCGAGAGCCATGCTCACCTCACCGGTCCTCTCTCCTAGTAGAAGATTGTATGTTCCTACATGGTGAACAGTGGTTACTTTAGCATGATTTTTTTTCTTTAAACACCCATAACACACTCGTGGTTGTGGTGGTGTGACTGAGGCCTCACGCACACATTCCCCCATCTCATTAAAACATACTGTATATCAACGTATATGTACACTGTTCACAATTCACCTTAATGCCATACTGTTCCCAGCCAGTGTGTTTGCGTGTGAGAGACGAAGAGAGAGAGAGAGACAACACATCCTTTGCTCCCTCCAGCCCAAAGCTAGCTACCAATCAGTTTGACAGATATATCCGATCAGCACACGCACGCAACCACACACACACACACACACACGCACACACACACGCACACACGCACGCGCACACACACACACACGGCACAGGTGGAAAGCAGTGAAAACAAAAATGATTGTATTCAATTGAGTCTCCACAGCCTGTCTCTGCAACCCCCCCCCCCCCCCCCCCCCCCCCCCACACACACACACACACACACACACACACACACACACACACACACACACACACACACACACACACACACACACACACACACACACACACACACACAAACACACACACACACACACACACACACACACACACACACACACACACACACACACACACACACACACACACACACACACACACCAGCATCCCACAGTATATGGACATCTTACATCGATGTCAGTTCCCACTAAGACTCTCTAGAAGATGGTGCTATTTCTGTCTACCTGCTCTACGTCTCAGAGGTGGGCTGTGGATAGCATGCAAATGTACCTGATGCCCGTGATATCATTGCTGGAGAACTTGGCTAATGGAAAGATGCAGTCTCTTCTCTTCCAGGAACGTCACCACACCAACACAGTAGCCACCCTGGTTAATGAAATTTATTTTTTGGTTGTTTGAAATCCCCCCATGATTTTTGCCATTGGTTTGGAAGATTTTTGAGCAAGGTTATGTACAGTCTGCCTCTGAGATACAAGAGATCTAGTTGTCACTCATACTGCCGTAAGCAGTGAAATGTTGCTGAAACACCTAGCAGGTAGACGGGATAGTGCCATCCATGAGCATTTTTGAGGACTTGTTTAATTATCAGAGAAACATAGGAATGCTCCTTCAATTCATTCATCACACATCACACATCACACACAATCAATCTCACTGAGGAACGTTTTTACACTCACTGAGCACAGATCTAAAAAATGTATAAAAAGGGTCTAAAAGTGAAAGTTTTTAGATGTTTAATCTGAGATTGATTAGAAGTCTAATAGACCTCTACTGTATTTTAGATTAGATGTTCAACGTCTAATCAACGTCTAATCCAAGATTAGACTCCTAAAAAACTTTCACTTTTAGATGTTTTTAGACACTTGTGCTCAGTGGGCAGGCTGCCAGTGTCGAGCAGGAGAGTGATGGGAAGGGTATACCTGCCAGGGCAAAGCAGCTACTGGTTTGTTATTTAACCAGACTACAGTGCAAAATAGAAATGTTCAGTGTCCTAGACATGAATCTACACAAACATGTAGGCTACCTGATACTATAGATGCCATGCACTCGACCCATACCAGAGCACTAGAGGCCCACGGGTGAAGCTCCACTCCACTCTGATGACACCTCAAAGAGATCCCCAGTCTCTCCGCTCACCTTGCAACGCTCCACACTCTTCTTATGTGTACCGCCATCAAACGTCAAGTTCAATGCCATGAGGCCACGTCCTCGTCTCAGGTACCACATCAAAGAGGCCGCCATCCGATGGTGGTCTGTGCAGGCCAAGGTGGTGATGATGTGTTTGGCAGTCTGCTGAAGCTCCCCACACTATATGCACTGCACTGTCAACACTCAAAATATTTTTTTTTGCTGTATTAGCTAAAATGAAACATGCATGCCTTTTTAAGGCCCATTTTAGACACTGCTGTGTCCCATAACACCAACTAGACTATATCATCGTATGTGTGCCCTTACTTAGACCACGGAAAATGCAAGCCCTCCAAGTTTAAACCCTAATGAATTATTGCCCTATATTTTTTTCTACCATTAAGAGTCGTAGACATTGGCTTTTTAATAAGATGTGCAATAACAATAAATCCTGCAGGCTAATGATCCGGCCCTCTCTCTGTCCCCTCAGTGCCTCACACAATTTACAATTTAGACATTTAGCAGACTCTCTTATTCGTAGTGACTTACAAAGTGCAAGATCAGAATAAATGGCATGAAATCTAGTCAACAAACCACAGTGCACATGGCTAATTAAACAGGAAAAAAAGAAACCAAGTGCTGCAATATCACTAGGATACCAGGTAAACATGAAACCTAGCATCTGTCTTAACAACAAGAGTCTTCAGGCCCAGACTAAACTGAACTGGTCATTTCACAGTTTGTTAACTAGGAGAGAGAAGAGTGAGTCCTTTTATTATCTTTATTATCATTATCTTGTTGTGTTGTTATGATAGCAATGCCTCTGCAGAACGTGTCTCACCAACATTTCACTGTTTACCTGTACTAGGACCTTACCCGTCGTGAATATATGAACACCAAATTATGCACAGTGTAAAGTGAATTAATAGATCATAACAGTCTGGGTAGTGAATTAATAGATTATAGCAATGACCATGTAAATTTCTGCTTACTTTAATTGTAATTGTGACTGTGAGTATACTTGATCATAACTGTATGTGTGTGTGTGTGTGTGTGTGTGTGTGTGTGTGTGTGTGTGTGTGGGGGGGGGGGGGGGGGGGGGGTTCTATCTTAATTAGCAAAGTCTAGCAATGTACAAAAGTAGTACACGACACACACACACACACACACGCACACACACACACACACACACACACACACACACACACACACACACACACACACACACACACACACACACACCGCTATAGTTGCTGTGGAAGTAAACATCATATCATGTGAATACAGCAGTCGGTGAGCTAGTAGAGAAGCTGCTGTACCGGACCGAGCATGCAGCGCTGAGAGTGACACAATACGATGTGCCCATGCAGGGAATTGCGAAGAAGTTAGGCTGTCGTCGGCATGCAACCTGTCCTTGTGCGCCTGGTCTCTCTTCCATGCAAGAGTCGGCTGTTGTTAGCTTGTAGATCTGCTTGTTTTTAGCGAACACCGCCGTTGTACGATAGTAGAATAAATGTAGTCGCAAATGCGATACCCATTCAACTGTAGAGCCCTGAGCGGGGGTGTGGCGTGCCTCCTCCTCCTTCTCCTCCCCAACACCAACACCGCGGCCACTATCAGCTGCGTTTCTGGTGTAGCAGTGGAAATATGGCAGTGGGGTAACAGCGATAACGGTGGCCTGTGAATTGTGTAACCTTAGGGGGCCCCGTCGGACTTTCCCATATAAACTTAATGGGGAAATTTTCATGCACAAATAAATTCATTATTAATCAAGGATGTGTTAATTTGAAAAAAGGGCTTCGTCAGTCTCTTGCTAATATTATGCTCAATGACCGTGTGAAAAATCAGAGTGATTGATGCAGTCAGCGAGGAGTTGCACCAGTTTCAGACATTCATTCAGACAGACATTTCCTTAGTTATAGCATGGATTACGAGAGGTTGACAATATTGTGACTTATTGGAAACCCTCTCCACTTTCCATTTGAATGTTTTGGCCTACAAGTTGTGCTAACTTGGAGGCCAAACTGGTTACTGCATATTGTCTGTGTAGTGATAGTGATTCTGTCTACTTACTGTATAGCCTATTATTTTCTTACATTGAAGTGCCATGTAATTCAGGATTGGTGTTTAAGCAGTATTTTCTATGCTTTTGTTGTGTTGTAGTTTCACCCTTTATCCATTAAACCTGTTGACTACAAGCAACGTCTACAGAGTTGTGGTTGAAGAAAGGCGTTTATCTGATTGTTAAATCATACTATCCAGTGTGCTGTGAGAACAGTGCACTGCCATACTTTCTTAATTCCTTGCTTACACAGACCCCTATATAATAATAAAAATACCTCTAGAGATGCTGTATGCATTCATACCTTACCCCTTGAGCTTGTATACTTTATCCATAAATGCTGCAAAACTTCAACTCACATACTGACAACAGTTTGCCAGTATGTAAGTTAGACCACTTAAGATCTTGTGTAGCATTGTTCAGCCCTCTCTCTTTCTCGTTGTTTTCAGCCTCTCTGAAAGGGCATTCTTTCAGTTCTTCAGACAGTGTTGGTTGAGATGAGCCCATGGGCTACAGCCTCCTTCGTGTCAGAGGGCATTCACTAAATGTCTCTGCACACACACAAAACATAAGCAGACAATTCGGCACACAAACACACCCCTGATATGCTCACACATGCACATGCACAGACAAACAAATCTCGCACACAGACTTGCAAGCACATGCACGGTACACCTACACATGCACCTCTACACATGTGCTCATTCAGTCAGACATTCTATTCATGCATTGATCCAGGAGGGTGAGTCACACACATGCTGCACAAGCTTGCCTGGGAGATGTTCCCATGTTTTTCTGCGGAGGAGGCACGGTATGAAGTGTTTGGATCAGAGCTTTAGGTGGGGTGGGGCAGTTAAGCCAATGAATGTGTAGGTTTAGATGGGGTGTGATGGATCAGAGGGGGACACAGCAAGTGACAACTGGCTTGGCAAGGGGCGAGGTGCTGCAATAGGTAGCGGCTGGCAGGGGGCTACGCATGAATCATGGTGAAATGTGCAGAGAAGTGAGAGAGAGCGTGAAATGCTTTTAAGGAAAGGAGGAAGTGTCTCATGCTGAGAGGAGACAGTTGGACTCGCCTAAGTACAGACAAGAAGAAAAGGCAGGCTGAAACTCGAGAGGACAATTCAGATGAGTGGAGGGCACAGGGTGTGGAGACGAGAACAAAAGGCCCAGAAAGCAAAGGAGACGAAGGGAGATAAAGTTATGGAGGGACAGGAATTGCTCCTTGTCGTTGTGCTAGTATCAAACTGTGAGGCGTAGACCGTAGAAAAAGATGAAGGTACAGTATCACTACAGGCATAGAGAGAATTTCTTCTCTCAAACAATATTTTTAGGAAAGGTGGAAAGGAAGGAAGGTGCTGGTGGGAATGAGTCACAGGAAAGGGTGAGAGATGGAAGAAATAATCAACAATGTATAGGAACAAAAGAAGGTGGGTGGGCAGATGTGAGAGAGACCAACTGGTGTGTGATTATTTGATGGAGAGATCAAGACACTAGGGGATTGTTAGGAAATGAGTGGCAAGCCTTGCGGGGCAGATGAGCAGTAAAGAAAGGAACAGGTCAGTCTCCGTGCAGAGACGAGACCTGGGCGACATCTGGAGTGGCGCACAGTACAGCGAGTACGGACAGAGTGGCTGCTCAACTCAGTCAGGGACAGTGTGAAACAGATGTACTGTAATAGGGATGTAGAAGCAGGGGATTTGTGCAGGGGGAGATAGCGAGAGAGAGGAAGGACTTCTCCCTGCAGTGTGTTAGTGGGAAACGCTCATCAATGTGAGTGGAAGAGAGCAAATGGCCAGACATGGGGACACACGGAGAGAGTCAGACAAAGTGTTTGCCATATGCATGGGGGTATAGCCATTGTGTGGGGAAATGAGAAGGGGCCTGCAGCAAGAAAATCTACAAACTATAGTTGCAGGACTTGGAGCAGAGCTTCCCTGTGAGATTAGGGAGATGGACGGGGGGGTTGTAGTGGTGACAGACTGGGGTATGTCACAAGGGATTTGAGGCGAGCCAGTGGAAGGAGCAAAGAGATGCTGAACCAGCGAGAGTGAGAGTGTGTCTGAGTGATTGAGTGAACCAGGGAAGGACAGATACTGAGAGCAGAGTGTGTAGTACCGGAGGAGAAGGTAAGCAGGGCTTCTTGCATGTTGGATGAGAGCAGAAGTCAATGCGGGACAGTCAGCATAGTACAAGTGGATGAGCTGTGTGTGTGTGTGTGTGTGTGTGTGTGTGTCTGTGTGTGTGTGTGTGTGTGTGTGTGTGTGTGTGTGTGTGTGTGTGTGTGTGCGTGTGTGTGTGTGCGTGTGCGTGTGCGTGTGCGTGTGTGTGTACTGTGTGTGTGTGTGCGTGTGCGTGTGCACATGTGTGATGCCACAAGTCACACATTACAAGATTTTTGTCTGATTGATTGCCACTTCAGTACTTAAGTACTTACTCATACTGACCTCAAAATGTGTGTCCTTGTCTATAATACAGCATCGTGCTCATTAATTGATGGATGGACAAATTGATTGATTTGTTTTTTATTGACAATAATACGGTATAAATCATATTTGTCATATTTGTCAAAGGGTTTCACAGACATTATGTACAAATTGAGTGTGAATTTGAAATTAGACATGACAGTATAGGGATTTAACTTATCTTTCTAGGTTGTCCTTGGACTAGCTCTGGCCTACAGTGGCATTCACAGACATTTTGACATGTCTGGTTAGAATAACAGTCTGTGCCTGCTCTTTGGAACGGAGTCTTGTGAGCGTTGCCCATGGGTTGGCTCACACAGCACAAGTTTGCTTACTGGGAGCTGATCTGACGAGCAGAACTAAATTCCTCAAGTCAGAGGTGTGATCATGACATTTGTCTTGTACAAAATGCATGTCTGGGATGGTCACCCAAGGATAATTGGGCGTAATATCTTGATGTCCCAGACTATAGCTCTAGGCAATGTGGCCTGTTATGATGATTCAGACATACACTTGCTGGAGTGGTAGAGAGATTGGCTGAGTGAAGAAAGGAGTGAAGGAGGTTTGTTACTTCTAGGTACTTCTATACTGAGGTACAGTATGTGTCAGCAGCCAGTGGTTTGTGCCTCAGCTGCTGCACATGTCATTTTATCAGATTTTCACAGGTTATGAAAGTGCGAATTGTAAGCATTTCCAATAGTGTCAAATCTGAAAAGAGGTGCAGATCTCACTGCTGCCGAGAAAATGTAAAAGAAAGGAAAAACTGTTTGAATGGATCTATTCATTCCCATGCTAATGCTTTTAAGTAGTTCTGAAGCCCATTGCTTTACACTTGGAGAGTTAGGGCTCGATTTTCGTCTCATCACCCATTAGCCATTATACACAATTAAGGCATCAAGCATTGGGGATGAGGCGTTCCCACACTAAAGGAGATGAAGTGAACTGACACAGCAGCTCTTCCATTTGGACATCTCCAAGGCGCACAGACGCATGTGCGCTCTGCTTTCTACGTGGTATAGGTTAGCAGGTGCATTTAAATCCTGTTATCTATTTCCCAAATCTATTTGACGAAATTAGCAACTTAAGGGACTGCATGATAAACACGCCCATGACCACACCTCCAGTGGCAAATAAAGATGATGCATAACGAATAGTGGCTAATAGAAAGGTGACAAAAATAACAATAAGGGAATTCGATATGGGTGACAGGCTGCATCAGGGAGCCAGGTAACGAAGGTTTTCTATCACTTGCAAATACACATGCATGCATGCATACACGCACATGCACACAAACATGTAATTGTGTATGTTTATCTAGCCTATGTAATGTGTTAAATTCTGCCTAATAAAGTCACTACAGTGACCTTAGAGTGCTCTTGCACTGCTGAAACTCTTTTCATTACCATATACTTTCAACTGCATTTAAATGTCCGCAGGTGAGGAGAGCTCCAACAGTCTCAATCATTTCAGACAACATTGGGTACTGCATAGAGCAATTACAATGTGCTGAAGTAACAGAGAAAAGCAGACTTTTAAGAGACATCGTGCATGTAGTGTATTGAGGTAGATAAACACCTCATGGGGTTTGGTTTTCATGAATAACATCAGCTTGAGTAGAGCGCATGGTCAGTTTTACGCACACACGCACACGTGCGCGCGCACACACACACACACACACACACACACACACACACACACACACACACACACACACACACACACACACACACACACACACACACACACACACACACACACACATTCCAATATTTATCATCTTCCCATGTGTTATGCAAGGTCCAGAACAGTAGAAATATGCTGCCTACACGCTTCAGTGACTGTGTGTGTGTGTGCGTGTGTGTGTGCGCGTGTGCGTGCGCACGCATGTGTATGCAGGTGCGTTTATTTGAGAGAGTGTGTGGCACAGAGAGGTAGACAGTTTATGGTGATGTACACCCTTAGGTAAACGTCTCTGGGATTGAGCAAGCAAGTATACCGAATGTTTGCATTCAGCCTCCCATAAACACACACACACATGCGCGCGCATGCACGCTCACACACAGCTTTGCTTGACAAACGGGGGCCTTTTTGCCTTTTGTCCGCAGCTGTGCATGCAGGTGCTTTGTGTGCATGTGTCTATCATTGCTAAACTTATCTTGCAAACAGATGGGAAGAATAAATACTAGGCTGCCAGGCTGTCCTTGTTTGGCTTATGAGAAACTGTGGTTATGTGGTTGTCAGTGTCAGTGTGGGGGTGTGGGAGTATGTGGGGGTGTGTGTGATTGTGGGTTCAACACATACAATAAAATAAATCCAAGTAGAGAACTACGTGGAAGGGTATTTTGATTACTGCTACCTCTACATGGAGTATAGAGGGAACAGAGAGAATTACTGGTATATTTATGTATGGGTGGCATAATCACAAAATAGGCATCTTATTTATAATGTAGACAGATCTACAACCTCGATATACTGTATATTTCATATCTGTTGTATATTTGTCTTTCCTCAAAATCTAAAAAGATTTAGAACATTAAAGCGGAATTCCACCCATTTTCAATTTTTTCCTGAGAGGATACAAATGTGGGTCCATTTGGTTCCATTTGTACTCTCTCAGGAAAAAGGGGTCTGAAAGAAAAATCATTAACATGGTGAAATACATCTTGATGATGTCATCAAGATGTTTCACCATGTTAGTGGTTTTCTTCATACCTCCATTTCTTGGTAACACAGAATGGGGGAACTTTTTTATCATGTCCACCCAGCACCTCTAGGGTATACTAATGACATATTAGAATGTTGAAAATGGGTGGACTTCCCCTTTAAAGTTATCATGCTCATTTTTTATAACCTTATCTCTGCGGGGGGTGGGGTGGGGTGGGGTGGATAGGGTGTTAATGTGCTGCGTGCAACATTAACAGCATGTCAATGCCAGATCCATCCTGTGCAAATGTATAGTGAAATTGTGTTTACCCACAAACAACATGGGTGTTGTGATGGAGAGAATGTACTGTATGCGTGATTGCTTATTGAAGGGCGCTGGTGCTTGCGGCAGTGATGTATAAGTCATTATAGTTTTGCACATCTCCTCCTAATTTAAACATAACCATACATGCCAACCTTTGAAAATGTTTTTGAGTGGCAAATTACCGGGGCGCGGCGGCGCAGCAGCCCGACAGCGCGGCAGCACGGCAGTGCAGCGCACATTGCAGCAAGGCACATTTGTATGCCAATATTAACTTCACATTCTCACTTATCATGAGGTATGTTTCAGTAGATTTTAGCCCAAAAGAAGTTGGGTGCCCCCAAACATTGAAATCCATGACACTGATACACTAGCGTTCAAAAGTTTGGGGTCACTTAGAAATGCCTGCATTTAGGAGGAAGGCATCCCACATCCAAAACCTTTGGAGTTGGACCGCATTCCATGAACACTACTATATTATATACCAGGGGTTTTCAACAGGTGGTCTGGGGACCACCAGTGGTCCTTGAGATGATTCCAGGTGGTCTCCAGGCTAAATGACGGAAGGTTGGGTAACCAGATGTAACTCTTGAGAGTGTAAAAATGAAACCAAATGGTTTCATTTTGACACTCTCAAGAGTTAAAATATTCATCATCGGAATTAGCACCACTTAATTAAGAAGTTTACACTGTTTTGTTGGCAAAATACAGCCTGGATTTGTGGACAAAATCAAAAGAATTCTTTAATTTTAGGTCTTTGGTGTGAAAATGTAATCAAATGGCGGATAAATGGTGAAAACCATTCAACCTTGCAGTGTGTACTTGACTTGTACTGTAACTCTCATCTCTTGTTTATAAAAAAAAAAACATTCATTCATAACATGACTGGAGTTGTTGTAAGAACTGCCCCCCACCACCACCACCACTACCATTAGGCCTATTTCTTTCCCCTTCCACCTCCACTATGATTAGATATACAGAAATGAATATTTGTCTAAATATGAAACCAAATGGACCCTTGCGGGTCCATTTGGTTTCATGTTTACACTTTCAAAGAGTTAAAGTAGCCTATTCATCATCTGAATTAGCCCGAGTCTACAGAACTGGAACATTAATGGTCCTTTTTAATCTGTAGGTTTGCCTGTTTTGTTTCCTAAATCCAGTCTGTTATTGTGGACAAAAGCATAAGAAATCTTTAGTTTTTGGGGTCTGTGGGGCTAAAAAACTCCTCTAATGGTCGTCCGTGGCTCAAATACTGAATAAATAGTGGGCCCTGGTATCGAAAAAGTTGAAAACCCCTGGTAAAGTTTGGATGGTCATCATGGCGTCTTCACTATTCTATCCATCCATCTCAGTTTGGTTGTTTGTTCCGCGGTTAGAATTCGGAGCGACCGCCTCATTACGCTCACTACTTCTTCACTTCGGGTCGCTCCAATCTACTAGTCTCCTCGAGCCTCTCCCTCACGCGGTCCGCCGACACAGGAGAAAAAAACATGCTCGAGCACCTCCTCGTCCTCGGAGCGGAGCCGAGCAGCGCGAGGCTGCGGCCGCCATAACGAGACAACATGAACGACCCCACTGGAGGCTCGAGCCAGAGCCATATAGTAAAATAATATTTTAATAGGAGACAACTCAGGCGATTAGCACTACGGATCACCGTGAGCCGCGGCCGACGCGACTGCACTGTTAGCTGGGTGCTATCTAAGCTAAGGCTCCCTTCCGGTGGGGACGCAGACCAATCACGTCGCTAGAAACCAAGGTCTAAGGCAGAGCCATCTAGTAGAAGAGTTGCGACATCGAGGGGTCAGAAAACAGCCTGGTCACGTGGTCCACGTACTCGCGCGAGCCCATAGGCTTCAATGCATTCAGTAACTTCCGGCTGTCACTATTCATGTCACTATCCAACAGACGTTTATGTAGATGGACTGGCCCCATGAGGTGAACGGAGTTGGCGTACGCCAACAACGCCTACTACTACATGGGAAAAACAGAGGGTTTGCGCTCTTTGCGTATTCTGCAGTGATTAATCGTAGCAGCGTAGTCAGAGGTCAAAATACGTAGCAGATACGCAAAATGCGTAATGGTTGGCATCTTTGCATAACTGAGGAATGCAATACACAAACAGACACATACATGCATATAGGCTCATGCATAACTGCTTTCACACATGGAAATGCCTGAGAATTGACTCACATACACAATATGCAGAACAAGTAGCACCCAGGCCCGATACAACATATGGTGTACCGCATGACAAAGTTATGTTTTTATTTATTTATTATTGTTTTTTAATTAAAGCCCTGGGTGTTGTACTGATACCTTATCAATGTAATAGCTGCTGCTCCGCACTATAGATGGCTAACGTACTGTAGCAATTCAGGACTGACATGTAATGGAGAGTGGAGGAGAGAACATGGAAGAGAGATGATAATGACGACGAGTGGGTGAAGGTTAATTAGTATGAATCAGGCTTAAAGGTAACTTTAGTGTGTACAAACACTGTGTAAACTCCACTCCACCTCACCTCCTTTGGTGGAGGTGAGGTGGAGGTGGCTCAGTATCAATCTGCTTTAGACTGCTGTGATTGGCTAAAACACTGCCTCACCCCCCCCCCCCCATTACAAATTAGACAGATGTTTTGTTTTCATGATTTGTTGACAACAAGAAAGTGTCTGTCTGCAGGGAAATAGCTGCAGCATCAAAGAAGAAGCAACATAGAGGGGGGAAGGCAAAACATTGTATATCTATTCTGATTTTTGGCTAAAAAAGTTGCCTCTATTTCCTTTAAAGAAAACTTTCTGCATTTTCAACCCAAATGCCATTGTTCTGCCCTGGCAATTGCGTCCTTAGCAAGGCGTAGACAGACAGATAACATAATGACGCTCCAGTCAAGGTATCCCTCAGAGTACTTTACTGGAAGACTCATCAAATTTGTAAAACTGCAAATAAACAGAAAAAATGTATATATCACTTACAGTGTCATGACATATTACATCTTCAGCCTTATAAAAAACAAAAACAAAAAGTCTATTTAAGTTAACCTTGCAAGCATAAGTTGAAATAATAGAATAACACCCATTTGTTTAACAGTAAACAAACATGACCAAACATAAAAAATCCAATACTGCAGCATTTGACACAAGAGCCTAGTAACGGCATCCACACCATCAGAATACAGCAATACTAGCTCAAAAAGTGGCTACATAAACAACAGAAAACCTTTGAATAAAATTACAATATTTTCATATTGGAACAATCCAAATGTAATGTGTCACTGTTAACTCACGGATAAATCTGCTCCAAGGTTAACAAGCAGAAAAAGGGCTCTGGAACACTTTACACAGTACAACACTGGAACGTAGTACACACTGCTGGTGTTCACAACGAAGCTCAGAAAATAATGGAGGCTAGACCGGAAAACGCGAGGTCTCTCTTTAGCCCAGGGAAGTCTAAGTAAGGTAAGTTATTGACTACCATCTAGCGGACAAATTCAGTACTGCAGTTAGAACGCAAGAGTACTCAAAAATGGTTGTCATAGGCTGCAGAGATAACAACAGAATGATACAAAGCATAACACATCTTTCTTTTTTTCTTTTTTGTTATTCCTTTCTTTCTTTAAAGACAGAACACTCCTCGCCTGGTATAATGAATATTATGCCACAATTATCCTTTACCCATCTGTAGTAGATAATAGCAAAATCACATCACTAATAGGTCTAAGGTACTCTTTAGTAGTTCCTTGCTTACTGGTCTTCACAGTGACCTTACGAATCTTGTCGTCAGAGCTTGGGATTGTCTCTACCACGAGTCCAACTGGCCACTCGTTTCGTGGAGCCTGACTGTCTTTCAGCAAGACGACATCACCTTCCTGAAGGTCGGGTCTCTCTTCAATCCATTTTCTTCTTGGCTGCAGCGTTGCCAGGTATTCCTGTCTCCACCTTTTCCAGAAAGAGTCTGCCAGACTCTGTACCTGTCGCCACTGGTTTCTGCAGAGGTGGTCCATCTGGAAGTCTCCTAGCGGGGCTGGAGTTACCTTGCTTTTCTGGGTTAGCAGCATCGCAGGGGAGAGAATTTCAGGCATTTCAGCATCAGTAGAGACGGGAACCAAAGGTCTAGCGTTCATAATAGCCATAACTTCAGC
Source organism: Benthosema pterotum (assembly GCA_039105355.1). NCBI lineage: Eukaryota > Metazoa > Chordata > Actinopteri > Myctophiformes > Myctophidae > Benthosema > Benthosema pterotum. Next base: position 29,707,487 of record CM076972.1, on the reverse strand, counting down.
AAGAAGAGTCGTTAAAACTTCGTGTGTGAGGCGTGTTGCACTGTTCTTCAGGAGGAGAGCATCCAAGATGCGGCGAGCAACACCAATCATTCTCTCCCAAGCCCCTCCCATGTGGGATGAATGGGGGGCATTAAATGTCCAAGTGCAACCCTGATCAAGCAAGTAGCCCTTAAGCTCTGGGTCATCTGTGTTGATCTGGAGTTCCCTGCAAGCTCCGATAAAGTTTGTACCTCTGTCAGAACGAAGAAGTTTGATTGGCCCTCGTACTGACAAAAAACGTCTCAAAGCATTGATGAAGCTTGAAGTTGACATAGACTCTAGCACTTCCAGATGAACAGCTCTGGTGTTCAAACAACTGAACATTACTGCCCAACGCTTGCTTTCAGCACTGTTTCCTCTCGTTCTTCGTGATACAACGTGCCAGGGACCAAACACATCGAGCCCTACATAGGTGAATGGAGGATCCATGGCGACCCTGTCTGCAGGCAGATCTGACATTTTTTGGTCTTTGAACTTTCCTCTCAACCTTCTGCATGTGACACATGTGAAGATTAGGCGGGAGACGAGCCTTTTGCCTCCGACAATCCAAAGCCCAGCTGAGCGCAGTGCCCCTTCGGTCAAATGTCGGCCTTGATGGGCTACCTGGTCGTGGTAGTGACGGACAAGGAGCGTGGCTACATGATGGCAGGCCGGAATTAAGAGGGGATGTTTCTCCTGATCTGAAAGGTCAGCTGAGCGAATTCGGCCACCCACTCTCAACAGTCCCTCCTGATCAATAAAGGGGTCCAATTTTCTCAAAGAGCTTTGCTGTGACACCTTTCCATTCTGGGCCAGGGACTTGAACTCCTCGGCATATTCTTCTTGCTGAACAGCCTTGATTATAGATGTCTTGGCCTGTGAGCGTGCTGTGCTGCACGGTTCGCTGCAGCAGTGCCATCCCTTGCAGTGGTCTCTGTGTGCACTTTTAGAAAAGGACTTTGCTATGTGAGTAAGTGTAGTCATACCCCTCACAAGGGACTTCCAGGTAGAGAACCGCTGAAATCTGTCTGACATAGGCAGTCGGTCTGTGGTCTTGGTAGAGAGTGTGGTCACCTGCGGTCGAATTTCAACATCTAGTGCTGGATCCACGAGGTCAAACTGTTCAGTCTTTTCCAATTTTTGCCCCTTGGGCTGCCCCAGGAATGACGGACCAGAGAACCAGTTGGTGGAAGGTAGGTGGGATGCTGGAATTAGTCTGGTGCCATGATCCGCAGGGTTCTGCTCTGAGCTGATGTAATGCCACTGGTCTGGTCTGGTGTGTTTCCGTATTTTCTCCACTCTGTTGGCAACATACATGTAAAACCTCCGTGAAGTATTACTGATGTAACCAAGCACTATGCGGCTGTCAGTGTAAAAGGTGACTGCATGAATCTCTAGGTCAATTTCTTCTATTATGAGACTTGCCAGCTCGACGGCTAAGACAGCCGCACACAGTTCCAAGCGAGGAACGGTGTGGGCAGGAATTGGAGCTAGTTTAGATTTTCCCATCACAAAGCCTACATGGCACTGTCCATCCGCATCTGTGACTCGAAGGTAAGCTACTGCAGCTATTGCCACTGTAGATGCATCTGAAAAAAGGCACAACTCCCTCTGCTGTGCATGAGATGTAGAGATCGGCACATAAGACCTGGGGACCTGCAGTTGTTCAAGTTCAGTTAAGGAATCAGTCCAGCCCTTCCACTGCACCTCCTTGTCTGCGGGGAGGGGTGTGTCCCAATCCTGTGTTTCTAAAGAGAGTTCACGGATTATGGCTTTGCCCTGTATGGTGATGGGAGAGGCAAAACCAAGAGGGTCATACAAACTATTAACTGTAGAAAGAGTTCCCCTTCTTGTGAATGGTTTGTTGTCTTGTGACACTTGGAATGTAAAACAGTCATTAGACAAATTCCAACTCACCCCTAGGCTCCGCTGGAGAGGCAGAGGGTCGGCACCCAGATCCAAATCTTTCAATTCCTTGGCCCTGTCGGCTTGGGGAAAGGCTTCCATGACAGTGGGACTATTGGAGGCTATTTTATGGAGATTCATATTTGCTTCGGCTAGCATTTCTCTTGTGCGCCACAGAAGACTAATTGCTTCGCTTTCGCAGGGCAGAGATGTGATCCCGTCGTCGACATAAAAGTTCTTAGTGACAAATTTCTTCGCATCTGAGCCGTGCTCATTTTCACCATGTTCTGCGGCTCGTCTCAGTCCGTAGGTAGCAACTGCGGGCGAAGGGCTGTTACCAAAAACATGTACCGTCATCCTGTACTCGATTATTTCCTTCTTTGGGTCATTGTCTTTGTGCCATAGGAATCTGAGGAAATTGCGGTGGTCCTCTCTGACCTTGAAGCAGTAGAACATTTGTTCCACATCTGCCGTAATTGCTACCAGGTCCTTCCGAAAACGTAGTAGAACACCTATGAGTGTGTTGTTCAGGTTTGGCCCACTGAGGAGAATGTCATTAAGTGAAACGCCATGGTGTTGCGCACTTGAATCAAACACCACCCTGATTTTTCCAGGTTTTTGAGGATGATACACACCAAAAAGTGGCAAGTACCAACACTCCTCACCTTGCTTCAACGGAGGCGCTGGTTCGGCTTGACCATTCTCGAAGATCTTTTCCATGAAATCAAAGAAGTGTTCTTTCATATCTGGCTTCTTCTGGAGAGTGCGCTGCAGAGACGAGAGTCTTTGGGCTGCCTGAGTTCTATTATTTGGGAGTGGTTTGCGTGGTGAACAGAATGGCAATGGTGCCACCCAGTGATTGTCTTCGTCCATATACACTTGTTTGTCCATGAGTTCTAGAAAGGTGTTATCCTCTATAGATGGGGCAAGTTTGTCGTCACTGGCAGTGCTTTGAAATATGTTTCTTCCCAGGCTCCTGTCCCGATCAGAACCGACAACCCTTTCGCTCTCTGTGTGACTGGGGACAGAGACATACGGCTGTGAGGGGGCACTGAAGTGCTCTTTTATGTGAACACTGTTAGTGCACGGGGAGAGGAAAGAAGCACGGCCGTTGGGGAGCACATTGGTCTTGTAGACATTAACATCAGTTGGCTGGTGGGCTCCGTTAAGGCAAATCTCTCAAACAATCACCCACCCTAAGTCTAGGCGCTGGGCGTAGGGTGTATTGTGAGGTCCATTGCACTGATCTCGCACCTTGTGCACACTAAGGATATCTCTTCCAAGTAGAAGCAAAATTGGAGTGCTGGGGTCTGCAGGTGGGATCTTGTTGCTCACTGGTGCTAGATGAGGATAGTACTGTGTAATCTCTGGTGTGGGAATTTCAGAACGATCATCCGGCATCGTGTTACACTCTATTAAAGTGGGAAGTGCTGTCTTTGTTGTCCCATCAAGTGATTCAACTATAAAGTTACTTGCCTTTCTCCCAGCTGTTTCCATTATGCCAGAGCACGTCCTCAATGTGTAGGGAGCTTGGTTGCCACTGATGTGAAATAGATCAAAAAACTGTGACTTTGCTAGGGACCGGTTGCTTTGGTCGTCAAGCACTGCATAAACTCTCTCAGATTTCTCTGGGTGGCCAGAAGGATAAACTTTCACAAGACATATTTTAGCACATGACCTGGGCCTGGAAGCATTACCACATATCTCTGTGCATTTGGAGGTGACGTTGGGGGACAGCGGATCTTCTGACTCCTCGCCATGATTTTGCTCGGTTACTGGAGTTTCAGCTGACCATGGGGAAGGTCCTGGGTGCAGCGCTGTATTATGAGTAGTGCTATCACACTCCCTGCATTTAATAGTCACCTTACAATTCTTTGCAACGTGAGTGTTAGATACACAGCAACGGAAACAGATGTTGTTTTCTCGGAGGTAGGCTTTCCTATCCGCTATGTGTCTGTCTCTGAATGCACGACACTTTGACAGGGGGTGGGGTTTGTTGTGAATGGGGCATTGTTTACCTGGTTCTGACTTGTCAGGTTGAGATGTGGTGGAGTCTTCCACTTCTGTTATTCTTACGGAGATGGTTTCCCGGTTACGTGGATGGGCGGCCTTTTCCATGCTGCTGGACGAGTTGAATGTAAAGCTGGGATCATTTCTCATCTTTGCTTGTGTGCAGACAAACGTGACAAAGTAGTTGAAGGGTGGGAATGAAACACGGTTAACTTCCTTGTACTGGGAGCCTTGTGTTGTCCATCTTTCTTGCAGGCTGTTGGGGAGCTTTTCAACTATGGGTTTAATCCCTCGTGCCGTGTCTAGATATGTCAGTCCGTTTAAATATCCACCTGACTTTGCAGACTCCACTTCCATGAGCAAATCTCCTAATTCCCTCAGTTTGCGAGCGTCTTTGTTGGCGATTTGGGGAAATTCTTCCAGACGTTTTAGAAGAGCCTCTTCAATGACTTCTGGGCTCCCATAAGAATCTTCTAGGCGCTGCCATATCATGTTCACACCTGCTGTTTGGTTGTGGATGTGAACTGACCTGATGCGTTTTGCCTGTTCAGACGATTCTGGGCCAAGCCATTTTGTAAGTAGATCGAGTTCTTCATTGGGTGTCAAGTCAAGGTCTCGTGTAATATTTCTAAAGGACATTTTCCACGACCAGTAATTCTCTGGTCGGTCATCGAATTTTGAGAGCCCGGAACTCACCATCTCTTTACGGACCAAGTATCTGGCTAAGTCAGACGTTTGCGATGTCACAGGAACATGGTAGCTTTCACAGGGATTCTGAGAGGAGGGGGGGAATGCATGTGGATTACCTGGATCTGATTTTTCCACCTTGATGTATGGTTTCCATGTGGTGCTTGCAGTATTGTGCAGAGCGGACTGGCTTGGGCTTTGATAGGTGTGAAGTGGAGGGTTCGGAGGTGCCGCACGTGTGCGAAGTATGACTTGCTCCTCTTGGCTGGTGCTTGGATAGGCATGACGTGGAGAGTTAGATGATGATTGCTGTGTGGGAAGTTCTGCAAATTGCTGCTGCTGGCCTGTGTAGGGTTGCCAACCGTTCCGTATAATACGGAATCGTTCCTTAATTGAACACTAAATGATGCGTTCCGTATTGAATCGATACGGAACGCGGTTTGTTCCGTATTTCCCTAAATGCCTCCTGTGCGATCCGTCGCACAAACATCAACACTGAATTTAACAGTAGTGAACAAAATAAAGCAGGAGATATATTTAAGACAGCACAATTGCTCTGTGGCGAGTGCACACAGGACTCCTCACGAGCAGAAACCAATAACAACCAAACAACAAACCAAAACCTCCCCGTGGCTGCAGATCTGCATGTGTGTGTGTGCGCGGTGCGCTGGTAGCGCTGCTGCTCTGTGTGCCAATCCTGCGCCGTGCCCAGAGCCATAGAGTAAGAGAGTTCCGGAAACTCCCAGAGCCATAGAGTAAGAGAGTTCTGCAAACTCCCACAGCCATAGTATGAGAGTTAAGCAAATCCCCCACAACAACTGTCATAGACTCAGTCTTTTTTTAAATAATAATAATTAAAGGTGCTGATGTGGGTATATGCCTATAGCCAAGCTATTTCAGTAGGCTAATATGGTTGACGGTTTATTAGTAGTTATTAGTCTAATAAATGTGTGCGTATTCAATACAAATTGTGCCCTTTAAAAGGGCAAAATAAAACTTCTTTAAAATCGGGATTCTTAATGTTATAAAGACAATGGACTACTTGTTCATAATTAATTAACATTTATACAGCACAATAGGCCTACCGGCCTATTCTTCCTTACTGACCACAGTACACAGGCCTTAACTGATCCCAAAGGTTAATATGGTATGTGAAATCATCCCTCCACCTTCAACCGCTTATCCGTAGTTGGGTCACAGGGGCAACGGCTCCACCAGAAAACCGCAGACTTAACTAACCTAATAACCGCGCTGCTTCGCCGCGTGGTCGTAGAAGTGTTCCTTATTCCAAGATCTCAGAGTTGGCAACCCTAGGCCTGTGTAGACCTTGATGTGGGCTGGAAGGTTAGGTGGTGGCTCATGCGTGCGAAGTACTGCAAATTGCTGCTCTTGGCCCTTGCTTTGATGAGCATGGAGCAGAGAGTTAGGTGGTGGCTCCTGTATGTGAAGTCCTGCAAATTTCTGCTCTTGCATTGTGGTTGAAATTGTATGGGCACGGTATGAAGAGTCGGGTATTGGTTTCTGTGTCTGAGGTTGACAAACCTGATGCTGATCATGCTGATACGATGAGTGACA
>CM076972.1:29366292-29688792 GCA_039105355.1 Benthosema pterotum | reverse complement strand
AGAATAAGTGCGCCTGCAGCATCTAGTTGAATAGATATGCTGTCCCGTATTCTATATGGGTCTATATGGGCCATTTAGACTTGTCATAGGAAAATAATAATAATAACAGGGATGAATAGCAGGTCAATTTAGATCAGCAGTTTCCGCTTTTTGCAGAGCAGCGAGGAACAGTACAGCATATGGCTCAAGTGGTCCATGTGACTGGAAGGTCAGCTGAAAGGTACGGTGCTGTCACTGCCGTGTGATAAGGAGGGCTAGAAACATGGTTCTGAACAGGCTAATTAGGGCCAAGCATTTCCTATTACTCAGGAACCATGAGCATGGCTCTGTGACATATTAAGTAACATACTAAAGCCTGCTGCGTACTAGAACCGAATCTGAACTTTTTCTTAAAGAACTTCAGCAGGGCTTGCCGAATCCAAACTAAGTTCCTAGAGGACAAAGATATTTTAATACTCACGATGGCCCAGATCTGATCGAGTTCTGAATGCCAGCCACGGCGAGCATTGTGTACACACCTTTTACCTCCTGGATCTCCAAATGTGCCTTGGCAAATTTGTCATGGATGTTTTTCCATTATGTTTTTGCTACAGATTATCTGTGTTTATGGCCCCTCAGAGAGGGATATTAGAGGTGCTTGTTTGTACCCTCTAACCTCCTTGGGCAAACTCAAATCAAAATAAATCACATCCACCTTGAGCTTCTGATGAATCACAAATGATGTGAGTTGGCGGAGATGTGTTTTGGCTAGTTAGAGACCAATCATAGAGAACTGCCAGTCAGGACGCTAGGCTATAGGGCACTGTAGGGCACTGTCGCTGTTGTCACTCATGATGTCCGCGCTGTCCGGCTGAAGTCAGTGTTGGGGTGGAGGAGTAACCTGCAGCCTTAATGCACTCCAGACTTGGCAGTGGTCTTCAGACTGCAGCTACAGGCAGATGACAAGAGCTCTGTTTGTCAGTGTGCTTACAAACATACGCAGAGAGTTAGCCTCTAGTCAGTACACAGAGGAGCTGGCAGGTGGTGCATGTGTGTGCGTATGCATTTGTTTGTGCACGCCTGTGTGCGCATGCCTGTGTGTGTGGGTGTGGGTGTGGGTGCATGTGTGTGTGCGTGTGGGCACGTGCAATGAAAGTCATCGACCTCACGGTACTACACTTCCAGCACTGTTTTGAGCAAGTTAACACTGAAGGAGGTAGAAAGTGCACAGACTTGACTCTAATTTATAATCAATCAGCGGGGTACACACACACACACACACACACACACACACACACACACACACACACACACACACACACACACCACACACACACCACCACACACACACACACACACACACACACACACACACACACACACACACACACAATACACATCAAGCCACTGTGGCATTTGGCTGCAGGTGTGTGTGGGTGTCATTATATCAGGTGTTACATTAGGACAAGATGCACACAGTCAATTTCTACTCAAATTAAAACTGCAAATGGGGCACCTCAGAGGCTCTCCAGGTGAGAGCGTATATCTCAAGAAGTGTTCATCCAATCAGCTTGCCACTTGACGGGTTTATTACCAGGGTCACAAGGGACTGCAGTTTCCAGTGTGAAGTTGATCAGTTCAGTGATTCTCCAGAGCCGGTCCAGCCCACTTTGAGCTTCACATGTTTAGTATGTCATGAAGTGAACCAATAAAAGCTGCATTTAAGAGGTAATTAACCAAGCAGATCGTTTGACAGCAGTTATTACCTCTGATCAGCTTCACACTTCACGTGGTTGTATTACATATTCCATTCAAGTCGTTCTCTTAAGTGTTTCTGGGCAGAGCCACTCCCATCAGGCCGTACCACAAAGGTCTTGTTGTGTTAAAAAGTCTTTCCGTCCACTGAGGTTCAAATCTAACTTGAAGCTCTTTACTTCCTTAATCTAGAATCTGGCAGCCATCTTGGATTCTCCTCCATTGTAAATAGCAACAGATACCCTAGCAGCCTGAGCTGCACTCATTATAGGGGAGACGAGGAGATTCTGAGACAGAGTGGATTAAAATACCTTTTTATTGAAAACTACGGACGTACGCAGTGTAATTTCCATACGTACAGTAACCGAACAAGTGGGACACTCAAAATATGGACTAGATTTTGCATTTGTACAAGGTAAGAGTTACCTTGAGGCACAAATCTGTTCCGACTTGAGCTCTCCACTGGGCAAGTGTTTTTAGACTCTCTTAGAGTGATGACGACAGAATCAATGAATACCTCTATGAGATTCTTAAATTTATGCTAATTATAGGCATAAATATGCAGACGACATTCATACAAAACTAAATAATATACTTTCTGGATTATATTATTGAAAAGCTTTAAAATAACATCACTGGGAGGATGATCCTCCACAATGTGTGTGGAGGAACAATCTATACTGTAGTATCACTTGTTAGTGATAGAGAACGCCATTCCTGGCAGCTTCTGCAATCGTGTTCATTGATCTGCCCAGTGCCCAGCCAAGCCACTGTAGATGCACCACAGGATTCAAACCGCTGTCTCCATGGTGTCAACTCCGTTTTATTCAGGGAGTGGGTGAAAAGGCATCCATTGTCTTTGCAACGCTTTCATGGCATGAAAAGATAATTTCAAAACAACTACATTTGTTTTTCTCATCAGACGGTTGATCTAGGTCGATGCTTTTGTTCATATTTTAATGAGTCTTCATATCCTTATGAGACGCAATTAGAATGTTTGTGACTTTTTGCTGTGAGTATGTGTGGGGGAACCTGTGTGTGTGTGTGTGTGTGTGTGTGTGTGTGTGTGTGTGTGTGTGTGTGTGTGTGTGTGTGTGTGTGTGTGTGTGTGTGTGTGTGTGTGTGTGTGTGTGTGTGTGTGTGTGTGTGTGTTGTCTGATTCTTGCTCCCACCAAGCCGTGTCACTCAGAAGTAGAACAATAAAAGGTATTATGGTTTTGCAGGATTTAACTACAGTCCCTGCTGTTTGCCACAAATACATGTATTACTCAACTTAAAAGGGTCCTACTAATTGCACCAAAGTACCCAAAAGTACCCAAAAGTACCCAAAAGTACCCAAAAGTACCCAAAAGTATACCCAAAAGTACCCAAAAGTACCCAAAAGTAAACCCAAAGGTACCCAAAAGTACCCAAAAGTAAACCCAAAGGTACCCAAAAGTACCCAAAGGTACCCAAAAGTACCCAAAAGTAAACCCAAAGGTACCCAAAAGTACCCAAAAGTACCCAAAAGTAAACCCAAAGGTACCCAAAAGTACCCAAAAGTAAACCCAAAGGTACCCAAAAGTACCCAAAAGTACCCAAAAGTAAACCCAAAGGTACCCAAAAGTACCCAAAGGTACCCAAAAGTACCCAAAAGTACCCAAAAGTAAACCCAAAGGTACCCAAAAGTACCCAAAAGTACCCAAAAGTACCCAAAAGTAAACCCAAAGGTACCCAAAAGTACCCAAAAGTACCCAAAAGTAAACCCAAAGGTACCCAAAAGTACCCAAAGGTACCCAAAAGTACCCAAAAGTAAACCCAAAGGTACCCAAAAGTAAACCCAAAGGTACCCAAAAGTACCCAAAGGTACCCAAAAGTACCCAAAAGTACCCAAAAGTAAACCCAAAGGTACCCAAAAGTACCCAAAGGTACCCAAAGGTACCCAAAAGTACCCAAAGGTACCCAAAAGTACCCAAAAGTAAACCCAAAAGTACCCAAAAGTACCCAAAAGTACCCAAAAGTAAACCCAAAGGTACCCAAAAGTACCCAACCTAGTACCTTAACCTATAGCTATTTTGTCAATTAGGTTTATCTCTGTTGAGATATTTGACACAGACAACTTGGACTTTAGGTGGGCGAGGAAATCATGATACATCTAATAGCTGCCATCCCAGTGTAAGTACAATGGCCCAAGAAAAAGAGGTGGTTCCCCAGTATCTCTTTTCACAAGAGTTTGTTTTTTTAAATACTGTGTGAGAAAACAGGGCCCTAAATTAAAAGTCCTGTCCACCCCCAACACAGATGTTGCCTCTTCTCCACAACAGAGTCTCCTAACATCATTCAGCTGTTGGTCAAGAATTTTTTTAGTGCATTTAATCCATGCTTGGATGACCCACCCCATACATCCAATAATATCATCCACTGCACTGTCTATCCCTATTTGGAAGGAAATAACATATAACGGCTTTGCCATAACAGGCTGAACAATTTACATAAGCAGAAGCTCAAATCACAGCACCACGACAGGGTGAGAGATAGGGACACCATTCTGACGCACTTATTTTGTTAAAAAACAATTTTCAACATGCATACATATCTATGTTGAACGTATTTAACTGCCTTCTGTCGGTTAGCTGTCCATTCTCACAACAATATAAATATTGCATATTTTGGACATAGTTCGAATGGTGATTAATCATGATTGAACTAATTTTGAAGCTGTGATTAATCTGATTAATTTGTTTTAATCATTTGACAGCCCTACTTTGCTTTTAATTAAGCCATACATGCCATTTTTGCAGTAGCCTATGTGTGCATGTTTAACCTTTTTTGGACAAATAATATGTTTTAGTGGTGCTTCCTGAACTCAACTGCTCTCCCAAACTCCACAGTCATCAACAAACACACAATTAAAAGTGATGCTAGTTTGACAGGCTAGTTGCTAGCAATGCCTGTATTACTCTTAATGGGATAGTAGAATGCACACAACACCTTTATTAATCTTAAAGGGATAGTTGCACACACAGTGTTGTTGCATGCATACTGTGTGTGTGTGTGCGTGTGCGTGTGCGCGTGTGTGTGTGTGCGTGTGCGCGTGCGCGTGCGCGTGCGTGTGTGTGTGTGTGTGTGTGTGCATTCAACAATCCCTTTAAGATTAATAAAGGTGCTGTGTCCATTCTACTATCCCTTTAAGAGTAATACAGGCATTGCTAGCAACTAGCCTCTCAAACTAGCATCACTTTTAACCCATTGTGTCCTAAGTACGGTTAGAAAAAAGCCCTAAAAACCTAAGTCCGATTGGAAAAATACCCCTAAAACCTGACTTTTTCTGTAAAACTTGACAGGACTGTCAACGTCTAGTAAAAAAATGATATCTCAGCCTCTGAAGCAGCTAGAAACAAAATTCTGATTCAGGAGAAGGTAGATTAGTGAAAAATGTTCATCGACTACCTTTTTTGCACTGCCGAAAACTACCGTAAATGGAAACTAAATGAAAACTAAGCTATGGTGACTAAATATAGTGACACTTTTGCCAACAAATACAAATTAGACTAAAATGTTAGGAGATGACTAGTGAACAAGAGATCCAGTATGAGTCATTTTACAGCTGCATGCTGAAAATAGCCGATCTACAAGCTCACAACATGCACAGCACAACGCGTTTTGAGATTGTAGATCGGCTATTTTCAGCAAGTGTCATTATGGCAGCATCAAGGTCATCCTATTTTTGGATAGATTCCATCCTCAAATTAAATGAAAACTATTTGTGACTAAAACTAAAACCTTTGGGTACCTTTGGGTTTACTTTTGGGTACTTTTGGGTACCTTTGGGTACCTTTGGGTTTACTTTTGGGTACCTTTGGGTACTTTTGGGTACTTTTGGGTACCTTTGGGTTTACTTTTGGGTACTTTGGGGTACCTTTGGGTTTACTTTTGGGTACTTTTGGGTACTTTTGGGTATACTTTTGGGTACTTTTGGGTACTTTTGGGTACCTTTGGGTACTTTTGGGTACCTTTGGGTTTACTTTTGGGTACTTTTGGGTACCTTTGGGTTTACTTTTGGGTACTTTTGGGTACTTTTGGGTACCTTTGGGTTTACTTTTGGGTACTTTTGGGTACTTTTGGGTACCTTTGGGTTTACTTTTGGGTACTTTTGGGTACTTTTGGGTACTTTTGGGTACCTTTGGGTTTACTTTTGGGTACTTTTGGGTACCTTTGGGTTTACTTTTGGGTACTTTTGGGTACTTTTGGGTACCTTTGGGTTTACTTTTGGGTACTTTTGGGTACTTTTGGGTACCTTTGGGTTTACTTTTGGGTACTTTTGGGTACCTTTGGGTTTACTTTTGGGTACTTTTGGGTACTTTTGGGTACTTTTGGGTACCTTTGGGTTTACTTTTGGGTACTTTTGGGTACTTTTGGGTACCTTTGGGTTTACTTTTGGGTACTTTTGGGTACTTTTGGGTACCTTTGGGTTTACTTTTGGGTACTTTTGGGTACTTTTGGGTACCTTTGGGTTTACTTTTGGGTACTTTTGGGTACTTTTGGGTACCTTTGGGTTTACTTTTGGGTACTTTTGGGTACCTTTGGGTTTACTTTTGGGTACTTTTGGGTACTTTTGGGTACCTTTGGGTTTACTTTTGGGTACTTTTGGGTACCTTTGGGTTTACTTTTGGGTACTTTTGGGTACTTTTGGGTACTTTTGGGTACCTTTGGGTTTACTTTTGGGTACTTTTGGGTACTTTTGGGTACCTTTGGGTACTTTTGGGTACCTTTGGGTTTACTTTTGGGTACTTTTGGGTACCTTTGGGTTTACTTTTGGGTACTTTTGGGTACTTTTGGGTATACTTTTGGGTACTTTTGGGTACATTTGGGTACTTTTGGGTACTTTTGGGTACTTTGGTGCAATTAGTATTACTCAACTTAAAACGTGTTTAATTTTGGTCATGCATGTCAATGTAGGTAAGAAAAAATGTCCCTTTGCTTTAGGACAACTTTAGTTTTTTTCAACCAAGGTTCATGTTTTAGGTTGTTATTAGAGAAAGTGAAAGATGGCTGTTAATTGTTTTACATTCCTTGTTTTCTTTAGTTCTAGGGATTTTAGGCATTCAAACATGGCCCTGAATACATATTTGTTTACAAATGTTTAAAGTTTGTTTACAAAATTATCCACAACAGTCCTAATAAACCCCAGGAAATTATATCTGGCCACAAATGGTGTACTGAATGTGACAAACGTCCATATTGAGCCTCTGGGTCAGTATGCCCAAATATGTAGTGTGTAAAGTGCAGTGCAGTGAGCTGCCTCCTTCACATTCAGTAGATTCCGTGAACTTCCATGACCAGTTCTGTTTTCCTGGGGTTTATTAGGACTGTAATAGACTGTAAAAGAACTGCTTTTTGTAAACAAATATGTATTTAGGACCATGTTCGAATGCCCCATCCCATAGCTAAAACTAAAGAAAGCAAGGAATAATGTTGTTGTTGTTGTTATTAGGAAAGTTTACTTTCTCTAATAACAACAACCTAAAACATGAACCTTGGTTGAAAAAACAAAACAAAACAAAACTAAAGTTGTCCTTAAAGGTAGGGGAAGTGATTTCACTTTTGTCAGATATCACCCAAAAAATATATTTTTTTCTGTTAAAATGCTCTATTATAAGGTGTGGAAACCACATATGGAGTTTCCCCCTCCCCCACGTTAGCAGAGGAGCTAATAAAAGTTCCCCAGGTCACCACAATTTTCCTCCAATCAGGAGAGAGCAGCAGGTTCACATAGTGTAGCTACTTTTGGGGGCCCCTAGTGCACCAGGCTGGTACTACACCATGAATTTCAAATCACTTCCCCTACCTTTAAATTAGTCATGTGCAGATTGTCTGTATAGACTACTGTATACACAGTATACGGTACTGTATACTGTGTATAGGTATATAGGTGTATAGGTACTGTATATGGCTCAGTTCGCCCTGCTCATGACACACCAGGTCGTGCTGCACCCATGCATGCTGCACCCATTTGCGCGGCCCCCATTTATGCAACTTTTGCGTCTCTGCATTGACTTTGTATGTCACGCCGCTTTAACGATCCATGTCTGAATGCACCTTATAGGCCTACATGTGTTACCATGTAGGTGTTATACATGTGTTAACAAATGAAATACAGTCTCTCTAGATGTAGCAGGTCTTATGCTAATGAATGAAACCCATGTATTTGAGATGAGACGTACTTTATTATTCCTGCAGGAAAATTGATATAATTTATATTCTCTTCAGTGCTCTGTGCTGTTAAATAAGTGCCGGATGATCATTTTGATGTAGATGATCAACTTTTCATGGTAATTTATGTTAACTTATGCCATGGGGCTGTATGACATCTGTCATCATCGGCTTATAATGAAAAAAAATAGTTCTATTAATTTTTCATTTTATGAAAATAGATGACTTCACCTGTGTTTTTGAAATTTTAACTATGTTTGATAATAAATATGTAAACACCATTTTTGTCCCAGCATAATAATGACTTTTTGAGATGAGCCTATACTATACTATTCATAGCTACATACATTTTAAGGAACAGACTGTCTAACTAACTGACTGACTATGTTTTGCAGCATTTTGTATGAAAAGGGCCACTCATGAAAACTTTGGAAGGCAATCTTTGTCAGTCAGTGTAGAAGTGGTAAAAACTAAAAGGATTGAACTTCACATAATGATTTGTGTGAGGTTAGGATGAAATCTGTGCGAAATAAACAGCATGTTTTGCAGAAACCAGCCTCATGGTGGCGCTATAATCAGCAGATGTGGAGGAATGCAGAGAAAAGGTTTTTCCATAGGGGAGTGCACATAAAGTTGTACACTGTTTTTGTGATTTGTGGCATTTCGTTTGAAATGGACTAATCATGCAAGCGTTGGAGCTTTGTTGCAGAATCTTTGTTGATCACATGGCTATGGAAATGTATACTGAAACCATGTGTGTTTTATGGATTAAGTGTGTAGCCCAAATCGGCCTCATGGTGGCGCTATAACAGGCTGTCGCGGGCGGGAGTGAAAAACATACTCTCTCCTCATGCCTTTGTCCTGGTGGAGACAAATACAGTCCCTGTAGAGGTTGAGAGATCCTTTACCTATGCACCACACAGACGCCATGACTACTGGAAAGATGAATTAAATCCTGAATTGAAAGTGACCCAGGTTATACATCAATAGGATAAACGTTTTTATCTTGAATGTGTATTAGTAATTGGCCTGAGTCTAAATCAATACGAAAAGACATTCTGGAGCGTGGGGTAATCCACTTTTGAAGCTACAGTACATGTTTTGAAGCTACAGTACATGCATGAAAGCAGTTGTATGCACTTGCAGACACCCACTGACACACAGTAATGGTAAATTGCTTCACTTATTAAAACCCATACATTATCACATTAACATAAATGTAAACATCTGCATCTATTCAACTTAGTCGTGAAAGACGCTATGCATATATTTGCATGACTTATGAAACAACTCCGACACGTATACACGCGTGTGCACGCACTCGAACTCGCACTCGCACTCGCACACACACGCACACACACACACACGCACACACACGCACACACACACACACACACACACACACACACACACACACACACACACACACACACACACACACACACACACACACACACACACACACACACACACCATGCACACACGTACTGGGCAAACATATCACATGCAGCTATGATGGTTCATTAATTATTGCAAGCTTAGCATGAGACCCATGCACATTTTGTCACAGTTTGTATGCAAGCAGGCTTCAGCAGTTTAATCATTTTAAAAATAGAGCATGTTGGCCTCACTGCAGCATGTAGAGAAGTGATTTTATATTTTTATACCATAGTTTGCCATTGCCGCAATAAAAGCCACGGTGTTGATACAGTGAGATGTTTGAACTATCTGTGTTTTAATAGTGATGGATGGCAGGCTGCAAATGATGCTCTGTATATGTAGTGCAACGACACCATAAATACCACATTTTAGAAATACTGAGGTATAGGTTTTGAATATCGTTAGCATACTGTAAAACCTCATACCGTGGCATCCCTAGCCTGCTTGTATGTGTTGCAGAGAGAGAGGGGTGGTTGGGTGGGGGTTACAGCGCAGATGTTTGATAGGTGCTGCTGGCTGGGTCTCAGTCTCACACAAATTCATGCAGAATTTTCATACACACGTTCATAAACATCTTCAACAAACACTGATATTTATTTTTGTCAATGTCAGATTACTGCAGATATGTCTGAAAACATAGGCCTATATTATGTTAAGCCTATTGCATCTTAAAAGAATACAAATACTGAGTTTGTTTGTTGAGACATCATGCCATTATGAATCAACAGTGGAAGAAGAAGGTTTATAGCCAGTACTTGAACAGATTCTGCCGAGATTTTTCGATTTGGGGAAAACAATGCATGCATAAATGCGCACGCACACACACACACACGCACACACACACACACGCACACACACACACACGCACGCACACACACACACACGCACGCACACACGCACGCACGCGCGCGCACACACACACACACACACACACACACACACACACACACACACACACACACACACACACACACACACACACACACACACACACACACATGTATTTGCCTACGCTGTCTCAGTGGACTGGATTCCCAAGGGCTCTATGGTGCATATCAGTTGGCGTGGTTTAACGGCATCACCCACAAATCTGCCATTTTTCCCCATAGACATCTTTTAAAATATATCAATTATCAAAAGCCATCTTGGTGAATCATGACCATAATATATACCTTTGATTTTGTATTGTTTTTGATTTTGTATTGTTATCCCTTACTTTCTTGAGTGATTCTTATTTTTTCTTATTTGATTGTTCTGCAAGTCTCTTAAAAAAATGAATGGCAGGTTTTACAGTGTCCATGCCAGAAAACCGTTCCCACTGCCATGCCCTAATAGGCCCTTCTTGGTTTTGCCATACAGTAAATATCTTCCCCAAAAAGTGTGGATAAGGCTGTTTCTCAGTTGGAAGAGCCTTTCTAACTCTCCTTGCCTATATATACCCCTCTCCTTTCTCCTCTACGCCGGCTCCCATTTCAAAAATCCACCCTGATGCCACTGCTCTGTTTGATGAGTGCTTTTATCACCCTCACTTCATCCCTCTCTCCCCTGTCCTCGCTGCCATTACCCCCAACTGATTGGGCTCTCTCATTGATCTTTGGTTCTCTTTTCTGTCTCTTTCTCTGTCCCTGTCATTCATCCTTCCCGACTACCTGTCTCATCACTCTCTGTTCTACCTTACCTGTCTTCTTTTTGTACCTATCCCACTCCATGTCCTCTCTGTCTCCCGCCCGTCTAGCTCACTGGTAAAATAAGAGGTGAAATGTAGCCTTTAGCTAGGCGGTACTTCAAAGCCAGGCCCCCTTCCTTTCGTCTTTCCCTCCTCACGTTTGATCTTGAGCAAGTTAAGCAGCGCCGTAACCTCGTCTAACCCTTTCACCGCTAGGCCCGTTGTCTCCCCGTCTCATCTCTCCTAGATGACACTTGCTGATGCTTTTATCTAAAGTGCTTAACAGTGTTGTGAGGGCACACCGCTTTACTGTGTTTAGCCAACGCAAGATGTGACCCATAACCGCTGGTAGTGTCGGGGCACTGCCCCAACATCCAAGCGTAGTAGCTAATTACATAGCGTTGAATGGACTTCACACAAGCAGTAGGGGAAATGTCATATGCAAATTTTAATTGAAAGTGCTGCTGCACTTAAAGAATAAACACCTCTAGGCTACCACATCGTCATCATTATCTCTTACACCTGCAAGAGTTAGAAAGGGATGTTGGAAACTTCGTTGAGAGTTGGCCACCTGGCAGACTATAGTGACAACTTAATATACCTACGTTGTAGAAACCTTCCATATTTACCATTTTGGTACAGTGGTGTTGCATAAACGTAGTGAAGATATGAGATCCACAAGCTCACAAAGCTCGCAAAGTGTTGTGACGTGATGATGTTTAGACCGTATATTTTCTAAATGTGTTAAATGAATTAAAAATAACAAAATAGTAATGTATTTTTGACATGCGAATTCCCACCCAGCAACGTTATATTAGTTCAGGGGTTTTCAAAAGGTGGTCAGGGGACCACCTGTGGTCCTTGAGATGGTTCCAGGTGGTCTCCAGGCTAGATGATGGAAAGTTGGAGGTTGTAAAATGTTTACACTCTCAAGAGTATTTACTCTTGAGAGTGTAAAGAGTGTAAACATTTTACAACCTCCAACTTTCCATGGTTCATTTTGATCTGCAGGTTTGACTGTTTTGTTTCTGAAATCCAGCCTGGATGTGGGGCTAAAATGTCATCAAATGGTGGTCCGTGGCTCAAATGCTGAATAAATGGTGGGCCCTGGTATGAAAAAGGTTGAAAATCACTGTTGTAGTTTGTTTGTTCAGCCAAGCGGCACAAGTAGACTCCAGGACAGCAGTGTGAATTCTAAAGGAGCAGCATTATAGGAGACAGGTGCGCTCATTCATAATGACCTGCTCAGTGACTCGGTTTGTCCAAACGTTTACAGTGGGGAGTCATTCTCACTGTACTTTCCCTTGTACTTCGGAGAAACAAAACACATTAGGAAGGCTTAATTTGTGCTTAGAATGAGGATAATTTCCCTAAAGTGCAATGCAAACAACTTGACATTGCATCTCGTTGCTGTGGAGTTTTAACGCACAGCACATCACAATGCGACAGATTGTGAGCCTGGCCATTGAATATAGTGATAATAGCCGGCGTGTTAAACTTGAATATTAACTGAAGCATAGGGCATTAAATTATTCTACCAAAATTTGTAATTAAGGTTTCTGTCTGACAGGCTATTTTAATGCTGATTACCAAGAACATATTTACAAAAATATTGAATAATATAACAATATAATATATCAATTATTTTAGGCCTAGGATCAAGTCTTCCAGAATCTTGGTGATGCATGTCCATAAAACCTGTGGGAGAAACCCTCCCACAGAAACAAAGAGAGAGAACCCTAACCCATGTTTTGTTTAGCTTTTCATTTTTTTTCTCACAATATTATATAAGGCTTAATTATTATATGGAGAAGGTTTCTGCCTGACAGATAACAATATTATTACCAAGAAGATGCACTGTTCTCACCCTGGCTAATCTCTACCTATATCGTTTCCCTCTTCTTGCATACATTTGTACAGCAGCATATACTGTACTGTGCAGCATAGCATCTCCTCAACACTCCACAACCTCCTTGACAGTATGTCACCTCCACAGCAGCACACCTTTCACAACATGCAGGGTACTCACTGCCACAGCAGTACACCACCTCTACACTACTAGAACATCTTCCTCCTCTCCGGGAAGATGTATTACCGGAGTGTGCGTGCGTGCGTGCACTCACACATGTACAGTACACCTGTCTAAACTCATGCATGTGCATGTGTTCCATACTAACATACCAAAGCCTCTCATCTCACAGCTAATGAACACTGGAGAGCTCAATTCCTTCCTCATTCAATTAAAAGTAGCAGCAGGCGTAAACCTGCTGCCCAAATGCACCAGCAAATGTGCCTTTCATGTGCCGTGTGTGATGAATTGGAGAGAAGCATCATTTCAGTGTTAATATCCTATGTATGACTTTGGGGAGACTGGGGGAAACCTCTTGGAAGCCATTTCAGAACAAACCGGCCTGGGACCGCTGCAGCGGCACGTCTCATCATCAGCCGCCGTGGTGAACTTGAAAAGCTCATAGTGTTGCGTTCTGTGCAGACGAGTGCAGCGTTGTGGTGTTGGCATAACAGCAGAGGGAGTGATAAAGCAACTGCAAACATGGAGGTGAACGATGCACTCGTTTTTTCTTTTCAAGTGTGCTCCTCAGTGTTTTATTCATTTAGCAGAAGAACACTGCACCGTGTTCTACGGCGATATCTAGCTCCTGTTAAGTTGTTTACAAGATTAGGACAAAGATCCAACCCACACAGGTTTATATTTTTTTTATTATTATTATTTGTTTTTTTTATCTCACTGCACTGTACAGTGTGCCAGCACAGAACATTATTCCAAGACAAACAGCTTTGCACTTAATTGGATGTGGAATTTCACAAGCATTATGGTTGTGTTTATCATCTTAGTCATTACACGCTCACCATCGATTCTTTCTCTCTCTCTCTCGTGTACGCGCGCGCATGCATGAACGGGTCGCATGCATGCGCGCGCGCCCAGGCGCATGCACAGGCACGTGCACACTTTCTCCTTTTCCCTTCCCATACTATCTCCTTTCTGCTCCCTTCATCTGTGAATCAGCATGCAGAGTTTCGCCCTAATTGAAGTATCTCAGATAGAGTGATCTATCATTATGGATCTCCCTACAGGCTTTTCCATAATTCATGCACCCCCCCCTCTACTCAATGTAGCATCACCACCACCCTCTCTTCCATACCTCCTCCTTCCTACTGCTTTGCATTGCTCTACATCTGTCTCTGCAGGCCTTTATGCCTTCCTCCTTTCTTTGTCGCTACGTGTGGCCTTCAACAAAAATCCACTTTTACTCCTCCCTCTGTTCTTCTCTTCCTCTTTCCCACTGATCTACATATCCCCAAATCACTCCCTAAATCCCTGAGTAAACCCATTTTCTACATCCTCTGTTTACCCTCCACCCCCCCTCCACCTCACACTCTACAGCCCTTATTTCTCTCTCTTTATTTCTCTCTCCTCTCACACTAGCTCCTTGTCTGGGTTGCATCTGCTTTTACAGCCCACTGCGGGCTGTGACAGCCAGCAAGGCAGGGATAAGTGGGAGACGCAAAATGGGTGGCTGGCTTTTGTTGTGACATGGTCCCCAAACAACCTAAAAGCACTTACAGTCATGCAGGGCATGGCCTATGTTGGACATGCGCTGTTCTAGCCCTATTGCCTGTATACTGTATGTGTGTGTCAATACTAGTAGAATAATATGATGTGTATTTATTTCACATAACTGCGTATAACTGACCCTGCCTAAATCCCCCTGACCCTCAAAAAAATAATAATAATAAAAAAAAATCAAAACCGTGGACAATACTTTCTCAAAAAATAAATAAAAAATAAATAAATAACAGAAACTACCCCAGGGGTTATTTTGCTCAGTTTATGGTATCAGATGTTGGCGTGCTGTTGGAGCTCATAGGGAAAAATAAATCCTCATTTAGATGGGGGGGGTCTACACAGCCCCATAGAAAACATGCGCAGAAGCTGCAGTGTCCCAAACTTCTAGCGCGGGTGAAAGTGTGCTGTAGGCAGACTCAAATACACTCTCTCTGTGCACTTGGGCCCTCTGTTTGCAGTGGCAAGATTTTATCACCTCTACCGTCAGCAATGGTCAAACTTCTCCTGTTTGTGGACAGTTCTGCTAGTTTTTAGCTTTGGTGGGGATAAACGGGCTTACTCAAACACACACACTGACATTTGTTTTTCTTCTTTTTCACAGTACTAAAATAAAATATAGCCTATGACACACAAAACCTGTAGCTACCAACAGAGATGAAACCGGGCCTTATGCATATTTACCTCTTTGTCTCTGTCCACTCGTTTTTAGTTCTCCAGTCTCTCTTTCTTTTCCCCCTCGGTCTGTCTGTTTCCTCATTTTAGTCCCGCCCCCTCTTCTCCATATGTTGGTACAGAAGAAAATAAATTAAAATGAAATGTAACTGGACAAGAATATCACATGATTTCAACCAACATAAATCCTGTCCACTAAGACATACTGTACGTCCCTCGATGGATCAGAGAGTCAGATTGAGGCTAATCAAATCAATTATAACCTGTCCCAGAGTAAGCTTTATTATGTCAACTGGTGAAGACGTCTTGGAAATGACGTAAAGAGTATCCCCATATGGGCTAAGATCGTGAATGAATGTCACTGGAAGCGGCACCAGAAGCTATTTGGCTTGCTTGCTATATACAGTGTATACAGTATATATTATATACAGTGTGTGTGTGTATATATATATATATATATATATATATATATATACAGTATAAAATACAAGCTTAAAAAACATGGTGCAATGCGGCAATTGTAATATCCTCCCTGCCAACCCGACTTTCACACACGTACGAACATCAGTTCATTTGCTCATCATATTCAGTCAATAGAAAGGTCAACTCACTGGCACGCAACATCATCAATGAATGCTTATCACTGTGTAATTGATATTATAGCTTAGTGTTTAGCAAATACACACACTAAACATGCGCACGCACGCACACACACATGCGCGCAGACACACACACACACACATACACACACACGCAAGCACTGCTATTAATGAGCTTCCACTCAGCCCTGGTAATGGTATGGCATTCCCCTTTAATTTATACAGCAAGTGGGGAAATGTGCGGCATCTGTCGTCTGTATAGGAAATAAAAACAGAAGCATACCGAGCTAATAGCATCCAATCCATTGTCTAAATTTGATTAAAACTTTGACAAATGGGTCATTACCTCTGCTCACAATGAGAATGGGAGATAGAGTAGAGCGAGAGAGTCCAGCATCCAATCAATTTGCTTCTGTGCACAGTGTGTGCCTCTTGCTCTCACACAGCCTTTAGTGTGAACGTATGCTGTGTGTTTGTGTGCAGGTAACGGTATAACACATGCTTTTGTGTGTGCGTGCACATGGGTCAGCATATGTGCTATATTGTAGCTATCCGTGACTTCATGCATGTTCATTTACAGTAAAATGCTGTGAGCTCGTTATTGTTGTGATTACAAGGCCATTAATTATAATCTGAAGAGAGGAGAGATGATAGGCATAGGAGATGAGAGAGGGGGCGTACTTTTAATTGGTGTTTAAAGGTTTTGTGACATTCATTTTCTTTTAGGATTTATGATCTCAATTACACCCAGAAAGCCTAACTTTTTCCACATTCGATGGATTTTCTGTGTCTCGAGTTTTCTCTGGGGTTTGGAACGCCTTAGTTTGAACTGCAATGAAAACAGTGACATCTTTTTTGCAAATCAATATTGACATATATGGGATCTTAGATCATAAACAGCAGGAAAAAATCATGCCAACAATATGAATTGAATTGAATTGAATTGAATTGAATTGAATTGAATTGAATTGAATTGAATTGAATTGAATTGAATTGAATTGAATTGAATTGAATTGAATTGAATTGAATTGAATTGAATTGAATTGTCAGCAGGCAGACTAGCATGAAGCGGTAGCCTACAGGTACAGTATAGGAATGAGAGGCTGAACATAAGCGTGCAGATCAGAGCTGCATGTCCTCAGGAGGTGGCAGCACACAGAGAAGCCCCCAGGGGCCGTGGACAGTTGAGATACAGATGCTCCCCAGGGGGGCTCTTCATCGCCTGCCTGCAAGCGTGTAGCGCACACACGCACACACCACACACACACACACACACACACACAACACACACACACACACACACACACACACACACACACACACACACACACACACACAGGAATCTACACTGGGTGGATGAAGCTTCTAACCAATTAAACTCTGTCTTATAGAGGGTCAAACTGTGGGCTATAGGTGGGCAGTGAGGATATTGCACTGGGGTCCCCAAATAATTGGGCAAAAGTCTAGGATTTTAAGGTGAAAAATTCAAAGAGAATTGTGTTTAACAGAATGTATGGTAGCAGAAGAGGCTGAAAAATAGCTAAAAGACATACACATCCAAATAGCAGCAGTAGTAGCAGTAGTCGGCTGGGTGCCGGATCAGACAAAGTGCGCACAGCAAGAATAAAAACACCAATAGCAATTACTGCTCTCACTTATATCTTTGCTTAAATGTATGTACCGTTTCGGACAAATACTTTTATATATAGTGTCCCATGCCCTATATGTCTGTACAAACGCACATCAAACTGTTGTCTTTAATCTAAAAGGATTAATATTTTAAAGTTGTTTATTGAAAACCATATTCACTGAGTGTTTGCCAATTGTCTCTTCTGCACTGCTGCCCTTGATTCCCTTGATTGGGAAGGGGCCCTTATATCTTGAGTAATTATTCTCACTGAGTTTTCATGGTGATTTATATATGTTTATTTGTAATGCATCTTTAGTATGTATATGTTCCTTTTTACTATTTATAGTATTTATTTCGAAGAGATGTTGCTAATTGATGGTGTGGCCTGTGGTAGGATCCATTCCTACTTAAAGAAGGCTGCAGTGAGTTGGATGTGGGCACTAACTCAGATAACATCCCTGAGGTACAGGGCCTTGGACTCCAACAAGGTATAGCCTGAAGATAGTTCTCATCCTCTTTTGGTTTTGTTAAGTAGTGTCGTCTTTTTCATTTCTTTATAAATTAGTTTACCAGTATTATAGTTTACTAGTGATAATGTCCTGATTACACTGACTGGACAATAGTGGACATGTGGATAAGAGATGGGGCCCGCACACCACAGGTAAAAGACTGTCTGTATTATTAGTAGGACAACGTTTCGATCTTCATCAGATCTTCATCAGGTCATGAGTCAGTCAATGTGCGTATTCTAAGTTTACTCACTGACTGAAGGTACTGACTTCCCTTGGAGCCTTGGCCATTTCCACAGTGGTCATAAGCATATTTTTGCATGGATATATACAGTACTGTAGTTTTTGGTGATCCAATTGGCTGTGATTTACTGCACCCTGTACTGGTTTCACTTATGCCTGACTGTACCCTGTACTGATTATTTTTCTGCCAATAAACTATTCAGTCTGTTAATCAATTCTGCCGGTCTGTGGTCTGAAACCACCACTGGGAGCAGTAATTGATGTGCACACTTTTTGGTTAAAAAAAATAAATAAAAGAAATGTATGGTACATTTCTATGAAAAGTGAATTTTCATTGTGATACTGCTGTTGGCCCCATTGGTCCAAGCTGCAACACAGTCGATGGATCGATCATTCAAATCAATATGCTCTGAGCACACAGCTCACCCGTCTGACCGCATAACATATGTGTCCTGTTAAGTGGTATACCTTCATGGTTGACATGCTGTGTGTGGGGGGGCGATACATTGCAAGCTTGTATAGATCTGCTGTTTTTGGCTAATGTTGCCCCTGGGAACATGGATGATGAAGTTAAAGTGGCTAGCAGACAGCATGGAAGAGGAGGAGGGGAGAGACGATGAGAGAATAAGAAATGAGAGTATGAGGCAGGTTGAGCCCTGGGAGCTATGGGGAGATACACAAAGTCTGGAGAGCAGTGGTGGTACTTTGATGTGTTGAATAACAACAACCACAGTGATAGAAATATTGTTTAAGTAAAAGGCGTATTCAAAGTCTGACTTGAGCAAAAGTATATTTTAATGCCAATTAAAATATACTTACGGTAAGTAAAAGTAGTTATACTCAAAATAGGGCTTATAAGTGATTATCGATTTTATAATGATAATCGGAATCGACAGTGACTAATAATATGTTTTTTGAGTAAAGGAAAATATTTGCTTCTGAGACGTGGTTGTGCCGAAGTATTGCAAAACGAACATTCTCACGTAAAGTAAAAGTATCATTGTACACTGTATTTGAGTAAATCTACTTAGTTAACGTTCCACCACTGGCGCTGGGAGACAGGCGGATATACAGCAGCGCGTGTTGAGAGAAGGATGACTGAGGCCGCCGAGGCAGATTAAGTCCATATGTACAGCTGAGGCCACTTTAAGCCTCCATACAGCTGCAACCAACGGGAAGGCAGGGTGGGAGAGATATATGGGGAGAGGGGGGGAGAGGGGACGGATGGAGGGAAGGAGATTGAAAGAGAATAAATGAAGCAGGTCCTTGGAGGTGGAAATGTGCGCCGTTAAGTCTCGTCTTATGGGGGCGATGTATTTAAATGAGGATGGGCTCGGGTTGGGGTGTGTGTGTGTGTGTGGTGGGGGGGGGGGGGGGGGCATGGATGGAGGAGGATGAGCGAGATGAGCGAAGGCAGTGCTCGACATCATAAGGACCTGAGCGGCGCTGTAGAGGATGTGGATGGATGGAGGAGGTTGGGCTGAGAGGAGTGTATGCAGATGAAGAGAGACGTGTGTGTGTGTGTGTGTGTGTGTGTGTGTGTGTGTGTGTGTGTGTGTGTGTGTGTGTGTGTGTGTGTGTGTGTGTGTGTGTGTGTGTGTGTGTGTGTGTGTGTGCACACAGAGAGGACAGAGGAAGAAAGAGAGGTGGGAATGAATTAATATAAAGAGAAGCTGAGGACGAGACACGGACCGCTTCTTTTTATGCGCATAACATTTTAATTCAGGGATGAAAAAAAAAAAAACGGCTTAAATAAAAAAGCAATCCAGTCAGCCACTGCCCGCATGCGCAATACAGTTTCCATGAGATTGCATTGAGAAAACATATTGGTACTGGCTGTCAAAACAACTGCTTTGTAGATCAGTTGTTTCGCCCCTAGGTAAATCGCCCCTTAAAATGTTATGTGGATATCGAAGGTTTATTATCTCTAGCTTGGTTCTGATACATTAAAGCTGGCACGTTTTCGTTTGCGGAGACCCTATACCGAATATGCAGAAGAAAATGTCCTGCAACACTTCCTTGCATACCGGCTGCATTGCGCATTCTGTTGCGTATTATTTTAATGTTCTCACACAAATCCGCAAGACATTCAGAGGGAGTAGATTAATATTATAATATACAGTGTATCACCTGGCGCATTCAAAAGACTGCAAAGAGCTACACAACAGACAGTTCACACAGGGAGGTTGAGGGCAGGCATGGCTGGGGGAATGGAGAGAGAGAGGGAGGATGATTGAGAGAGCTAGCGAGGAGAAAAGAGGAATGTTTCTAGAGAGACAAAGTAGAGAGAGACAGACAATCCATACAGCACCAAGGCCTGCACCACCATGTGCCGTAATTCAACTGCTAATTCCCAATAGAACTTTATATCGGCTGCTGTACCGCACCAATTCTCTCTCACAAAGACACACATGCTTTATTATGGTATTTTCTATTCTTTTATATCAGGCTGATGGCACAAAACTTGCCTGATGCACAGTATACACGGCAGATCTGCAAGGTCACAACATGTGACCATGAACATGTATCGCACAGCTGTGCATTGTGAGCTTGTAGATTGTCTATTTTCAGTGTGCAACATGATGCGCAAGCAAACTATTAAGTCTTTCCCTCTCTCATTGATGGATCACAGTGCTTTTTAATCTATAGATCTGGGAGAAATGTTGACACAAATAGGCCAATCACATGTGCACATGCGCACACACGTGTGTGTGTGTGTGTGTGTGTGTGTGTGTGTGTGTGTGTGTGTGTGTGTGTGTGTGTGTGTGTGTGTGTGTGTGTGTGTGTGTGTGTGTGTGTGTGTGTGTGTGTGTGTGTGTGTGTGTGTGTGTGTGTGTGCGCGCGGTGCACATGCGTGCATGTATGTGGTTATGTGGGTCAACAATGGTCTCTTTGCTTTACTACCCATTCGGTAAAGAAACAAAAATGATTTATTCTTGCAGCTGAATCTCTCCTGAGAGATGACTTTTTCCCTGGCCCTATAGGCAGGGAGATAGGGTTGCTGGTCAATTGTGTTTGGCCTGTTGCATGGGAGCATTGTGTACTTATTAATTGAATGTGATTGCTCCTGGTTGAAAGGACAAGGCGAGTGTGTGGAGGTGGCATTAAATACCGTTCCAGTCCAGTGCCTGACTTGATCACTAGTCTCACTCTGGGACCCGGGCCTCATTAAAAACATACTGTATTCTCTGCATGACCGTGTCATGTCAGAAACAGCCCTCAATCCGACGTATTTCGAATTCCCCCCTGCTGGTTTACTTGTTGAAATGCTCATCTTCCAAAACTGTTCCCATTCTATTTGTCAAGGCAAGAAAGTTGCCCACAGACTGTGTTGCTGAAGTGTTGTTCTTTCACTCGTCCCTTGACATTGGTATTGATTTCTCGGCTTCATATACTGTGGTTGGTTGGTTGGTCTGGTGGGTGGGTGGGGGTCGACGGTGGTGGTCCGGGGTGGTGAAACAGATAAGAAACGTTGAGAGACGCATCGGTCACAGCTGGGTGCAAGTGCAGTGTGGGCAGTCCATTTATTCTGGCAGACCAACAAGGTATAAAGAGAAAGCTCAATAACCTGCTATGATGCAGAGACCACTACTGCAAAACACACACACACACACACACACACACACACACACACACACACACACACACACACACACACCACACACACACACACACACACACACACACACACACCTAGCGAGACAGTATCTTGAAATAAACATTGGATTTCTGTGATTTATCCAAGGAGTCAGTGCCTGAGGTAATATATTATCAAGCATATAACGCTTGTCTGAACCCACATGCCTCCCTAAAATTTACCACACACAGATAGTGGGAAAGTGATATAATGCTTTAACATGCTCAAAATACCTGGATAGCTTTGCTTCGAAAAAGCAGACCTCAGATTGAGCGTTTAGTGTAAGACACAGCATGACAGAAAAGTTCTATCCTCATTTGTTGCACTGAGCCATTTCACTATAGCCTACATGTTATACAGGATAAAGCTTTTTGAAACAAATAGCAGCATTTTTGCAGTCAATTTCGACAAATAATATGTTCTTTTTAAATTGTATATAAGATCATCTGTGTGATTTAAGTGTTTATCATGTGCAGTATAGGTCATTCACATAATAATCATAGGTGGTTCCATTCTATTAATTGAATTAATTAATTAATTAATTAATTGAAACATTGGCTGAACTAATTTCACTTCAACATCTTTTTGGACAGACTTTTTTTTAAACCCAATTCCTATAAAAAACATTCTAACTTCCATCTTTGATTCCCATATTTTTAGTTCATTCATTGCATGACATTGGTTTAACTGATTAAGTATTGCACATGTTGTTGTGATGTAGGCTACTGTAACATAAAACTGCTTCAACATGGGCCCTTTAAGTCATTAGCAAATAACTTTAATGAGCCTATAGCACTGAGCCCCCTGCAGACTTAAGAGTGTGTGATGTAGAGTGGATGAGGGCACTAATTCTCCAAAGTGCCCTAATAAGTAAGGGATTAGAAAAGCTTTCCATTAGCCAAAGCCGTGGTTGTGCTAAGCTAATATGCTATACTGTACAGCAGCCACACTGTATAGCAAGCTAATGTGCTTATACTGAAAATCTATTTAGGCTGACTAAGTAGTCGAATCTGATTGGCCAAAGTGGTAGTCTATAGTTGACTCAAGTCATACAAATCATGCATGTTTGATTTTAAATTCCAAATCAGTTTGATTTGACTGCCAATATCTAAAGGCCTATTATTAATTCATACTCCAGAGATAAGATATGGCTGGGAAAGGTATAGCGTTAGATGGTTGCCCATTGGCACTCAAATCAGACTTCCTCAAATGATTAGTAGTCTCTTTGACTAATCGAGGTCGGCCGTACTTCAATTATAGCACTAACGTAATTCTGCAATTCTCATGCACACATAATATCCGTATGCACACTAATAATGGCCAATACGTGGAGCTCATATCAATGGAAACTGAATCAATGGCTCAGTGGTCTTGAGAGTAATGGCAGCCTTTATCTTGAGACCTATTGCAGTTTAGTCATTTAATGTTACACTTTAATTAATTTCTCAAACTTTGGACATGTACAGGGACTACAGAATTTAAAACTACTTCCGTCGATATCCTTCATGCATCAATTCATGAGGGTACACAAGGCCTTCCTTGCCTGAAATAACCTGTAGCTTTTGTTGATCAGAGGACTGAGCGAGACTCAATTAAACAGTCACACCTGGCCTAGATCAAACTATAATTACTCTGGGTATCGTGATGCGCCCAGGATAAATCAGCTATCCCCACACACACAGACTCGATCTGGCTTTCTGTCCAGACTAGAGTATGTTATGCTCTTCCGTATTACTGTGACAGTGGACAGGGGGTCACCAATGCAGGGCTCTATCCTTGGTTTGCTCATTTTTCCCTCTACAACAAATCTCAGAGATACCCTAGGGTTCATGTATTCGGACATAGATAGACTTAAGGCCTGTCCATACTCTCAGACATCCGAACTTTCCGGAAAGTTGCGTCGGAAAGTTGAAAAGTGACGTCATCCGAAATATCTGAAACGCATCTTTCTGAAATTTTGTTCTGAAAGTTGCAGCATCGGATGTTGTGACTCTCCGAACTACACTTCGGAAAGATGGAGAATGTGATTGGTTGGTTGCCCGTAATCCCCCCACACACACCCACACAGCGCTGCTGCTGCTACTGTATGTATATTGTATAGTCGTCTTGTTTGTTTTGGATCCGCAAAACGGCGCAACAATCAGCATGCATGAACATTAGCGAGAGGGTCAGTGGTGCCGCTTGAAGAGGTTAGCAGAACACTCTGGCGGGATGTACGAGGCTGCAGCATGGTTGTATTGGACTCGGTAGGCGAGCCGCCAGATTGCTTGCGTTTATATCGTTTATATTCCTACAGCCGTGGTTCCCAAACCTTTCCATGTCATAGACCCCCAAAATGATAATAATTAGCCCGCAGACCCCCATTATGTCAGCAACTCTAGCAGTGTTTAACTAATCTATCGAGACAGTCTCGCTTTTTCCAAACAAGAACGGGAGATGGACGTAATCTGTGTAGGATTTTTTTTTTCTTTTTCGGAAAGTAAAAAAAAAGTGTGATCGGACGTCGGAGAGAGTATGAACTGGGCTTTAGAGTTTCTCATACGGATTGAGCAATTAATACTCAGTATATGTGGTAAGCAGAGGTGCTGTATCTGATCATCTGGCTTTTTAACACCAGGCTTGTGGTTAAATTGCGCATACATTTTATTTAACTTCAGCACTGATGATTGCCTGAATCAGCTGGTTGTAGTGTCGCACATAATAGCAGTCCCGGTGTCCTGTTCCCTGGCACCCCTCATACTGAAAACAGAAGTTCACACTGATATCTGCCAACATCACTATCGTAGCATTTGTTGTTTTTACAGGTTTATCATAGCCTATACATTTTGGAAAGCAGATAGATAGATGGATGCACATACGCACACGCAGGCACGCACGCACACCACAGATTATGTTGTTTGTTGTCCTTCCTTTTTCTCTAATATTGATGACCATTTTCTCTGCAATATCACTTTGCACCTCACTCAGATCATACTTTATTAATGGAAGGGATGAGCTCACTAAAGATGGTGTCACTGTCATTCACTGCTCCACAGTTGTATTTTCACAGTGATTGATAGACTTCACTTCAGCTCCTGGTAAAGCACCTCCACATCAGTCTTTCTCTACTGGACTCTCTGCTGGGTATATTGTTGACTTGTACTGAGCTCTTTCTCTCTCAGCCCTATCAGCTGCAACTGAGATCATATCATGACCTTTGTGTTCTTCCACAGAGCACAGATTTCAGATACACTGCTGGTCAGTACGACAGAAAAGCCTCCTCACCTCATCGCAAAAAAGCAGATGTTTTCTTGAAGCTCCGTGATGGCATTGACCAGCCGGTATTTCTTAAGGCAGGAGAGTGATAAAGTTAATGGATTGCATTTTAATAATGGATTGAATTTTTATAGCGCTTTTCCAAGTGCTCAACGCGCTTTACAATGGTCCATTCATTCATACATTGGAAGGTGAAGCGGCGAACAGTCAACACTCAGCGTCACTTCCCACATTCACACACCAATGGTGGCAACTAAGCCCACACCAACCAACTCACTGGAGGCAATTTGGGAGCCGAAATTCGGGATCCGACCACATCATACGATCCAGTATAGCAGTGAGTCAGTGATCCGTATTCTATCAGTATTCTTCACTATATCCATATACCCATTTCAGTTCATCACGTTTCTTCTTCAAAGCAGGTCTTGGTTTGGAATTCTATCTGCATTGTGGACAGCAGAATCTGTCTCTTTGCTGTCCCTGAATCCTGTATCCCTCACCTACTGCAGTGGCTGTGTCCACAGGGATGGGAACACCTACTAGTGGGTTTCAGACAGATCCAGACAAATAGAACAGCAGAACTTATCCTGGTTCAGTGCAACATCTTGCTGTGCCATTGTGCAGCCAACTCTCTGAAAGTTCACTTCAGTGGGATTTAATTGTGTGTGTGTGTGTGTGTGTGTGTGTGTGTGTGTGTGTGTGTGTGTGTGTGTGTGTGTGTGTGTGTGTGTGTGTGTGTGTGTGTGTGTGTGTGTGTGTGTGTGTGTGTGTGTGTGTGTGTGCCAACATTTTATCTAGAGACAGCAAGGCATATACTCCTTTGACATTTCGAGGTCTCCCTGAGAAACACTGTAGTGCAAGGGAATGAAACACACAGTTGCTTTTTTCCTCCTAAAGGAAACTTGACAGTGAAAATCGTAACATTGAAAGAATGAAAATCTAAGTAGTTAAAAAGAGAGATTTGGGTGGGTGGGGGGATTTGAATAAAAGAACACAGTTTTCTTTGAAGAAAACACTGTTGCTAGGCCTACTACTGGCCATGCTAATCAGTCAGTCTCTATGGAGACATGTGATCACGATGTATTAGTACATTGGCTTCCTAAGTTGGCTGGAGGAGTCCATTTAGAAGGTTTGTGCAATGTGTTTCTAATTGAAACACATTCACCATCACCCGTACAAATTATGTACCCTGCACAGTTGAGATTTATGAGATTTTTCCACACAAATCGTGTTTTTCCGATATCTGTGAGTGGTCAAATCAAATCTAGTTCCAAACATGACTGGGCTACATGAACAGGAGCCCGCGGTGCCCGCGGGACACAATATTAGCGACACGTGGTCTAAATGCGAGCGGTCAGGAGTCAGGATATGGACCACACGACTGCCGCATCCTCCTTCATTCATTTAACCAGATGCTTATATACACTAGCAAAAATATGAACGTCCAAAGAGAACGTTGAACTTCCCTATACTGCATGGACTTGTTTTCCTCGTGACAGATTGTCTCTGTTCTACAACTTTTTGGATATCACACGGCCACTCAGCAATGTGAAATAACTTACAACACAAAGGTAAAAAAAAAAAAAAAAAAACACAGCGCAGATCTCTCTCTCTCTAACCAGTTACATTTGTATTTGATAATGTTCATATTTTGTTAAAATCAAAGGTTTAAAACAATAAAATATCACTATTCAATTGAGAATACTAAATATTGACATATTTGCATTTTAGGGGGACTTTTTAACGGTCTTATCCTTCTTTTTTTTTCACGGGAATTCCCAGGAGGGCCGGGAAATCGTCGGCAAATTTCCGGGATGTAAAATTCGGGGAAAATATTAAACCCTAATATATATATATATATATATATATATATATATATATATATATATATATAT
The DNA here is from genome assembly GCA_039105355.1 of Benthosema pterotum. Lineage (NCBI taxonomy): Eukaryota > Metazoa > Chordata > Actinopteri > Myctophiformes > Myctophidae > Benthosema > Benthosema pterotum. The sequence goes on along the minus strand of CM076972.1, from coordinate 29,661,734 downwards.
ATATATATATATATATATATATATATATATATATAGGCAATTGTTTTGCATATTTGGAGGGTGTTCTTTGGGAGATGAGGGCCAGTGCTTGTAAATGAGATTCAGTAGGCGGACACTAACAACTAGAGGGCTTTCTGCTTGCTCTTGCTAACATTGGGCCCCTTTTTATAATGCACTTTGTGTAATGGATTTTTATACACTTTTAAATGCGCTTTCCACACATACACACACTATTACTTAATGAAGCTTTTAATACACTGTTTTTATAATGTAATTCTGTTGTGTACCAACCCTGGATGGAGTGTTAATGCATGCGACGGACCATACTGTGCTGAAGGCCTACTAAGCTCAATGTCTGGCCTTAGCTTTCATTCTCTGTGCTTTATGCGAATGTTGGAGGAAGCAAACGTTTTGTTTTTGGATGCCAACAGAACAAATACTGTTACTTTACTGCCAAATACATTGCATAATTTGGTGATTTTGAAAAGATTTCTGGTTAATACGACAAAGTGTTCATGCACTTTCTGGGAGGAGATGGATTTGCATAGTCTTTCATGTAATTCAAAATTGCACGTGATTCAAAGGTCAGAGGAGAGGTCAAAACTCAAAACATGAAAGTTATTTGGCGTGTGTACAAATAAGTAATAATAATAATACATACAATTTACATAGCGCTTTTCTAGGTACCCATAGTCGCTTTACAGAAAATACGTTCTCATTAGCCTGTAGCCATAACTGCCTGATGTCCAACACATAATATATAAAAGTATAATTTATTATGATAGTTGAATTGGCATTACTTGTCAAACGTCCGCCTTGAAGGACCAAAAGCCCTTATTGGCCTCCCACATACACCCTTATTGTACCCCACATATGCACTTATTAACCCCCACATATAGCCTTATTCCCCCCAGAGTAGCTCTAATGGGCTCCCACATATGCCCTTATTGCCCACCACAGATGCCCTTAATGCCCCACAAACATTATGCCCTTATTACCCCTTACCCCCCACACACACACGCCCTTATTGGCCCCCCACATAAGCTGTAATTGGCTCCCACACAAGCCCTTTTTGGCCCCTGCATATCCTTTAGGGAAAGGGCACTTTGAGCCCCCCACCCCCTGTCATGTGCCTGACTCTAAGTTTGTGTTTACATACGTTTGGGTGTGATTTGTGTATATGAGACAGACTTAGACGTGGTGAGCAGTTTTGCTGCTGTATGTTTCTCTCTCTACATGGGAGGCATACACAATCTATGCCTCCCAATACCCTTGTGCAAATCTCCGTGAAAATAGCACAAAATGACTGCCTTTATTCCAGCGGCTTTGATTGACTGTGTGTGCGTGTGCATGTGCTTGTGTGCGCGCGTGTGTCTCTGTCTCACATTACAATGTGAAGTAGAGATGTTTGTCTCTCTACTAGCAAGTTTAGAATCCTGCAGCAATTTTAAGGAAATAACTTAAGGTAGACCAATTGGCCACAGTCTTACGGAAAACTGTTTTTCTTCCCTCCTTCTTGTTTCCGTCCTCTCTTTCTCCCTCCATACACCTCTCTCTTCCCTCCAACCCAGCATGTGAGCTGATGAACCGCGGCATCCTGGCATTGGTGAGCTCCATCGGTTGCATGTCGGCCGGTAGCCTCCAGACGCTGGCGGATGCCATGCACATCCCCCACCTGTTCATCCAGCGCTCCCCGGCCGGCACGCCCCGATCATCCTGCCCCATCACCAGCCGCTTCCCTGGGATGGACGACTACACCCTGATGGTCCGGCCACCCGTCTACCTGAATGATGTCATCATGCAGGTGGTCTCCGAGTACGGCTGGCAGAAGTTTGTCCTCTTCTATGACTCCGACTTTGGTAAGTGAGACGATTCGTTTATGTCACACTGTCTACTGTGCAAAATACGTCCTGTTGTATCTGTCTACAGGAAAATAGAAAGCTGGCACAGTCAAAGTCCGACCTCCTATGCAGGGTAAAAATAACACTGATAATGATGGTGCTATAACACCCCACTTGAACCATAGTCCATAGAATCCAAAAGTGTTTTCACTGGATTCTGAGACAGTAAAAAAGTAGAGTGTGTTATATAAACACATTCCTCACAGACTCCTTGTCTCCCTTGACTTTGAGGGCCTTTTTCACTACAGCCTAGAATGGAAGACAGCCTGGAGCATATTTTGAATCATCAAATTTCCGGTGGAGCAAATAGTTTTGACTTCTTGTCCACGTTTGGAGTTACATCATGGCAAGGTAACTACACAACTCAACCTTCTACCAAAGCCGTTGTGCCCTTTTACCACGTACCCTGGCATGCCCATTTACAGGCATATCTTACGCAAACATTGCCATAAAATATCTCAAGGCGATTGTGAAAATAGCAGATCTACACGTGCACAGCACACAATCTCACATTACACATCACATTGTTAATGAGTTTAACTACTACTCAGATTTATAGTGCATGCATGGTACTTTACTACTTTGTTCAAATGGTTTTGGTTTGTGATGTTCCCACCCTGCCGACATCCATCCAACATATGAGAGAGAGCAAACATCTCTGTAGATCAGGCAGAGGACTCAAGTTAGCTGGTATCTACAACAGGATGATCCTGCAAGTCTACCGGTGTGTAGATTTGGAATATAATTGATGTGATGTAACACTGCTGATGGTCTCTCAGCATGGTAGGACATTAAAAAACAAATCACGGATAGAAGTATGCGGGTAATTAGGCAGGAGGAGTATGAAGGATCTATGATCTCCTGGTGGAGGCTGCTGACTGGCAGGTGAGCCAGTGGTACACAACTTGCAGTGGCAACACAGAAATGTGTGTGTGGGGGGAAGAATCAGTTGGAATAACAAATAAATTGGAATAAATGTGGGTAGGAATCATTGGCTACTATAAGTTAAGAGGAAACAAAAAAAAAAACATGTTATGCATGTTGACTCAAAGTTACAGTATTTCGCTACCATGGATGTTGGCTATGGTTATTTCAACCACGTGTTTCATAGCAATCTAATTGGTCTCCTCACTCCTCCCCTCTGTAAATCAAGTCTATTCTACAAGCTCACATGTTTGGTAGCACAGGATCTGAAAAATATGTTTTTTGCAGCGGTCATTGTGATTCATCATTCTGATTAATTGAAAAGGGTGGACTCTCTTGTAAACAAGTGTGATGCTTTATCGGTGTTCGTCCACAGTAACAGTCTTTGTATTGAGTTGTGCTTTCATGTAAAATGTACCCATTCTGCAAACTGTTAATATCTTCTTATAACTTCTTAAATCAATCATGGGCAAAGCTATAAATAGCCATTTCAGTATACCTTTAAGGTCCCTGCATACTTCATTTTAGTCTCCCATCCTTTCTTCCTATCACTTTTCCATCTAAAGTTCTTTTATTGATCAGACACCATGCAGACTCCTTTGAGGGTCAACCCCACCTCCCTCTGATTCCGCTGGGTTTTTGGGTGGATTGTAAAAGCAACTTGGTTAGCAGAGTTGTCCACCTCTCCGGTTATCACGGCTGCTTCTTGTATAGTAATCCACGCAATTTTAGTGGTTGACTAAAATTGGAGTAACACAAACACACCACGCCAATTATAGAGGTTATACTTTAGTCTACATCTACATCTTTCTATCTACATTTGATTCATACAAATGTAACACACACACACACACACACACACACACACACACACACACACACACACACACACACACACACACACACACACACACACACACACACACACACACACACACACACACACACACACACACACACGCATGCACAGGTTGGAAAGGAGTTTCCCTGCCTGCAATTGTACATCACACAATAGTCTGCATACAGTGCACAAACACTCATATTGCATATGCACTCACACAAAGTGGTTTTCCTGCCTGCAATTGTGCATAATAATAATAATAATAATAGAACACCTTGAACCTCCTCACACGCATAAACATGAATACACACAGTGATATTACAGTAGTTTAATGTCCAGCACTTACACATATTGTTGGTGCAGGAAAAGCCACTCAGTAGCTGTATCCATGGGAGGGGAGAAGAGAGAAATGCTAAGAGGATATGCAGATGTGTTCTGAATGCATAATATTCCTCTGTCCATCTGTCTGTGTGTGTGTATGCTTTCTTTCCTCTCTACTCTGTCTATGCATTCCTTCCTTCCTCCTTCTCTCTTCGTCTCTCTCTTCATTCTCCCTCTTTCCAGACCATTAACTCCAACACTTGACTAGTAAATGTCCCGTGTCTCTTTCATAAAGTGCCACTCTGTCTCCACAATCTCCCAGCATCCCTCTGGAACCATGCATAGCACTTAGCAGTTTCTTTGTGTGTTCAAACATTCAGAACAGGTATGTGCACACCGCACGTGTATAGCATGCACATTTGTGTCTACATGAATGCCTATAATGCGTTATAAACCACTTATATGACATGTTAGCACTTGTTATATTTTCATAGGTATACAGGTTAACCTATAACAAGATTTATAGGTGCTGACTTTCAAGTCAACAATTCTTTCACAGTCATTTGTGTCATTTTGCCTTTGAGGACGCTTTACAGTGTACAGTATCCCGGTCTGAGTGCACTATAATAATCACCATTAATTGTATAACTTTATTGTTTATTTATTATTATTTATGTGAATAGCAAGGAACACCAATTTTGCTCTTCACGGCTTCTTCACTGTACAGGTACCGCTGCTCCACTAGCATTTGTTTACCACAGCAGTTATTAATGAAGGTTGCCTTGAGATATTACTGTGGCATTTGCAGTCAACATATAGGCTACTGTATCTATGATGATATGGAGAAGCACTTGTATTACTTAACACTAGTGTGAAGCGATTAAAATTTTTGATCTAATTAATTAGAGGCTCAATAATTAATTAATCTCAATTAATCTCATTTTAATCGCATATTATTATTTACCTGAGAAAAGTGAGAAAGCACATTTTTGAACTGAATTTATTATTATTATTATTATTATTATTATTATTATTATTATTATTATTATTATTATATTATGAGTGAAGCAATGAACTGAATGAGTGAAGCAATGAACTGAATACTAGGCCTGTGAATCTGTGGGTGTCCCACGATACAATTCAGTATCAATTTTCTGGGTCACGATTCGATCCAAAAACTAGATTTCTAGATTTTTTTTTTAAAATTCTCGATTCAAAAAGATTCCCCAATTCCAAAGCTTTCCTCTTTTCTTTTTTTCTTCTTCTTATTTACCGAATTCAAGTACAAACGTTAGCATTTCTCAGTCAGTCCAGTACAATAATTGACTCTGGGGCAAAATAAATAAAATACTGGTACTTGGAAGACTAGCTGGTAAGAAAGGCAGTGCCACACACACAGCGCTGATTGTTCTGGAGCATACATTTGCGTACATTTAGCAGTCATTATTATCATGCAATTTAGCGTCAGATAAACACAGTGAAGTGAACTACTCTGAACTAGGCTACTATGATCAAACCGCTCACAGAGGATTTGTTTGCCCAAAGCCCACGTCAGTTGATCATCTGAGCGCGCACACACACACACACACACACACACACACACACACACACACACACACACACACACACACACACACACGGCTACAGCCAATATGAACTCGACTCCAGCTGCACTGATGAGCGCCGGTCGCCAACTCCAGTTTGTCCCTATTCAAGCCATTGAATGTCGGACACCTCAACGTCGCTCTGGTACTAGCCAGAATGCAGAAAGACTTACCCAAGCTCCCTTCTCTTCACGGGGTTAGTCCAATGGTGGCTCTTCTACATAGATTTCTACGAAACGGGGACAGTAAATACACTAGCTCCAACATGTTGGATGTGATTTGAGGCTCGAACTGCTGCGATGGTATGCACATTCTTTGTTGCATAAACTGCCTTTTTGTCCACGCTTCCATCCGTTCTTTGCTTAAATCTAAATTTGCCATCAACGGGGCCGAGTAATGCTTGCTCATCTGGTTTGTCGTTCATGTTGTGAGTTGTTTTGTTTTGTTTTTGCTGCGGGGGAAAGGACGAGGAGGCGGACGGAGCTTTAGAGTATAGACTGAGTTACGTTTACTCCATAGAGCTAGTAGACCAATGGCGATTCTTCTACATTGACTTCAACTGCAGTTTGTCCCTATTCAGGCCATTTGAACAGCGCTCAAGCGCTCAGTTTCTGACTCCTCAATGTCGTGACTCCGGGTGGACTGCCGCTTCCGTGTGCGTTAGCATATTGGGTAGGTGTGAAACGGTGATACAGTGAGAAACGTTCCACTTCAATGGTGTGAATGGGCCATCAGTGACAAACGTTCCGTTCCAATGGTGGATAAAGAAAAGGTGCGAATAAATGCGTTATTTTTTATAACGCGCTATATTTTCTGTAATTAATTAGTCTCAATTAACGCGCTAAAGTCCCGGCCTTACTTAACACTAGTGTGAAGCCAAAATAATGAAAAGTCAAAAAGGGCAAAAGCAATTTAGTTCATAATCAAGCCTGAGATTTCTCCATAGTAAGATGCACCTGCAGTATATAACAGGCAGATAATAGCATGAGACTTGTTTGTCGCATTTCAAGACACACTTAAGCCTGGTTAATACTTAGACACGTGCAAAGGATAATGTGTAAGTCTGTTATCCTCTGAGGGTCTCAGCACACTTTGCTGTGGCGCGATAGACCTTGAATTAGGTTTTACATGTTACATGGGTTTTACACACATTTATGCACATATTGGAGATAATGACCATGCGCAAGTGCACATGCACAGAAACACACATGAGCACCCACATGGACGTGCGCGTGCACACACACACACACACACACACACACACACACACACACACACACACACACACACACACACACACCTCAATGGCCCATGTTCTCTGTGATCAATGATTCAGCAGATGACTCCGCTGGGATTTAGCCATTCTGTCTGTCTCACAGAAGCCTTTTTTTCAAAGCTGTCGCTATTCTTCCCTAATGGCATCACCTCTGCTCAACGAGAAAGAGAGAGTGGGAGTGATAGGGGACAGAAAGGGAAAATACGACAGGCGTTTCTTTCTGACGGCAGTGTTCCCCAAAGGCATGACCTCTGTACAAGACAGGACAGTCCTTTAGAGAACACACAATGGACTGTGAGCAGAAGTGCTTCTGTCTCGTTCCCCATTTTCAGCTCTACTGATGCGTCCTGGACATTGAGGACTCATGTTTTCTCTCTATTGTATCCCACTCTTTCTCTCCCAAACACTCCTTTCCGTGTTTCCATCCTCGCACATTGCTGCTCTCTCGACACACCATTTTCTTTCAGAGAATGTAAGCGACAGCTCTTGTATTTGCTGCTGAGTAACCCATCCAGTAACTAGAAGTCTCCACAAGTTCAAGGCTGAGATCTCCTCATGGACAATTTGAAAGGGATGCCAATTCTTCCTATGTCTTTGATGGCAATTTTATCATTTGATGGATTTTGTTCCAAAAATTCACCTGTTAGTGGCACTATAACAGGCCAATGTTAACTCATTGACCGCGATCGGATCTTCTTTGTTTCCTCTCCATTGCCGCGGCTCAAACCAGTTCGATCGGTAAAAAAGCCAGATCTCCTAAACAGGATGTGCTGTTTCTGTTATGCTGTGTCTGTTGTCTTGCCTAATCGATCATCTGGCGATGTACCCAAAAACATCCGGTTCACAAGTCAGGAGGAGCTGTGTAGCCCTGGCTGCTTAACCCATGCGCCAGCAACATTGAGGGGGCAAACCGGAGGAGAGCCGTTTGAATGCATTGGGTTGAATGCATGTCAATGGGACGGAAAAAAAAAAAGTTGTCCCCAATTCTGTCCCAAATGAAAGTCAGCAACGGGATGATCATCAGACGATGCGCACGGACTAATAGTTGGATTAAAGAATGAAATCTACATCTCGTCGTGATACGAGCCGTCGTCGTGACCGGCGGGGGTATTCTAACGGGATGTCCACGAGCAGCGCGTGGACGTCAGAAAAACTATTAAAAGGGGGCAGTTATATTTGTCTGCCTAGTAGTAAAGTGCATTAAGGTTTTCACACACATTGCACGCTGTGTTCATGGCTTGATTCTTGTTGTTCAAAACGAGCCAATCCTGCAAACTTTGAAAGCCAGTTATAGCCAATTAGGATGAAATATGAAATATCGGAGTATATGACTGTAGAGATACTGTGTGACAATTTGCGGGATTTTTGGACAGAATCCGGATGAGCTATATGAAAAATGTGTTTTTTACGACCTCCTGGTGGCACTATAAAAAGCATGTGTGAAAAATACATTTGAAATTTTGCAGCAAGTGTACTGAAAATTGAACACAATCCCCAACTTCAGATATGTTTATTTTCCATGAGAGAAATCCCATCATGCCATAACTTTAAAACCTTTTAGAACTAATGTGTTTATTAAGCCTAGTTAATTTTATTTCAAGCTACATTATGTCTAATTTCAAATAATATGCTGTAATCAAGGATAAATTTGCACAGTGTACTGTACATTGTACAGCTGCTATTTCCGGTATACTGTCTATAGCCTATAAGGACTTGTTACTGTTTGAACTGCATATGGTGGACTGGCGTCAACAGATTGAAGTTTGCAGTCATGTATAATAGTTTTCCATAACATTTGTGGAGCAGGAGTTATTTGCTGTTTCTAGTTGCATGTAGCGGTATTATGATTCCAATGGTTGGTTCAGTGGAGGTATATGAATATCTCAAATCTGAAGTAGGACCCAAAATAGTGGCTGTACAATTTAAAGTACACTTCTGTGCAAATGTGTCCTTAAGTACAGCATATACTTGTAATTAGACACAATGTAATTGAAGTAAAATTAACTAGACTTAAAAGACACATTAGTTAAAAAAAAAAAAAAAAAGTAAAAAAAAAAAAAAAAACACCATATTACACCATATGTGCAAGTGTATTAATCATGGAACATGACTGGATTTCTCTCATTTAAGATAATGTCTAATAAAAATAACATGAGATAATAAATAATAAAAACATGCCATTGGGCTTAGTAAAACCGTTATGAAGAGATTTATTAGTATAACTTAGATATAACTTCTGTCTAGTAACAACACATTATTTAAAATAACAACACCTTATTAGACCAAACAATTACCAATTATAGAATGATGTTGAGATACTTGCACCTGGTTCACACTATTCTTGCCATTTCATGCAGAGAGGAAAATTGTAACTCATGGATCATTGTAAAGTTTGACAGAAGTTTTTATTATAGGGAATGAAACTGTGTACTTTGTCTGCTTGGATGGTTCCCACAGAGTGACTACATCCAGATGAGACAGCAGGGCCATCAGGGGGCAATAGGACATATTGTACTTTGAAATGAAATTTTCTATAATCAGTTTGACTTTGAGCCTGACAGGAAGAAGGTAGGAAGAACCAAAGGAACAGAAAAACAGAAAAAAAGTATAGAATCGATTAAATATATTAAGAAGCTTATTAACTCATCCAATGACATTGATACATGTTGACTAGGGATGCACCAATGACCCATTTTGGCAATACCAATATCCGATTAATACCTGTTATACTAAAAACAGGGAGAGATGTGTCAGGATGCGCAGTGATAGCTGATCACCGCGGTGATTGACGTCATGTTGTAGTTGTATAACCCAGGGGTTTTCAACAGGTGGTCCGGGGACCTGGTCCCTGAGAGGGTTCCAGGTGGTCCCCAGCTAAGTTGGTTAACCAGATGTAACTCTTGAGAACGTAAAAATGAAACCAAATGGACCCGTAACCCTTACGGGTCCATTTGGTTTCATTTTTTACGCTCTCAAGAGTTAAAATATTCATCACCTGAATTAGTCCGAATCTACACAACTAGAAGATGGAGAAAAGCAAAAGAAATCTTTAGTTTTGGGGGTCTGTGGGGCTAAAATGTCATCACATGGTGGTCCGTGGCTCAAATTCTGAATAAATGGTGGGCCCCGGTATGAAAAAGGTTGAAAACCCCTGGTATAACCCTTAAAAAACTACACAACGGTGAAACCTTTTCACCACAAGTCATTTCACCGCAGAGTATGATTGAGCCTGAGGCACTGACCATAGCAACATATTGATTTATTAGCTGCAACTGTGTGTGTGCGTGCATGCGTGTATGTGCATACGCACAGCAAAGTAGAAACGTAGTGACTTGTTCTCTCCACAAGGGTAAATGTTTCATCCTGGATATCTAGCCTTTATTATTATTTCATTGACTGATTTCTTGTTTCTTGTGACATCCTTAGTAAACCGTGTTAGTAGTTAGTAGTTAACATTGAATGAGGGCTAAGATAGAGTGCCCCTTGAGTTAGAGGTGAAATACTCAGGACTTTCATGTGTTGACCTCATATCGACTGCCTTAGCAGCCTTTGTAGAGGGAGGTTTTCCCTATATATTGTGAAGAATGTGAAGTGTCTGGTGAGATAAAATGCCAAGCTAAAAATATGAATGTCAATGCATCTCTAACAACGTACGATATGTACTCTAGATAAAATCTCCAGTGTACATTAACATGTCCATATAGACCTTTCAGAAACACTCTCTAGGCAATGGGGGCTTTAATATATCATTTTAAAGATTTTATACGGCCAAGTCTGAGGTTCTAAAAGCCCTGATAGAAGCCCCCAGTGGCTGTAGTGTGTGGTGTGTAGTGTGTGTGTGTGCATGCATGCATGTGTGCGTGTGTGCGCCTTATGCGCATTGTAAAGGTGCTATCTAGATGCACCATCGCTATTTTACAGACTGGCAGTGAAAAAACTGGAATGGAATATGTGCACAGACATGCACGCGCGCGCACACACACACACACACACACACACACACACACACACACACGCACACACACACACACACACACACACACACACACACACACACACACACACACACGCACACACACCCCCACACACGCGCGCACACACACACACTTTCTCCCTCACACTCTCGCTCTCTCTCTCTCAAGGGAGTTTTATATGGACCTGATTTAAATACTGCATCAGACCAAAATGGACTTAGAATAACAGGATTAACGTGTCAAAATAACCGTCAGGGTGAATAAGACATAAGGCAGCAGGGGACAGAAAGGATGGTTCAGAGTCCTAATGCAGTCACCCTGGGAAAGGGAAGGAGATGATTTTTCTATAGGAGGCATGTAGTAAACTACACCCCAAAACCCTTAGTTCTACCTTAACTCTGCTGAAACAGACACGTGAATTGTGGACCAATCTGAGACTGCAGCCTCCCTTGATAATCCAAGGGCACAGTCCATTAATCAAGAAATGAATGTGTGTCCTATGAGTGGTTAGGGAGGCCATCAGAATCAGATTGTTGCCAGATTGCATGGCCTCACTTGGTCCAGCAGCCAAAACTACTACTAGTCCTGTGTCTATTGTTGCAATTGTTGTCCATTATGGTTATGCTTGTGCATTATGCATTGTTGTCTATAGAGCTGAGCAGCACTCTAGTGACGCTGCCCCGGAAATGATTTCCGGGGCATGATTTCTTGTCTTTCTTGCTGGCACACATGAAGAATTTGAAGGCCTGAATCCATCTTCTTCAGTTCTCTGCTGTGTTCCCGTCAAGACACAGCATCTGTGGTGGTTTCAATGGCTCCATGTTCATATTATATTGCGGTTTTAACTTCTGGCACCATGTAATAATATGAAAATACTCGGTCCATGCGTTACCAGCCAGCTATCTTTATTTTTTAGAACTAACTGCCTCCCCGCAGGGGGCAGTGTTATCACTTATCACAACAGGCATTGTCCATGATCCATTTCTGGGGCAGGGCCGACGGCACAAGAGGGGCAGGACTGCTCAGCTCTATATTGTCCCTTATGCTTTTCTTTATTTGTAAACAACATGAATCTCCAGTTCGCTCGAGTTACGTGAGCACCTCGCCGTGATTGGTCGAATAACTTTCCGGTCTGAGCAGCAGATACAACTTCCGTTACTCATGGAAGGTGTGGAGATTGTGGAATTGTTGTCTGGCTACTCGAGACTACCGCCCAACACAAGGTCAACGAGGATGTTTTGTTGTGCTGAGTTTGGTGTATGTTCTCTGTGGATATGCACATATTTGTGTGGTGACAGATATGCATAATTCATATGAAATACTAAAAGAGAGAGGGGGGGGGGGGTATTTAAATTAAGGATATTTTTCAAGGGGCAAAATACTTGATGTGCATTTATTGAACAGAGATGTTTTTCTTTTCTTAAATCTCACCATCATGGGACATGTGGACAGGGACTTTGAAGTCAATCAGCACTTCTTCTTAGCTCATAGCATTAGTCAAACAACATGGAGTGATGTGTGACTAATAGGGATAGTCACAGAGGACCAGTGGAGGCCAGTAGATATGCGGTTGGGTAGGGGAAGTAAGATGAGAAATAAAAAGCCTTTGGAAATCCATAAGCCATTTTCACATGGGGGATGAGGAAACCATAACCTGTTTTGGGCATGAGATATCATTCTATAAGTGCGCTTTAAGAGAACTACTACCAGAGACACTGCTGGAAAGTCAGTCTTCATAGTTCATTGACACACTTCGGCTCAGAAATCCAATTGACCATAGACCATTTATTGCAAAGCTTTGCATGTTTGTATGGCGGTGTGGGCTCTTGCTCATGTGATATCAGACGATCTATGAACTGAGTCATAGGTCTGATATCGCATTTGATATCTCAAACACCTGAGGTACAGCTCTGATATCAACAACCCCACTGAGCAGAGCCAAGGTACAGTAACCGAAAATACTAGACATCAACACATGAGCATCATATCCAGTGCAGACTGACAAGAGACATTACAACATCTATCCAAAATACATGAACCACATGGATACAGAAATATCATATTCTACAGTAAACACAGATACCAGATACCACAAATGTTACATCGCTTAAATCATGATTAATCAGGGACTCATGTACTCGGAACTGGTGCCACAGGGAGGAGGCCGGGGAGGTGGAGGAAATTTGAACACATATCTGATCAACAGGACAGAGCAGCTAGCAGCTTATAAGGAGCACATAATTGAATGTGGGTGAGACTGACTTAGCTGACAGCCAATGAGAGTGAGGGGAGTTGACATGGTGACAGCCAATGAGAGTGAGGGGAGTTGACATGGAGAGACTGCAGATTTAAAGGAACAGAATGAATTACTGATTGAGAATAAGGGGAATTAAATAACCTTCTGCCCTCTGTGCCTCAATGAACTAACGCTTCGCTGGATTTATATTTGAAGATACATTACTTAATCACTTTCGGGATTATGTCCCGGTCGGGAGCAGGTGATACTGTTGCGTCATGTTGTAGTCATTGTTTTGTATAGTCATCAGCTCGGAACCCTCAGTTTGGTAAATCCTTCTGGCCTGGTGTTTGTACAAAACAATGTCATCTGCAATTGTTCCACATACCTGATGATAGGAGGCTACTTGCATCTCATCAATTATTTACAGTGTTTTTTTCTGTTACACATGAGGTTACACTTTTTACCCCACTTATTTGAAACCTTTTTTCTCTTCACTACAATATTATTTGGCCTTTTTACTTTGCAAAGTTGCTGCATCAACAACAAACATCACCTACCAGCAGATAGAGAGAGAGAGAGAGAGGGAGAGGAGGGGGGTGGCACAGCAACAGGCAGGCAGGATGGGAAAGCACTCACAGGTGGCGTTCAACGTCTCGACTTCAACTTTGGCTCTCATTTTCTCAAGTGGAGCAAAAAGACCCCCTGCTGTGTGCATGCACATGTGAAGGTACTGCCTTCACGTGCACACTGCAGGTGGTCTTCTGAAAGGAAGGTACAGATGTTGCAGGAATAAACAGCCTATATTGAAGCTATAGTCAGCATACCCTTTAGCTCAGTGGCAGGTATCCATTATATCATAGTGGCAGGTAACATCACCCCTCTTGCGTGTAATATGCAGATTTAGATATTCTAGATTTTAACAGTGACCTATGTTGTCTCAGTATGACAGCCCTTCCCCTCCCAGGAGGAGGACGAGCAGTGCTCAAAAGCATTATGGAAATTGTAGTCCAGGATTTTGATTCAGAGCAGGTGTTCAGAATATTCCTTCCTACGACAACAATATTACAGTGTGTGACTGTGATGAGTGTTTGCATTTAAATTTTGCAGGTCATTTTCACATGGGGGATGAGGAAACCATAACCTGTTTTGGGCATGAGATATCATTCTATAAGTGCGCTTTAAGAGAACTACTACCAGAGACACTGCTGGAAAGTCAGTCTTCATAGTTCATTGACACACTTCGGCTCAGAAATCCAATTGACCATAGACCATTTATTGCAAAGCTTTGCATGTTTGTATGGCGGTGTGGGCTCTTGCTCATGTGATATCAGACGATCTATGAACTGAGTCATAGGTCTGATATCGCATTTGATATCTCAAACACCTGAGGTACAGCTCTGATATCAACAACCCCACTGAGCAGAGCCAAGGTACAGTAACCGAAAATACTAGACATCAACACATGAGCATCATATCCAGTGCAGACTGACAAGAGACATTACAACATCTATCCAAAATACATGAACCACATGGATACAGAAATATCATATTCTACAGTAAACACAGATACCAGATACCACAAATGTTACATCGCTTAAATCATGATTAATCAGGGACTCATGTACTCGGAACTGGTGCCACAGGGAGGAGGCCGGGGAGGTGGAGGAAATTTGAACACATATCTGATCAACAGGACAGAGCAGCTAGCAGCTTATAAGGAGCACATAATTGAATGTGGGTGAGACTGACTTAGCTGACAGCCAATGAGAGTGAGGGGAGTTGACATGGTGACAGCCAATGAGAGTGAGGGGAGTTGACATGGAGAGACTGCAGATTTAAAGGAACAGAATGAATTACTGATTGAGAATAAGGGGAATTAAATAACCTTCTGCCTTCTGTGCCTCAATGAACTAACGCTTCGCTGGATTTATATTTGAGGGTACATTACTTAATCACTTTCGGGATTATGTCCCGGTCGGGAGCAGGTGATACTGTTGCGTCATGTTGTAGTCATTGTTTTGTATAGTCATCAGCTCGGAACCCTCAGTTTGGTAAATCCTTCTGGCCTGGTGTTTGTACAAAACAATGTCATCTGCAATTGTTCCACATACCTGATGATAGGAGGCTACTTGCATCTCATCAATTATTTACAGTGTTTTTTTTCTGTTACACATGAGGTTACACTTTTTACCCCACTTATTTGAAACCTTTTTTCTCTTCACTACAATATTATTTGGCCTTTTTACTTTGCAAAGTTGCTGCATCAACAACAAACATCACCTACCAGCAGATAGAGAGAGAGAGAGAGAGGGAGAGGAGGGGGTGGCACAGCAACAGGCAGGCAGGATGGGAAAGCACTCACAGGTGGCGTTCAACGTCTCGACTTCAACTTTGGCTCTCATTTTCTCAAGTGGAGCAAAAAGACCCCCTGCTGTGTGCATGCACATGTGAAGGTACTGCCTTCACGTGCACACTGCAGGTGGTCTTCTGAAAGGAAGGTACAGATGTTGCAGGAATAAACAGCCTATATTGAAGCTATAGTCAGCATACCCTTTAGCTCAGTGGCAGGTATCCATTATATCATAGTGGCAGGTAACATCACCCCTCTTGCGTGTAATATGCAGATTTAGATATTCTAGATTTTAGCAGTGACCTATGTTGTCTCAGTATGACAGCCCTCCCCCTTCCAGGAGGAGGACGAGCAGTGCTCAAAAGCATTATGGAAATTGTAGTCCAGGATTTTGATTCAGAGCAGGTGTTCAGAATATTCCTTCCTACGACAACAATATTACAGTGTGTGACTGTGATGAGTGTTTGCATTTAAATTTTGCAGGTCTTTGTTTTGTACATTGCATTGTCCTGCTTACATTGTATTTCATCATGCCCCACAACATCGTGGGCCAGCAGTTTTTGCATGGGCAAGAACCTGGGATTTTAAATTCAGCAGCCGTCTGATCAGCATGTAATAAATGAAGATTGGGCTGAGTACATGAGAGAGGTAGGGAGGCTCCCAGAGCGGAGTGGAGGATCAAGGACTAATAACCATAGGGAAGGCAGGGTGAGAAAGAGCAGGTGTGTAGAAAGATTTGGAAATATATAAAAGGGGAACCAGCAGGGAAGGTTCTCGGTCTGGAGGAGGGCTTTAAAAGGCGTTAAAGCTTTTTAACCCTGCTAGAAGCAGGGCTCAAAGCATGGCAATGTTGGTCACTTAGGTCCCACACATTTCTATGGCACCTTTTTCATGCACCCCAGAGGATGAACTCTACTGAGTCACCCTATACTATACAGTAGTTTACCTCTAGCATCCTCTACTGCTCTACCCACCAACTGGGTTGGAGGGTGGGGCTCTCAATCGGTTCAAACCAGGTTTTGACTGGGCGGTGGTTACCCAGGCAGTCACAGACTAAGCACTTAGAGTACATATGACTCTCTGGAAGAAGAGTTTCATGATTCCATAGCCCAACACCATAGCCTGTTTAAGAACAACTTTCATATACCTGTATATCATAGCTAGAATCAGGGTTAGACATACACAGGGAGTCGTTTTTACGTAGCCAGTCAATCTGGCTAGGCAAATTTATCTATCGATCTGCTTATTGCAACTTTATCAGATTTAGTTTTAAAAGCAGTAGTAATAGGTTTGTTACTGTTCTGTCTGACTTCACAAGAGTCACATAACACAAACACAAAGATGAAGTGCTTCTACAGGGAAAGTGTAATGCGTGTGTTTGTGTGTGCGTGCATGTGTGTCCAGCTTAAAGTTTGACGAGGTAAAAGGCCATGGAGGAACAGAGTGAGATAGAAGTAATAACAGATTTATTTTCATCTTTTTTATGTGATAACTGACAATACACTGTCCCTCACAACAAGAACAAATTTTGGCATCCAGGTAACCTCGCAAAGTAAATTATAGAGGCATGGACAAAGCTGTAATGGTGGGGTCGGAAATTGGAATGATATTCTCCTCCACTGAATATGAATGCACTACCTGAAAAAGATCCATCTGATTGTGAGCTCAGATGACTCAATTCTATAATATGCCACGGCGCATAGCATAGAATGACAAAGACCAGAGGGTGAGAGATGCTATTATATTTTGTGGTAAACAACTTATCTCTTATTCTCTAAGTAGTTTCATTCTTCTCTCATATCATAGCTATAGAGCTTGGCTATAGAGCCGCTAGACTATATCCAAAGTAAGAGAAACGTCTGACTCTCTGGCTTCTTCCTACTATAAAAAAAACACATCAAATTCACAAAGTAATAACGTCACCCGGGCCTGGCTGAGGGGGGAAGGAACTGGTCGGAGTTCCTTCTACATGCTATGTCCAGTCAGGGAAATTCCCCCATCGGGTGAGAAGAAGCAACTTGGACTGGATAAGAATTATAATGACAAAAAAGTAATAGACCATTTTTATGGGCAACACAATCTCCCAGACTGCAGTTTTAAAGGGCTTATTATGAAGTCAAACAGAGAATAGTAGCATGGCTGAGCAGGAGGCAAGACAGGCTGGTGGGTTACGGTCGGGTCGGTGGAGACAGATAGGCGCCAAGAAGCCAAAGCAAGAGACAGGTACCGGGTGACACGCAGAGAAAGCAGGCAAAGTTTTACAACAGAGGGAGTCTTTGCAAGTCAAGCAGGGGAGAGAGAGGAAATGGAAGATATAAAGAGAGTGTTTGAAAGATAGGGAGGGGAGGCGGAAGCTCGCAGCAGGTAGACAGGGCCATGTTTCAAAAGGAAAAGCCAGGGGAAAGGGGATGTGGGGAAGGAAAGCAGGTGAGATGACAAGGGTGGGTTTTTGAACATAGAGTAGCGCTGAGCCGAGGGAACACGCAGGTGAAACCCCTGTGTGCTGTCAGCGGCTACAATACATTAGCTCACAGCATTTCTTCCAAGTGCTTGGAAGATGGATGGCGGTGTTCGAATGGGCAGAGAAATGTTTATCATCCAACTGGTCTGTTGTACCATTTTTTGCCTCTGTTTGTTTTGAGTGCATCATGCAATGCATTTTCTGCTGCCACATTGCAGAGAAGAGCATATGTTTTCTTCACGTTTCAGAGTAATGGCAAGAAGGCTGAGGTTGACATCGACATTGTTGACCCCTAAACATCAATACGGGGGGCTAGCGGTCAACACCAAAAAAGTAAAATGATAAAAATGGGTTGAGGGGCAGAGGAAAAACAACATGTGCATTGCTTACGATGCATTAATTTGACCCTGCATTCCCACTTGTCCCAATTCACGTCAGCTGGAATTGAGATAACAACATAGCAGAGCTATTATGGAGTGAACTGACCAACATTGCCATCCTTAGTTCCTTGGAAAGAAACTGTTGAGATGGCAGGTGTTTTATAGTGCTAATAGACCGGCACAATCTCCCAGATGAGGTTTTCTCAAACAGATGGTCCCCTTCCTGCCTGCTTGCCTGTGCGGGGATACCATCCCACTCTAGTCCTCTCGTCTCCATGGTGTTGAAATTCCTTAATTGAGGGCAGCCACCAGCCAGTCAACCCGCTCAGTATTTTGGAGGTGGTCCTTTGGAACTAAACCACAGAGCTGATGATTCTTTTCATTTAGAATCACTCTTACTCTCCACTTCATTACTCTTTAATGGTGGTTATAAAAGATGATCTACAGCCCTGTGGGTGTCACAGTTGTGGATGTCAATTTTTATCTTTGAACTTTGGAACAGTTTTCCAAAAGTATCCAAAAGCCTATTTCGGTGTTGAATGTCCTTCTATTGTCCATTACATTTCGTGCTGTTAAGATATTCACCCTGAAAACTAATCAGAAAACTAACTAATTAATCCCATAATGTATAAGTTAGGTTCATGAAGTGTGTTACTGCATTAGAAGCAGCCCATGTCTCATCACATTTAATGTATTGGGTCAGGCAACAATACATGAAGGAATATTGTACAGGTTACATGTATTAAATGACACTAAACATGCCTTGGTTTAAACTGTTTAAAGTGTGTAAACATTTGAATCCCAATCAACTTGGCTGCATGCGTCTCTCTGCTTCTCTCTGTTCCTCCTAGGATCGTTTACCATTAATAATCGGCAGATCACCGATCTATCAGATCGGCAGTCTACAAATTTGCCGATATCCAAACTGATACAAATAAGCCAAAAGCTGTGCAGTTTACATCAAAAGATTGGGTCGGCATGGATGTACTGTAGCAAAGTTTAGTCACTCGCATCTGAACTGTTAATGGGGAAACATCACACACAGCTGCTCTATGACAGTGGGTGCAGAGAGAGTGAGGGAGAGACTTTTTTTTAGGCTTACTAATAACTACACCTCTTTTTGCAGCTCCACTGCTTGCTTGACCAGATGTACAGCAAAACTATTATTCACAAGTGTGTCCTTGTTTCAAATTGATTTAAAATGCTATGCATTCAATATATTGCTAGCAGGGATGTTGCATGGTGACAGCTAGAAGTCAATCATGCGGTGAACCAGAAATGGGGGGCATTTTACTTAGAAGTTGCAGCCTGAAACGCTGATCTGAAGTTTCTGAACCAATCAGAGCTAGCATCCCTTCAGGCTAATATGTTCAGACACATATTCTGATGTGATGTCATCACACACAGCACATTTTTGTTTTCAGGAAGTAATTAAAATTTGAATTTTATGGACCTTTTATTCAAAAATACACAAGTGAAAATGTTCTCTTTTTTCACGTATTGTTGAGTATGGCTATGTAATGACCACGGATGTGGTCTAAAAGTGTGAAAATGTATTTTTCAATTCAGCTCTGTAAAAGATGTCTCTGTGTGTCCGCATATGTGGCTATATGAAACACATCCTTCCACATGGTATAATTGTTCTTAAAGTATTGTTTCTCAATGACCTCTATTCAAATGTTTTGTGGTATTTTATTATTGTATTGTCCACAATAAGCACAGTCCAATATACAGTTACTTGGCAACACTAGTCTGCATTACAAAACACTACCACTTAGCGTCAGAAGATGGCACTGTTGTCCATTATAGTCATAGTCTGTTCTAGAGGGGGATCTCATTGCTTTTATTCTGAAAGGGACTTGAGCAGGAAATTCAACAGTCTGTAGAGAAACAGCTATCATTCTCTAACTGACACATTTGTGTGTGGATTTTCTGCATTGCAGGTGAGAGATGCAAAACCAGGGACACTGTATTAATGTGCTTACTGTGACATCACACAACTCATTTCTGTTTGTTTTATAATAAGAGTGATAATTGGATAACTTGGAAATAGCATGAGTGGTGCTCTGTAGTTAGCTGGTTAGCTAATAGCTATAGGGCCACCTATACAGCAATATAATACATGTGTGCTGAGGCCATTATGCTTACTGCTAGGTAAGCAAGCTAACCGCTAAAAGAGTGTGTGTACCATGAATACATTACTGTGTGGAAGAGAGTGCTATGAAACCAAACACTGGACTGATACTGTTTATTTCTTTATTTGATAGCCTATATAATTACACATTACTGTGATTTTGCTGACATGCATTTATTATTTTTGGACCTAATTGATACTTTTGGGGTAATTCTAATTGAATAGTGAACTAATTGTGATTGAAGTGAACTAATTGTGATTTGAATATGGACAGCTGTGACCATTATGCCTGTGGTCATTGTGTGATGATTTAAGGGACAGGTTTCTGTAGGTCACCACTTTAGATGTGATATATAAACACACGTGGCAATAGTTTACATGCGGCCACAGTAGGCCTATACAGTATATTAATAATTTTAAGTTAATTAAGAATATATTTTTTGTGAGCTGTCACTCTTGGCTAGGGCATGTTTATTTTCAAGGACTTTCAGTTAGTCTACGACTCTACCACATTTAATGGCTACCTCTGCGACCTTCCTTCTTATATAGTCAAATAAAATTAATGTAACCCCATGGAACTCCCTCAATGACCCTTAGGGTTCCCACTTTGGGAACCACTGGGCTATGGAGTCCTGCTCAGATCATGACAATGATCACGGCCGCAGGTTGCCAGGTTTCGCTATCAGTAGATACATTATTTAAAAAAATATTGGATATCGGCACCAAAAACTGTATTGGGGAATCTCTACTCTTTCCTGTAAATATTTAACAAATATTTTTAATTATCTGCCATACAGGGAGTTGTTTCCTGCAGTCATTTAACAGAGCAGGTGTTTGTCGAGCATTGATAAAGCATTAGACATGCTGTACAACAATTAGCACCAGGAGCCATGGTGGCCAATTATTTTACCAGGGCAAATAAAACCATGACAACTCCTCAAATCACTTGGCAAACAAACAGGTAAATACTAAGACCGTCTGTCTTAGTATTTACCTGTTTGCCTGCTGATTGATTTGACGGCTAATGGGAAACAAAGACACCTGCCTGCCTCCTCCGGATACAGAAAAGGCAGGAAATAAAAAAAGAAAAGGAAATGCAAACAAAACTGAAATGCAGGCTGATAGAAAGTCATACAGGCAGACTGATGGTGCAAGGGATGAAAAGGGAAAATGGGGCAGTCAAGAATTAATCTGTAGAACAAGCACGACAGTAAAACGCAAGCTGCGATGCTCCTTGGGTTTACAGCTCGCTTTGTTGACAAAGGCTTTTGATTCCATGATTTACAAAGGTTTCTCAGTGCAGAGGTTATAAATCAACCGTTATAAATTGTTGATCTAGCTTGGCACCGTTGATTCTTACCATGGTGTGCTTCACAATGATTTATACACTAGAAGCTCAACAAGGAAACACTGACGTTTTGTGCTTACACTAGTAGAAGTTTATGCTGGTGTATGCACGTAGAAGAGATGAGTGTTTAGACGCGTGCATTGTGCACATGCAGACGCGCACACACACACAGGGCTCAGTTCATATATTGGTGTATTTTTATGTTTATATGTTCATGTTTCAACAGGATCTGGGATGGAATGATTGATTCTGTGCTTAAAATATTGTATCCTTTTTTTTGGAAACCTGTAAGACATAAAAAATGAATGTGATCAGGATCAATGGAACCGGAAAATGGCTGCCACTTCTATGCCTTATGTTTCTTTGAGAGTAGACAAATAAGTTCACAAAAATGAAACACACCAAAAAGCAGTGTATTGGCTGTTTTCTGTTATTTTCTGCAATTATACATATATTGTGAAATACCCAGAACGGGGATGGTAGGGTGCATGCAGTTAACATCTGGTGTGTATTGTTCATTACGAGTTACTCTAATCTCAATGATGATGTGGAGGGTGGTGTCTACAATAACTTTGATTGTAATTGGACTCATCCAGTTTCGAGCCTTGTGGACAGATTGGAAGCAGCACACTACGTTTTAACAGCAGGCGGCGATGCGGGCGACGCATGAATTTCATTGGCTGTTGCCTAAATCACCCAAGTATCGGCTAAAAACATCAGTTATGTTTATCTTTTTGGCCGACATTCCACCCACTTTGCGACCATGCCCCTTTCGCCTGCCATCGCCAGAATCACCGTCTCCCGTAGACAAATAATGGACTTCCAAAAACATTGTCGGTCTAACGCCCGCTCTTAAAATGTGCTGTCACACACGCACGCGCGTGTGTACACACACACACACACACACACACACACACACACACACACACACACACACACACACACACACACACACACACACACACACACACACACACACATACACACACGCATGTAAGTTAGCATGAAATATACCAGAGAGGTGAGGTGGGGACAGCTAGGGACAATTATACCCTGGCTTTATAGGCCCATATGTGAGATTTAATGAACAGTTCAAATTGACACACACATACACACACGCCTGCGAATGTGCGCACCAGAGGTCCAGAGGACGACAGCTGGGCAGTGCCTAAATCTGTTTACAAGGCACTTTTAAATATAAGAACAGAGGCATTGCGAGTAAGAGACAAGCTGTTGTTGTGTTGCGCTCTCTGTTGTGTCGTGTCTGTGTCCTGTGGATCTCCTGTTTGTGCACCGTCGCTTCCTGTTCTTCAATCTTGGAAAGGCTAATGATTTGGCATGCTACGCACGCACACGCACGCACGCACGCACGCACGCACGCACGCACGCACGCACGCACGCACGCACACACACTCTCTCTCTCTCTCTCTCTCTCTCTCTCTCTCTCTCTCTCTCTCTCTCTCTCTCTCTCTCTCTCTCTCTCTCTCTCTCTCTCTCTCTCTCTCTCTCTCTCTGAACTTCATTCACCTTTTGAACCATGACCTGACAATGTTATGATTTTAAGCAGCATCATTATCTTTATCGTAATGTTTTTCTCTCTTTGTTTGGTGTTCCTCTCCGTGCATGAATGCTGTTGGCATTGTGTTTCTCTACATTTTCATCACCACTTTGTGCCTTAATGTTTATGCTATTGCAGCTCCCCAAACCTGTGTTCAACATTGTCATGGGATTATTGCCCCAGTGAGTGCCCTTTCCCTTGACAAACCTTAATCAATCTATTTAATTGCTTAACAATGACAGTGGCAATGATGGCAGTGTCATCTGTTTGCCATCAAATAGACTATTAAGTGCCTGCTTTACAGGTACATGTGTGTACACACACACACACACACACACACACACACACACACACACACACACACACACACACACACACACACACACACACACACACACACACACACACACACTCCATTAGCGGACTGCGTCAACCTTAGTACATTAATTAGTATTACCTTGACCTTTAGTGTAGCTCATTAAGAACAGAACGTTCCAGATATTGGAGGCTCTTATTACTAGCGTCTTGAGGTTTGTTTTTAATGGACATCATTGCAGCAGCCTTTCTTTGCAGCCTGTTGTAATCTCTAGGAATCGTCGTTAATATTGCCTTCAAACGCCAAAGGGCACCATGTGTTATCGACAGCATGTGCGGTTGTTTTCAACTCGTAGAAATTGACCATGTGCAATTTCAAAATGGGTTTAAACCAGTATATATGCAACTCGGTCAACACTGACTTGACAGCTCCACAAAGGCAGTCCCCTGCTACTGCCTCATGGGGCTCAAGGCTGCTGGCTTCAGTGTGCTTATTGTTCAGTTTCCACGTTGTTGTTTATGTGGCACTATGAAACATATCTGGCCACTTGCCATAGCTATTGTCTTAATGTCTAATGTTTATCAGTGACCCTTATTCAAATGTTTATGGTATATTTTTTATTTCATTGTCCAGAATGGCCACAGACCAATATAGTTACTTTGCAACATTACTTTGCAGTACAAAACACTACCAATCTGCGTCAGAGGATGGCACTGTTGTCCATTAGATTCATGATCTGGTCTCACTGCTTTTATTCTGAAAGGGAATTGAGCAGGAAATTCAGTGTATAACAGTTTGTACTGTAGAGAAACAACTGTCATTCTCAGCCTGACACTATTGTTTGTTTATTTTCTGCATTTCAGGTGAGATATAGTGCAAAAGCTTGAACACTGTATATTAATGTGTTTATCATTGACAGTTACACAACTTGTTTTTTCATTTGTTTATACTAAAAGTGAAAATATCATGCAGGGTACCTTGCATTCCAAGTGGATTCAGATCACCTGTTGATTTGAAATTGTATTCAATTTAAGAACATGCATAAGGCTACGCATTTATTAGGAGGCATAATTTCAGGGGTTCACTGAGCATCTTCACTGTAGGTACAATATTTTACAACTACATTCAATCCATCGGATATCTTTTCACCATCTACTAAAAAGTAGATGGTTTTGTACAATGGATACTTAAGCTTTCTGCACAACAACAAAATGATCAACGATCTGAATAATATGTGAACTAACTGATAATAAATATTTGCGCTGGCCCACCCAACCCACTTCCCCTCGCTGCCGCGCCCCTCCCCAGCCCCCGTCGGTGAACTGTCCCTAACATCCCTCTGTCTACTTCTTCCACAGACATCCGCGGCATTGAAGAGTTCCTGGACCGGACCTCTCAGCAGGGGATGGACGTGTCGCTGCAGAAGGTGGAGTCCAACATCAACATGATGATCACTGGCCTGTTCAGAACCATGAGGGTGGAGGAGCTGCACCGTTACAGAGACACGCTGCGCAGGGCTGTGCTGTTCATGAGCCCTACTACTGCCAAGGCCTTTATCACTGAGGTATGGAGGACAATACACACACACACACACACACACACACATCCACACATCCACACATCCACACACTGCATCACACGAGATGCATCGCTACAGGCACAGACACTCCAGAAACACCTTGACAAGACACTTGAGGCATATTAGCATGGTGTGGTTGGATGTGATATGATATCATATGATATGATGATGAAATGGTTTCAGGCAAGTGGAATCTCACGCCATTGCTGTGCTATTATATATCATGGTACAGTACAGGGATTGTGACATAAAACCATTTTTGTTATTCTTTTTTTAGTTTTTCCGAGCTTATTTGCACGCCAATAAAAATAAATAATAACTTTTCACATTCAGTAGATTGTCTGTGGTCAAAGGGGTTTTCTGGCTCAAAACAAGTCTTTTGCTGGTTTTCATTGCAGCTCAACCATCCAACATCCAGAATCAGCGGTCAGATTACCATTCAAACTGCACTGCTTCCATGGGAGGTTAGGACTAGGTTAGGGCTAGAGAGTGATTGTCAATGTTGGACTAATAACTGACCACCTGACCTGACCTAACTGAGTTGTTGAGGCATTGGTACTGACCACGAGTCACGGATTCAATTCCCGATTCTGGCAACAGCCTTCCTTAACATATATTAACATATATTTTTTAACGTTGATGTGCGTTTATAAAAACACGCTCATGGCACGAGAGCAGCACACATCAGGCACGCAGTACAAAAAAACAGTTGCGCTGATGGCAGTAGGTTTATAAGTGGTGTGATTGCCAGCCTCTAATTTGGACTAATGTAATGTATTTATGTAGCTATAGGAACAGGTTACATTGCAGTGCCGTGTGGGTGTTCTGACATGCTGTACGCACAATCGCACATGCATCCACTAATGTCTGATATGCACTTGGACGGTGCTGATCTAGCACATGGCGCTGTGAAGAGTGTCTATTTTCGGTTGCGCGACACCCACGCCCAGCTGAATATAATTGAGGCATGTCTCACTAAAGCAAGTACTGCATACACTGCATCCACAATGCGTAGGTGCATACGGCGCATGGCATTCCGTTAATTACACTGTATATCAACAGGTAAATGAAGCAAATTCCCTTAGGTGATATCATGCTATCTGTGTGGACGATGTCTGTAGCCGTGGCAACTGGCAACAGTGTAACAGGCTACAGTCATGTTGACAGTGACACTAATTTCTGTTGAAAACGTGGTTGTAAAGCAGCATCTATCAAATGCAGCATGCTGCGATACTGCCAGCAACTACATACACAGTGAAATCCAACACCTTAATGTGGGAAACCAGATACAGATTAGTCACATTAGCCAAAGACACATTTTTTAGAAAAAAGACAGACAGCACAACAGAAAATAGAATCAAACAGAAATAAAACTAAGTATATGCATGTGTGCGTGCGGTGTGCTCAACCTGTGTGACACCATACTGAATGTACTGAAGAATGTCTTGGAAAATTTCTGTTCACTGGGGTTCTGGACTTCAGTGTACAATTTTTAATATTAGCAGAGCTAGCTTTAGCCAATAACAAGATTTGAACAGTAATACTTTGGTCCACACTCCACTTTGCATTACTGTTGTTTTATTTATTTTTTGTCTCAGTATATTTTACCCATTCTGCGTAAGTGGGTGCTACAGGTGCGGGCGCATCTGGGAGCAGCTATTATTAAGAGAAGAATAGCCATAAGGTAATTGACATTTTTACCAATAGAATAATATTAAAGACACTGTTATGTGTACCATCCCTCGCTTTTTCTGGACAGCTATGATTGGCAGGTATCGATGCACATTTAGGCCGATGTTTGTGCCAGCATGAATTGATAAACTCTTGTCTTGATTGTTTAAAGAGGGGGTGCCGTGATTTTTGTATTTTTTCCCAATTTTGTACATGTTTAAGAGGTGACTGTATGTAAATAGACCCCTTGGTGTAGTTTTTATGTGCAATGATGTCTTCCCTTTGTATTTAGGGTTTTTTCCTGGGGGCTGAACCTTTCCAGTCAAATGTGCCATAAATATCATGTTATATGGTAGAAATAAATCATGGCACTCAATCTTTAAACATGACATCATGGCGTATTCAGCGTATTCAGTGGGTACTCAATAAGCTTGTTAATTTTTGTTATTTATTTATTTTTTTTGAGTAATCTAGCTTCATCATGCTGTATTGACACTACATTGATGACAGCTTTCTTGCTGTCTGTCCATGAATAATATGGACAGACGGTGGATCTACTACGTTCTATCAACTACTTCCTCTGCCTGCTGGCAGTGTATACAAGTTTACAAGATATTTGACAACATCATATGATCATTCAAGTGATTTATTTTGCACCTTCTTTTAGAGTAGACAGCTGTGAACATAAATATATGTCACGTTCTTAATTGGAACTCTAAACATTTAAGAACTCTAAACACACAAGTGTATATATAGCAGTCATACATACAGTATACATTAATTATGCTTCTGAGTCCATGATAATTGGCCATGGCCTTTTGGATGACTCAAGTTATTTCTGGGCATCTATACCAATTAGTCAGATCAATTGAAATATGGAACGACTTTCTCACTAGTCTCATGCATTATTCACAAAGGCCTTGAACATGACACTTGTGCAAATTCGCACTAGATAAGAAGCTATTCTCCTCGCTCTCCTCAGTCTATCCCTTCCCTGCTCATCTCTCTGTCTCTCTCTCTATCTGTTGGTTTCTACATTCTGTTCATTCTCCTTCCATCTCTATTTTCATACACTATCTCCATGGTAGGAGACAATCAGAGAACTGCCCCCTCCACCCCCCCCATTTCTATACAGAAATAGTATGGAGGTCATGGTTGAAAGCAGAGGCTGTAGTGGCAGTTATGAATTCATAATTTGAAGAGTTAGGGTGATGCTTAATCCCACATGTCATGTTCTCATCTCAGTTTAATTAAAAGTGACCTCAGAAAGAGCAATCACAATCTAATTTGTCTGGAGGCGTGACAGAGAGGCAGTGAAAGGCTTTGGGTAGATTGTGCGCACGTGTGTGTGTGTGTGTGTGTGTGTGTGTGTGTGTGTGTGTGTGTGTGTGTGTGTGTGTGTGCGCGCGTGCGCGTGCGTGCATGTGTAGACGCGGTTTACGATAAACAATAAGGTGCAAGGAGAGTATCTGTGAGCTATACATGAGATAAGGTGTAGACTATCATGCACGTGTCAAGTTCAACCACAAAAGGTCACTGAATGTAGCCGGGTGGAAGGTGTGTGTGTGTGCATGTACACAGAGAGGTGTGTGTGTGCATGTACACAGAGTGGAAGCGACTAATGCACAGGAATATGCAAGCTCAACGTCAGGGCTAAGCTACAGCAAAGGTAATGTCACTTTCAGTGTCACTGTCCATAGAAATCAAACTTGTGTGAAGTGAGGGGTCGCTCTTATCATCATACATCATCACATGCAGCTAATCACAAATTCCCAAATGGCCTACTCACTTTCTAATCATTGCGTCCAATATGTACTTTGCTCAGCCAATCAGATCATCACTAAGTTTTACACAAACGAAGCTGGGCATGGGCACTCCTTGAAAACACATTATTGGCCTTCTCCCCCAAATAATAAAATGGGTTGCAAGTCACGAAAATGGTATAAAGGACCACACAATTCAACAATCTGAGCTGATCCTGTCAGCCCAGAATGTCAGGCTTTTTTTTAATCAATTATGGTATCGATGTATCATATATTTCAGTTCACTTGTGTCCCACAACAAAGTGCAAGGATGGTCCTCTGCTAGGATGAAGTGCTCTTAGTGCTGGGTGCTGGATAATATGGGTGACCTATAGATCGATGACCACATTGCTGCAAGAAGCTATGAAGAGAAACGGCCAGGAAAGACCGAAACACATCCACACGTAGGGACCTGAGGAGAGAGAGAGGCTGTGTGAGACCTTGTTTTTATTCCATCAGAGTTATTTGTGCAGTCATTTGTCACTGAGAGCACCTCCCTTCCAGATGCATTAGGGGGCCTGATGGAGACGCCTGTGACTGAAAAGCTGTTCCGAAACGCAGAGGGGTGGGTGGACATGGCGGTCATAAAGATGGTTCAGAAAGAGATTGAAAGAAGTAATTGTGCAAAGGACAGAGGTTAGAGAGAGAGAAAGAGAGAGAGAGAGAGAGAGAGAGAGGTTGCGTGCTCAGGGGGCAGAGGGAGGCGAGGGTCGAATGTATTAAAATTATCCTCTGATTACAGATCCCAGTGGTCATGAGTGTGTTGTTAGCCCCACCCGCACCCATGTGTCGTATTGTTGAGAGGAGGTTGTGGTCGTTGACTGTGACTGATGGGGCTGTGTCCCTGATGTGATGCCATTTCTGTCCCTGGCTGTGAGCTCTGCAAGTGCTGTTCACCATCTACTGTAGTGCACAACACAATACTCACTCACTCACTCACTCACTCACTCACTCACTCACTCACTCGCATGCACACTTTTGCATAATGTTGTTGTGATCTTATAGGTACAGTATTCAGAAATGCGAGGAGTGTGAATTTTGCCATTTGATAATGAACACATTATTTAAATGATATCAGCAGATAATCTACATAACTGGGAGGGGGAGTTTAATTTACTGTTGCTGTATATGATTATTTTATCTACTGTATTATTCTTATTCTTATTATCATTTTAGACAGACATACGGTATAATCATCAGTTTACAGACTCCATACTCTCCCAGGCTCCAAAATAGACATGAGGTAGACATCTGATTCACTGACTAGACAATAGACAGCATCACCATGTGTCAGTTTCAGGTACCATGTACTCTATTTTTAATACCTGCTTATTTGCATATGTTCTAGTCTTGGGCAATATACCGGTATTACCGTTTACCACGATATTGAAAATCAATACCGAGTAATATCGCAGGATTTACAAAAAATACCGAATACCGAATATCGTATTTTACCGTCCCCTCCAAACAATATCGTCCAAAAAAAGAAAAACAACCACACAGCGCAGCTCGCCCGCTCATGTCGCAAGGCAAAGAGTTGAGATTTGATTCCTTCTATGCATC
Source organism: Benthosema pterotum (assembly GCA_039105355.1). Classification (NCBI taxonomy): domain Eukaryota; kingdom Metazoa; phylum Chordata; class Actinopteri; order Myctophiformes; family Myctophidae; genus Benthosema; species Benthosema pterotum. Next base: position 29,631,492 of record CM076972.1, on the reverse strand, counting down.
TTCAATTCTGAACGGATTTTGATAATTCAAACTGGTATTTGCTGTGTCCATTGAGTGGTTTCGTTGGGTGTATATGATGTGTATAATTATATACCGTTTAATGAAATAATATGGACTGAGAATGCCACCTTTTATCTTCTGCACATAGCCAGCTGCAATTAGTGACTCCCCTGTTAATGCTACTGAACACGTGTGCGTTGTTTGGACTGAACGAGAGAGAGAGAGAGACCCACGTGGCTCTCCCTGCCACGTGTGTCAGCTACCGGTTTCCATAGCAACCACACAACAAACAGAGAGACGGAGAGAGTGTAGTAGAGGGACAGAGGGGCCTTATGGATCTGTACACTGAAGGAGCTTGGATTTATTGACTTTTGGATCTAATAGCGATCTTTTTCCTGATATTTGGTGGTTGACCTGTTATTTGGAGACAAGGTAAGGTTAAAAAAGCCTTGGTTGCTGTTTTTTTTTTTTTTTTTGTAATGGCGGCACTGATTGTTTGAGGATCGCTAGTTAGATCCAGCTAAATGTTTAATTATTTTTTTAGCCCGCGGCGCCGGCGGGACCCAACGCAAAATGTTGCAGCGCGGGCGGCATGAAAATGCCTGCGGGAGGGAAAGGTGCAAGATAAAGTAAGTGGGACCGCGAAATCGAGCAATAAATAATACCAAAATATGCATATCTGAGGAGAACGTTCCATACTGCGCTCGGCAATGATCAGGCATGTTCTCAAAGCAAAGCACATGGCAGAGCAGGGCGCAGAGCGCACCACGCAACAGACAACAGACACGCACTGGCATTCCACATTCATTAGTAGCCTAATCGACTTGATAGAGGAGTTTTCCTCTTTCCTCGCGACGGATTCCCTGCATCTTTGCTTTTTCCTGCGTCTGCTGTTAGGCATGGCCAAACAACGTGAAACAGAACACTGGACAAGATAAGTACAAATATAGGCTTGCAGCACGCGTCTCTCTCTCTCTCTCTCTCTCTCTCTCTCTCTCTCTCTCTCTCTCTCTCTCTCTCTCTCTCTCTCTCTCCGTCTCTTTCTCTCTCTACCATGTGAGACAGAGGCGCCTGCTCGGTGAAATAAAAGTCAATCATTGCGTCCGGCCTGTTTAGTTTTTTTCGGCGGGTGAAGGCAGGACCCGCTGCCGTCTCCTCCTCCTCCTACTCGTGTGTGTGTGTGTGTGTGTGTGTGTGTGTGTGTGTGTGTGTGTGTGTGTGTGTGTGTGTGTGTGTGTGTGTGTGTGTGTGTGTGTGTGTGTGTGTGTGTGTGTGTGTGTGCATGCGTGCGCAGTCTGCTCGCTGCTGCGGTGCGGTGGCAGTTGATTTCAGTTGATTTTTAAATACAATTGGCTACTCTGTCTGTGCATGGTGTGCTGTGATCGTCTGCTGTGGTGTTGTCCTTTGATGTAGATGTTTGATATCCACAGGGTGGATGCACAAGGGTTTAATTCAACATATAATGGGGGAAATGGTTATCGTCGTGATTGCGCTGCTCGTCGTGATTGACAGGGGGGACAGGGGGACGGACAGAGAAGATCACGAGCCCTCGTGGACAGCAGTCGGTGGTTTGGCCGCTAGACTCGGTAATATCGAGAATACCGGTTTTAATCACGTTATCAATATCGATATTAAAAAATCAATATCGCCCAAGACTAATATGTTCTCATCACATGGAAGTGTGATTCTGTCTATGGAACAATGAAAACCTTAATATGATATATGAAGAGAGAGAGATGTCGAATGTCGCTGGGAAAATTTATGCCATGAATTTATTTATTCAAAACATATTTAAATGAATTCATCTCTAATACTGTTATTGACACACAGACGGACAGTCACATATACAGTAAGTTCATCACAGCAGGTGGACCAGCAGCTTCCCATATTTTAATAATCCACTGATGAGCGCTCAGACAGCAAATTAAAAGCTGCCAGCATGGTTTGATTTGTGCTTCTATCACCATGCCAAGCCATGCCATTTTATTTATTGTACCATCTTTTCAAGTTAATGGCCATTTTGGTCCCTCCGCACAGACCTGGCACTACTTAAATAACAGCTCAGTTAAAAGGCCATGCCAGTCCAGTTTTGACTTCATTAGCAGAGATTCCCCTCTCACACTTTAAAGTTGTTAGATACTTTATTTACGTATTTCCCCCTTTGAACACTGTTTATTTGATATAAATACTATTGGCCTTCCAAATGAAGACATCAGTGTATGGATACTCCTTACGGTGCAACATTTTGGACTTTGAATTTCTTGCATGGAAGAGGACTTTTCATCATACAGTGAATTGCAGCTAACATTGCCAAAAATGTTTAGTAGCCTACATTCTAGTATGGCCTTTTGGCCCTTTAACATAAACAAAAATCCATATCTTAAAAAGTGCCTCATCAGTTTGAGCAGTGTGCTTTTCATCTCGCCTGTAACTTTTATGGATTCATAAGTCTGCAGACAAAGAAAGATAGAAAACTCTAGTTTTAAACCCCAGTAAATTGAAAATAGGTTTGTCACACTTTTAGACCACATCTGTCGTCATCATATGGCCATACCCAACAATGCATGCCCAAAAAATGAGAAATTTTAACTTAAAAACAAAGAACTCTTTAGACCTTTTTAATTACTTCGTGTAAATAAAAATGTTCTGTGTGATGACGCCACGAGACACACATCAATAATAGAAATTAAGCTGACCATGTTTCTGATCCATACTCTATATGGATCAGAAACATGGTGAGAACTGACTTGATGTTTGTATTTCATAGGGACAGTGCCTTGGAGTTCCAAATGGCTCTCAGTGTGGTAAAAGCATGTTTGGCCTTGTTGATTCTGCTTTTGATGTCATTGTCTGATCCGGCATCTTTGCTAAGTATGCTCCTGAGATATGTGAAACACTGTAAAGTACAATGTCCCCTCCCTGTAGTTGAAGTGAGAGTTCCTGTTTGTTGTTTAACCTCATAGCTTCTTTCCACTTAACATTCAACATTATAGCCAAACATTTTTTTTAGTAGGCTAGTCACAGCAGAGAGCACAGCTTAGAGAGCACAGCATAACTGTCAACTATTGAACAGCTTTTTTTTGTTTGCCTATCTGTTTGGCTGACGGTTTTGTTGATCACCGAGATAGCATTGACTTGGAATCAAAGTTGGTTCAAAGAAAAAATGCTGTCAGGCTCACATACCTCACAAATCAATGTGTGAGTAGGGTTGAGACTCGTTGGGGAAAAAAATGATGGAAGCTGGTCTGGACCCGCAATCTCAGAACCAGGTCCATTGTAGATCTGCTATTTTCACACAGTCTGGAAAAATGTGGGTTCACAGCTAATAAATGTACATATTATTTTGGGAGTCCTTGACATTAAAAGTGTTGACAAGCACTGGCTTAGATTATAGGTCTATGCACTTTACAAGCTGAGCATGCCTGTAATGCAAGTACATGTGCAACCACAGAGAATCACGTCATGCCACACTAATGTTATACTGTAGATTTGTAACGTATTCCCTCAATCCAGGCTATCTAAGTGTCTTAGGTCAGAGGGAATGATGGGAAGAGGTGTTGGGGCATATTTCCTGGCAGATTTTTGTATTCTGCACTTACACACCATTTACAATTACACGCCGTCTTATTAATAGCTGGGACATTGCGCCCTGACCGACCAGAAAATCAAAGCATGGCCACCTGTCACCACATAATAGTTGGCTTACACACACAGCTGTGCATGTGTGCGTGCTTTTGTGAGTGAGCACACGTGTGCATGTGTATTTGGAAGAGAGAGGGACCCCACAGTCTAATAATGTATGCTCCCGGAAACAGCCGACCTACAAGCTTACATCGCTTTCTGTGACAGTGGGTATGAATCGGGCTTAAGAATATGTCATAGCAGTGAGTCAGAGGGAATGGGCAGCTCAAGGTAAAGCCTTGACAAATTGCTTTTGTCAGATGTCAGATATGCCTGCCCCCCCGCCCGCCCCCCCCTGTCCTCTACCCTTTTGGCCACTCCCTCACCCTGTCCACCTCTTTTCATACTCATCTTGTACACTCTCTCTCTGTCTCTCTGTCTCTCTGTCTCTCTCTCTCTCTCTCTCTCTCTCTCTGTCTCTCTCTCTCTCTCTCTCTCTCTCTCTCTCTCTCTCTCTCTCTCTCTCTCTCTCTCTCTCTCTCTCTCTCTCTCTCTCTCTCTCTCTCTCTTCTCTCTCTCTCTCTCTCTCTCTCTCTCTGTGTTGCATACCCCACACAGTAAATGTTAAGAATATCAATCCTCAACCCATGGTTATCTTTTGCTAGTAGATAATTTTTATCCGTCTAGTGCCTTCGGTGTTGAATTCTGCAGCAGGCCTGATAGTTAATTACACAGACTAATGGATTTTATGTTAACGTCTTATAAAATTGAGAACAAATTATGACAGATTTGACAGATATTTGAGCCGGAAATGTTAATTATTTCATACTCCTGTGCCGTGCCTGCGCTCTCTCTCTCTCTCTCTCTCTCTCTCTCTCTCTCTCTCTCTCTCTCTCTCTCTCTCTCTCTCTCTCTCTCTCTCTCTCTCTCTCCCCCCATCTCTCTCATGCTTACTGAATTATGTGAAGGTCATTTTCGTGCTACTCGTCTGACACTGAGTAAACTCTCACTCAACTTGACTTCACCTGACTCAGGCAGTGCTGCTGTTGTATTGTGTGAGCTGCACTGATGGAGAAAGAAGGGAAAAAATCACTACAATTAGTTAAATGCCAAGTTATCATATTTGCTTTTTAGATGTGTAATACATGCATTTACCATTGTTTTGCTCAGCATTGTGTCACATTCCTGGCAAAGTGTAGGAGGAACAAAGCTTTACTTGGAGTTGTGTTTCACTATGTTAATGATTTTTTTCAGACCTCCATTTCTAGGAATCACAGAGTGGGGGGTATTATGTCCACACAACAACTCTAAGGTATATTAATGACATAGTAACATGTTGAAAATAGGTGGAGTTTCCCCCCTAAGTTCCTCTTGAGTTAATGGAGCAGAGCTATGGTGGGCGGGGTTGATGGACATAGGGGAGGACATGCAGGGAGATGGAGAAATGGAGACGGAAAAAAGGAGCAATAGAAGCGAATGCACTGTGACAAAAATACCCCAGGAGTGGGGACCATGTCATTATAGTATTATTATGTAAGCATGGGAGGGCACAAGGGTGAAGGATGAGGCTTCATTCTGGGGAGCAGGCAAGTGAGAGGAGAGAGAGAGGATGGGAATGATGGAGGGAGGGACAGACGGGTGGTAGGATCAAGGTGTTGAGAAAGGAAACAAATTGCCTGGAGGGACTGATCTGGGGGGGTGGGGGGGTAGAGAGATACGGATGGGATCTCACTACCTTTTCCCAGTGTCAACAGATATCAGATATTATACAGTTATTAGGAAGGATAGATTTAAATTTAAAGGAAGGACTGACAGATGAGAGAAGGTCAACCCTTTTCTTTTTCACTGGGACTAACTGCATGCTTCCTTCAATGCATGAGGAGTCCAAGCTGCCTCCTTTTTGCTGGAGAAGTGGGGGTTTCACTGGTTAGATTTTGGAATGTCTAAGGAACACATTCCAACCAGTTCCTATCCCCTGTACCCCACCCACCCCAGGATTACTGCATGTTTTGTGAGGATACACACTCTAGGGGACACAGGGAGAACATGCAAACTCCATGTTTGCATGCTTATACATCATCACAATAAAAGGCACCGCTCATTTCACATTGTCTCCACCGTAAGGTGGTGACTATGGATCGTACCCCGTCATTCCGCCCGTGTCTGTGCGCCATCATGTCCGTGCATAGGATGATGTCATGATGACGTCATAAATCCGGATAACGTCATGAGCCGGACGGTGGAGACCTGTGCCCCGTAGGGGCACAACTCTTGTTTCACATTGGTGTGAACTTGACCCGCCACCCCCCCAGTGAAAAATCAAACATGGCAAATCTACAAGCTCACAGCTTCCAGATGTGCTGGGATTACAACAATGTCATAGAACAAAGCAAAGTATATAGGGCTATGATTACTGTTTGTCATACAGGAAAGCACAGTATATAGGGCTTAAGTAAAGTGGGTAATGGCCCAGGGCTGAAAAGAGAAAATTAGCATAAGGAGAGGCAGAATGAAGTGTGGATCAAGAAAGAAAGGCAAAGAGGTAAATTACAGAGTGGGAAAAAATAAGTGTATGGAAAGAGGGAAGGAGTGGGGGTGAATGAACGGGAAACCAATGGAAAGAGAGATGAATGACGAGGGCAGACAGAGTAAGCAAGAAGAAATGAAAACGAAAGAGGGATGTGGACGTGATGAGTATAAAATTGTTACCCTTTACTAGAGAAACAATTTAGTCCTTGAAGGGAAAGATTCAATACACACTTAACATACACACCAACGTATACACACACACACACACACGCACACGCACACGCACACACACACACACACGCACACACACGCGCACACACACACACACACACACACACACACACACACACACACACACACACACACACACACACACACACACACACACACACACACACACACACACACACAGAGTGAGTCTGTCTGGTGGAATCCATCTTCTTAAGCACAGGGCTACAGGTTGGTATTTAGAGAAGAGCCTCTTGTCCCAACGAAGCGTGTGCCATGATGATTGCGGAGCACTAACGCATGCACACATGCATGCACAACACACGCACGCATGGCATGCACAGATTGCTATCTGCTGCAGTACCGTTAAAAGGGCAGTTCAAGGACTAGCTCTCTCTCCTTGAACTTTATCACCAGACAGAGATGTCATTATGCTCTTATCTAAGCACACCCCTGTGTGTGCGTGTGTGCGTGTGTGCGTGTGTGTGTGTGTGTGTGTGTGTGTGTGTGTGTGTGTGTGTGTGTTGGGGGGGGGGGGGGGGGGGGGTCGGGCGCACTCACGTACCGTATGTGTGTGTGCGTGTGTATATGGTTTTGTGTGGTGGCATTACAGTTTTATCTGAGCACCTTGAGCTGGAATCACAATGACTAGGCCCCATTACTGGCAAAGGACAGAATGGGTGATTGTAGTGTGTGTAGGCGTGCATGCGTGAGTGGTTGGGTGGATGGGTGTCAGAGGAAATCGAGGCGAGAGACGCTATAGTACTACCACCGAATCAGGGTTTTTCTCTGGATCAGAAGCCTTTGGGGCTTAAAGGGCAACTTTTCTTGTCATGTTTTTCGTATTATTAGAGCAATATTATTTACTATGGCCCTGCTAGACCCCTGCATGAAATTGCATCTGGCCACAAAATATTGCACATTCTATTTGATGTGAAGGGTTGTTCAGTCAAAACAACAAACAACTAGGACTATAGGATCCTAAATAAATAAACAAAAAATTGCTGTGCCTTTTTTTTGTAAAATAAGTACCGTACATATTTTGCCATTTTTGAATGCCCCTGACACCCTATCAAAAATAGCAAAACAACATAAAACATAAGAAAGCCGCAATCGAAAAAGTTTTAACATTTACCTCTTATTTTCTCTCTAAATAACAATTTAAAACCTGAAACGTGGTTGGGAAAAAAGCATAGTTGTCTATACTCATAGAAAAATGTTCATTTTGATCAGTGGCTTGAGACTTTGATTGGTTGGCTGACTTTGGTTGACTTTGATTGGTTGGTTGGTTGATAAAATACATCTGTACTTCATTAACAGTTTGCAGAAAAATCACAGAAAAGTACAGTTCAAAACAAGGTCTGTAGACTCTACAGACCTTGTTTTGAACTGAACTGTAGAGAGCCAAGAAAGCACTTTGGCTTGTTTCCATTCTGAAATCACCTGTGTACAATGTTAACATTGGTTACCGGACATATAGATGGGCAGCGTAATTCAACGACGCCAAAATAATATTAATAACATATACTGTATTCTTTGTTCTTTTTTGCACTAAATGTTCCTCAAGAGTTATGGAACACCCTTGTATTATAGGGTTTTGGGGAGTTGCTTTTGTTAATTTATTATTATTCCCCCCCCCCCCCTTTTATGATTTTCTTTTCTCTTTCCCCACCCTCGCTACTTATATTAGCAAGCAATCTCAGTTTAAACCTCTCCATCCTATGTCAGTTAACTTCTAAAATGTTCTAAAATGACTTTATTTGCCAGTTACCTCTCAGGGGACTCTATGGATTTTCCCCTGGCATACTGGCTATACGCAATCTTTTATTGCATAGTAGACTGCCTTTCTGCATTGAGGGCTATATATTTCAGGGTCACCTTTTTGTGTTTAATGTTTAATGTCTGTGTTGTTATATTTGTGTACAGGGGCTATAGTGTATGCATCGGACAAGCTCAATTGTTTGACCTTAAACGTCCGAGGTCTAAATTCACCAGTGAAAAGACTGAGGTGCCTGGAATATTTAAACCACAAAAATGTGGATATTGCGTTTATGCAAGAAACCCACTTAAAGTCAGCTGACATTGTTAGATTTCAGAACAAAATATACAAAGTGGCGGCTTTTTCTTGTGCGCCGAATAAGACTAAAGGAGTGTTGATCCTCATTAGAAGGAAATTGGAGATATCTCTTAGAACAACTGGTTCAGATTCTGAGGGCAGATTTTGTTATGTGAGTGCCTTGCTTAAAGGTTCAAAATATTGCTTAGCCTCAATATATGCACCAAATATATTCAATAAGGACTTTTTTGAGTCAATTAAATTCTCTCTTTTGAATTTCTCAGATGCTGCTCTGATCCTTGGAGGTGACTACAATCTTTTAGTTCAGCCAGAAATTGACTCCTCTAATCCAATGTCTGCTTCACGTAGAGCAATAACTGCATATATTTCGACATTTCTAAAAGATCTAAATGTTGTAGATGCTTGGCGTTTGTTAAATCCAACTACCAAGGACTTTACGTATTTCTCTCCGCGATTCCGTACCTTTTCTCGTATTGATTACATCTTCATTTCTCCAGCTTTATTAAAGTGTATCACTAACGTTACATTTCTTCCTATGTTACTGTCTGATCATTCCCCTATTATTATGTCTCTGGACAATTTATTAGGCCCAGCTAAGTCTAAGAGATGGCGCTTCAATACTTCGCTCCTTCAAAATGCTAACTTTTTAACCACTATTGCTCAGAGTATACGTGACTTTTTAGCTTACAATAATCAACCTGAAATCAATCCACATACACTTTGGGAAGTTACTAAATGCCATATACGAGGAGCTTGTACCTCTTTTTCCTCTCATCTAAATAAAACCCGCTGCAAAAAACTTGAGAATATTAGTTCTGTCATAGCATCTCTTGAATCCCAACAAAAGATTAATTATTCTGAGGATAGGCAGACACAGTTAAATGCAGCAAAACAAGAATACAGATCACTTTCTTCTGCAGAGGCGGAATTCCTCCACTTTAAAAGCCGGCAAGAACACTATGAATTTGCGGAAAGGCCTAGTAAACTATTGGCTCTATCACTTAAACAGTCTGAAAAGATGGCTTCAATAGATTGCATTAAAAATGAGAGTGGAATATTATGCACTTTACCTTCAGATATAAATCAAACTTTTACCTCCTTTTATTCCAAATTGTATACTGCTGAAGCACCAGAAGACAATCAGGAGATGCTGGCATTCTTAGATCCCCTCAATCTACCTTCTCTTTCCGTTACCCAGTCTGCTCAATTAGATGCTCCTATTACATTGATGGAACTAAAAGAGGCCCTTGATATGATGCCAAAGAATAAATCTCCTGGTCTGGACGGGATCCCTCCTGAACTGCTTTCTGAATTATGGTGCATATTAGGTCCTATTCTGCTTGCCTCCATCAATTATTCTCTTGAATGTGAGTCTTTTCACAGAGATCAAAAAACAGCTCTTATATCTGTCCTTTTAAAAAAGGGTAAGGACTCAACAGAGGTGGGTAGCTACCGCCCCTTATCAATATTAAATTCTGATATTAAATTATTAGCTAAAGTACTTGCTAAGAGACTGGATTCCTGCATAACGTCCCTAATCAACCCAGATCAGACTGGTTTTGTGAAGTCACGATTAGCTTCGGACAATATTCGTCGCTTATTACATGTAATAAATGCAGCATCGGATGAGAACCCATGGGCAATACTATCATTGGATGCGGAAAAGGCGTTTGATCGTGTTGAATGGAGTTATTTATGGGCAGTTATGCACAAATTTGGTTTTGGCTTTAGGTTCATAAAAATGGTCCGCACGCTCTACGCTTCTCCAACGGCACGGGTCCATACCGGCCACCCGGGCGCCTCAGAATTTGTGCTACACAGAGGCACAAGACAAGGTTGCCCATTGTCTCCGGTCTTGTTTGCCCTCTCATTGGAACCGTTAGCACAAGCTATTAGGGAAAATCAGTTGATCTCGGCCATCACAATTAAAGAAACCTCGCATCGTATTTCTTTATATGCGGATGATATATTATTATTTCTGTCAGATGTAGCCAATTCTGTCACTCAAGTTTTTAATCTTTTTGATAAGTTCAGTGTTTTCTCTGGTTACAAAATTAATTGGTCTAAATCAATCTTAATGCCACTCTATACAACATCTGTCGACCTAAGTCACCTTCCAGTCAATATACAAACTAATGGTTTTACTTATTTAGGCATTCAAATCAGGCCCACAATCCCATCCATAATCAATGACAATTTTAATTTAGTCCTTTCTAAAATTAAGAGAGACCTTAATGGCTGGCTAGGCCTAAAAGCGGGACTTCACGGTCGAGTGTCCATTATAAAAATGAACATACTCCCTCGAATCAATTTCCTTTTTTTTTTTTTTTTTTTTTTTTACAAATTTATTTATTGATTTTAACAATAAAATCAGACAATCAAATTGAACAGTCCTTTTTTTTTTCCAAAATAAAATAATAGAAAATACAAATAAAAAAAGAATAGCTATAATAATGTGATTGACTACAAATATATATATATATATGTAAGTGTATACAAAAATAGAAAAGACAAGACATAGAATGCAATTTAAATGTTTTGTGTAAGAAAAAGTAGTAATATTAATAATAGTTAAATAAATTGAAAGGTAAGTAATAATAATAATAATAAAATAAATTAAACATGAATAAAAGGAAAGGGAAAACAAAACAAAAAGACCAAGCACCCAACACATTCATACCAGGGGGGGGAGGGGGGGGGGGGGGGGGGGTTCTGCTCAGGAACGAATTACTCATAGTTAGGATGTCAATGTTGTTAACATTTAAACATGTCTACTCGTCGAATCTCACAGCGATTAAATATGATCATCCGTTACGGTCAGAGTGTTAATATAATTTAAAAATGGTTGCCAAATTTCATAAAATCTTCTCAGGGAATCGTTAAGGGAGAACCTAATCTTTTCAAGTTTGATGCAGTAGACAATTTCATGAATCCATCTATTATGCGTAGGAGGAGAGGGATGTATCCAATTAAGAAGAATTAGTCTTCTGGCTAGTAGAGTGGTAAAAGCAATAATGCGACGAGCAGAATTAGACATGTTGGGCGTTAAGGGGACGCCAAAGATCCCAGTAAGAGGGTCAGGATCAATAGGCTCACCCAGTACCTCACCAAGCGAGTTAAATACAGCGGACCAGAATGTTGTCAATTTTGGACAGGACCAAAACATGTGCATATAGTCTGCTGGCGACCGTTTACATCTATTACAAGCGTCGGACCTATCCGGGTAAATTCGAGCTAACTTGGCATTGGTATAATGCACTCTATGTAAAATTTTACATTGTAATAACTTATGTCTAGCACAAATGGATGATGACTGGACTAAATCCAAAGCACACTCCCACTGATCGTCTGTCAAATTGGTGCCGAGGTCTTGGTCCCAGGTTACCCTCAAGGAATCTAAGTGTGTCGGAACAATTTTAGAAATAGCTTCATAAATAATTGAAGTAAGTCTCCTCTCACCAGCTCCAAGAGACAGAAGAGAGTCTAACATGGAGTTTGGGGGCTGATTTGGAAATTGGGGGTTCTGATTTCTAATGAAGTGCCTAATTTGAAAAAAGCGAAACATATGAGAATTGGGAAGATTGAATTTAACTGACAAGTCTGCAAATGAAGAAAAAGTATGATTAGAGTAAAGATCCTTAATGTATCGTAAACCCTTTTCTGACCAGCTACGGAAAACAGGGTCTGTACATGATGGGAGAAAACAGTGATTTCTGTAAACTGGAGCAGACATAGATAAACCCAATAAACCAAATTGCTTCCTGAACTGAGCCCATATCTTTAACGTGTTGACTACTATTGGATTTCTGGACACCCGTTTAACTGGTAGGGGTAGTTGTGAGCAAACAACTGACCACAAGGATAAGTTAGAGGAGAGAGCTTCCATTTTGGCCCACTGAGGCTGTATCGCAGAGGGTAAGTTAGAGTTCCAAAGTAAAATCTTATGAATGTTGGAGGCCCAGTAATACTGACTAATATTAGGTAGTGCTAAGCCACCCTCAGATTTGGGTAGTTGGAGGATCGTGGCTCTAATCCGAGCCCTTTTGTTACACCACAGAAAAGATTTTATCAGCCGATCAATAGAAGCAAAAAAGGATTTAGAAATGAATACAGGAATATGCTGGAAGGGGTAAAGAAAACGAGGCAGAACCACCATCTTTATCAGGTTAACACGGCCTAGCAAAGAGAGGGGAAGTGTGGACCATCTAGACAAATCTGCCTTCAAGCGTTCCACTAAAGGATTAAAGTTTTTAGCAAAGAGTTCAGAGAAGGTCTTCGTGACAAAAATACCCAAATATTTAAAACCGTCTGTAACCTTTCTAAAAGGAAAACGATCCTGGGGGATCCTGTCAGCAAGATCATTAACAGGAAAGTACTCACTCTTCTGAAGGTTAAGCTTGTAACCAGAAAGCCTCCCAAATTGATCTAGAATATTCAAAATTACGGGTAAAGATCTAGCAGGATTAGAAATATATAATAAAAGGTCATCAGCATAAAAAGAGAGCTTATGCATGAAGCCAAACCGTGTGATACCTTGAAATCTTTCTTCTTTGCGAAGCCATATAGCGAGAGGTTCAACCGCAAGAGCAAACAGCGATGGAGATAACGGGCAGCCCTGTCTGTTACCACGGGAGAGAGGGAACAACTCTGATTTAACACCATTAACATTAACAGAGGCCACTGGAGAGGTGTACAAAAGTTTAATCCACGAAATAAAATTTGGGCCAAGACCAAATTTGTCAAGAGTATAGAACAAATATCTCCACTCAACCCTATCAAATGCTTTCTCCGCATCTAGGGACGATACAAGTTCAGGGGAGTTAGAGGCGGGAGAGTAGATGATATTGAACAACCTTCTCGTATTAGAGGAGGAGAGCCTTCCAGGAATAAAGCCGGTCTGGTCGGGGTCTATAAGAACAGGTATAACCTTTTGTAGGCGGTTAGCCAGGGCCTTAGCCATAATTTTAAAATCAACATTTAAAAGAGATATAGGTCTATAACTACCGCACAGAAGGGGGTCTTTATCTTTCTTCAGTAGCAACGAAATAGACGCCTCTGACATAGAGCGGGGTAGTTGCCCCTTTGAAAAAGCATCATTGTACACTCTCGTTAAAATTGGAGCTAATATATTAGAAAAGGTCTTGAAAAATTCTGTAGTGTAGCCATCAGGGCCGGGGGATTTACCGCATTGTAGGGATTTAATAGCCTCCGAGATCTCAAGAACCGTTAGTGGGGCTCCAAGGCCATCTACAAGGTTTGCGTCTACCTTGGGGCACTCCAAGCCATCTAAAGGAGTAGGGTCTACCCAGTCCCGAGAGCGAGTTTCAGATGTGTACAAATTAGCATAGAAGATAGGAATCAATTTCCTATTCTCTATGTTACCTTTTCCCCCTCCACAGAATTTCTTTAAGGATCTTGACACTATATGTAGGAAATTCATTTGGAATAATAAAACCCCTAAGATTAGCTTTTCTCTCTCTCGCCCTAAAACCGCGGGTGGTCTTTCCCTACCTAATTTCAAATTCTATTATTGGGCTTTTCAAATAAGAGCTATTAATATCTGGTTGGACTCTTCTTCGGATGCATCCTGGCGAGTGATAGAAAGTGCCTTATCGTACCCAGTAAGGATTCAAGACTTACCCTTCACCACAATTAAACAAAATGTTGTGCAAACTAAAATGGGTCCAATTATTGCCAACACACTTTCTATCTGGCACTGTATACTAAAACGATTATCAATCGATTGCAAATTTCATTCTCTGTCTCCAATTTGGCACAATAATGGTTTACTTTCAGGTTCTATACCATTCTCTTTTCCACAATGGTCAAGCCAAGGTGTTTATGTTCTTGGTGATATCTTCAATAGTCAATGTCTCCGGTCTTTTCAAGATTTGAAAGAGGACTATTCTCTTCCAGGCTCCTCTTGGTTTTTTTATTTGAAGCTTCGCACAGCGTTAAGAACCTACGGCGTACCTTGGGATGCAGCTCTACCCCAACACCCTTTGGTACAAGTAGCCACAACCAAATCTAAATTAGTAGCATCAATATATGACAAACTCATTTCTGTAGCAACACCACTTTTAGTCACAAATAGTTGGGAGAGGACCTTCCAGTCATTGAATCTGGTGTGGGACTGGCCGTCTATATGGAATATTATTTTTTTCTTCATCTAAAAATACAGCCCATCAGATTATTCATTATAAATTTATACATAAATTCTATTTTACTCCTGAGCGAAGATTCAAATGTAAATTAGTCAATTCAGATTTATGTACCATCTGCTCCTCTACTAAAGGAGACTATTTACATATGTTTTGGCATTGCGCCTTAATTAAAAATCTTTGGATCTGGATCACGGAGATTGTAGCATCTATTGTTGGCAAAGCTCTTCCCAGTTGTCCAGCTCTATTTCTCATCGGTTATAACCCTACTATCGCATTAACTTTTCAGGATAGACGTATATTACTAGCTGCCTCAACTGCTGCTAAGAAAACAATTATTAAAAATTGGTTTGAACCGAGAATTAATCTGCAGACAAACTGGCTCAATTGTTTCTCAGATATTTGTTTATTGGAGCGATCTACTGCCAGGTTGAACGGCGCCAGAGCAGACACTGTTGCCAACTGGTCTAAAGCTTTGGAGGCAGTTCACTCTCATTCCCTTAATTGATATCCACAGACTGGTTCTATAGCTGACCAAAGGATGTTTCCCCACTCGCTGCTGCCGATTGGCTCCCTGGCTTGCAACTATAGTCCCTGTACTGTGTCGTTTGATGTTGCTGTTGGTGTGTTGTGTGTGTGTGTGTGTGTTTTTTTTTTTTTTTTTTTTTTTTTTTCTCTTTTGTCCTGTCCAGTCTGTTGTGTTTGTGTTGTCATGGTCATCTGGTATGGTTCTGAGAGGGGTTATAACAATAATAATGATGATAATGTTGTTGATGAAGTTGGTGAGAATAATAGCACTGAGATAGATGGTATGGTATATTATAGGAATACATTATATATTATGAGTTGCATAATTTATATTTATTTTTATCTACCTGTTTATTTATTGTCCCCACTTCTCTCTCCTCCTCCTTTTCTTTTTTTTATTTTTATTATTATTACCATTTTTTTATCGACATCTGTATTGTTTCCCTGAATTTAGCCGCTCTTATGTATACTGGTAATCTATTCATGCTTCTGTAGAATAATAGAAAATAAATAAAACAATTGATCAAAAAAAAAAAAAAAAAAATTCAACGACGCCAAAATAATATTAATAACAATTGTTAGAAGGTGAAATACTGTACATTGTCCACATCATGCATTCCAGTTCTAATGTTGGTGCTTGTGTTCAACATGGCTGTGAACTTTTTCAACAAGGCTCATGTGAAGTGAGCCTTTTATGGTGATGATGTATAAACACAGTAACTGTGTTCTATCTTTAATTCTGACTCACAAACAGCCAACATGTTGGCGCAAACACACACTTTTTTGCACACATGCACCTGCACACACACACACGCACACACGCACACACAGCGCCTGCCCCTCCTTGCTCCATTACTGTCATCATATTACACGGCCAACAGGCATCTCCTACCGCCCCATTGCCATCTTAATCTCTATTTATCCATCCGTCCTTTTCTTGCACCCATTTATCCATCCATCCATCTATCCATTCTCTACCTCTCTTTGCTCTCTCTCTCTTTTATTGTATTTTCATGTTGGGATTGATGAGCGTTGACCGTGCTTTATTTCCGATAAGGTGCTGTAGATCAATCTAATGCTTTATCACCAACAGAACATACATTGTCGCTGCTGAGGAGAAACGTATCTCCATAATTCAGCTTTTTATGTCTTATTTTTCATTAATTATTGCCCTACTTCGTCATGACAGTGTCACCCAAATGCCTCCGTCCGTCCCCACCAGATCTGGGTTTTTTCCATCCAGCTCCGCCTCATGATAATATCATGATTTTCAAAGCCCTGTGGGTTTGATTTTGGCGATAAGACCCTAGAGCCGGAATTTGAGCATTTAGCATTGGGAAAGGTCTGTCGCTGTGCTAAAGTTTCTATTTTGGCCACCATTCTAAATCCCTAATTAACTTCTAGACAGTTATGTAAACACAATGGACTCAAGGATGTGACAGGCACTCATTTCTGATGATTATAGGGCAGTTACAAAGAGACCCATTGGAGAATGACAAGAGATGCAAGCACTTGACTCTGTGGGCATCTACATGGAGGGGCACAGTGTGTCACTAGTGTACTGTAGTGACAAATAACACCCTCTCTACCCTTCCATTCCCCAAACACTGGCCAATTGTACCGTCAAGCCAATTGTACAGTCCAGCCGATTTGGTCTGTGTTCGGGGGTGCCCAAAAGGCAGATTGTGAGATTGTTGTCTGCCAGTATCAGTATCATAACGGCTGTGCAGGTATTGTAGACCACATGGCCATTGTCTTAAAATATCTTTAATTTAAATATATATATTTTTAAAAAACCTGACAGAAGTGAAAGTCATGAAGTGTTCATTAAGTACCTTTGTTCTATTTTCCTGTTCTATTTTCCTTTCCTCTTCTACCACTAGAAGAGTAGACCACTGATGTGTGCATCTTTGTGTCTGAACTGCACTGCACAGTAGATAGACATATTATAAATAGTATGAAGGCCAGTGCATCCTACTCTTTCTTTCTTCTTCCTCATTCCTTCCATGCACCAAAGTTTTGTATTCCTTCTTCTCGTCTCCTCCATCTGTACACAGACTTCAGTAGTCTCTCTCCCATCTGTTCAAAGTGGTCACATAAAAACCATGTCTCTCTAATCCCTGGGAGTGTTGCTGACTGTGTTACTGTTCGTCTTGATGAAAATGGATTACACTCTGCTGATGGACGATTTCCATGACACTGCTGTGTCATGGAATTCACCACCACAAAAACCTTTCCAACACCCCCGACCCATGGAGACCCACACGTGTGTGTGTGTGTGTGTGTGTGTGTGTGTGTGTGTGTGTGTGTGTGTGTGTGTGTGTGTGTGTGTGTGTGTGTGTGTGTGTGTGTGTGTGTGTGTGTGTGTGTGTGTGTGTGTGTGTGCACATTTTTTGTGTGTGCATGTGCTTGTGGATAGTTCACACATTTGCTGTGTGCGTGTGTTGATTTTGTTATTACCGTGACATTGACTTTTGCCTTTCCAGGCAGGCTGATTTCATTCCAATGTCCAAACAGAGGACAGAATGTACCTGTCTGCTTATGTCCGTTGTCCCTTTTAACAAGTCTCCAAAGACAGACTCCTGTTGCCTCTCCTCTCCTCCTTTATTAGTGTGTCCCCTTTAGACTGTTTATGTGCCTAGCCATGGAACTGGGTTGATAAGACTGTGGATTATTCCCTTCTAATCCTCTTTGAATACACTGGGGGGCGCACACACACACACACACACACACACACACACACACACACACACACACACACACACACACACACACACACACACAGTATGTGGATGCAGACGCAATTACGTGCATACATTGAAACACATTTCACACACAGTCTCTGTCTTTCCCTGTCTTTGTGGTGGAGAGGTCAGACATGCGGTCAAACACAATCTCTCCCTTGTGGCATGAGGCCCAGTTTTTAAATAAAGGCATGAAATCAGTGGGCGATTTCATTGAAGGGAAGGACATAAACATGTGATCTGTCTTTAGGGCCCGTGGCTTTATTATCTCATGGTCATGACGATTAAGGCCTTTTCATTTGAGGTCACATAGCCGTTTAGCTTATGCATCTTGTGTCAGAGGTGTTCACTTTAATTCAATTCATGGATTCAAATCAGGAAATCAGACAATCTATATGTGTGAGTGAAAAAAATAAATAAAGTGGGGATTTATTCATTTCTGGCACTTTTAATCTGTATACTGTAGATGAAAATACTTCAACACACATTGACTTTGTTGCACCTGATCCACACTAGGGAGAAGCCATACAGTATGAATGCACCATCTGCAGCGAACATTTCATTGCATACTCAACACTATGAAAACAAATGTGGACTCATTTAAAACGCAAAAACATCATTGTAACCGATACCACTCCTGTATATGATGATGGATATGTTGATGCAGTGGTGATTATAGAAGATTACCGCAGTCTTCTCTGCAATCTTCTCTTTTAGTGGCTTGACACAATATGTCCACCCATACAGTACATCTTCATGCGAAAAGTATTTATATTGCAGTTTATATTAGTCTGGACCTGGCTAAGATACAGTATCTATGCCCTTCCTTAGGAGAGAATATCTCAACTGTTCTTGAGTAATTTGACCCAATTACGTTGTACTTAGATAATTTGTATTTATATTTGCCACCCATCGCGACTTTGGTCTCCAGCAGGGGCGAGATCGTTTTTCGACTCCGAGTCCAGTCGCAGCGCTTTTGAAAAGAGGCGACTCTTTTTGAAAAGAGTTGGCCCTTTTTGAAAAGAGTCGCGCCCGTTTTTTTTTTTTTTTTTTGCTACTTTTTTTTAAATCAAGAAATGGAGTTTGGAAGCTTTGAGTAATTCAACATCTTGCTGCCTCATGCTTTATGTGACAATACAAAACAGATGGTTCACACAGGGCTGTTGAGTGATAATCTAAAGAACACTAGGCAGGTCCTCTAATTGTACTATGTGGCTTGTGTGTGTGTGTGTGTGTGTGTGTGTGTGTGTGTGTGTGTGTGTGTGTGTGTGTGTGTGTGTGTGTGTGTGTGTGTGTGTGTGTGTGTGTGTGTGTGTGTGTGTGTGTGTGTGTGTGTGTGTGAGAAAGCTATCTTTGTTGAAATTTACATGCACTCCTGCAGTGCCTGCCTGTGAAACATGTCAGTCGTCAAATAAACTGCACAGCGTGCACACAGGGGTAGGGTTAGATCAGGAGCACGTCTGTGTGCTGCTCACCTGCATAGACATTTATTTATTTGTTTTTATTTCATTTATGTTTTTCTTTTGAGGCACAGGCAGTAAAATGCAAAATACCCAGAGTGATTTGGAATATTGTGGCTCTGCCATATGTGTCAACCCCTGGAGGCCAGATAACATGTGTAACTCTAGACCAAAAACATCTGTTACTCTCACTGTGTAAGGCTGGCTGTTACTCTCAGCCAAGTATCATCACTGTAGTAGCGGAATATACGCTCACCACGCATTGCTTCTGCAACACAGTCACATAGACAGTAACTGTAACCCCAATCCCCTAAACCATAACCTCTAAATTCCTAATCCTGACCTTGTCCCCAACCTGGATCTTTTCCTAAATATACAGTAAGCCTGATAATCAAAAATGTTTAACCTTAAAGGACCAGGATTTATATCATCGCAATGTCCGTTTTCAAATATACTACTATACCTGTGGGGACATTTTGGACACAGTCGCAGACACATGCACGCACGCACGCACGCACGCACGCACGCACGCACACACACACACACACACACACACACACACACACACACACACACACGCTCAATATAATTATATTAATTTCCTGAAGTGGTTTGGCTTGAAACGCAAATATGCACTTCTTATCTCTAAGATGACTGGCCTTAAATTAGCGATTAGAAATTGGCAAAGACCTTTTTGAAAGGACTCCAATAAACATCAACACATAACAGCTGAAGAGGGCATTGGTCCATTTTAACTTGTAACTGCTAAATTGGAATGTTTTTTAAACTAAGAAAGAACACAACACGCAATGTGTTTGCAAAGATATGTACATTGTATATTTAACCACATAATTTGTTGATCAGGAAGCAGGGTTTATACTTGGTCCTCACTTTTTGCCCTCTACACCAGATCCCTTCACTGACGCGTTGTGAACTTGAAAAAACTACTACTACTCAATGTTCATTCATCATGGGCATGGGTTTATACCATTATTGTTAATGCTGTGAGAACACAATTGGGGACACCGCAGTAGGCTATCCATTGTTGCAGTGTTCTGATTAAAAAAAAGGACAGATGCTCAGCAAATAACCTCAAGGCGGGGTCTGTTGATCTCTGATGTCATGTTGCCAGGCTGATCACATCAAATGACATTAGTCATTGTACGCTGGCAGTGTGCACAAATTTTGTCCCTGATCGGTCCAGTGGTTTGCAAATACAGTATCCTTCGTAAGCAAATTCTATTCTCGGCAAAGAGATTTGGTGTAGTCTGTAGAAACATAATAGAGCAGACTAAATACAAAACCAAATGTCAAGTTCGCAAATTATTGAGGGTTTATAGGGTTAAACCACATGATGCAACAGGTTGTTTTGAGGAAGCAATCTGATTGAAACAGCATTCAAACAGCATCATAGAACAGCTGATTAATTAAACCAATGAATTCAGCTGTTCTGTTCTCCCAAAGCGCAGCATACTTGGTGGCTATGCAAGCTATGTTCTTGTGGTCATAGTGGCTACAACAAGAATATCTGTTACAGATACAGTGGACAGAACTTGGCCCCAATAAAGACCATGACATAAAAACGACTCCCATCCCTAATAATAGTTTACACATTATGTGCTTTTCTGCTAATCTGTCAATTGTTGAGTCTTTGAATTTCAGGTTATTAGCTCAGCGGGCATAGAGCTGAAATACTGAAATAACATGCTTGACCATGAAGCAATAAATAGTATTCAACTAAGCCAATTAATGGTAAATGTGAGTTTTCATATGAGCCACTCGACTGTAATGGGTTCTTAAATGGCAGCATAATTGCAATAATTAAACCCTGTTAACATTACTCAGAATTGTTCAGAATTCTGATACACTGACAGTTTCTTTTTGTCAATCAATCAAGTCACGTTAATTTATGTGTCAGATAAATATATATAATATAATATAATAATAATAATAATATATAATATATATATAATACTGCAAATTGTATAATTTTAGGGGCATGTCGTGGTTAAGCTTAAGGCATTTGTCTTTCTGCCTGTCCATCCATGTGAGTGGTAGTTGTGGTTGACTGCCTGTGTATCATCATATCAGCAGTTCAATCAACACTGTGAATTTAACCATTTCTAACTCTCGAGGGTGCGCAGTGGTTTCAAATGGATGCACGCACTGAGGTTTTTACCGTGCAGATAGAATTGACCTCCCATGCACCTTCCCTCCAGTGCAGTCAGAGAGGTGGGCAGGCAGTTTGATGGATGGACGTGGATAGTAGATAGATGAGAAGAGGAGAGGCAGAGGAATCATTTCATATGGGGTCAAAGATTGTTCAAGTCTTTGATGCTGTGTTTTTGAGACGTTCACAGAAACACACCTTTAGTACACACTCATTCATGTTTGTGCACGCACAAGGCATGCACACGCGCACACAATATCTTTCTCTGCCTCACATCACAGAAATACTATAGTGCATGTGACCTTGTCACAGCCAATTTCAGGCGTTATGGAAGTTGACCTGGGATGGTTTCAGGTTAACCTATTAATTCACCTGTGTTCTGCTGGCTTTAAGCCTGCATGTGCTACGGCCGTAGTGCTGCTGGGACACTAAGCTGAAGCAGCACATTTCTCTCTGTGTGTTGAAAAAAAAAAAGACAAAGAAAGAAGCTCACTATCCAAAGCTTCTCCCCCCCCCCCCCTATTATTTCATTCCGTATGGATCTAGTTGAAGTTTCATTGTTACAAGACTCTGGTTTTTGCTTTGTGCTGTACGATTACAGCTCTGTGCTTCTTTGCTAGATTTTCTTTTCCAAAATGGCCCTTTTTAATAATTACTGCACAAGAATAACTAACCGATTCCAAAGTTCCTGTTCCTCATGGAATATGCTGTACCCAGACAGTCTCATACATTTTGCAGGTGACACCAAAATATGCCTTTATGAACATGACAAACCAAACAAGACAACTAAAACTATATTACTCTCATTTACTTCATCTGAGTGGTCTTAAATTAGTCTTTACAGTCTAGAGAATTGTGGATTTATCTCCATATACTGTAGGATCCTAACCTTTAGTGTTCAATAAATGCATTTTAATCATAAGAATGCATGGCGCACGTGCACACAACACACACACACACACACACACACACACACACACACACACACACACACACACACACACACACACACACACACACACACACACACACACACACACACACACACACACACACACACACAGTATATACTTACTTACTTCACTAAAGCCCAGTGGAGAAAGATAATTGTGTTTCCTCCAACCATTGATCTGCTTATACCCAAATGTCAGACTGAAAAGCATGTAATTTACTGGATTTGGCATTGATGCCTGTACGTGTGTCTTGTACATGTCCATACATTCATGCATATATCATATTTCTGTGGCCACTGGTCAGTAGTCTGATTCAAGATCAATAAACTTCGAAACTGACAGACCCCGCATGCAACCCCCCCCCCCCTCCCCAGTCCCCACACACACACACACACACACACACACACACACACACACACACACACACACACACGCACACACGTTTGTATGTCAATACTTGTGAGGCATCAAACTTTTATGACAGAAAAGAAAATTGGAAAATTCCTGTTTTAACCATGAAACAACAGATTTCAGTTGGTTTTCACAATATCTACTTCAGAAATTCCACTATACTTCTGACACACACGCACGCACGCACGCACGCACGCACGCACGCACACACACACACACACACACACACACACACTCACACACATGCGCCTATCCTGCGAGATGATAGATGTCTTGAATGTTGGCCCTGACCCCTGTTACCCTCTGTCATCAGCACACACACTATCACAGACCCCTGTTGTCCTGCCACTTTATTACATGATCGAGGGGTGGGGGGTGGGGGTCGCGTGCTGAGGGGACACAAAAAGTGAGTGACTCTGCTCTTCCTTTTTACTCGTTTTCATCAGAAAGTGAGTGATTGATCGATAATGTGGACGGAGCGCAAGGCGAGCTGGTAGGCAGGGTCAGACCTTGTCAAGATGAGGTCTGGTGGCTTTTTTATGTGTGTGCGCGCGCGCGTGTGTGTGTGTGTGTGTGTGTGTGTGTGTGTGTGTGTGTGTGCGCGCGGGTGTGTGTGTGTGTGCACGCGCCCACATGTTCGTCTACGATATATCGTCGACGATGCACATGCACGTGTACACGCACACAGTGTTACAGTGTTGTGTGACCATAGCTGTATCCAACATATTGCAGTAAATAGACAGTAATGGAGCTCATTAGTTATTACAAACACCATGAACTTGTGTCATGTTATGATCTGACAGATGTGCACACAATGCACAGCGTATCAGGGAGCAAGCTACTGTTATACAATACACACTCTATTGTCACTGTCAGACAGAAAGAAGAGATTTGTCCCTTCTCTTATTAGTAACCTTGAGCCAAAGCCAAACCTTTGTGTAGCCAAAAACAATCTTATATAGTATCTGGTATGTATTTGAAGCCCCCAACAGGTGTAATTCAATGTCTGGTCGAAAGCTGCCCCAGCAGCCTTGGTTAGCTGGGTCCAGTGTTGGGAAATATTACTTCGGAAAGTAATATTTGCCATTCATTATCAGTAATATATTACTAATATATTAGTAATATGTCCCAACACTGGCTGGGTCCACATGTTTTGACGTCCACCGTTCACCCACCCTCTAATTTTCAAGGGGAACGACATGAAATTCAGCTTTTTAATTTTTGTCTTCTGTTTTTGGTGTTTAAGGTTTTTTTTATAACCTAATCATTACTGAGTGTGTTCAGATTAAAGGGGAAAAACATTTTGACTGAAACACGGTCGATTGCTATGCAAAACTGTCACGGTTATAAAAACGTTGCTGTGCGCGTCTCAGTCAAAATGTTTTTTCCCCTTTAATCTGAACACACTCAGTAATGTTTATAAACAAGAAACCTGATACTTATGCCTTGTTCGAGGCCATGTTCTGCTCAATGAGCTGTACACGACTACATCCTGAATTGATTCTAAGAATAATATCCCCAAGTTTGCTTCAGGGATCATGAGCTATTTATCTTGGGGGAACTTGCATTCAAATGATGGCAACTTTTTGTGTTACCTTGAAAAGAAAAGAGTGCCGCAAGCTGATCAACAACATTCTGCCTTGTTAAAGTAGCACAGGATGTATTGTTATCACCCCAAGAAAGACAGGTGGTGATACATCATATTTACTGCTTATTCTGTAGGGGGATTTCTTTGCAGCTCAGAGAGAACAAAAACATGACATTTTAGGCCTGGGCAGTATTATAGACGCAATTTAATGTCAGAATTGTGTTTAAAATATAGTGCATCCGGTAATTTTCATCATGAAATGAGGGAGGTAAGCTTTCCACCCTCTAGAAAGTTTACAAGACGCCGTGCATAGACAGAGCTCATCTTTCATCAAGGACATTCACCACCCCTGCCACAATCTGTTCACAACATTACTATGACCACAGCTTAGCAAGCTCTGCCGCAGTATCAGGAGACACCACCATAGAACAGGGCCTGCCTGTTCTGCCGCCTGTCTTCAAGCTAGACTGCCGCACTGGAATACTTTCCTTCACATCAGGCAGTTTTCCCCCGTCCTCGTGTGGAATATGTCAGCCACACGTGAGACCTTTTTTTGCACAAAGGCCTGTTTGCCACATCTGTCACCGTTCTACTGCTGCGCCTTGCTGCAACGACATGCTATGTTTAACCTTGTTTTCCTGGAAAGTATATAACCGTGCACAGGGGTTAGTTTATGCCATTAGGCAGACTAGGCAATTGCCTGGGGCACCATGAGGGGAGGGTGCACCAGAGCGACCACTAGACAAAGGATCAAAAGGATCCCAGGCTAATAAGATTCATATGGATAAATACATTATACTTGTCCTCTATAGCTAGAATTGAACATTTAAAACACATATAATATGTTCTTTAGTTTAAAAATACTTCATAATGTTATCCCTTAGGCGGTGCCATTTTACTGTGCCTGTCATAGGTATGACCAGTGATGGGAAGTAACTTGTTACAAGTAGCTGAGCTACATAGCTTAACTACATTTTTGGCTTACTACATTTGCTCTGGGAATAGCTTGTAGTGAAGCTACACTACTTGCTTCGAGTAACGAGGAGGGTAGCTTACTACATTTTTCCACACACATTTTCAAATTTCCACCCATTTTTAATGGGTAGAAAACCTCTAATATATACATCCCAAAACTTAGACATGCCACCATCCCAGGTTCAAACCCACCCCTAGATCATTATTATTATGGTTTTTATTTATATTGTTCTAGTATTATGATTATTATTTAGAAAGTTGTAAATTAAGTTATGTATATACAGTACATGCAGTGTTGATGTAGCAAGCTACATCAAGCTACTTTTGTCATGTAGCTTGTAGTGTAGCTGCTTTTCTGGGGATAGCTTGTACTGTAGCCTAGCTATATTTTTTTGAGAGTAACAAGTAGTGTAGCTTACTACATTTTCCCAGTAACTTGCCCATCACTGGAGATTTTCCCTGGATCCCCCCTCACCAAATGGACCCCTAACGGGTCCATATGGCTCCAGGGAAAATCTTGCCTGGGGCTCCAAATTGCTTAGAAACGCCACTGACCGTGCACATGAGTTTCTCAACCGCAGTTGTAATAACTTAAGAGCATAAATTAAATGTAAACGTCCCGTATTCTGCAGTATTGCTCTCCCCAGATGCAGCGCTCCATCTCTTGATTTAAGACACACCTGACAAATGTACTCAAATCTCACAGGGAAGTGTTGGGTTTATTTAGAGATCTAGGGGAAGTGGTGTCACAGGCGACAGAACTCTTTTAGAGTATGTGCGTGTAATGTAACATCAGTAGAGTTTACATCACAACTTGGTTACTTTCAGTAATGAGTTCTTCTCCCTCATCTTCAGTTTGGATGCCACAGTATGACATTTTGATGGTACGGTAGTCCAATTATGTCAGTTTCATTGTTTTATGATTTCTATCAAATAATGTTACCCAACACTGTGGGAGGCACATTTGCATTTAAATGAAATGTTTTATTGTACTTTTGACAATATTCTTTTGGTGCTGCAGATACCTTATTGAAAACATAAATAACGGTAGGAAATGTCTCTCAGAAGTAGCTGTCTTTCAAAATACAAAGGCAGATAAATTGTATAGCAGATTTCACATTATTAAATATGAATATGATCAACTATCCAATTCATGCTTAAAAAAACCCTGATAGTTGGCAAATATATAAAGCCTACACACACACACGCACACATGCATGAACGCGCAAGAGACAGATACTACCATTATCTTCACTTTGAAGTGTTGGCTTTGTCGCTTGTGTTTTTAAGTGGCCATGGTCACACACGAGAGGGAATTTCACAATTGTGTACTGTATACTGTACTTCCACTTAGCTCATAACATTAGCTGCAGTTGTGAGACACTCCACACTATGGCCATAGAGTCATACTGTGGCATTGCGTTGTATGGGTTCAGACTTGGGGCATAGGTTGACAGTCAAAGCCAACACAAGTCAAAATTCATCCAAGTTTCACCTGGCAAAACACAATTCATCATAGTCATTATGATGTCAAATATCTCTAGCACTAAAAGCATGCATTAAGCATGCCTCAATCTGAACCACACTGGCCACACTGCTGTATACGTTCTGCTAGGTTGATGAATCTTATGTCTAGTGTGTGTGTGTGTGTGTGTGTGTGTGTGTCCACACAGTGTGCACACAACTATCCTGTGTGTGTGTTAGAGACTGACAGCATGTATTATTTGTAATCTCTTTTGATCGTATTGTGACATCCTCCACCTACTAATGTTTGAAGTTGACACACACACTGTTTAAGGTCGACAGTTTGCTGCGTGCGTGTGTGCATTTGTCCATGTGTATGTTCATGTAACATGACAGCAAGAACACAGGGGATTCGACTTGGCAGCATGTGCTCATTGAATGCATGTCTGCCAGCCATATGTGTATGTGCGTGTGTATGTGCACGCATGTGTGCAAGCTTGGCATTTGCACTGAAAGTAGGGGTCAAACTCCTATGTTTAAGTCCAGTAGCAATACCTGAAATAAAAAGTAAACATAAAATGTCATCAGAATACTTACAGTATACCAAAGTAAAAGTGCTTGTGCAGAGTGGCCCATTTCAAATCAGGTGTTTAAATTAGTCATGCATTAATAGTAATGCATTCATTCCCTTAATGTTGCCGCTGGTAAAGGTGGAGCTCATTTTAATTATAGCAGCTTTTAAATATTTAGCTTAACTTTACCATAATTTATCACTAGGTCCAGTACTATTAACCTAAATTTCTAATATAAATACATTAATACCTTGAAGATGGAGTGTCATTATTTTGTATTTCTGTTTTGCTTGTGGCTATGGTATGGAATACTGCGCCAAGATGTGGTTATTAAAATGTCTTCCTTGCCTATTTTTGGTTTCTCCCTGAAAACTGAAAGTCTTTGAGTCAAAAGGCTTAATTAAATAACGCAACTTTGGTGACGTGATAAGTCTAACCATTTCCACATTGTCAAGCAACAACAGCTGTGGGTGAAGTGGGTGGTGCTAAGTTGAGGTATAAAAAACATTTTTTCTGTGCACTTCTTTGAAAGAAATCTTCGTCCTAGTATAATATAATCACAATACCTGATGATCATCCTTCAAGAGGGATATGGCACAACATCTTTATTCTTTATGCTCTCACATAAGTAGCAGATTAAAAAGTACAACATATTCTCTTCTAATACAGTGTATATGTACTCCTCTCTTCAGAGTAGAAGTACATACTAGGTGCATGTCCAGCATTCTGAAATGGAAGTAACATGCTTTGTAAATCCACCGAGAAAAGGGTTCATCATAATGTGACGGCAGCGATCCTTGTGACCGCTCTCTCTCACGCCCATCCGCCCACTCGCGTGCACACGCACACACATGTACCCCCCCCCCCCCAACTACCACACAGGCAGACACACAGGCAATTAAGCATGCATACAGTGACATGAGTGAGGGAAGGCTATTAAATGGCAGCAGTGACATGCAGCAGTTATGATGTATCCTATCCAGCAGCTAGCATGAGCTAAATACACAGTGGGAGAGAAGGGAGACAGGGAAGAGAATGATGGAGAGAAAAGAAATACAAATAGACCTATATATCGACATAGGAAAAACAGACTGAGACACACATGATGACAGATGTAGGCTAAAATATGAAGGCAGAGAGAGCAAATGGAAGTCATGAGGAGATTACAACTCACTGTGTCTCTCTAAATGATGGAAATAGGAGTGCTTTAACAGTGCTGGATTGTTTAGAGATGGGCCAGCAGACGGAGAAGAAATGCTTATAACATGTCTTTGAACCACTGCTTCTCAACCATCTCAAGCTGCGACCCCAAAAATCATAAAATTTGAGCGTTTGGGATGTTTTTTCTCCATTCCGGAAATGACAAAATTGATAGAGCTTGCGCAAAAATGATTTTCACATTTTTTACAACCTGTGTCCCCGTAATAAAGACATATACTGCAACTTGGCTATAAGCTGCTAATGTAGAAAATCTGTGCCTTGTTGGCCTACTTTTCTAAACTAATGTTTTTCATTGTGAGCATAATGATTTTTGGCTATACACTAACTGCCTGCAGGAGTAATTATTGTTCCGTTTACAAAAATGGATCACTCCATCGAACAACTTCTAAAGCTGCTGGGCATTTTTTTTAGTATAGCAACGTAACACCAATAAGGGATAGAAACTTCTATCTAAACAGATCTGCAGTGCTTTCTTTTGAGTTCATAATGCTTGTTTTACTAATGAGTCCTATTGCTGTCTACATGATTAATGCCTGCACAGAGTTTTACGTGCATTTTCTTTTCCTCTGCCTGCATGTATGTGCCGGTAATTCAAATCTCATGCCTGGCTAGACAATTATAGCTATAATGTATTGCAATACAATCAAGTTTACGCTAATCCACAAGTGGAGGTAAATTGGCTTACACAGTATTTAGCCCAAGCTGCCTGGTGCAATATTTGCATCTGCGTAAAGGGTCACACAGTCTATGAGAGCATGCACTCTGTTACAGGTATGGCAGCTGGAAGAGTTTGCATATTTTCTGCATCGCTATTAAATAGTGCTGCATTATATTTTGTTGTGTCGACATTTAGCGACTGCGGCAATTAAGCACAACTATTTGTGTCTCTTTTTTGGATGCCTGACCTTCAGTCCGCCTTCTCTTTATGCCGTTTCATTTCTGCACCCCACCCTGTCCAACCTCTCCAGTCTTACTCTCTTCCCTACTTAACTACTTCCTCCTTCTCCCCCTTGAATCTCTGTATCTGTCGTTCCCCTTGTGGAGCATTAGGCCTGAGATGATAACAGTAATCACTTCCTCATACCTCAACACACATGCACATTACACACACGCATGCACACACACACACACACACACACGCATGCACATGCACACACACACACACACACACACACACACACACACACACACACACACACACACACACACACACACACACACACACACACATGCACGCACACAGGAGTATATGAGTTGATAGCAGTGATCAAGATTGTCAGAATGCCGGGGCCAATGGATTTGTAAAGTAATTTTGCTCTACATTAATGCAGCAACAGACATATACACTAGAATAGCATATTATGTTCAATATGTTGCTTTCCCTGATCCACCAAAAACATCAGGGTTATGGAATTCCCTTTGCAGTAAGACAATATCAATCCCACACTGGCAGAAGTTTGTGTATGTGTGTTTAATGTTGCACAGTTTTTGTTCATTTCCTTTCATTGTGTTTGTCTGCTTTTGTGAGATCTGTTTGGGGAGCTGTATATGCCTGGCTTTAGAGGCTGCGCCATGGGCTATTTGCTTGATTTAATCACAAATAGTGCATGAAATTGAATTACACAACTAATTTTCAATTTAGAAGCCTTCATTCAATAGCAAGGCCCCCATAGCACACATGCACGAGCATGTGTGCACGGACATGACACAACCCCAACTATTGTATAGGCAAAATCTCACAGAGCATTACAATTTCCTACTTAGCCATTCAGTGTGTGTGGCCGGGTCATACCAAAAACTCAAAAATGGGATCCAATTACTACATAGTCTATCTTGGCTGTATATGGTTATACAGTATGTGCGTGTGTGACATGTGTGTGCATGTCTTTGTGCGTGTGCGTGTGTGCAGTGCCTGTATATGTACAATTGCGATGCATTGATTAATCTCTCCTGATTTTGTCCAGATCAGGCCTTGGCACAGAGACTAAAACCTTGACTCCAAATGTCAGCCAACAGCCCACTGCCAGAATCAATGGCTTTTCTGCTCTCTTGGGCAAAGCAAGCGAGAGAGAAAGGGTCGCTTCAGGGTCAGAATGCAGCTCTGGGTTCGATACAGATAGCTGTAATTATTGTAGATGTCTTGTGTCCTGGGAGCTAACACAGCAGCTCCCAGTGGTACACTGATATCATGTTACAGGACAGTCATTGCTCCTCAGGTTCACAGCATTATGCCTAGTTTCTGACTTTGGGAAAACACAATCAATATTTTCTTTTCAGCACATTGATTAGATTCAACCCTGGTGTAGTCATACGTACTGTATATGATATACAGTATTTTTGCTCCTGTGAAATTCAGACTCTTTAGGCTAGCGTGGAGAATACCACAAATTAATATGTAGTCTAGGGGCCAAGCCCACCTAAGGTGACCATAAAATATTTGTATTTTTGTATTCCTACATGTCTGTAGTTTATATTTTGGCATCATTGAGTTGAGTTTAGTTGATCATCACAATATCCAGTATCAGCCAAATAAAGTCACTGCCATGTGAAGGAGATCAAGAAGGCTTGGGCTGATGCTAATACAGTAAGTGCCCATCCTTCAATTATATGTGACCATAAACTATGGTTATTTCATGATTCTGGTCATCGCATTCCCTTGGCAATTAAAGCATTTATCACTACAGGAATGCAAAGCTGACTTAATAGAAGCAATATAGGAAACTATTATTTTAATGATTCTTCAATCTTCCTTTAACATACTAACATTTAATTAAATTGTTTCTTATTGTAGGCTGCTAGGTAGTTGTTGGGTTCCATTATGGAGCAGCCAATCACCGTCATTTACTGGGAACATAGCATTTTAATAAAGCCATTATCGTGTGTGGCCGTGCAAGCGTGAATGTAGGCCATTATTTGTATTTGTAAATGTGTGTTGCATGTGCATATACCTGTGTGAGTGCGAGAGCGTGTGTGTGTGTGTGTGTAAGTGCGAGAGCGTGTGTGTGTGTGTGTGTGTGTGTGTGTGTGTGTGTGTGTGTGTGTGTGTGTGTGTGTGTGTGTGTGTGTGTGTGTGTGTGTGTGTGTGTGTGTGTGCGTGTGCGTGTGTGTACGCGCAGCATAGTCAAAACTTGAAGACACGGTGGTCAAATAGGTGGTAAAATGGGAGCTGAGCAGAGAATGGACCTAAGCCCAGAACAGAACCATCAGTGGGGTAACATTAAGTGAATATTGGGCCCTGATGACCACTAGCTGACCAGACTGCCAAGCAACTGTACCTTGGTTGGCAATGGCTGTGAGCAAGCTTGTCTTAACTAAGAGAGAGAGACAGAGAGAGAGAATTGAGTCCCAGAGGGGTCATGTCTTGTGTTAAGAGTCTGCCCTTTCCCTAATTAGCCTGGAACATCTGCCCAGACGGCTGCCACAGGGAAGTGGAAAGTCATAATGGGAGCATTACATTCATACCCGCAAACACGTACATGTATGCATGTTCAGACACACACACACACACACACACACACACACACACACACACACACACACACACACACACACACACACACACACACACACACGGTTGTTTGTACAAGCAAGTGTTTTCACACCCGTACTTGCAAACATACACACATGTACACTCCTTGGAGTGGTGAGCTCCAAGGAGCGGTGAGCTGCGGCTTGCCGCGCTCGGGAATCATTAGCTGATTTTGACCCCCAATCCATCCCTTTGATGCTGAGTGCCAAGCAGGGAGGCATTGGGTCCCATTTTTTAGAGTCTTTGGTATGACCCGACCGGGAATCGAACCCCGGCCTCCCAGTTCCAGGGCGGACACTCTAACCACAAGGCCACTGTTCTGGTGTGTGTTGGCTGAAAATGGCTTGTAATTAATGAATACTGAAAAAAATAAATCACTAAATCATTAAAACAGAATAAAACATATGTAAAATGGAAAGAATCACTCCTGTACTTGACAATAACTGATCCTACAGTTTACATTCTGTATACACATTACACACACATGGCGCAACAAATAATAATACAAATGCCATTTTCCACAGGTGTCAACTTCCATAGAGCTGGGCAGTTCCTCCCCCTTGTGATGTCACCCCTGTTCCAGAAATGGATCCCGCATTTTTCTCATAGACTTTTCGAAAATACGATTACGCAGGGGACAAAGCAAACTCAAATCATGATAACACACACAATGTTTTGGGACAATCAAATTGTAAGAAGAAAAACGAAACAAAATGTGTTGTATCCTGCCGTTTTTACTTCTTGCTAATTAGATCTTGCATGATAATATTGGGGTGGTTGTCTTGATTTGTCACAACCCGAGTTGGCTTTATCCGCGGTGTAATCATGTTTATATTAGCCAATTTTTGAAAGGTCTATGAGGAAAATGAATGAGGATCCCATTTCTGGAACATGGGCGAGTCATGAAAAAGGCGGGACTGCCCAGCTGTGGACTAGTCAAGCATTTAGTTGGCGCCCTAGCTCCAGGATGTTTTTATTTGCACGTCTTGCATACGACAACACGTTGGGGTCATTCATTTTTTTTGCGGATTTGGTGTCCTATCCTATATCGTATATGATGTTGGAATAAAAATAAATAAATAAAACAGAGGAAATATCTACATGACAGCGCACACAGATGCAGCATGCCACTTCCATTGGCACAGCCTGTCTGTTTCTCTCTGTCTCTCTCTCTCTCTCTCTGTCTGTCTCTCTCTCTCCATCCCTGGTTCCTTGTTTCTGTTGTAGCCTGCATGTTTCCCGTAGGCAGAGTGTTTTACGGTGTCTGACGACACCATAATGATGACTTTTTATGGAGACTCTGTGGGAGATTAAAGCACTATTAGCCACGCGCCGCCACACTCTCCAGCTGTTTCATTTTGTTTATGGCTAAGAAGTGCTTTATGACACACGGTGCTATAGTCACCTAGACAATTACCACTAATGATATATGCACACTGGTGGTATGTACACAGGAGAGAGGAGATGGGGTAGAGGGGGAGAAAAGACGGATCGCAAAAGAGAGGGGGGAAAAACAGAATGGATAAGGGACGAATGACAAGATTAAACACTGTTGCATGGATAGAAGCCCTTGCAAGCCATTGATGGGTTGGTTTCCAGTTATGTCACCTTAACGCCTCATTCTTGTCACGATGTCCGATGTCAAATTAAATATAACAACCATTAACAAAAGACGGGTTTTGGCGTGTTTATCATGGATCGACAATGTGGAAAAAAGGAGTCCAGTTTCAGGAGAGTGGTGGCTCTATCGTTTATGATATGTATTATTATGACATGGCTTGAATGAATGCTCCAATCAGAAGCCAGCGTTCTGGTCATGTGAGCGGTGACATAGTACACTATAATTCACCGCTCCGCTCTATATTGGACCGCTGCATAATCAAGGTCCCCAAAGTGCAAACCGCTGTGTTCATATCAATCCGCGGTGCGCTTCCGCATTTAGCTCCAGCACGCCATTAGCGGGTCCATTTGGTTAGCTACGTATCTGGTTGTTTACATGCCGTTGCCGTCACCCTCTCAAGGACCACTGGTTGAAAACCACTGACGT
This sequence comes from Benthosema pterotum, assembly GCA_039105355.1. Lineage (NCBI taxonomy): Eukaryota > Metazoa > Chordata > Actinopteri > Myctophiformes > Myctophidae > Benthosema > Benthosema pterotum. The sequence goes on along the minus strand of CM076972.1, from coordinate 29,597,214 downwards.
AAGCCATGTAATAAGCGGGATAACACCCTTCGAACCGGTGATTTGTTTCCTATAACTAACTGACCTCGGCTGCCCCTCGGTCAGTTATTAGGAAACAAATATCACCGGCTCGTCAGGTGTTATCCCTTACATATTAACTAGAGTCTGTATTTAGAGAAAATACAATTTATTATAGTAACGGTGAATGCTATGTCAAAACATTTCTTGCATCAGTGTATTAATATTTATTATTATGGATGTGTTATGGATTATGACCACATGTACGCATAATAGGATATGCAGTCGTTACATCATGTTTAATCATGTGATTTGTATTTGATCTGAAGGCAACTCTTTATGAGCTCTTAATAAATAACCTTTTAGCCATCAGCCGGTTCTTCATAACCATACGAGTCAAATTGCCAGACTTAGGCAATGCTTTATTTTTATTTTTTGGGTCACAGTTATACTGTATGGGACATTATATTTGACTTTGAAACGGAACACACTTCTTTCTATTACCCAGGGAGTACAACTTCTGACAGACTCATACTGCAATGCATCACTGCTGTTTTATGGTATAGCCTCTACCTACTATTTGCAAAACAGTTACTCAAAGCACTGTAAATAAAATGTTCAGTGCAGCGCCAGACAATTGCAGACAGAATTAGACAAACAGTTATTGATCACCATGGAGGAAAGCCCATGTCATAGCAACAACACCAGTGCATGGAACAGAATTATATACAGCTAATGTTAGAAAGAAAAGTGTTCCTCATGTCTACTAGTACAGCGGCTCTCAAACGTTTTGGCCAGGCAGAAGGCATCCCCTGTTCCTCCTGACCTAGCTGATGCATCCCCACAATGTAAATGTACGGTTAAACTGGCTGGCTGGCTAGTGGCTACACAAGGCCAGGTCCTCTGTGGTATTTCATGGTGAAATCTTGACTCTGTGTAAATAACATGAATTCCTAAATTTGTTTTTAATACTTAATATCATATTGTATTTGTCACTGAAAGCTTATTTCTAAGGGTTTGCTAATGGTTTGAGCCTCAATCACCACTGATATAGCAAGTCCTTGTTATTTCTTTCTGGACAGTTTATCTGCAGTACCACAATGCTTTGAGGTCGTGGCGTTGATATGCAAGACATTATATAGAGTCATTATAATGCTAGATGCTAGATAAAACCAGGCTTGTTTAAATTCCATGTCAACTTGGAAAATCAACCATGGTGGACATTATAAACAAAGTGGAAATACAAATTTGGAACTGAAGACTAAAGGAGAGGAGGAATTACACCAAGTAGGGTGTAATGACGACATCATTATGAGGCCAAACTCAAACAAGATGTTTTTGTGAGCAATTTACATTAAATCTCCTACATGATATGAAAGACTGATTGTTCAAACTCGATAATAGAAAACACACATGGGAGCACCAAAAACACACAAAAAATAAACAGTTAAATTTCATGTCTTTAATATACAGTAGCTGCAACATGAGTTTTACAACTTTGAACCTAGTCTCTCTAGTACATTAACTATTTTTTAAATATTTTAGGTCCTTTGATATGACAACGTTTGAGAACCAGAGCCTTGGAGTTGTCAGTTCAGTCTGTTGTTCATGTGTAATCCCCTGGCACTTGTAGCACTCCACCTGCTCCTCCCCTTGTATTCCGGTGGGAGTTGGGGCACACCTCTTGCTCCGCTTATACTGTATACTCCAGAACCAACTCTTGGTCTTTCCAGTGCTACGCAGGAGGTGATCGCTGTCTGTTATTGGAGACATGCTGAGGCTGTGAACCGTGGTAAGGGGAGGGGAGGAACAAGCTACGGCCTCCTGGGATAGGGGGTCGAGGGAGGAGAGGTGTGAATGGGAGCTAGTTGTTAGCGCTTGAACTGTGTAATGTCACTCTTGAGGACACCGTCATTAATAATTCATTCCCCCTTTCCGAAAGTGCACCTTTAAGGCGGTTTTCATTTTCCTGCAATAGTGTGTGCGTGCAGAGAGAGAGAGAGAGATGGGGGATAGAGAGAGAGAGAGAGAGAGAGAGAGAGAGAGACAGAGAGAGAGAGATGGGGGGAGAGAGAGAGAGTAATTTAATTTAATGAAGGTAAGGTGACATCAGGTGAAATAGCTAAACAAGTTTCACATCATCACATCCCAAGGCAGTACGTGCATGCCTGCGCCGCGGTGCCATAGACTTACTTTTTTGTGTTTGAAAGCAGTTTTGACTGAGGCTCTGAGGGCTTGTAAATTAACTTTCCCAAAGCAACCACACTACGTACAGTATATGCAGTATTTCTACCACTACAGTGTGTGTGTGTGTGTGTGTGTGTGTGTGTGTGTGTGTGTGTGTGTGTGTGTGTGTGTGTGTGTGTGTGTGTGTGTGTGTGTGTGTGTGTGTGTGTGTGTGTGTGTGTGTGTGTGTGTGTGTGTGTGTGTGTGTGTGTGTGTGTGTGTGTGTGTGTGCACGCACACATACGTATGTGCATTTGTGCATGTGTTCATTTACTTATTCTTAAAGGTGCAATGAACCAGAAACCGTTTATTATAAAATCTATAAAGGTGCAATGACCCAGAAACGGTGGGCATTTATTATAAAATCTATAACGCTGAGTTCTAACTGTAGCTCTGCTATATGCAGGACCATCGCAGGCTGCATTAAGTGTTTGCAGTGTTGCCAACTTGGCGCATTTGTCGCTATATTTAGCGCTTTTTCAGACCCCCCTAGCGCCAAAATTAGTGAAAAACTCCTGGCGGAAAATCTAGCGCTTTTTGGCTGGTGAGTTGGGGGAAATTGATTGACAGGCGCCAGAGATAAAACCCTCATTTTTCACCATATTTTCCTCCTATGACAGTGGTTTTCAACCAGTGGTCCCCAGGCTAAATGACGGATAGTTGGTTAACCAGATGTAACTCTTTGAGAGCGTAAAAATGTTTCATTTTTACGCTCTCAAGAGTTAAAATATTCATCATGTGAATTAGCCCAAGTCTACACAACTAGAGAATGTAGAAGATTAATGGTCATTTAATGGTCATATTCCCTTCCAGGCAAGCATCTAGCGCATTCTAGTGCATTTTGGAAGTGCCACTAGTGCATTTTGGATTTTGGCAGTTGCCAACACTGAGTGTTTGTATACAACTGTCAGACAGTCGGCCAGCTTAATGCTGTGGCTTATTTCCACCTTATAATGTTTTCAGGTATACAGAATGTTCTAATGTGATAAAGCGACAAACCGAGTATAATAAACTGTCTGGATGTCAGAATGGGATTAAAAAAAGTATTTCTGACTGCAACGCCACCTGTGTTTGGAGCACGTTTCAGAAATGGGATAAAAACAGGTTATCTTCACTTTTATTGCTTTAAGTCTCTAGGTGTCATCACGCAGCACGTTTTCGTTTTCAGGAAATAATTAAAAATCATTTTTATGGACTTTGAAAAAAGAAAATCAAAACTTTCTGCTTGTATTGTTATAGGTGTGGCCATATGACGACCACAGAATTTTTCTTTTAAATGCAACTTTAACCAATGGTATGTGTTTGTTGTGTTGCAGGTTGTGGAGACCAACTTGGTGGCCTTTGACTGTCACTGGATCCTAATCAATGAGGTAGGTGTTGTTGGTGATTTAAACTCACTACTGCACTAAGCTTACATTCTGTCACACCATGTGTGCTTTTCCTGAATAATATATTATATCATTTTACAATTGTTTCTTTTCTAACTAATATAACTTCACAAGTACAGTATGTAAAATTATATTAGGCTAAACTCCAAATCCTAAAATTAAAAGCTTTGTAATGCTTAATGCTTTGTAATGTGAGTGATGGGGATATGTGGATGCTAGCATAACCGTGAATTTCCTGAGACAGTTGTGGAAGGCAGCTATAGACTAGAAATTATTTCCCTGGAATCCCCAAAGTAATGCTTCAACAAAATCAAAGGGTCATGAAGAATGTCATTCCCACAATAACACCTGGGAAACTAGTTTCTTGAAAAATCAATCTGCAATAAACCGCTGCAGAACAGTAATGTATTCCAATCCTTTCCACGCACACATAGGTATGGATTATCCCTTGCATACTCATTTCTGATGTTAGCCGATGATAATCTGTGCTAATAATAACGTAGTCTGGTGGGAGAAAAAATGTATGGCAGTTTGTGTCTGCCTGTGTTGGTTGTACAGTATGTGTGGTTATAAGCATGCAGATGGTGAGTGATGAGTCAACATCACAGTATGGCATGGCAGCCTCAGGCCTCCAGCACCGCAATGAGCAGGCAGGTCACAGCAGGGGGTCCATGCTTCCACACAGCCACTGACACCCCATTAAATGAATCATGGAAAAGACAATAAAGTAATATTTACTTTATGTTAATTTAATTCTTCACAAATGCACTATCCATGGACTCTGTTTCTCTTATCTTCTCTCTCTCTCTCTCTCTCTCTCTCTCTCTCTCTCTCTCTCTCTCTCTCTCTCTCTCTCTCTCTCTCTCTCTCTCTCTCTCTCTCTCTCTCTCTCTCTCTCTCTAATTGCAATCCTGTTTCCCTTCACTCCTGCCTATTTCTATGGTACAACAGACATGGTATTTTTGTTTGAAGCCTGTCGTTAATATGTATGAGACAGGACCCCGGCTCAAACGTTAGACAGATAACAACTTGGCCTTATCTGATAGTTGTTTTCGAATGTCAATATCCATTTTATATATACCGTATATATATATATATATGTATTTTACAAAAGGTTCTGTCTTCCATTCGCTCGTGCTTAATATAATAGGGGTTGTCACGGCTCCGATACATGACCCAGAAGCCCACCACACAAGTACACTTCTTTTCCTCAGCAACATTTCCGTGAAACATAATGAGACTGCCTTTATAGTAAACATGGGAGACTGTCACAGAGAGTGAGGAAAAAGAACAACGCTGCTTAACATTTTGAAGTCAGCCTTTTCTCTCTCAACCATGAGTTGCTCGCTATGCAAAGGCGTCAGCACTTTCTTCTACACTTTGAAATAGATAACGCTGCAGTGTCGATGTCGTAAGACTCCTCAACCGTACCACCATCCTCTCTGTGCAAGTGTTGTTTGCTATGTATCTTTTGAAAGAGTATAGTGTTCCTATAAGGAAAACACCATTCTTCTTTCCAGTTCATTACATGCTATTGTAGCCTTCATTAATGTTCTTTTGAATTGGGACTCATTACGATGATTCTATTGAAAGGGTAAGCACATTGGACTATATAAAGTATTGTAGTACCCTATATTACAAACTGTATAATACTACAGTACCACTTGTGTGAAGTGAGGGGCACTCTTATCACCATTCATCACAGTCCCTATCCAATCAAGCATTGCGATGGGTTACACACATTGCACGGCCAATAAAATCCTTACTAGTACACACATACACCTAAAAATTAAAGCAAATAAATGTCTGTTACAAAAAGTACTTGCAGAACAAAAGAACAACCATAGATATAAAAATCACGCCTGTGTGAAGTGAGGGGAGCTGTTCTCATACATTACATCATTATGGCGGCCAATCACAATTTGCGTCTTCAACTTTCCTTTGTGGGCCAATCAAACGGCTGCCAAAGGGTGTGATCATTGCCCTCAAGTGATTGCTGGCAAATCACATTGTGTCTTTTTCGAACGTCTGATGTATGCGGAAGCTTGTGTGAAAAATAGACTTAACGTTTCCTCACAGTTGCAAACCGCAGCTGTTGTCTTGCCCATCAATATGGTTTTGAGCCAGTATCGCAATGCAGTGAGACAGTGGCCCAAAATCATACCAACAAAAAAAAAACAGCAGTACCGTAGCTCTGGGGAAACTTTGTGAAAGTCCTAGAGTGGATCTGCCAGGATCCAGACCCCCGAAACCAACAGAGCATCTCGGAAGAGAACTTAAAATGAATGTGAACCAATGCTTCCGATCCAACCTGGCTGAGCTGTGACAATTCTGCCAAGACGAATTGGAGAAACTTCCAAAAGAAACAGTGCATGTGCCAAGCTTTTAGCATCATCCCCAAGAAGTCTTGAGGTCGACATGGCTGCCAAAGGTGCTTTAACCGAGTACTAAGTGAAGGGTTTGAATGCTCACTTACATGCTTGTATATGAAAAGAAAGTAATAAAATAAAAAATAAATAAAAACATTTTTACTTTATCATTGAGCACTGCTGTGCAGTGTGTAGACTCGAGAATATTTTTAGCAATCAATAAGTGACTTAAAACGTGGGGGGGAACAAAACTTGAAAGGGAACTTTCCATGCACTCTGTTTTTGAAGTCCATCGTGTCTTTTTCTCCGACAATGAACACTTATCATCCTATCTCTCCTTTGGAGTTCCTTTGGAGCAGCATTCCTGTGTATGTAAATGTCCTCTCCCTCCCTCTCCCCGCCGCGCTCCCCGGTGGTTTATTATGGATGAGGGGCCACAGTATGGTTGTCATAAGTCTGCTTTATCTACAGCCAGCAGCCAGACAGCCCCACTGAGGGGGAGTTCACAGTCCATAATTGATCATCCTTCCCCTCTCCATCTCCTTCGTTCTGCTCACGATGGGGGGAAGGCGCTGATGCTTTCCTTGCTGAAACTCTTGAGTTTACGTTACCGTACATTACTCTATCTCATGTCTACTTTTACCTTCGGCTCTTTTTGGATGTTCTTGGTTTTCCTCTCCCTCTCACTCTTCTTTTTATGTCTCCTTCTCTCTCCCTCTCTGCCCCCCCCCCCCCCTCTCTCTCTCATATACAATACACAGTGGGAGGTACGCTGTCCTTGTAAATATAGTTATTTTTCTCTTTGAATAGATACTTCCTTATGTATGATGTTGTGAAATTAAAATCGACCGAGCTTCCTCCTCTGCTCTCCTGAACCCTCCCATAGCAATCCAGCAATGCCAATTACACCGTCGGTCTATCGGTCCATTAAAGACCTTGGTCTCAAGCGATGCTGCAAAAACTACTGAGCCGGCTGGATTGCCACCAGATTTGCTGTGCACATTGGATGCACCCTGTAGACTGGCCTCTACTGACTTGCAGGGAGGATGCGCTTTGCTCCTCCAAATACCCCAAATATTACGACTCTTTGACCAGATAAAAACGGCAGATGTGAAAGCACAGTGTCTCGTCACGCTGCTGGCATTTTCAGAGCAGTATACTGTAAATATACAGTGCTTCCACTGAAAACTAGTCCAAACTCCTTGGTGGGTACTAGCCCCTTAGGGCCCATTCATACGGGACTAGTATTACCTGGGGACCTCAAGTGATTTCTACTAATTGTGGGTAGATGTTGTCTGGCATCTTAATCCCAATTGGGATTTGGGTCAGTTCCTCTTCTTTTCTTTCTTTCTTTTTTTTTTTTTGAGGCGCTAGAAAAGCTTTTATCCCCACTAGGGTTTAATATTTTTCCCGAATTTGGCCAATTTTACATCCCGGGATTTTGCCGACGATTTCCCGGGCCTCCCGGGAATTCCCGTAAAAAAATAGAAGGATAAGACAGTTTAAAAAAAAGTCCCCCTAAAATGCAATTATATGTCGATACTTAATATTCTCAATTGAATAGTAATATTTTATTGTTTTAAACCTTTAATCTTAACAAAATATGAACATTATCAAATACAAATGTAAGCCGTTACACAAATATTAGCAATGCGGCACGTAAAATACTTATTGGAATGTTAGGTTGGTGACATTGCGTGGAGAGAGAGAGAGAGAGAGAGAGAGAGAGAGAGAGAGAGAGAGAGAGAGGCTGACAGCGCGTCTCAAATGTGGTCTTGTATATCGCATAAGGTTATCTGCACATCACAAGAGGATACGATGGTAGAACGCGCCTCAAAAGTGCTCTTGTACATCGCATAAGATACGGTGATCAAATATTTGGTATGGGCATTTAATACTATTGATTGCAGCTGCGTTTCCAGCTCATCAATGCAAACGAAGCGTTGTTGACTACACAAGTTTTAGTCGCTGTCTGACATGACAACAAGTTACGGGATGCAAGTTATAAAACTTATTTTGTAGGCCTATATATTGTAATATTAATAACCTCGGTGGACAACGGGGGGGAGAGATCTGCACTGTGGTGTTTTTTTTTACCTTTGTGTTGGCCGTGTGATATACAAGAAGTTGTAGAACAGGGACAATCTGTCGCGAGGAAAATAAGTCCATGCAGTATAGGGAAGTTCAACGTTTTCTTCAGACGTTCATATCTTTGCTAGTGTAGGCTATATAAGCTGTTCTGCATCTGGTTTAAAGATACATCGCATGGATGCAACTGGGACGTATCCTCAGTGATGTATCCCAAGGTCATCGGGGTTTCGGGTCTCGCAACATCATACCCCTCACTCAGGCGACCCAGCCGGGGTTGATCAAGTCCCGACTTACGTCCCAGTAGCTACTCTCGGTCAGTCCACTAGGGAAAGACCCAAGGCCACACAATCCACTGCTCCAGAACTACTCTGCCGGGACTGGGAGACACGATACTCTGGCACATGGAAGGACTAGGCTCTGTGGTTTGACTCCTGTCCAGACCCCTCCTACGTCTCACCAGGTCTGCTCCTGCTCTCACCAGGTTGGCACAGGACCTGTGCGTTGCACCAGACTCCCAGCACCAGACATTTCATTCAGGAGCAGTGAATCATAATGGCCCTCCTAATGGCCTCACCAAGGTTTTTGGGCTTCCTCCTCACGGAGTACACAGGCTGGGGCGCTAACCCATACTGCTCACCCGGGTGCCGTCTACATTCCGGCTGTCACCCGTCTCTCCGGTGGTCACCAAGTCTTTCCCTGGTTGTCACACAGTCTATTCCTATGAGCCACTATAAATAGAAACTAAAGGTTTAAAGATACATCGCATGGATGCAACTGGGACGTATCCTCAGTGATGTATCCCAAGGTCATCGGGGTTTCGGGTCTCGCAACATCATACCCCTCACTCAGGCGACCCAGCCGGGGTTGATCAAGTCCCGACTTACGTCCCAGTAGCTACTCTCGGTCAGTCCACTAGGGAAAGACCCAAGGCCACACAATCCACTGCTCCAGAACTACTCTGCCGGGACTGGGAGACACGATACTCTGGCACATGGAAGGACTAGGCTCTGTGGTTTGACTCCTGTCCAGACCCCTCCTACGTCTCACCAGGTCTGCTCCTGCTCTCACCAGGTTGGCACAGGACCTGTGCGTTGCACCAGACTCCCAGCACCAGACATTTCATTCAGGAGCAGTGAATCATAATGGCCCTCCTAATGGCCTCACCAAGGTTTTTGGGCTTCCTCCTCACGGAGTACACAGGCTGGGGCGCTAACCCATACTGCTCACCCGGGTGCCGTCTACATTCCGGCTGTCACCCGTCTCTCCGGTGGTCACCAAGTCTTTCCCTGGTTGTCACATAGTCTATTCCTATGAGCCACTTTAAATGAATGAAGGATGTTGCCGCAGTCGTGCGGTCCATAGACCTGACTCCTGACTGCTCGCATTAGACCACGTGTCGCCTATATTGTGTCCCGCGGGCACCGCGGGGCTCCTGTTCATAGCCTTCGCTTATGCGAGGGTTATAGATTTGATTTGACCACTCACAGATATCGGAAAAACACGATTTGTGTGGGAAAAATTGAGAAAAAAATGATAACCTCCGGGAAGACGGGTCCCGGAGGCATTCCCGGGATGGAAATTAAGTCAGTTGTACCCGGGCGTCCCGGGAAATCGGGATCCCGGCATTAAACCCTAATCCCCACCACTCATCTCAATATTTGCCGTTGTCAAATAAAGGAGACATTTGGTCAAATGTCCACTAAATCTTGTCCCACGCGTGCCTCATACTTGCCATTGTAATGAAGGAAGAAATGAGGTCAAATGTCCACCAAGCATAATGTAAATTCAACCAACCAACCAACCAACCAACCAACCAACCATCCACATTAATTGAGTTGTTGACATGATGTATGATGAGTGCCCCTGTCTTCACACAGGTATGCTCCTGGGACATTGTCCTGCCACTTTCCTGTCTCAGTAACTCAGTGTACACCAACTAAATGGTCCCATGTGTACACCTTCTGCGATACAGATCAAAATTACCATTAATCTTCTACATTCTCTACTTGTACAAGTCTTGGGCTAATTTAGAATATGAATATTTTAACTCTTCCGAGTGTAAACATGAAACTTTGGTTTCATTTTTATGCTCTCAAAGAATTACACTAGTTAACCAACTTTCCATCATTTAGCCTGGGGACCACCTGCAATCTTCTCAGGGACCACTGGTGGTCCCCAGACCACCTTTTGAAAACCCCTGATATAGATCTCTGAGGTCACTGTTTTTTTTTTTTCCTTTTTTTTTTGGCAAATATCGGTTTGGTCAGTGATTCTGGAAACCCAGATATGTACCCTGATATGCCAGAGTTACTGTATGTAGTCAGTCAGTCATATACTGTATGGACATGACCACATCATGGGCAGGTTGAATCTACGGCTCATTCAAGACAGCCAGATCGCCATTATCAGTATCAGATTTCTCTATGGCCGTGTTAGAGTGACGTGGCTGTGATCCTCCCCTTCCATTAGCCGTTTTGAATTCATACGATACGGGACATGGGACATAATTTCAGTGAATTCAGGTGAAACGCAATGTGTCACACTAGATAGAGATGTCAGGGGGTACTTTTGACATGAGGTCTGCATAATACTAGTTTGGTGGGAATAGTTTCCCACTGAGAGTCACATTTAAAATACAGTTTTTTTTTAATGCCGCAGGAAGCTTAGCTTCTCTCTCTCTGACTCTCTCTCTCTCCCATCTTCACTGTTGTGGCTGCCTCTATCTTAGCCTGCAGTCTTTCCTTTGTGATAGTATAACTATCATGAAGTTAAGGGGGTAAGACAGGTTTGATGTTGTTTCCCAACATCTCTCTCTCTCTCTCTCTCTCTCTCTCTCTCTCTCTCTCTCTCTCTCTCTCTCTCTCTCTCTCTCTCTCTCTCTCTCATTAACTTCTCTATCACTTACAATACTTGCTCACACAACTTGTTCTGCCCATCCCCATCCTCTCTGGCAGTGCTGTGAGCACATTATTGATGTTAACGATCACTGGCAGGTGATGGCAGAATGATATGACTGCAAAAGGAGTGAGAGGGAAGGTTAAAACGCTGAAGTGAAGGGGAGAGGGATAGCATTACAGTTGGAAGGTTGTGGTGTTCCAAGGTGGAAGGGTTGAGGTGTAGAGAAAGAGAAAGACAGTGTCATTTTGGTTATAGGCTACAAGGTTAGAGGGGTCATAACAGGGAACTTTTGGTTAAAAAAATATGGCTAAAACAGCAGATCTACGCCCTGAGTCACGTTGTGAGTCAAGAACTGTTTTGCTAGAACCAGCGTGTGCATTAACAACTTTGTTAACGCAAAATACTGTGTTCAAGTTCAGGAAATTCTCCTGAAAGCTGGTATGGAGAGGAGTGGCATTTGCATTTCTTTCACAATAGTTCATTGTATTGCATTTGTGTCTGGCAAGGCCAGTTGTTATTTAAAGTTTTTGGCTTTTTTATGACATCGATTATGACCCTGATACGTTCTAATTTTTTAATAATTTTCAAAATGGCATTTGAAAACCTTTGAAAAGGTTCACTATAATTGAAGGTTCATTATAATTGAAAAATGAACATTTGAAAATTGCCATAATTTACAAAACATTTTTAAAAAAAGAACAAGTCCATACAGATAGCTTGGATGATCTACACAGGACCTACAGTAAAGTGACCCTGGCTGCTTAGCTGAAGAGAGTTAGCTAAACACAGTTGTACTCAGGGGTTGCACACTGAAAATAGCATTATGTACGTAACACATTACGTAGTCAACTTGCAGATCTGCTATTTTTGGTACCTGACACCCACGGTGAGTGAAATATTGAATAGAGAGAAATGTCACCATGTGGTTCTCATAAGGTGAATGTCAACTCTGCTGTCTCCTGGGATTGCTGTTTTGTGTGCATGAGTGCGTGCATGTGTGTGTATGTGTGTGCGCACATGTCGCTTTCATTTAGGCTCAGCTCTGAAAAGGCTAACAGCTTTTAGAGCTTTCAGATCAAGTCACCATTGAAGTTACGCTTGTTTAATTTATCCTCCTAGAGATGGAGAGAAAGAGAGGGAAGGAAGAAATGAAGAAAGACAGATGAGGAAAGATCGGCAAGTGTCTGCTAAAAGGACAAAACCGCACAAATCTCCTTTTCCATTTGTGGGTGTATGCGTTTGTTCCTTCTGAGGATTAAATAAAGAGAGTGTGTGTGTTGTGTGCACGTGTCAGTCCATGGTGTGTGGGTACTCTGGACAATTCCTGCCTGTTGATGTTTCTTGCATGCATGCCCTTGACCACCTACTGTGAATCTTAATTCACTTCCTGGCCTGGAGATTTGATTTAGTTTTTACTTTTGTACTGTGAGGTTTTTTATGAGCTTTGAAACATAATCCCCATCAGGACAACTGTTTGAGCACTTTATCTTCTCCTCTCAAAGAATAAAGCAGCACATGCAACCACAAGTCTTTGGCAGTCAACACAAAGTAAAAAGCCTCACTGTTAATTTATTCTGAGAGTGTGGAAATGTAATGAATTTGAGCCCTAGCTTTTTAATAGTTATCTTACAGTATATCCACACAGCACATTTCCATGCAAGATTGAATAAATGTGTATAATTTATCTGTTTTAAATCCCCAATTTTCCTGCTTTTTTAAGGCAGGGCAATAGATTTAAATTATTAGACCTGGGCGTGCGTGCGTGCGTGCGTGCGTGCGTGCATGTGTGTGTGCGGATGACTTAAAATGAGCAAAGTTCTCCATAACTAGTCTTCATTACTTAACTTAATATAGGCAATGTAGATTGTATTGTAGATCTCTCTTTCAAAACCAGCTGTAGTTGCAATGTCCTAGAAGCCTTTTTGTTGTATATTGAAAATATACAGTAAGTATCCCTTTTTGTTTATATGGAGCTACGGTTCAATTGTTACTTGTGCAACACCTCATGAGAACACCCACCTTATCGGATGTGTAGCATGTGGATGTTATATACATCGTTGGGACCATCGCAACAATGTTTATAACCATCGCAGTTTGCTATGTAAACCTACACCCTTAGATCTCCATATATGGATTGCCACTGCAGAAATGCAAACATTGGCCAGAATGTCTATGGTGTGACAGTGCTCCACCCTGCCATTCCCAAAATGGAGGTCTCTCTCTGCAAGCATGCCGTATTATTTAGCTGCATCGTCTTATGAACATGCTATAGCTTCATGTGACATTTAGAAAGAGTCGATAATTGGACGTGCGTTTTGATTTGTATGAGTGCATGGAAATGTCTGACAAGCCAAGAGACAGATAATCAGTAGTATGGTGTTGTTGATGAGTTGTGCGTGCGCGTCACATTCAGCCTGACAAATGGGCTGCGGTGTGCAGTGGAAAAGGGTAGGCAGGATCAGAGAGCTGTCTGAAAATTACAACCCCCCCCCAACAAACACGCACGCATACAGTACCATCCATACACAAGCAAGCATGTACCACTACATATGCACAGTTTTAGGCAATATTACTTAGGAGACGAATGCATTAACTAGTGATATTAGTAGAAGTAACTATTATGTTATTACTGTTTCATAGGACCAGTGTTGGGCAGTAACTAATTTTAGATTACATATTACTGTAATATTATTACTTTTGCTCCAAAAAGTAAAGTAACGAGATTACTCTGCAAAAATGGGTAATAAGTAACGCATTACTTTGCAAGTAACGCCAAGTTACTTTTTTAAAATGAGCTTGTTGTTGCATGCAAAAATAGAATAGATTTACAAGCTATCGACAGGTAACAGAGATGTGCAGTAGATTGTAGATCCAGTCCACACGCTGCATCCTGCACAGTTATGTACACTACAAAATCGCTTGCTGCTTTATTTTGTAATAAACGGATTATGTTGTACTTCTCTATTTTTTCAAAAGCGGTGTTGAGAACTTGGGAAAGTAATAACGTAATATGTAATATATTACTCTTCAAATCCAGTAATAAGTAAAGTAATGATATTACTTTGTCTAAGGGGTAACGAGTAAAGTAAAGAAGTTACTTTCCTAAGTAATATAGACCAACACTGCATAGGACATAATCTTGTTATATTACTTTTACAGAAAAAGTAATATTTAATGTATTTTATATTATGTACTGTTATTTTATATTACTCATTACACCCACCTCTGTGATATGCACATGCATGCACATACACATGCACATAGTATTAGATACACAGAACACATTATAGCTGCAAACACATAAGCATATGGATAAACAGACCCAGCACATGCACAGTAACATCCAGGGTGGTCTCGGTCATAGCAAAGCTCTACCAGGGACGATAGACTTCACTTCTCATCTCATCACAACATGACCCTTTGCACTCCCTTCTCTGTTCCCTTCTCTGTCCATGGCTGGATGGACAAAAGAAAAAAAGAGATTATGTTCTAAGGCTAAAATTAGCCATGATTTGTCTCCCTGTTTTACAAGGACACTGAGCCCCAACGCACACAAATTCATGAGCGCATGTGTGTGTGTGTGCATGCGCACACACTATTCTTCCTCCTCCTTTATCCCCTGCCATGTACACATGGTACATTTTTGTTAAAAACAAACAACAACAACATACAATGCACTTCACACTGTCAACAGGGTAAAAACAAATGGTGCATTTACCAAAAAACACACTCCACAGGAGGACCATACTCCATTAAAGGTTCAGCGGGCAGCCTTAACCTCACCTTGTCTTTTACCCCCTCCACACATTCCTATACTTTTTTAATCACTCCTTTCCTTTCTCTACCACCTCTCCTTTTCTTTTCTCTCTTCTCACGCCTTCAGGAGATCTCGGACTATGACCTGCAGGATTTGGTGTTGAAGTCCATCGGCCGGCTGACACTGGTGCGCCAGACCTTCCCCATGCCGCAGAACACCACCCAGCGCTGCGTCAAACACAACCACAGGATCAACACCTCCCTCTGTGACCCCAAAAACCCCAAGGCTCAGCAGCTGGAGGTGAGCAGCAGGCCTGGCACAAGTATTGCATAGCAGTTGACCTTTCCGTAAGCCCACCCTCTCCCCAGTGTCCAACCATGGGTTAGACACTTTCCAGACGGGCTCATTCATTTGGAACCAGGCATTCAAAATCACTTCCAAATGCAAGGCCTGCCATGTGAAGTGGAAAAATGTGTGACCTTTTTTTAAAAACAATGTTTTATCACAATAGGAAAACATTTGGTGGAGAGGTTTGTCTATCCATGTCATGCTTAGCTGTGAATGGACCATAGCATTTTGCGGAGTGGCTTACGGCAAGGTCTAAGGTCTATAATTACAATTATAGATGGATAATCACACATTTTAACCGTTTTTATCATGTTGTGAAAAACACTCTGAGAGTGCGAAATCAATTTGCAACCGAGGCAGACAGCCACGGCTGATGGTAAATGAGTCCCAACCGATAGTAACGGTACCCCAGTGACCGTTGTGCTATTGACCAAGGCCGATGGACCATCATTCGCGGCTATAATAGTCTATCGGTCGCGGCCAATAGATTATCGGTCACAGCCCTTCTTCACTGGTCACTACTAATCCTAACCCCAACCCCTTAGCCCTATACATAACCTCAGTAAAACCTATGCCTAAATCTAACCTTAACCCCTCACCGATTGGATACCTGCGGATACCTATCCGGAAAAACGACGGAACCATTACTATCAGCCGGAACTAATTTACTGTCAGCCGCGACTCATTTACTAACAGCTGTGGCCGTTTGCCTCAGTCGCAAGTTGATTTCGCTGCTCCTAGAGACATTGGTAACGCTTTCTATGAAGCCCACATCTATACTGTGCATTTAGCAGAAATAGCGGAAGATTAGTCTTTTGTTCTGATTAATTGTCAGTAATTTGTTATAATGTATTTGTCATAATATGCATTCTGTTTATGTAGTCTACAAGCAAAGCAGAAACATTTTTCTTCAAGAACACAACTGAATCTTTCAGTTCAGTTCAGTTCACTTTCGTGACTCCCACAGCCCCAGTAGAAAACACCACACTTGAGCTACCAGCACCAATCTACTGTCCAACAGAATATATGATACCAAAAAAAGCACTGTGACCCTCCGAGGCCTCTACCATGTGTGTGTTATTTTCTGAATATGTATGCGCATGAGTATGCCCTTACTAGAGCAGAAACTCTTTCAATGTCACCTGCTCTTCAATTTATTCAAACATGGCTTCTGGGGTTCTGTTTCATTGCTCTGAACTGTGCCGCTGTGCTGTATTATTATTTTACCACTTCACGGCATGCCTTTCATTTGAGTCGTCATCTGCTGCAACGCTGTCAGGCAGCATCTCTGTCCAGCGTTCTTAGACAGCCCCCCGGTGTTCTACTATTAACTTTCAATTACAATTGCTTTCACACATTTAGCAGGTAGTTAGCACAGTGCAAAATTAGAGTAATACTGTCTCCCTCAACAAACAATAGGGTAAATAATCACATGAACTACAAATATAACCCAGCAGGTGAACAACAAGCTGTTACTAACAGATTCTCTTTCCAGTAAAGGTGATACCAAAATACTGTATTTATGACTAAACTCGATGTTTCTCATCTCATCACTTGATGTTGTTTACTGTACATCAGTGGTTTTCAACCAGTGGTCCATGGACCACCTGTGGTCCTTGAGAGAGTCCCAGGTGGTCCCCAGCTAAATGATGGAATGTGGGCAAACTCTTTGAGAGCGTAAAAATGAAACCAAATGGACCCTTGTTAAAACCCTAGTTAAAAATATTCATCATCTGAATTAGCCGACTTAATTAAGTCTACACAATTAGAGAATGCACCTTGAACTAGTAGAAAACCTGGAAATTGGAGTTAGCTGGTTTCTGCTGGACAGCAACGATATAAGATATATTTTATTGATATGATATAGAAAAGTAATCAGTTGTTTGAATGTGGCTGCACTTTCAGCCAGTGACAAATGTGCTTTTAAAAACCAGCCGGTGAGTCACACGCGAACCCACTTGCAGAGTAAAGTGCGTGTTGGGTGGGAGGCGCTAAATTGCAAATCTCTTTGTCATTATGGCTGCCATGAAAAAGGTTTATTACGCCCTGGCTCCCTTATGTATCCCAAACGCATGGTAGTGCCATTAGTAGACAAAACTAAAATGGACCTGCTGCGTGCATATTGGTTGGAGGCAACACAATTCATCAACAATATCATCACGGAAAACAGACTGTCACTTTTTATTTTTTCTTAGTTCCCTTGCCTCTCTCAGGCTCTCTTCACTTATTTGATTTCTGCGGATGTGTCCCCTGGGGCAGCAATATGTATACAATTCTTATCTCTTTGTGTGTGTGTGCGTCGCGGTGCCACCAAAGACACCAGGGGAAGCAAAGGGAGGAAAAAATGCGCTCTTATTTATGTGCCAGGACAGAATGAAATCAAATTAAAGTGCTGTTGATTTATGTGGATGCAGAGGTGGCCTAGAGGGACATATCTGATGAAAGTTGCGAAGTAATTGTGTGGAAATAGAAATAATGGCCTTGATGTTTTTCTGCATTCCTAAGACAGTGCTGGCTGTATTTTGACTATAATGATAGCACTTTGTTGAGGCATGTGTCCAAACTACATCTGGCGCATATAATTATATACAAACATCCGTAGATTATCACATTCATCATTGTCCGGGCGCGGTTGCCCAGGCATGGTCCCATCAGTGGCTTGGGTTTGATATGATGGCCCTCAGTTGAATAACGAGGGAAATAACTAATGTTGGGAGATTTGTTCATTTATCACACCCCTGTGACGTTATTTATTCACAAAGACAATGAGAAAATAGCATTTGATCAAGACTAATTCAATACATAGATACGGTCATTGATGAACTGCCTCAGCAGACAAAGTGATTGTCCCATTGGAATTGTCTGTGTGTAGGCTATGAGCGAGAAGTGTGGACGGAGCTGGCTGTAAGGCTGAATACTAAACTGTGGTTTGATTTTCAAACATAATTCAAAATGGTAAAGAGAAATTGCATTAATAATACATGTACAGCTTTCCTTTGTAGCAGTTATCTTGCTTTCAGATGGTGTTGAACCTTATGGCATTTCAGTGCCTCTGTTGGAAAAAATAATACTATAATAGTCACAACATACAATTCAGGATTGTTGCATTGCATATAACCTAGTGCTACAGTGGATTGAATTGAAAAAATCCAGAGAATTTTGGAGTGATTAGAGTTGGAAATGATCTAAAACTCCATGTTTGTAAATATGGAGAGTTTTACTTTTTAGTTCAGTGGAATGCAACAATAATGTTGAATAAGCAATATAAGCAACAGATGACCTACCTTCGTTCATCAGCTTCCCCGGAGTTGGGTCACCAGGGTAACGGTTCCAGCAGAGAATCCTAGACTTCCCCTTCCCATGCCGCATTAGCTACATCATTAGCTACCGGGGGATCCTGAGGCAATCCAAGGCCAGCATGGTGATATAATCCCCTTCATCTGGTCCTTGGTCTGCCATGTAGCCTGTGCTCGGCACCCCGAGGATCTCACTAGGGAGATGCCCAGGAAGCATCCGTGCTTGATGTCTCTCTCTGAGTCTCTCCAGGGTAGCTGAACTTTTGACACATGAAATGGCCTATACCATTTCCCTCGAAAGCATATAAGCTGTAACACGTCACTCAGACATGACCGTAAATGAACCCGCCATGCCCATACATAGGCATGCCACCGGGTACTCGAGGGAGTGCAGGCCCATCCACGGTGTCATTAGGATATGAGGTTGTCTAGAACTGCAGATATGAGCGATTTATGTACAAAAACAGGCATGCTGATGTATGGACGATATGCACATATTGCACAACTATTCTTGATACCATGTGAATACACCTTATCAGTGCTGTCTTTTAATCTCTCCCCTCACTCAGGGCGAATAAAGGCTGGGTTTGTGATGGATACAATAAAGAATGTTTGGAAAACATGCATGAATGGAAATCCCTCAAGGGAAAAGTGCCCGTATCTGTTTGAACAAATATCAGATGAGTAAACAAATACACTGATTGACAAGTGAAATAAATCAATAAAAAATAAGGGGGAAAATGGCATACTGTTGTAGTGTATACTGTCGTTAGGTGTGTGAAAATGACTGATGCTGGTATTTTCTTCTCCCTATAAACGCCCCTGTGTTTTCTACTTTTCAGGCAACAGCAGAAAACACATTGCCTCGCAAAAAATATTGAGAATACCCTGAAGCCCTAAATAATATAAATTCAGCATACAACTATGAATCGTGCATGTGTGTGTGTCTGTGTGTAAGGCTGTGCATGTGCTTAGGGGTAAGAGGACTGAGGTAAAAGCTATAATCAGTCAAGGACAATGAGAGAGGAGAGGTGTTTAAAACATTTTGTCAGGAGGGAGGGGAGAGAGAGAGAGAGAGAGAGAGAGAGAGAGAGAGAGAGAGAGAGAGAGAGAGAGAGAGAGAGAGAGAGAGAGAGAGAGAGAGAGAGAGAGAGAGAGAGAGAGAGAGAGAGAGAGAGAGAGAGAGAGAGAGAGAGAGAGAGAGAGAGAGAGAGAGAGAGAGAGAGAGAGAGAGAGAGAGAGAGAGAGAGAGAGAGAGAGAGAGAGAGAGAGGCACAGAGGGAGTAGAACGTAGATCAGTTCAAAGAGTGGCCAAGAAGAAGCCTAATTTCACACGGCACTGAAGCACATCAACACTCTTTCTCTAACACACACATGCACGCACCCACACACAGTCGCACACGCACACACACACACACACACACACACACACACACACACACACACACACACACACACACACACACACACACACACTCACACACACACAGAATGGTTGCTTAGGTTGCAAAATTCTCTGTACATTCAAGGTCTCATTGGAACACATGGTTTTCCCCTTAAGTCTGCAAGAAGGGTCTTTCTTTCTTTCTTTCTAGATCGGCTATTTTCACTGTTTTAAAATCATTTTATACAGTAAATATTAATAACGCAAAAGGAACAGCAGTGAACTGCAGCCATACCCATATGGAGGGGCAGAGAGCAGGGGATGAAGGCAGATCCCACTCAGCCTTACTTCAGGCTCCAGTAATAGTGTATTGTTTATGTAGATTGGTGAGAGTGCACACTAATGTAATTGCTACTGTCTCTCATAGGAGAGGGTGCTGCAGCCATCTGAGTGTGTTCACAAAGCCTACCTGCTTTCGTGCGCGCACGTGTGTGTGTGTGTGTGTGTGTGTGTGTGTGTGTGCGTGTGCGTGTGCGTGTATGCGTGTATGCGTGTGTGTGTGCGCGTTCACACTTGTGCTATCACCTATACTTCTGTATACAGTACTATGTCATACTTTCATTTTATTCATGCACATACAGTAGACAGAAACTGGCATTATGCCATCCCTTAATCCATCGTAAAAAATATTTATTGTACTTAAAATAATTGTGTTCAACTCCATTGAGCTCTGTTCTGGAGTGTCTTTTTACAATCTGATGTGTGCATCTTTCATCATCAATATCGAATGCAGAGATCCATCTGAATCTCAACATTCAGAATGACTTCCCATTTTCAACTAAAAACATAGCATTATGGGAGCTGTAGATGTACAATGTGCAGTATATAATGTCTTGGGTAGTTATGGTGCATTGCAAGAATTGTTCATGTCAGTCCAACTGGCTTCCATCAAGAAAGGAAACATGATAAAAAAAAGGAATGTACAATACTTAATAGTGGAACACAACAACAACAATAATAGATCTCTCTAAACTGTGTAGAAAATATTCATATGCTGATATACTGGCAATTTTGTGTGTGTGTGTGTGTGTGTGTGTGTGTGTGTGTGTGTGTGTGTGTGTGTGTGTGTGTGTGTGTGTGTGTGTGTGTGTGTGTGTGTGTGTGTGTGTGTGTGTGTGTGTGTGTGTGTGTGTGTGTGTGTGTGTGTGTGCGCGTGTGTGTGTGAATCCTAAAGAACCTGTTATGAATGCTCAGTTGTCTTAGCGATGATTCACGGTGACCTTTGTTCCTAAATGGCCGCGTCAGTCGGGCTGTCGGGACTATTATTTAGTGAGTGTGTGCGTCCCATCGCACGCATGCGAACGCACACATAGACACATACATGCGTGCCAGCAAGCCAGCACAGAAACAGAGCTGTTGGACTAATGGCCTTTCCATCCAATTCATTACCTTGTTTGTTTTCTGTGCCTTAAATGTATGCGTGTCTGTCCGTGCGTGTGCGGCTGTGCGTGTGTGTGGGTGTGTGTGCATGCTGTTATTTGAATGAGTGTGCGGTAGGCTATTAGTCATGTGTGTTTGTCACTCTATTTATTATCCTCTCATTAACATGGAGACAACAGGCTCAGTAAATCACACATTAATCGATCACATACTGAATCACCCCCTCCCCACTCTCTCTCTCTTATTTTCAGATACAGTGGCACAGAGAGTCTATCAATTCCTTTAATGAATACCAGCCCAAAAATCTTTACTGTGCACAGTACAGTACACTGTGTGTGTGTGTGTGTGATGTGTGTGTGTGTGTGTGTGTGTGTGTGTGTGTGTGTGTGTGTGTGTGTGTGTGTGTGTGTGTGTGTGTGTGTGTGTGTGTGTGTGTGTGAGTGCATGATCTGTGTCTGTGTGTGGTGCAAGTGCACATAAGCACACATGGCAGTCTCTAGTCTGTGCATTGTGCATGGTCAAGTTTGTGGTTGTACATGCAGGTGGTTGACCTTCCACATACACAGGTGCACAGAACATAACAGAGGGTAATGTCATCTTAGCCTGGGGGATAATTGTGTGAACATTAGCGCCACTATATGACTAACCATCTCACTGCGAGGAGAGGCGAGAACGAGGGCAGTCATGTCAGAGAAGCGGGTGAGCAGAACTGGAATTGACAGCCTGCTATAGGGCTGTTGTTTTTCTTCTTTTATTAAAAAGCCCTGATGGGAAGTGGACATGGAGGCAACAATGGGCATGGAGCAAAGGTTGTACGACTTTCATGGTAAGAGAAGCAAGCAAGGGTGTGATCATGCTGCCATCCTCCCACACAGAGATGCTTGCATCACAAGATGCATCCCACTATGGAAATGTCCAGAAAACTATAGGTTACACTGATGCACTAAGTGCAATTCCATTTCTCTTGCAGATTCAGTGCATTGCCATTGTCTTTGGGGCTGGCATATAAAACAGTGCTTGATGAGTTTGTGGTTACTTAAGTAATTAATAAGTACTACATGCTTCCCTATTTCGATTACATTAAAGCCTCATTTTTTCACACTTTTAAACCACATCTGTGGTCATTATATGGCCATGCACAACAACGTATGCCAAAACAAATGGTATTTCTATCTCAAAAGACCATAGAATTGAATTTTATTCATTCCAGAAAGCACAAGTGTGATGACGTGTGTGACGACGTGTCTACCATCACAGCAATTAAAGCCAATAGAAATTAAGATCAGCCTTTATTTCCCATCACTGTGTTGTCCTCCAAACACAGATGGTTGTGATTAAATAATCAGTTGCTAAGAAACTCCCTTCAATATGACACATTACTCAGTTTAAACTAAATAATCGCCTGGCATTGTTCCCTTTCCATGAGACGGAAATGATGGAGGGATTTTTCCATTTGGGGTTGAAACTTCAAAATAAAATGACCGAATGTTGTTGTTGTTGTTTATATGTAAGGAACCTCTGATGAACATTAGTTGTTGAACTGTAAAACCTATAGGTTTAGACCCAACAAACAAATTGCCATTTACAGGTAGTATAAATAGCCTAAGATAATGGGCTGCACACACCAACACTGCATTTTAAAAGTAGTTAATTTACGTATTTCCTTGCATCAGGAGATGTTCCCGATAGTAATCATCTTGGACTCCATCTCAAAATCATTCCTTTGTAGAAGTTATTTTTTGTTTCTTTTGGCATGCCTAATAGTAACACAATCCATTGAAAAACCTTTTGTAAACAAGTGTTGACCTGTCTACTTGTTAAAATTATTCATCACAACTGTTTCTTCATCATTTTGTACTCCCAATGGACCTTTTTGAAATGAATGTGAATTTGAAAACAGTGTGAGTGAACGTGCGTGGAATGGTGTTCATAGACAACAGAAAAATAAATGGCATCAATTATACTGTAGAAGGGTTCATAACCTTTCCTTTTTACGTTTGTTTGTATTTAGTTGCTATATATACAGCAATGCATTCGTATGAACATGTCAACAATCACGGTAAACTTGACCCTGACTCAGTTTAAAATCATCTGATTGGGCCATTGTGTGCAATGGCTGTATTAATGGAAAAGTACAGAGTCCTCTCTTTTACACCTGTAATATTTTAATGCTGCCCTTCGCATAATGGTTAGTATTCCATTATATACCGAACTGTTGTGATGTGTGTTGCATCCACCCGCTCACACGTTGCATGAGCGCATCCAACTGCTACTGCTGGGCGAGTGTTGGAGCTTTGGCATGGAGGGGTCAGATCAGAATTAATTCTGTACTGGCCATTTACTGTATGGAGGATGTCTTTGATGAGGGTAGATCAACACAGCTGTATATCACCATTACAAATATGGAACCCCTGTCAGTACACAGGTTTATAGGGTTTACTTGCAAAGACCTTTCCTGATTTTGTTTTTTTTGTTTCTAATCTCTGCAGATTACCAACCGCTACATCTACGATACTGTGCTGCTATTGGCCAATACATTCCACAGGAAGTTGGAGGACAGGAAGTGGCACAGCATGGCAAGCTTAACCTGCATCAGGAAGAACTCCAAGCCTTGGCAAGGAGGCAAGAGTATGCTTGAGCATGTTAAAAAGGTACAGAAACTTTCACATGTATGCATTATACACAGACATGCGTGTTTGTGCGTGCAATCCGTGCATGCACACACAAAGGCAAATGCTGGATAGTATTTTACCTGAACTTTATTATTTTTGTCTCTGTGAGCTTCATCAAAGTTTTATGTTTTTTAGAATGTCGCCGGGGTAATGAGCATGTTTTCTCCAGTTCCAGGAGAAAGTTGACTTTTGGTGCAAGAGGGATCCTGAGGCAGTTTATTTTATGAATCTCTGCCTCTCACCTTGAGATCAGGCATATAGGTGTCTGGCAACTCTTTCATCACTGTTAAATCCAATTGGATCAATGCCCTCTGTTTAGATATCAATAAAAAAAACTACTCTGCTGGATGGCAGTTTGACTGAATGATGTAGCCAAGTGAAATGCTAATTTAGGATTAGTGTCAGGCGATAATAAATCCGCTGCATTGGCTTTCATATCTATCTCAGATTTTCACCTTGAGATCATGTCACTTGGCAACACTTGGCAACATTTTCATCAGCCAGCCGCGGCTGTTAAACGAGCCCCGATGGTCGTCTCTCTGCTGAGTTGCATTCAAGAGCCCAGAGAGATAATAGGGTTGTGTTCAACAGACCCAGTATCGGTGTCATCTCCTGAGCACCTGCAATGTGCTCTGTCTGCCAGTCTGCCAAACATTATCTACTGTGATTTTGTGTGTGAGTGGGCGTGCTTGCGTCTGTGTGTGTGTTTTAATCACTGTTTTGGCAACTGGAGCCATTAGGGCAATTAATGAAGGATACTAATATGTTGCTGTTAGGATAAGTAGCTCAATCAATCTGTGTAGTAGTAGGCTATAGGGGGCAAATGACTGTATGCAAAAGCCTGGAGGTACATTTACCCTGTCATTACTTTAGCTAGTTTGATGTTGGCCAACCAGCATTCCATAGGGGAACAAGAAGACACCCAGCCAAGGAGAGAACAGGGCGAGGAACACCATAAACTATTATCTCCATAGAACCTTTCATCACAAATCCATCTTTCATTGCATGTGACCATTTCTCTACAACTTTATCTTTGAGCAGAATCTAATTGTTCTGTGTGCATTGTGCCAACCAGTGCTGAGCAGTTGACATTAATTAACCCCTCACTTATGAGCTCTGATAAATCGTGCCTGGATGGGTTTCACTCTGGCTATGTTTTCAGAAGACAATAAACATGTTAGGCTAATTATTCCACGCGGACGTCTCTGGCATGCACATACTGTGCATGCAACAACTGTGCATGCATGTCTCTAGTGACGCTTTGGCTGCAGCTATGCTTGTATGTAAAGTAGGCCTGTCTTTGCTTAAGATACAGTATATCATACACTCAATGCTCAGGGTTGGGTTCATGGTTTGAACTGAAAATGGTGGATTAATATTACTGTACATGCTGCTTACAGTAGTGGGCCCCCGGGATACAGGGATTACTGTCCAAATGCATCCCTGATCTATAAATTGCGTATATGGATGTAGGATGCAGTGGCTCTACAGTACATCACTGCAATGTTGTCTTACAAATTAAATGTAGTGTAAATAGGCGATTTACAAGCTCACTATGCATGGCAATATGACAGACTCGTCCTTTGTATACTGCTCCATTGTCATTCTCTCACCCAGACACCCACACCTACACACAGCACAAACTCACACTGTGAGTCACACCTATGACGCTCTGAAACATTCAGTGTGACTTTTATCTGGTCACACTACTAGAGGGCAGGACAGACATCGTGTGTGTGCATGCATGTGTGCATGCTTATGTACTGTGTGCCCAAGTGTGTATTTACATTTTCATGCATTTGGTGTAACAAATGGGTGTTGTCCTCAAGTGATGTGTGTGTTGTCCTCAAGTGATGTGCACAACACACACACACATAGACGCAAGCACGTCTATGTGTGTGTACCGTTGACTATTTTCTGTTGCCTAGTTCTCATTCAAACACACACACACTCATTCACGCTGTGATGGGTAACTCGCATGAAGTGTGATTTACCCTAGAGGCAGCCTATGTTACACCTTTCCGGTGTTATGCATGGACACACACACACGCACGCACGCACGCACGCACGCACGCACGCACGCACGCACACACACACACACACACACACACACACACACACACACACACACACACACACACACACACACACACACACACACACACGCATGCATGCATGCACACATGCACATCGTACACAACATGCACACACACACACACACACACACACACACACACACACACACACACACACACACACACACACACACACACACACACACACACACACACACACGGATATACCCACACAAGAACAGGAGTATGTTATCCTCACTTACTCCTGGTCCCAGCACTTTTCAATGTGATACGATTGCTTTGTGGGTAATAGATGACTCATATCTGGCCATGTCTTGATTTCAGTGTGTGCTTTGAGGTAGATGATATGATTGGTTATGCCTGAGCGAATGACAGATGCCTTTTCTGTTATTTATTTATTTATTTATTTAGAAAATGGAATAGGCACTCATTTTGCAAAAAACAAAAATACTTCACATATTCACATGGGAACAGTTTTGCCCAGATTGGGATTCTGTAGTAAAATACAAAATCCTGGCTTATAGTGTTTTACAAAAACATTAGCCATTATTTTTATGTTATTTTTATATTGTAAGAAGTGGCAGTTAAGGATGGTGCCATGCCACACATTGTGAGTTGACTTTTGACTGATCCAACTCACAATGTGAGTTACTGACAAGAGTCATTCTGTGTGTTTTTGTTTAATTCACAGTTCACACATTTATACACAATGCAGTTTCAGCTAATTGTTTTTGTAAATACTCATTTTTAGGATGTTACTACAATTATTAGTATTTATTATTATTTTATTTTTTGTTATTAGTTATTTGATTCGTTTTAGTTAACTATACTAACCCTGGGCCATTCTTTGTGGTTTGCAGTTTGGAGTAAGCGGTCTGACCAGTTTCCTGGAGTTCACTGATAATGGCACCAACCCCAACATCTTCTTTGAAATTCTGGGGACAAACTATGGAGAGGACAGGGGCAGAGGTGTCAGCAGGGTAAGTCCATAAAAAAATAGTTTTCCATTTTGTTTTGTTCTGTTGGTCCCTGAGTGGTAATGCATTCAGGTTTTTTGACGCAGTCACACAACACCATGCAGAGAAACTTTACTTCATTTATGATAATACTCTAACTCTCTTGGTCCCAGATGAACTTTGCACACTTTTTTCAGGGAGTTGCTTGTCACCTCAGTGTAAAAGAACAAAAGCCACTACATACTGCAATAGTACTACTTGAGCCTGATTTATACATTGTCATAGTGTGAACAGTGTGAATTGCGGAAGATTGCCGACCTACATGCTACACAAACAGGACAGATACATACAGTACATGACATGTACATTGTGAGCTTAATATACTGTGAGCTACAGTATATTAAGCATTTTTCTTTGCCTGTTGGGTGCGGGTGTGTCCGGGTGGCTATGTTGGTAGAGCTCTACATATTGGACCAGGGACTGGTTCTACTGCAAACTTGGCATATGGCATACGAATAGCACCCGTACGGAAAGTTGTGCGCTGGGAGCTGATGGTAGCTTTTGTACTCCACATCAGCAATCCATTTCCCAGGGGTCTAGCGCATTGAAGCAGGGATAGACGTCTGCGTTCTCGGCTGATACTGGCAATAAGCCTCTCTGACCTACTTACCTACCTATAGAGTAGCAGAAAGAAAAGGTTGTGAAAAAGCATGAAAAAGCATAGAGGAACTGTGTGCAACGAACGGGGTGCCTGAAGTCAAAATGTGTCACTCCCTTGACGACTGCGTTGGTGGCTTCTCTCAGGTTCATACTTCCAGAGTTGCAACACACAAGCCGTCAGTTTTCAGTGTCCTTGGTGTCTCCAACTTCTCCTTGTGGAGGTGGGAAACTAATTGGAATATTTCACAGTGTGATCAAGTGTTACCTCAAAATCACACAGGCGTAATAGATTTCCACACACCATATGACAAGACACCTACCGCGGCATACACAATGCTTCTGTGTGTGTGTTGTGGTGTGTGTGCGCGTGCACGTGTGTGTGTGTGTGTGTGTGTGTGTGTGTGTGTGTGTGTGTGTGTGTGTGTGTGTGTGTGTGTGTGTGTGTGTGTGTGTGTGTGTGTGTGTGTGTGTGTGTGTGTGTGTGTGTGTGTGTGTGTGTGTGCTTATGCACTCAATCACTATCATGCAGGGTGTTGGAGAGAGACCATAGATCATGAGCACGCAGCCACCAGAGCATGCAGACTCTAGGATAATTAATCAGTTAATTAATTGATCTAATTTATCTATTCTTTTCTCTTCTCATTTATGTGTTTTTTTCTCTAAGACAACTATGTTTTCTTGATACAAGGGCTCATTTATTAGCTTGTAGTGATGATTATTTCTTCCTTGACCTAGTGGGAATGTGCGTGTAAGGTACAGTCTCATGGCAATTAGAAGATGCGTTCATGATCTGAGGAAGCCAATCAGGATGGAATATGAAAAATCTTAATCACATGACTTTAAAGATCATCTGACCAATAATTTGTGTTATCTTTGGACAATTCAGTTGAATGAATGTGTTCTTGCAAAATCTTGTGGCGCTATAACAGGCCAATGTGAATCTGCCTGCCTTCGGTCTTGTGGAGACAAAAGCCAGCTTATTGTGTAAATTTTACACATCTTGTGGGAGCAGGGTTGTGTAGATGTCTGTTAGTTTGTATCATTTATATTGTTGTGTAAAAGTGGTGATATTATGGCTTGTTTGTTTGTGTGCGCTGAGCTATTCCAACACAACCAGCAGGCAGGACTGCTTTAGAGTCCAGGCTCACCTGCCTAATTTCAAGGATAGATGCTAATGCAGCTGGATAATATGATCCCCTCATAATTGAGCCAACCATTACGGATGTATTGGTACCAAAACTCACAATATAATAATGTGACAATAATGAGTCCACAACACAACATTATTCACAATATTTAGAAGTCTGTAGGTCACAACTTTTCGTTTCTCATTTGCATGTTAGAACAAGAGCTGTGACTGTAATACAGTAGTTCTGATTTATCCTGTGTATTCACTCATCTGGGGTTAATGAGAGGCACTCTCCTTGTCTGACGTGTCAATTTAGAGCAGGGATGTCTCTTGGTAGCTGGTTTTGACTAAACACCTGATTTGTACTTAGGCAGTGTGTCTCACACACAGAACATATTAACGATGCATCATGATCATGTGGTGCAAGTCTAGGCAGCAGGCATATAAACTGTAAAAAAAGATTGACTACTGTCACCTTCCATGTGGAATTAAGGAATTGCGCACTGTGGTTTGTGCTGTACATATATGCTTGAAAGCATGACTCATCAAAGCAAAGTATAACTGCCTATAAATGGGTGAGAACGACTCTCTCTCTGGTGGGGGTGTGAATTTGTGTATGTAACACACACAGCTTTTGCTCCGCTCCCCGCTCTATGGTTTCTGGAATTGGAATCTGAAGAGCTCAGAGCCATAGAATGTAGACAGAGTTGTGCAAACTCCGCTGACTTGATGGGGCCAGTCCAATGATGGCTCTTCTACATAGACTTCTATTGAGAATGGCGACTGCACTGGAAGTAGTCGGTGTTGCTAGGCAGATTATTATCATTCATCTCATATGCTGTAATGTCCTCCGCCTCTCCATAGGAATCCCTTCAAAACAAAAACTTTCCAACTTTTCTCAAAATAATCCATCCATTTGTGAAAAGCACCCTCCATTTACATCCTTATTGTGATTTTTGACGGCATCGCAGGGAATATACCACCAATTAGAACGAGAGCACACAGATCAGTGCTGCTGCTGATGCAATCCTGTTAACTTCCTCCATTCCCTTCTATGTGAAATCCCCAGATGGGACCAAAATGGCACCATATGCTGGCTCTGTATTACCACGACCTGACCAACAGGGTGGCTCCAAGTGTGTTAATGATCTTAAATCCCTTGCTTTTTACATAAACATTACAGACTTGAGTTGTTACAATGCATTTCCAACTCTAGCTTGTCCACCTTTTCAGGCTGCATGAACAAGTGCTAGATCAGCCCCCCCCCCCCCCCCCCCCCCCACCCCACACACACACACACACACACACACACACACACACATGCGCATTTCACTTGGAGCACACTTGAACATGCATGTCTCTCTCTCTTGTCTTCTCTGTCTCTCTCCCCCTTACACCAGAGGGATCTATCTGTAGATTGCAAATGAGATAGTCAGATGTGATTAAGGATAATGCAGTGAGACACCAACATAACGCAGCATGCACATCCACAGACAAAATTAATCCTTAAAGCACAACATAATTACATTAAGGCACGATTCTCTTATCAGAGAGCATAATTTCTTCTGAGGAAATTCAAACAGACTTTGTCATACAATAGTATAGCCACAGTCTTATACATTAGCATCATTTGAATATTATTTTGTTGTCCTCTAGTTGAAGTTAAGTGAATTTCAGACTTGAACTCAAATCACCAAATGAAATTCCTCAACTTGGAGGGAAAGTGATATTCACCCATTTAATGAATATTAACCCTTCAGCCCAGACTTTTTTAGTTTTCTGTTAAGATTTATGATCTCAATTACACCAGAAAGCCTGAACTTTGAACATTCAACAGGTTTTCTGGGGTTTGGAGTTTTCTGTGGGTTTTGCAGCTATTGAGCTGCTACCCGGGTTATTCAGTCGGTAAAGCTCTCGCCTTTGGACCACAAGGTCATGGGTTCGATTCCGGGCACTGCCAACTGAGCATATGAGTAGCACGGCTTGGGTGTGTCAAGTCATGCGGGAAGTACTGGGAGCTGATGGTAGGTGTGGCGCTCTAACTCAGCAATCCATCTCCCATGGGTCTAGTGCATTGTAACGGGGATAGACTCCCGCATTTTACTGATAGCGACAATAAGCCGTTCCCGTCCTACTTCTTCTTTGAGCTACAACATCAGGTTGAAAACAGTGATATCTGCTAGCAAATCCAATTGATATGGGATTTGCAGAATGATGTGACATCACATTCAACAGCAAAATCAGAGCACTTGTTGCAGCCAGAAAATCCTGCACCACAGAAAAACTGATTGTGATTTTTTTTTTCTAAAGAGAGATCAGTACTTGTGTGATGTAGAAATGGAAAATTTTACCTACCCGTTTTTGCTGCTTGCTTAGGTAGTCTCAATCTCAAACCACTAATCATTTTTTGATGATTCCAGAAACCGAACACAGTAGTTTGATTTTGACTTATAGTACAGTCAGACAAATTAAATTTCTCTCAGTTGGAGTTGCATTGCGTCAATTTCAGCATCACTTAATTTAGTTATTCTGCAAACGTATTTATTGTTGAGACGGTTGAGCTAAGCTCTACTTCAAATGCAGAATGGGACAGGAAAGCTGGCTTGGTGAAGCGCACATTAATTCCACATACCTTACGAACGCAGACTGCACTTAAAGGCACAGGGCATTTTGCTCTGCACCTTTGATGTGCGGAAATCTGGTCCTCAGAGTTGGATATGGAAAGCTTTGTGTCTAGAGGAAGGTGATGCAAAGCAGTTGTATGCAACACAAGAAGTATAGCTTCACCTAAGGTGTTATGAAAAAAATAGAAAACAGCTGAACAATTTCACTAAATGCCTGGTCCTGGCAAAAAGGAGAGGTGGTAAAATTATGTTGTTGTGTTTTTGTTGTCTTAATTACATTGTCTTTTTATATTACATAATTTTTTGCATTTGCACCGAGACGAGAACGTCTTGTGGCAGCTGTTTCAGAGGACTGCCTTGAGGCCTATTCCCTGGGGGAGTTAAAATTCAGCGGAAAACCTAAGGGTACGCCCAGATTTGAGCAGGTATTTAGCATTCTCTAGATGATAGAATACTCAATGTTGTAAATATTTGATCGTTAGCATTCACCAGGGAGTCTCTGGGCAACCTTTGTTGTATTATTTAGCAAGAGCTCAGTTGGAATATTGTAAATGCATGGTTAACATCTATTGGTGCGGTGGTTTGACCGCAAGATGGCCTTTCCCGGAAGCAACATTCCAGACTCTTTGTCAGAAACAAGTCCTGCGTAAATTATACATTGTCAGCCTCTCTCTTTAGCCTTCCTGCTTACAGTATATCTTCTTTTTTCCCTAGATCTCATCTTTCTCTGTCTCTCTCACTCCCATTTTCTCTCTCATTCCACGTTCATATCTGCATCATCTGCAACATCTCCTTCCAAGACTAATACTGATATAGTCCATGACGTGGATGGATCCACAACATGCGTGTTATATTCTGAGTAAGTGCCTACATGATATGACTCAGAAATATCAAAGTTATCTGCAGTTTATTGGAAGCAGTCAGATGTGATGTAATTAAAAACAAAATGAAATAATTAAACATCCTTGCACTTGCTAACCTTCATCACTGTGACGGTGAAGAAAATGATTACCCTTTCTAGTTACTATTTATATGTGTGTGAATACACACGCAGGCACCCACACACACGCGCACGTACGTGGTCGCATGCACACACACACACACACACACACACACACACACACACACACACACACACACACACACACACACACACACACACACACACACACACACACACACACACACACACGCACAGACCCTGATGTCTGTCTTTCACGGCCCTGTGAACCTCAGTGGATTTTTGTGCAGCACTGATGCACATTATTCCCTGGCACGGAGAAGCACCCGCTCCCATCATTAGCACTCTGCATGCACGTGTGACTGCCCATGTTGTGCAATAATATCATTCCAATAATATCATTCACAACAATCACATAAAGCCCTCATCACACCCACGTATGTGTGGTTTTGTGCGCACGTGTGCACATTCTGTTATCGACTACCACATTGACTCATCGCTGACCTCGGTGGGAGCAATGCGTGGTCCCTCTCCTCTCCT
The DNA here is from genome assembly GCA_039105355.1 of Benthosema pterotum. Classification (NCBI taxonomy): domain Eukaryota; kingdom Metazoa; phylum Chordata; class Actinopteri; order Myctophiformes; family Myctophidae; genus Benthosema; species Benthosema pterotum. The sequence goes on along the minus strand of CM076972.1, from coordinate 29,564,382 downwards.
CTCCTCTCCTCCCTCTCCTCTCCTCTCCTCTCCTCTCCTCTCCTCTCCTCTCCTCTCCTCTCCTCTCCTCTCCTCTCCTCTCCTCTCCTCTCCTCTCCTCTCCTCTCCTCTCCTCTCCATTGCGGTTGACTATAATGACATGCGTGCAATGATTCCTCTGTTCTGTGTCTTTCTTACTTTTCGCTCCCTTGACATGTACCATCTCTCCCTTTTCTCTCTATCCCTTTTATCTCATCTTTCAAAGCCCCCTGCCCACCCCCCAGTGTACTACAACACACACACACACACACACACACACACACACACACACACACACACACACACACACACACACACACACACACACACACACACACACACACACAGTGCCCCCGCCCTCAGTAATTATTTTCATTTTTTTTTACTCTTCCATCCTCATTCGCTCATTGTCATTGCATGTCTCTGTTTAGGTAGATTTCTAGCAGCCAGCTGGTTTCCCGCCACCAAAAAAATGTCATTGTACAAGCTTGCAATGCACCTCATCACGCTGTGATGTTTATAGTGAGCTTGCAGATCTTCCATTTTCCCTTGGCACAGCACCGCCACGCATCAAAGTGTATCGGGTCCCTTTTTTGCAGGCTCATCGTGGCCATACACCTCCCACAACACCAGTGTGTGTAAACACACATACACAGTTGTCTGGCGGTCGTAATGATGAGAGCAGACAACTGAGATCAATCACAATTATGACCGCTGCACTGTGCTAGAATTGGTTCTTTACGCTCCGTTACTTTCAGCGGCGATGGCGCTGGATCCTCTAGGTGTGTTTTCTCTCCCCTCCATACATCCGCCGGCGTGCCAGGCTCCATTTCTTCTCCCTCTTGTGCGGGCGACACGGCTGCTGCGTGTGTAATTGCTTCGTTAGCTATCTGCGGGCGCCTTAAGTGATTTAACGAGTGGGCGAAAACGGTGCGAGATTTATATGCAACATTCAGGGCAGTAAAAATAAAAAGGAAGTGTGTGTGGGCGGGGGTGAGGTGTTGGGGTGTGGGGAAGGTTTGCCCCTGAGCACGGCAAAAAAGGAGAATGGGGGGTGGGGTAGAGAGGGTTGGTAGTGTGTATGGGGGTAAAGAGCAGCGAGACAGTTTGGGGTGTGGGGTGGGGGGGGGTGGGGGCAAGGCAGAGGATTATGGGAGCAATGAGGAGGTGGTGGAAGATTGATATGTGGATAATTGAGGCGAATGGATAGAAGAGAAGATGAGAAAGGTATAATAATAAGAGAGAGAGCGAGAGATTAGATAGATGGCCTAATCCGCAAAGATCTTGTAGAGATAGAAACAGCAGCGCAGGTCAAAGTAGAGTCACAGCTCTCTCTCTCCCTCTCTCTCTCTCTCTCTCTCTCTCTCTCTCTCTCTCTCTCTCTCTCTCTCTCTCTCTCTCTCTCTCCTGCCTCCCTCGTCCCCACTCATGCACCACTTACCCATCTGTTGGAGGTTGAGTTAGAGGAGATCCCCATCTCAGGACGGCTCGCTAACTGCGCTGCGCTTAGATTGGGGTCATCCTCAATTATCGTGTGCGGCTCTGCGTCTGTCACAGCCAATAACTTTACTTAACATTCAGCGAGTTTAGAGGGGGGGGAGCGGGGGCACCTAGCTCGCATCTGAGGTCTTGCAGTGAATCTGCCATCACTTGAGAAACAATATCCTTGTTTTTTTTTTCACTGATTGAGAATGATGGGCTTTAAAATGCGACGATGGAACAGTGGCTTTTGCCAGCGTCACGCACGAGTCATGCCCCACCGCCGCCTAGCCTAAAGTGCTCACACAAAAGTGTATTTGCAAGTGCATTGCCGTAAATCCCTTGACATGTTTTGAAATCCTAAGCTCGCCTTGGTGGCTTTGCATGACAATTAATGTCAGTTTGTGTAACCATCAGTAAAGAACACAGAGAGCCACTGCATTGAACAAACAAGCATGCACTCTCTCTCTCTCTCTCTCTCACACACACACAGACACACACACGCACACACACACACACACACACACACACACACACACACACACACACACACACACACACACACACACACACACACACACACACACACACACACACACACACACAGGATTTGTTTTCAAGCATTCACCATTTCAGCTTAGTGTCACACAAAGTTGCTTTTCGTTGACTAGGAATGCTCAGTTCTTGTGACGCTTAAATTGCTTTCATATCCGATCCAGAAACCGGAGGAATGCTCTGCACGCTTGTTTAATTACGTGGCAGTTGTGAGTGCACAGGCCAGGGTAACACTATATGCATATCCCATATTTATAATGCATCATAATCTGCTCATAACACAGCATAATTATAGAAGAATTCAGTAGGACACGTCTTAGTTGCACACGGGAAGTGAACACATTTTGCATCCCCAAATATGGAATGTGTGATGCATGCCCTAATATGGTGGGTGTGACGCACAGAGGGTATGATGGGCTTCTGTGTGTGTTTGCTGTGTGTGTGTGTGTGTGTGTGTGTGTGTGTGTGTGTGTGTGTGTGTGTGTGTGTGTGTGTGTGCGTGCGTGCGCGGGTGTGCGTGTGCAACATGCGTGCTTCTGTGTGTGCTGCCCCTCCATCTATGATCCACAGTTAGCCTGCATAATGGGCCACAGGAGTGGTTTTGGTTACCGCCAGTTTCCTCTTGACAGCACTAGTAATGCTATAGTGAGGAGGTCCCAGAGTCCCAGAGCACAAGAACACTTACTTTTCTCATTTGTGTTTCTGTCGGGCAGAACACAGCCTTGTCAATTATTTTATTTCCCAATCGACTTCATGCTATTCATGGTTAGGAGGAATGGTCTGCACACTGTCATGGGAGGAGATGATGCACATTGCACATCATCTTCAATTTACAGATACTCGCCAATGTTTGGCATAATTGTGATGAAGATAACCGTTGTGACAAGCAGAAGCATACGATACTGTACAGTCCTAAAATCCTTAATATAAATCAACTGTGTAGAGGCTTTTTGTATTTCTACCAGTAGATTTAACCAAAGAGACATACTGTATATGCTATGAGAGCTTCTGTTAGTGTTGGCATTAGTGCTTTTCACACCAAAGGGGCGAGTTGATACACATCGTCCTGCGTTGATGCACGTCTCAACACATGTAAGTCAAGTGTCAGTAAATTAATACTCAACAAAAAAAAGATTTAATTTAATTGTTTTAGATGAGGTATTTTGGGCAGGCTATACATTCTTCCAGTGTATCTTAAGAACACTATTGACACTATTGTATGATTAACTAATGCATGAATTTGTGTTGTCAGAAGTGCTGAAGAGGATATTATATTTTTTAGAATTGCAGTTCTTGGGAACTTCTTTAACAACTCGCCCAAAAAGTTCTCCGGAATCCTCTTAAGAAGATTCTTGTCTTGTCAATCTGTCCGCAGGGTAACGCTACAAGAACACATTATCACAATTATACGATGTGATAGAAGGTGTTCTGTGGGCAGAGATTAGAAATGCGGGGAAACAAGAATCCCTTAGGGGTCCATGTGGGTACATGGTTTGTGCATTGTCAAATTAACACTGAGAATTTTACCTTGTAGAGAAACTGTATGGCGAGACAGTGTAAAAGAGAGAGGAGTAAATTGTCTCTGGGGCTAAAGATCTATTTTACCCTGCAATTTTCTATCCTATTAGAGATTTTCCTCATGTATCTTTTATGGAGCGTGTCCCAGTCGCTTCTGGGCCAGGTGAGAGATACTGGAGTGAGTTTTTTGGGGGGGTTGGAGGGGTTATGGAGGAATGGGAGGGGTATAGAACGAGAGTCATTGATTTGTCCTGCTTCACAGCATCGTTCCTATCCACTCCACTCCACTTCACTCGTGTGTGTGTGTGTGTGTGTGTGTGTGTGTGTGTGTGTGTGTGTGTGTGTGTGTGTGTGTGTGTGTGTGTGTGTGTGTGTGTGTGTGTGTGTGTGTGTGTGTGTGTGTGTGTGTGTGTGTGTGTGTGTGTGTGAGAGAGATAGAGAGAGATACATTTTCATTTGAAACGGTTTCAGTGTGGTCAAGCTATCTTTGATATGTGAACATCAATTCAACTTTATCTCCAAAGTCAACCTATAAGTTAACCTAATGCAGAGTTTCTCAGCCAGCACCGGCTGAGAAACTCTCTCTACCCAACCTACATGATGTCACATGATTATACCCTACAGCTGCATCACAGCAAACAGACTCCCTTTCCACCGTTTGGGAATAGGCTCAGTTTAAAACCTGCTTTTAGTCCATGAGCCTGATCCCCAAAATTGGAAAGTTAATTATGAATTGAGTGCAAAAATACCTATTGTTTATATGGTCAGTATAAGTGAATTAATATATGTTAACCATTTTACGGTAGTAGCTTTTTCATTTTTGTCATTTTTTGCATATTTTCCTATATAATGCCTACTTTGCATAAGATTTGTAATACATTAATGATTGTCTTTGTGTAAGTAATCAGCTGGGGAACTTTCAGGGTGAAAACAATTTAATGGTTATGGTTTTGCCCATAATTAACATTCCAACTGGCTCATGTACAGTACTAAGAACTAAAAAGAACTGAGCCGGTTCAACCCTGATGGAATAGAGGCCACAGTGGCCTATACAATTTGGCCCCTGGCCCAGCGTCACTACTGCCGACATATTGACACCCCTATTTTACTGCTCTACTGCCCCACTCACTCGACTGGACTGTTAACATTCCACCAGTTGAACATGCACATTTTCATTTAGATACAGTCCCAGCGTTGCATTACTATTACTATGTTTTTATATCTGTTGTTGTTTTAAAAGTTATCGATAGTATAATCCACCAATCACCTCGATTATCTGTTTCACAACAGGTCACACGTATCATTCAAAATCCTCTAGGACTGCATAAACACGCACGAATGCCTGCCAGTGTTGTCCTTAGTACCATGCATAGCTGTACACATGCTGCCATGTCAAAACCACCTTGCGTGTGCCGTGTATGTGTGCGTGCGTGTCTGTGCACAAGAAGACATACAGTATATTTCCCAGGAATACACAGACGCCCCCCATGGATTCTCCACATAATAATATTAACTTTGTGCCCTTAAGCACATCCGTTAACATTTACCTCCCAATCAATAATCTGATCTATACAGTGCATTACCTACAATGAACCTAATTCGCTGTTCATTGCAACGGATAAGGGCTAGTTACCAAAACACTATGACTTTAATGCAAAGCTATTTTAAAACCTTGAAAGGTGAAGCATAAGTAACATAATATTAGTTACATCAAAGATTTTGAAAGGCAATCGACTGTTACATCCAATCCTATTGTCCAGACGTGCGTCTTACTTGAGTGGGAAGCGAACGTAGCTTGTGCCATGCTCACATATGCAGTCTGCCAGCTTGTGGAGTTGTGTCAAAACATGTCCAAATATAGAGTGTGTGACACACAGCACACAGAAATGTTTGGCCTTGCTTTCCTAGTAAGGGTTCACTCACTGTGTTCGCAATTTAAATTGGCTAATGGGACCTCTGACATCACTCAGCCCCATCCATAACCATGTAGTAGAGTGTTGTCTATTAACCATTATGACATCATCCACAAATTAACAAATCAGTCAGCTCTATACTGTATATGGGCATTAAATGGGGCTTGCCTCTGCAATGCATCAGCAATCACAGCTCACCAATCTGAGCATACACAGCGTATGTAGGTTCAAGGTTCAAGGTCTTTATTAGTGTCCCCGGGACACTAACAATGCACAGCAGTATTGGCCTAAAACACAGAACAGTACATACAAGACAAACATGTAGTTCATAAGTTCATAAGGTACATACGAAAGTTCATAAGGTACATACGAAAGTAAGAAGGGGGTAGCGATGTTGTAAAGTGCATAGATGTATAGATGCATGAATGTATAGATGTATAGGTGCCATGAATAAAGTGCGAGCATAAAGTGCTAGGTGCAGAATAGATGTTAAGCAGTAGGGGTGTGCTGAAATATCGTTATCGTGATAATATCATATACTTCCTCCTGCAATATATATCGTCTATTCCTCAGCAAATATCGTGATATTTGCCGAGGAATAATTCCGGGAGGAAAAACGGGTCACAGAACTAAAATGTTAAATTACTTCTATAGCTGCTTCATTCCCCAAAAAACAAACACAAGAAGATAAAAACAAAAAGCCCGGTATGAGAATCAGTTGAGACAGATACAACAAAGATTAATAACTGAGGATATACATTAGTAACTTCTGATTTTTACCTTTTAGTTTTTTTATTCATTCATTTATTGTTTTTAGTTTTTGTTTCTCAGCTGCAGTTACGGTATCATGATATATTGTTGATGAATTTCATGCAATATATTGATATATTGATATATATATCGCAAATATCGCAATATATCAAATATCATGATATATTTATTATCGAAGGCCTAATATCGCCACCTATATCGTATTGTGAGGGACCAATATCGTCCCAGCCCTATTAAGCAGCATCACCATCCGGAACGGCAGGATTGTTATCTGCCACCCGCTGCATTGGCTGCACGAACTGAGGCAGGAACAAAGAACTGTAGGTGTATGTACTGTACATTCTTTACCCCTAGAGATGAACCATGTCATTTTCAAAGGAGACCACAGTGGTGTTAGTTATCTGAATTCCACTTAAGTGGTCAGATAGATGGGGCACAAACACTCTAGAGATTATTTTGACCCTCTCGTTTGCTCTTTTCCACCATCTGTCTGTGTGTGTGTGTCTCTCTCTCACACACAGTTTAGTTCTCTCTATATCATTCTGCCTGGCTCTCATCTGATGATCCCCTTTATGTGAGGCTCTGGCTAGACGCCATTATGTGGTGTGAAATGACTGGTATTGGAGATGGAGCCAAGGATTCTGGCTCACTTTTCCTTCAAACATGGAGAGAAAATATCGTCATCATCATAGCAGTTTGTTACTTGTGGGAGCAGAGCGAGTGCAAGTAAAGTGAGCGAGTGCAAGTAAACCACTTTACTTGCCAGTGCAAGTAAAGTGGTTTAGATGGTGGCGAAGTGGTGATGTAATTAAGAGATTTTTAAGTATTGTCATGAGTATTATCTCCTATATGTGTCAGGGTACATGCTCTCTGGTTACTTGAGTGAGTGGAGCGGGTGCGCCAAAGTAATTATTGTCTCCACCGAAGGTGGTGACTATAAAACGCCCTCTGTCCGTGCACGTAGCCCGTCCGTGCCCACGATCTGTCCGTCCTATGACGTCATGACGACGTCATAGTTGAGCTAGGAGGGCTTTGAGCTAGGAGGACCCTTGAGGCTCCTGAGATGACGTCGAGCTAGGGGGGCCTGATCTAGGAGGACCCCTGAGCTAGGGTGAGCCTTGAGATGATGTCATAAAGAGTGAGATAGGGAAGCCCTGAGTTGGGAGGATTCGTTAGATGATGACAAGGTTAGGAGCCGGAGGTAGAATGATGTTTGAGGTGACATCATAGAGAGTGACATAGGGAAGATGACATCATAGATAGTAGCAGTCCTGAGGTAGGCGGAGTTTGAGGTAGGAGGAGCTTGAGATGACATCATGATGAGGTCATAGGTAGGAGGTGCTCAGAGATAGTAGGAGACAGAAGTCAGTATATCCCCATATATAAAAAATGTATCCTCATTATGTATTGTCTCATTATGTATTGTCTCATTACACTCACAATAAACTACTTTGCAATGTGCACACGTTCAAACCTGAGCCCGGACGGTGGAGACCTGTGCCCCGTAAGGGCACAACTCTTGTTTTATTTATTTATTTATTTTTAGATTTTTTTGGGGGGGTGAGTGCCCCAAGCATCCAAAGTGTTAAGTGATCGTGCACAGAGTTTGGAGGTCGGCAATCCCTCTAAGGTACTCCGATTGTTCAGTGTAGGTGATGACGTAATGGTGACGTAAGTAAGAGACCTTTATAGCTACTGCGCCTATGAGTATTAGCTTGCTCCGCTCACGCAACACTAGGGCCATGGCCTACTTGTGCGCAGTGTGAAAGTTTGCCCTCTGCCAAGTGCTGATCTAGCATAGCATAAAGGTTTTTCAATCTATTTTTTATCATATTGTAATAACTAATAAGTAAATTGGGTTACTTCAGTAACCTCAGTTGTATAAGTGACTCGAAGAAGAGAGTCATATGGGGTCCAAGCCACTTCGTGGCGCTGGCACAGAACACTTCATACACTCACGAGCTAATTTTATTTGTTCGTGGAGCTATCACTCAAACCGCGGACCACCGTCGTACCGCCAGGTATAAAAGCGGTGGGCGTTGCGATTGAGTCATTCCTATCAACCATTTTTCTGCCGCCTGCCAAAGCAGACGGGCAGTTCGATGACTCTCTTCTTCGAGTCACTTATACAACTGAGGTTACTGAAGTAACCCAAAGTTGTCTTAAGTGCCTCTCTCGAAGAGAGTCATATGGGGCATCATAAAACTCCCGTATGATAACCCCGGCTGACAGGAGTGCTCCACAGTGCCCCCTCCGACAGAAAAGCACCTCACCACATGCTACATGTGTGCGAGTGCCCCTTCGCCAAGGAGGCCTAAAACGTGACCAATAAATTAAAAAATAGTCACATCAAATCGGCTCAGGGTGCAGGGGTCTGGAGTGTAGCAACATCCAAGACCGCGTGCGCCAACGATGTGGGAGCCACATCCAGGTTGTAATACGTGGCGAAAGTCGACGGAGTCGCCCAACTCGCCGCCGCGCAAACATCCTGTATCGGAACGCCCTTCGCCAGGGCCCAGGATGCAGACATGCCCCTGGTGGAATGCGCCCGCAGACCATCAGGGAGGTCCACTCCACTGGAGGTATAAGCCAACTGTATGGCCTCCACAATCCATTGCGAAAGTCGAACCTTCGTGATGGGCTTTCCCTTGCGCTGGGCCTGAGGAGCCCAAGCAACAAAAAGTTGATCCCCCAGCCTGAAGGGCGCCGTCCTCATCCTATACACTCTCAGTGCCCTCACCGGGCACAGACAGTTCAGCCTTTTGTCCTCCTCCGAGGCAAAGGGTGGCGGATGAAAGGCCACCAACTCCACCGGCTCACAGCCAGATGGAAAGTTCTTTGGCAGGAACGAGAAGTTCGGTCTGATCGTAACCCTGGTGTCGTTGCCACTAAACCTCATGCAACTTGCATTGACCGAGAGTGCATGGATATCGCTGGCACGCTTTGCCGTCGTCAGGGCGACCAGCAGAGCAGTCTTCAGCGACAGGAACTTCAGGTCCACCGTCTCCAGCGGCTCAAAAGGGGGCTTCACGAGAGCGTCCAGCACCACCGTCAAATCCCAGGGCGGAACCAGGGATCTAGTGACCGGCCTGAGGTGCAAAACACCCTTCATGAACTGCCGTACCAAGGGGTGTTCGCTCACTGGGCTGTTGTTAACGCCCAGGTGGTAAGCAGATATAGCCGCCAAGTTGACTTTTACCGAGGACAAACCTAGACCCCTGTCTAGGAATTCCTGTAGATAAGTCAGGATGAGACCCACCGAGGCCTGGAACGGCAGGACCTCGTTCGGCCTATCCGCACACCACCGCACAAACAGCTGCCACGCTGCATTGTAGCGACGTCTGGTGGACGCGGCCCTGGCACTCAGCATGGTCTCAATCACGTTCGGTGGAAGGCCAGCTAACTCGAATGGGGACCCCTCACGGGCCAGACCCATAAGTCCAGGTCCTGCGGGCGCGGGTGGAATATCTCGCCGCCGGCCTGAGTCAACAGGTCCCGCCTCAGCGGAAGCTGCCAGGGCTCGTGATAAAGAAGCGGGACCAAGTCCTGCCTCCACGACCCCCAGGCCGGGGCCACCAGCAGCAATTGGACCTCCTGAGTCCTCACTCTGGCCAACACGTGAGGGATCAGATCCAATGGCGGAAATGCATAAAGCAGGGTCAGGGGCCACTGGTGAGCTAGAGCATCCAAGCCCATGGGTGGGTTGCCCTTCAGTGAGAAGAAGAGAGGACACTTCGTGTCCTCTCTCGTGGCGAACAGGTCCACGGTCGGTGTCCCGAACCTGTGCCAGATCTGGTTCGCCACCTGAGGATGGAGAGACCAGTCGCTGTAGCGGAGCTCCCCTCTGGAGAGGAGGTCCGCTGCAGAGTTCTGCAGGCCAGGAACATGGCAAGCTGTGAGGGAAAGAAACCGTGTCTCGCACCACACTAGCAACCTGTGTGCCAAGGAACACAGGTGTGCTGAAGTGAGGCCCCCCTGCTTGTTGATGTAGGACATCGTCGTGGTGTTGTCCGTGCGGACCAAGACGTGGTGTCCCTGGAGAAACGGCTCGAACTCCCGCAAAGCGAGAAAGACGGCCATCAGCTCCAAGTAATTGATGTGGGACGTCCTCAGATGTGCGTTCCACAGACCCCTGGCCGACCGGCCCTCGTGCGTGGCGCCCCAGCCCGAAAGGCTGGCGTCCGTCGTGACGACTTTTCTGGACAGGGGTAGGCCCAAGGGCACCCCCTCCATCAGTCTGTGACTGTCCGACCACCACTTCAGGGCCAGTGCGCAGGCCGGAGAGACCCTCACCCGGCGGCGCACAAACCTGGTGGGAATGTGTAGCGACCTGAGCCACCTTTGAAATGGTCTCATGTGCAATCTCCCCAGACGTACCAGGGAGATGGCCGAAGCCATGATGCCCGCCATCCTCAAACAGTGTCGCAGCTGAAGTGTGCGTCCTGGCGTGAACAGTGACACACACTTCATTAAGTCGTCGATCCTGTCGTCGGACAGCCTCGCCGTGTAGGCCACTGAGTCCAGTTTGATACCTATGAAGTCCGTGGACTGCACAGGTGTCAGTGTGCTCTTGGGGAGGTTCACGACAAAGCCCAAGGAGGAAACATGGGCCAGCACCCTGGCTGTTGCCCTCATTGCCTCCGCCTTCGAGCTGGCCATCACAAGCCAGTCGTCGATGTAACTCGCCACCCTGAGGCCTTGTTGACGCAGGGGTGCGAGGGCTGTCTCTGTGCATCGCACGAACACCCTGGGACTCAGGGACATCCCAAAGGGAAGAACCGTGTACTCGTACACTTTCCCCTGGAAACCGAACCTCAGGAACTTCCTGTGGGGCGGGTATATAGGGATGTGAAAGTAGGCGTCCTTTAAGTCTATGGACGTGAACCAATCGCCTGGGCGTATGGACCGTACCAGAGACTTGGCCGTCAACATTTTGAACACAAACTTTTTCAGATGTTTGTTGAGTGCCCGAAGGTCCAGGATGGGACGCAGCCCCCCCCCCTTCTTCTTGACCAAGAAGTAGCGGGAGTAAAACCCGCTGCTCTGATGGTCGCAAGGCACCTCCTTGACGGCTCCTTTCTCCAACAGAGAAGTTATCTCCTGCTGGAGAACAAGGCTCGCCTGACCCCGTGCTTCGGTGAAGAGTACTCCACTGAACTTCGGGGGTCTGTTCGCAAACTGGAGTCTGTACCCCTTCGCAAGAGTGCGCAGAACCCATGGGGAGGCATCGCAGCCTACCCATTGGGAGATACGCTTCGAAAGTGGACCCAGCCCCACAGAGCGGGGTAGTCCCCGTTCCGTGGTAGAGAGGTCCATTGTGCCAAAAAAAATTTCGGCATGACCCGTCTCCCTGGTGGCGTTCCGGCCCGCCACAGACCTCATGCCCTGTCTCTCTGCTTCGGGGAGCACTTGGGCTACCCCTAACAGAGAGTCCCTGGTCCCCCGACAGTGCATTTTCATTGTTTTTGTGTGTATTTTGGGCAAAGCCTTTATTACAGAACAAAAAACATGTGCTTTCGTGCGACTGTGCAGCTCGGCCACAGACCCACCCGTGGTGGGGACCTGGGTTAAGAGCTTTCGCCTTTTCGAGGGCGGCCCCAGCGTGCAACCCGCGGCTGCTAGCGCTGGGGCGAGGCCCAAGGCGGGGGGGGTAGGGGGGAGCGTCTGGGCACGCTTCCCCTGGAGACGGGTCTGAAGTGCTACTTCCTCTGCTGAGGCCTGCCAGACCGAGGGGCTGGCTTCTTGGCCTCGGCTTGTGGAGCTGGCGGGCGGCGGCGCTGGTCACGGTTGCGTTGCTGCTGACCATCTCTCCCCTCGGCGGACTGGGTCCTCGGTGGAGGTCTCTGTGCGTCGGCTCTGGGCTGGCGAGGGCGCGGTTGCGCCTGCTGGCCACCGGTGCCGCCGTCTCTACGGCCTTGGGGCCACTGCTGGCGCTGGCCAGCGTATGGGGCCTGGGGCCTCCGCTGTAGGGCAACTGGGCGAGGAGTCAGGGCAGCGAGTGCTTCACAACCTGGTCTCTGCTCTTCCACGGCGAGCGCCATCCTCTCGAGGGCCCCTTTGAAAAGGCCCCCCGGGAGGATAGGGCCCTCCAGCAGGTCCCTCCTGGTTTCGGCGTCCAGCTTGGGGTTGACGTCGAGCCATCGGACGCGCTCCGACATGATCACTGCAGTGCCTGCTCTGCCAAGCAGGGCGGTGGTGCTGCAGACGAACTTGATGAGCTCCTGGTGGATCCTTCTCACCTCAGCCAGCTCCCTGGGGGTGGGGGGGTCCCCCAGCCCACCAAGGGTGAGCGAGAGAGACTGCTGTAGCAGCGAAATCGTGTTGAGGTGCTTACCAGCCGCAGTGAGAAGGCTGTAGAGCTTGGAGCTGGCGTTGGAGGCTTCCTTGCAGCTCTTGGGCAGAGTAGGCTCCTTGGCTAGTGGCCTAATGCGTGGCGCAGTGGGGTCTAGTAGGTAGGCTCCCACTGTGGGACCAATGGTCGGCAACCCCCCGAGACCTGCTGCATCCATGTCCACAGTGTCGAATGGGACTTTTGTGTTGCGGAGGGTGGGTGGGGTAGCATTGGGCACCGCCCAGTTCGCCGTAAAGTAGGCTTTAAAGCCCTGAGCCAGTGGGAGAATGGCTCTCCTTGGCGGAGCCTTGGCTTCTGCTCCAGGCCAAGCGTCCTCCGGGTCTGGTGGGGGTGCTGCCTCAGGCCAGGCACGGCCGGTCTTGACTGCAGCCCGGCGGAGGAGCTCCGTCAGGTCCCATTCCTCTGGAGGTGGGTCGTCACGGGGTGCAGCTCCTTCGTTAGCCTCAGGTGCGGCCTCGTCGCGTGCCCCTGGTGAGGCTCCACCCCGCGCCCCGGGTGGGTCGTCCTCACCACGGTCGCGGCCATCCTGGGACCCGCCGTCGTCGTAGAAGCGGGTCGCCGGTCCCTCAGCATCCCCGTCCGCTGCTTCCTCATCGTAGCCGACCACGTCTATGACTCTATACTCGTCTTCAGGAGAGTCCTGGAGGCGAGTAGAGTCATTGAAGGGCGCTGATCTGTCCATGTATTCCCCCCACGACATACCAGTTGGCAACTGGTAGCGGGGCGGGAGCACCATGTAACCAGCGTCATCCTGCCTGAATGAGGACTGGAAGTTAGAGCTGTAGCTCTGCTCTTCTCTAAAGGAGGCGAAGGAGAAGGAAGCTGTCGGCTGGCGATGTGTTGAGGGTTCGCCCTGGAAGGAATCTGGATCCACATCAGACCTGGCAGCCTTCCTGACGGGTGGGGGGCATCCATCATCATCCTCGTGCGCCTGCCTGGCTGTCGGTGGGAGTCGGGGCCTGGCGCCGGTGGAAGTGGCACAGGGGCCTGGCATCTGTCTTCCACCCGGAGGGTGGGGGAGGCAGGGCCACTCGTCTCGGGCCAGGGTGGAGTCTTCCAATCTGGCCCTAAGTCTGGTGAGTCTTCGAGCCTTCTCCCTGTCGGACAGCATGGTGCAGCAGGGGCATTTGCCTGGCACCTCGAAGGCGTCCCTCGCATGTGGAAGGTCCAGGCAGTACATACACAAGGAGTGGTGATCGCCTGGTGAGAGTAGGTTGTTGCAAAACCTGTTAAAACAGGCACGGGGGATGGGGCCCTCGTCGTAGTCGCCTCCGGTAGCCATCTTGAACAGCTGCTCTTCTCCCTTTTTTTTTTTTTTTTTGAGAAAAAAGAGAAAAAGGGAAAAAAGAAAGAAGAACAGTTAAAGAGAATTAAATGAACAAGAAAAAGGTATTCCTTTTTCTTTTTGTGTCCTTCCCCACAAAAAGTACAAGAAAACTATTTCTCTCTATGTGAAGGAGGCTCACGTTGGCTAGACAGCAGCCAATGGCTGGGTGCTAGCCACGTGTGGTACGCACGGCCACGTGCGTATGGGCGCACCTGCTAATGTAGCACACTAGTCGGCAGCAAAGCACTGTCGGCTAGGCCACAAGCCTTGATGGTGGCGGTGGGAGGAGGAGGAATAGCAGTAGACGGTAGCGAGGCACTACCGGCTATGCGGTGGATAGTATTGTCGGCACACTGGCTCGTCACAGCTTCGGTAGACGAGGCCGCGATAATAAGCTTTAAAGGCGGGGAGGCCTGGCGGCGGTCCCCGGCGGGCAGCGGCGATAGTAGGCCTTAGCAGTGGATGACGCAGCAAACTAGCCGGCGGCTAATTTAGTGCGAGCAGAATGACAGAGCGAGCGTAGCCGGCAAAGGAGAAGAGGAGGGAAAACTACAAGCCGCCGGGCGGGCCCACTTGAGTTTTACGTCCGAGAGAGACTTACTGGAGTTGAAGCGTGGATGGAAGAAAATCACGTCGGCCGCGAATCTCCGGGTACGAGTCGGTTTTAGACCCGTCCTCACTGGGGAAAGCAGGTTTCGTCAGCCGGTGGTGAGTCTTTGGTGAGTGCTGTGTGCATTCAGCGCAGAAAAATGGAGGAATGACTCAATCGCAACGCCCACCGCTTTTATACCTGGCGGTACGACGGTGGTCCGCGGTTTGAGTGATAGCTCCACGAACAAATAAAATTAGCTCGTGAGTGTATGAAGTGTTCTGTGCCAGCGCCACGAAGTGGCTTGGACCCCATATGACTCTCTTCGAGAGAGGCACTTAAGACAACTAATAAGTAAATAGGCTCTGTTATGTAATGTTTATATTTTATTATTCCAAGCTTCTGTTTGAGGAGGTCTGTTATTTGCTATAGACTGGAGGCTCCTGTCAATCAAGATTAAACACACACACACACACACACACACACACACGAATGCACGGCACTCGCACACTGTCCAGCAGCTTATATTGTGGGTGACCACAGCATGCTGGACAATTAACACTGATTGGAGCTGACATAGTGCCTCTGGTGTCCTTGAATTACCTGCAGGGTGGCTGGATGAGTCTGAGGAGTATAGTCAGGAAAAGATAAACAAACAACAGCGCAAACAAAAGGATCCTTTTTTTTTAACAAAATTCCCATCAGGGAGTTAATCACAGTGCCAAATCGAAACACAGCCTGTATTGGGAAGAACCAAACAATTAACTATCTGCAAATTAGTATTTTTTAGTATTTTTTTTTAACTGTAATTACTTTCACTCTACTACATCTCAGACAAATATATGAACCACTTAGGTTATAGACAAACCAGAGTTTGGAGTT
Organism: Benthosema pterotum; assembly: GCA_039105355.1. Taxonomy (NCBI): domain Eukaryota; kingdom Metazoa; phylum Chordata; class Actinopteri; order Myctophiformes; family Myctophidae; genus Benthosema; species Benthosema pterotum. The sequence goes on along the minus strand of CM076972.1, from coordinate 29,548,978 downwards.
TCTGAACTAGTGTCCCCAGCCTTGCTCTGAGGCGCCGAACGAGTAAGAAAGAATAATACCTACTACCATGAGCGTTGGTGAGGACCAGTTACTGTATATGCAGATCCAAAGCTCGGTTGAAAATGGGTTGATTTGGTTTCTATTACTTTTTCCTGCCACCATACTAGTAGTCTGCTGTCTTGATTTGGTTGTGGAGACCAGGTAGAATGAATCCTATTCTTCCCCTGGTACCGCACTGCCAATCACATCTCAGGACTCCACCAAGACAGCCTTCTGACAGGCACTGCACATTTTCATTATGTTTTTTTTTTATATCTATCCTATTGACTGGAAAGGAATGAATGGAAGCATAGGCTTAAGAAGAAGTGGCACTCTTGTGTTTGCATACCTTTTTACCTCTTTATCCAAGTTTTCATACTGCCCAGAGACTATTTCAGAGACTATTTTTGGGGTTACAGAAGAGAAAATAGTGCCCGGCTATATAAGCCCCCTTTCTGAAAAGGGAAACATAATAATGCTGTGGAAGCGTTTCTTCCTTTTCACAAGCTTTGCTCTATTGTCATGCCTCAAGAAATGATGATGTCTTTCATTTTGAAGTCCCTGCCTTTTACAACAATGCATTCAACTGTATCATTGATAGACAAAGCCATTTTCCCCTATGCCTGTCCCTTTTTGTTTAGACCACTTGAACCCTAGCATACCTATTCTGGGGGGACATTTGGCAGAAATGGCTGATCTGCAAGCTCACAATATCTCAATATGACAGGAGGGGGATGAAGAACAGAACATGTCTTCTAGTATAGACCAGTGGGTTTTAACCATTTTTATTTCAAGGCCTACTATGTATTCTGCCTTTGGGCTAAAACTAAAGAATATTAAGTTATCACTGGATAACATTGTCTACCTTTCTCATGCTTCTGGAAAATATATTATAATTGTGTTGACAGTTATTTAACAATAACTCAACTCTTAAGAGCTTAAAATTAAACCAAGTTATCCTGTATGGGTCTCTGGTCAACTGGGGTTTTAATGTGGTTAAACCAAATCTGAGTTCAGAGATGAAAATGTCCCACAGCCACCTAATGGCTGTTAGTATTAATAGCAGTAAAAAAAAAAAAGCATTATTGCAATGCATTATTTGTTGAGTTCAGTGAGAATGTCAGTTTGTGAGGATGTCATTCTGTCCCCAACATTTTCCACCAGAGGGTGCTGCCTCTTGGCACAACTATGCAAACCGCGAAAGGTGGCCTTGTATAGTAGTATTATCATAAATGATAATTAATTCAACTGCAAGCTGACATAGATTCATCATGAGTTAAAACATTTAATGACTTAAAAGTACAAATTCATGTAGTCAGTTGGGAAATCAACCAGATTTCTTCTTCTTTTTTCCTCAACAGGAGATTACTTTTTCCCTCTTTTTTTCCTGGACATTAGAGGTTCCTACTGAGCGATGGTGGCTTTAATGCCTGAGGAGGAATGAGTTCTACAAACCACTGTACAAGCCCACATGCTCTGTGGGCTAATCTATTATTAATGCATGTTATTTCTGTTCAGAATTAGGAGGTTTGTGGGGAGACGGTAGACCCAGAAAAGAGGCATCACTGCTTCCACTGAAGGGAGGCGGGAGAGAGAGGGAACACGAAGAGGGAAAGTGTGTCAGGGTGCTGAATTTAAAACTTGTGCGTGCAAAGGATGGAGAGGATGAGAGTGAGAGTTGGAGCAATATGGAGGGTACACATGTCTGAGCGTTTCAATTGAAGTGAACCCCCGAACATATATAGGCTTTTAGGCTCTCCCAGCAGGGTGGCACTTGGACCGTAGAGTTAAATTATATTTAAACTTCTAAATTACGTAATTTTAAAGAGTGTACACAATTACAAAATGTAGAATAATTGTTATTTTGACCAAGGTTTTGCCAGTTCTCTTTCCTAATTGTGGACAAAAACATGAAAAGCCTTAGTTCTGGGTGCAAGAGACTAAACTCAACTCAAGCTAATCAGTAGGTTTGTATGTTTTATGTCAAAATCAATCTGGTAATTTTTTTTCCTCCAACTTTTTTTTTTCTTTTGTGTGCCCCCGTGCCACCTTCCTAAAATTGCCAATGCCCCTCAATCATGTTAAGTCGGCTGAGCGTGGGCGGACGGATGGCAAACGGATGGACAGAGCAGGAAGGTAGCAATTGGGTTAGGGTTAAATGTGAAACAATGAACATCTGAACGAGAGATGGAGGGATGCGTGTATTCGGGTGGAAGGAGAAGAAGAGCCATGACGGCCCTCAGGTTAAACACAACAGCATCAGGGTGGCAGCACATGAGAGAGAGAGAGAGAAAGGGAGAGGGAGGGTGGGTGCAGCTGTAAATGAAAGAGACAGGTTGTGTACTCATGTTTAACATACCATGGCTGTCTGAGCGAGAGTTAAAACTTGGCCTGAGGGGCAAAAGAGGCCAAGAAAAGAAAAATATTGGGGTCATAAGTGGGGATTGAGCGATATGATGGAATACAATACGATGGAAGCTCTGTGAAACAATTAGCAGTAATCTATTGCAATCCCTTTGGGACGATATTGGCAGTTTTTTTTTTCTTTACCAGTTGTGTTTATACAGTACAGTTTGTGCTTGAGGTCTGCTTGGTACTGATATTAATACATTCAGTGCTGGCCAGAGGGGCTGGTTGAAGCCACCACACCTACTACAGGTACCAGATGTTAGTGGTCAAATCTGGATGCTGAATGCTGACAGCTGAATGCTGTCGTTCTTGGTCCACATACTGTATATCAGAGCCACAAATGCCAGATGTTGCGAGATTGAGGACATAGAAACTGAGTGCTGTTCATGCAACCTTGAACTGGGAAGCTCTGCTCAATGTAAGTAACGAGAGCAGCACACATAAACCCTATTTTAAGTGTGCGCGCAACATGACAGCTGTTTTAAAGTATTGTGCAGTAACAACTAAAGTATCTTTTGCCAACTTCAGGTTGGTTGTCGTAGTTGGTTGTCACCATTGGACTGGCCCTATGAAGTGAAGTCTTACTCTAGGGCTCTGGTTTATATACTGTACAGTATAGCCTGGCCTAACCTGAACTGATTTTGGCTTAGAGGGGTTGGGACCGGTGCAGCCACACCAGTAGATCTGAATTGGTCTCACCAACACGTCGTCATCTCTGGTCCCTCTCCTGTTGGCTCCCACTTCTAGGCCACGGTGGCTAATGGTTTAGTCCAGGCTTTCTGTTTTCACACGTAACACAACGCAGACGAAACTGAAAGCCTGGGTGCCGAGGCTATATACAGTATAACAAGACAGGTATTCGATGTGCACACATTGGCCCTATTGAACGAGGGAACTGCATATCTTTACTGGATGGGATTAGAAGAAATAGTTTCTCTCAGGCAAAGATAGGTTAGATAGGTTAAACCTTTTGAATTATTTAACAATAGTGAGTTTTTCCATTAGTATAGATTTACAAAAGAGACATAAAAGTTTGATTGGAAGGACCCATCAACCGTGGAAATGAGAGGGGGGCTGAGCATGTCTGCAGTGCTCACTCATTAATTTCTGCCAAGCCCATGCCCATAGGTACTGTTAGTGTTTACCCAGAGGACATCCCACCTCTAAAGGGTTAGGCTTAAGAGGGTGTGTGTGTTTTTCACCTACTGTTTAATACAGTACCTGAGCAGTAGATGGCAGTTGATACCAGCTGCTGGTAGGTCTGTTTTTCAGCCTTATGTGTTCCCTAATTGGCTTTATGTTCCCTCAATATCTAAGGTGGTAAGTGCCCCGCGGGATGTGTTGCGGGTTCGGATAGGGTAGTTAGAAGATCCTATACAGCTGTAGTGTACCCCAAATCATTAGCTTGGTTAGGAGAATATAAAATAGGGAAAAGATTACAACTAGGGACGGGACTCGATTACAATCTTTGATTAATTTGAAGCTTTGTAATTAATTAATCTAATTAATCACATACCAATATTTGACTGAGAAGATTTTTTTGTCTCAATTAAAACAGGTTGGTAGCGTGGGAGTGAGTTTTTCCAAGTCAAAACTGTGTCCACACTGCAACGTGATATGTTGAGAGATAGCGTAATTTCGGACCAATGGGAGGACGAAACAGTGGGAGTTGGGAACAATGGCAGCCCTTATTCGTTACCCTGATTGGCTTCTTCTCCCATTGGATGCACTGGTATTAGTGGTTTCCCCCGAAATTTGTCCAATGGAAAAGGTTCTGTGGTGCAAAATCTATGTGCGATTAAAATGAGTTCATTTCTTTAATCGGGTTATTGTTTCTGTAATTAATCTCAATCAGTTAAAGTACCAGCCCTAATTATAACACAATTACATAGTGGTTGTGGTAATGTATATGTAGCAGAGTGGCTCAGAGCCTCTGTCTGATGGCCTCAAAAATCTAATCAATTCAATCTGCTTTGACCAAAAAAGGTATCTCCAGAGACTGCGACACAAAGATCCAAATAGCATCTCGTCTCATTGAACTTGTCTTGGTGACATTTTCTCTGCTCCACCATCTATCTGTCCACCATCACTTTCTCATTTGCAGCAAAAGATAGAGAAGGGGCAAGGGTCCATTCACAAAGTTGTGTTGCAGTATTTCATTTTCATGCACCACACCTCTAGAACAAACAACAAGAAAACTGTGACTGCGCTGTATTTATTTTAAAACCCCAAAAAGGACCTTTCAGTTTGCCCTTCTCTTGTCCCCTCCATATTGTAACTATCTATGAATCCTTACTACTTGTTTTACTTGGTGGAGATCAGCCCTTGCTCTTGCATAGAAAGCCCTTCTGGGAGAGGTCATCAGCAGGACGATTCTGACTGGCCTTAACTTTATAAATTATGCCTAATGAACAATACATTTTTTTAAGGAGGGGGAACATGTGACTTTAGTTGTTAGGTATAATCCTACCCCCTGAGGCCAATCATGGCCTCTTCACTCTTCCACTCAGTAATCAGTAAATATTGGCCCTGGGCTATTAGGGAGAACACCAGCCAATTATTCCCCGCATAATTACTAGGACCTCATTTTCAATATGAAGTTTCTTCATCACACATACACTTAATAAGAGTTCCCCAGGCAGCACTCAGCTCTGTAAGGGCTACTTTGTGACGAAGAGACTTCAATAGTGCCATTATGAGCTGTGGTATTAATGGTATACGACAGTGGCTTATGGGAGACTCTTACTATCCTTGGTTAGTCTTGTAGCCTACGCTACTCACAAATGTAGACGCAAATAGGTGTATTAAAACTTATTTTAAACACATTTCTAAGAATCTCTTTCAGCTTTATGTATTTAGAATTGAATTCAGTTGCATTGGACTACACGCCTGAGTTGAACTAGAACTGAAATACTGTGAGAAGGACTGGCATACTGTAAACTAGACTGGATTGGAGTAGACTGGATTTGTTTAGGTTGGAGTGGACTGGACTGCTGTAGGTTGAACTGAGCTGAAATTGAGTCAGTTGGACCGGACTGAACTTGCACTTTGACTGGAGTAAAATGGACTGGACTGTCTCTCTGAATGCTAGTGATTATTTACCATGATTATTACATGCAGGGGCAGAGCATCTGCAAGTACTACAATTGGTTTGTCGTCGGTTGGTGGACGATTTTTAAGAATTGTCAATTGGCTGGATCAATTGATGATGTTATGACGAGGTAATTAAGATTTCTGATATCTTATATTATTAGTATTATGATGAATATTATCTCCTCGAAGTGTCGATGCTACTTGACCTCTGCTTGCTTGCTCTGCTCGCGCACAAGTAGTATTTGTGTGCAATGGCAAGGTAGCGCTGGTCAGAGTGCAGTTGTAGTTGCATATTGCTGTGTCTTAGAGCGTGTACCAAGTACCGGTAGCCCTATGGTTCAAACATGCCCTAATGTAATATCCATGCCTGTGTTCCCCAAGGAGGGTAATAGAATAAATATTAATTTGCCTACAGTGCATTATATAGATGGTTGTATCGATTCCTGCAACCACACCTGTACACCCTAAGCACTATCGCATTATCTCTATCAACATGTATAGTAAGTAACCTTAAATAGCACGTCGATACCACACACAAAAACCACACATGCATATACTTGCATAAAGACAAAAACTTTGCACGCACGTGCACACACACACACACACACACACACACACACACACACACACACACACACACACACACACACACACACACACACACACACCTAAAACTATACACATACCCTTCAATAGTACACATACACTGCATACGTGCATGCACATGAACATTCGCAGTCACCAAACTTGACATACAACACATGGAAAAGGCAAACGTGTGCGTGCGGCCGTGCGCATTTGTTTGTGTGTGTGCGTGTGTGCGTGTGCGTGCGACGTGGTTGAAACTACACATACACTGAACAAACATCACATGCACCCGCAAAACAAAAGCAACACACACACATGCAGCCTCAGCCTCTTTTCTTTATCTGAGGGAATGAATAACAAACAATCATATCAGAATAATCTGAGAGCGAATAACTGCCTTGAGTAGATTTCCTGATAGGTTTAGCATGCATGGGTGAGCAGCCGTGTGTGTGTGTGTGTGTGTGTGTGTGTGTGTGTGTGTGTGTGTGTGTGTGTGTGTGTGTGTGTGTGTGTGTGTGTGTGTGTGTGTGTGTGTGTGTGTGTGTGTGTGTGTGTGTGTGTGTGTGTGTGTGTGTGTGTGTGTGTGTGTGTGTGTGTGTATACATGCGTGTGCGTGTGTGCACACAGACAAATGCTAAGGTGATTATAGCGAGGGGAACAGATTTGCATTGGTTTGATATGCCATCCATCTATCTCTCCCTCCCTCTCTGTCTCTCCTGCCATCCCTCCTCTCATTTGGTTTCATTTCCGTTCGTTCTCCGGTCCCATTCCCCTGCCTTCTTGTTCCCAGGCCCTATGCCTCATTTCCTAACCCCTCCTCTCATATTTCATTCTGTGCTCCCCTTGTTTTCATTGCTCTCCCTCTCTCGGCAGAGACGGGGTAACCCTGACCCCAAAACACTCTATTGCAATGATTACCATTGGGATATAGGACAAAGACGTATTGTTTTGTTTCATTTTAACCAAAGAAATAAATGTCTCACAGGACATACACTAGGCCTATACACTGTATGTATTTGAATATTATAAATATAGAGCATAGTGTTCAGACATGTCACAATAGTCCCAGCACCCTGCCCCTGCTCACCAAACCACCCATCAGCTGCCTCCTTGTCCCGCCCACCCTGTCAGCCGACACCCAGCCTTCATTTGTAACTGACTTTTCATGTTATTGAGCGACCTTTAAAACAGCTTCATTTTGCCTATCATTGAAACCTCGTATCTCTGTGTTTCGAGTGAAGTGTCTCTCTTTCTCTGTCTCGATTACATAATCATTATGCCATTACCTCTTCTCCTTGTCTTTATTGACCCCTGCATGGAGAACCTCCTTTGGTTTGAATATAACATTAAGTAAGTACGTAAATTTTATTTATATAGCACCTTTCACAGAGGAATCTCACAAAGTGCTTTACATGCATGAAAATAAAACAGAAGATAAAATAGAAGTATACAAACAATTATACAAACACAAAATACAAACATCAGGGAAGAAAAATAATATATAAATATAAATATATATACAAGTACATACATGCATATATGTATATATAAATATATTAACATAAACATACGCATAAATTAAAATAAAAATAATAAAAGAAAATAAAATCCAACCATCAGATTGCAGCGAAGGCTTGTGCAAATAGAAGTGTTTTAAGACTTTTCTTAAAAATATCAGCTGATGGTGATAGCCTCAGAGAAAGTGGCAGTGCATTCCAGAGATTAGCAGCGGCCGCCTGATACGATCTGTCGCCTTTGGTTCTTAATTTGGTAGAAGGTGGAGCTAAGAGACATTAGTTGGCAGATCGAAGGGCCCTGCTGGGCGCATACCGCGGGACCAGGTCGGTGAGGTATCCCGGTGCCTGACCATGCAGCGCTCTATAAGTGAGGACTAGGACCTTAAACTGGACCCTAAAATTTACAGGAAGCCAGTGCAGGGAGGCCAGCACTGGGGTGATGTGGCACCGTCTGCTGGACCTGGTAAGTAGTCTGGCTGCTGCGTTTTGGACTAGTTGGAGGCGGTCAATACTGGATTTATTTAAACAGGTGAGAGTGAGTGAGTTGCAGTAATCAAGCCTTGGATGATATAAAAGCATGAATAATCATTTCCAATTCAGAGTAGGATACAATTGAGCTGAGTTTTGCGATATTTCTTAGATGGAAAAAACAAGTACGGGTTATAGCTGCGATGTGAGAGTCAAGGTGCATGGACTGGTTAAACTGAACACCAAGGTTTCTGATATTGGAGCGTATGTTGGATCTAAGGGGCCCAATGCAGTTAACCACTTTGGGAACAACGACATCAGGTGCAATAATGAGTACCTCAGTTTTGTCCTCATTTAGCTGGAGGAAATTGTCTGACATCCAGGACTTAATAGCAGCAATGCAGTCGAGTAAAATACCAAACTTAAAATCATCAGGAGATCTGTTGTTAAAAGAGTAATAGAGTTGAATGTCATCAGCCTAAAAGTGATAAGATACATTTTTAAAAGTGCTGATAAGGTGTCCCAGTGGCAACGTGTAATGTGCAAAGAGGGTGGGGAATAACATTGAATTAGGGGGGCACGGTGGCAACAGCTGGTAGAGCTGCAAAAGTTCCTTTCTGTGTAGAGTTTGCATACTCTCCCCCGTGTCTCCTAGGGTAGGTACCCTCACAAAGGCCTTGCAGTAATCCTGGTCTCTAGACTGCCTCCCCCTGGCCAGCCACGATGCCTGATGGAGGGGAAAGGAACTGGTTGGAATAACGTGTTCCTTCCACGCTCTACATATCAACCAGTGAACCCCCCCTTGTCAGATGAAAAAACAAGCAATTGGAGACTCATGTGTAGAGATAATTGACACGGGTGAAAAATGGGAGGAAAAAAAAGTTCACTTTATTAGCAATAAAGGAACTCTTTTTGGACATACAAGGTTTTCACCCGACATACATGCTATGAAAGCCATCGCTTATGCATGTCGCACGACCACCCACAAGCTTCAGTAAACCCAGCTCCTCCTCCTCCTCCTCTCCTGCTTGTCTGATTTGACCAATGTCATTGTCTGATGTCATTGCCGCTGCTTGCTCGAGAATAGCGGGGGTTTTCGCTCACTGATTTCCATGTCTTTAGCATTCCATGTATGCACCTCGAAGGGCAGGGAGATCCTGGAGTGGAAATATGCTGCCATTTACTGCTACAAAATTAACTTACTTCCAACTATGTCATAAAAATATTTATTTTGATAAAAGTAATGCTGACTGAACTCCATTTAACGTATTCCAATTAGTCAACTCTTATTGTATAGACTATACAAGTGTAAGTGTGAGGCAATGAGGTGAGCAAAGTTTTTCGGTTCTGGGTCACATACCGGTATTATAAACCATATGGAAACTGTATTTGTTTTGTACATTGTTTGTACATTTCTGACTTTTGATATCATACACATTATACATTCATACATCAAACATGTTACTTATTTTCTTTTCCCCACACATCCATCTCTCACCCTTCATGTTTTATGTTTATATGCCCATCTCACATGTTTCACTTTTCTTTCCTCCACTTCCACCAGCATATCTCTCTCTCTCTCTCTCTCTCTCTCTCTCTCTCTCTCTTTCTACCCCAACCCCCCCCCCACCCCTCTCTCTCTCTCTCTCTCTCTCTCTCTCTCTCTCTCTCTCTCTCTCTCTCTCTCTCTCTCTCTCTCTCTCTCTCTCTCTCTCTCTCTCTCTCTCTCTCTCTCTCTCTCTCTCCCTTCCTTCACTCTTTTGTTACTTTCATTTCCTTCACTCACTCTATCTCCATCTCTGCACTGCTCTCATACCATTATCATTTCTCCCTGTCTGCTGTCTTCATCTTCACTGTTTCTTCGCAAAATGTGAGTGTGAAGGAACCCCCCACGCCTCACCCTCTCTCTCTCTCTCTCTCTCTCTCTCTCTCTCTCTCTCTCTCTCTCTCTCTCTCTCTCTGTGCCAGCTAGGCCTGCAGGCTTTGAGCAGCATTACAGCGTGTAAACCTCGGATTACAGCAGCCACAGTCTGCCTCGCGCTGCATGCCTCTGTGGATCCCATGTACACACACACATATGCAGGCACAAACATGCACACAAGCTGTTTACATCGAGACACACGCACATATACCGGTACAACTTGGCATAGGCAAATATATGTGCATATAAACAATCACACTATGTACACAGATGTTTCCTGAACACATGCTTAGTGTTTACACACATGCGCGAACAAACACACAAAGCCCATGCGTGGACAGATGCATTGTTCTACTCCAGCCCTTGCGCCATAACACCTTGTCCACCTGCCGTGCACAGCTAGTCCGGAAGAAGATTAACATCTCTCCCCAGCGGTGTGTGTAATGAACTCCTCAAGGACCTGTCCAAGCCATTACCCCCATCTGACCCCCTTATGCTGCACATCTACCCCCACGTTGTCTGAGATTGTCCACACAGATATGTTGACTTATCTACTGTGAGCATACACGGTTGACATGACCCTGAAAAAGTGTCGAGAGCAATGCATGGACAGTGTTTCATGGGCAAACATTTTTTTCCAATCAAAATTAAACATGGTTGTACAATGTACACTAATCAAAGTTCAGTGACAGTGTTGCAAAGATGCATTCCTTTGAAACATGGTATAGACCAGGGGTCGGCAACCCAACATGTTGAAAATGGCGGGTCCATTTGGTTCCATTTGCACACTTTCAGAAAAAAAGGTCCTCAAAGAAAAATCATTAACATGGTGAAACACAACCTTTCTTCAGAAATAGTTTCTAAAAAAAAATAAAGGAGTTTTACAGAACTCCATTTCTAGTCCACACAACATCTCTAAGGTATATTAATGACATAGTAAACTGAGTAAACCTTTGAAAATGGGTGGTTCAGATTGAAAGCTCCACTGATAACTCCACTCCACTCTGATAACTGCTGGGCTTTTTTGACATGGCCAAGTGCTACTTTAACTGGCAACTGTCAGACAGCGCAACACGTTTTGGGTGACTGAAATGTTTATATTATTTTGGTGTGGATCACCCCAGTGTGTGTATGTAATAATGCTACAGCCAGGGAGCCACTAGGGCTGTGTTCTGGAGCCGCATGCGGCTCCTGAGCCGCAGGTTGCTGACCCCTGGTATATAGGCCTATACTTACTAGAAATAATGTTCAACCTCCCTTTCCTAGACCCTCATTCTGGAATGCACAAAAACACTTTTTTTTAGTCACAAGGACTCATGGAGTCACAATCATTAGTCACAACACACATACTGTAAGCGTGGTTCACACACTGAAATCTCCAGGGATCAGTGAACTTATTGAACCTTCAGAGCTCATTTTGGTTTGCATCTTTGTGATGTGCTAGGCAGGTATTGATTGACTGTCAAAGAAGCATCTTTGTTCTTGTGTTCCAGCCTCTACACCTGCGCCTTTTCCTTCAATGCGTGTGCGCAGCTTTCAGACACTTCAGATTTGTGTAGTTGGCATTCTGGGTGGAAGGTGTTTGCACCACTGTGAAGTTTCTGTGTCAGCCTAGCTTAAAAGACATATTAACGATGTTTACTGGCTGTGGAGGCGGTGGGCTGAGAGCGGGAGGGATGGTGTCCCCTGAATGTTAATGCTAATCAATGTGTGCTTCAAAGCGAGGATGTGGATCTTGCTCCTCCACGCCACATTAGTTCAACTTTTACGTGTTCGTCCTTAGCCGTCCCTCCCCAGCTCCGAGTGACAAGACTTATGATGGTGTCATGACATGTTAGAGTACCATCGCCGCTTGCCATTGGCTCTATTTATCTTTAGCATCTGTGTGTATTTGTACTACTATCCTTGTGAGAACCGATGTCGTATGTCCTCAAGCTATAACATTTAGCTGTTCCTTACTTGTTTTCAAGAGACTGTTGGGTTAGAACTTAGGCTCAGCTTTAGGTTAAGGTTAAGAGTAGACATAATTATTTATTAGTTTTATTTTGTTTTGTTTGAGGTGCGTCTGTTTTTCGATCCATCACTGGATTTGTCTGATCATCCTTGTTCAGTCATCTCTCTCAAACTTTTGAAGCTTAGATGACTGTACTGTACATGTGCTGTTCCCTGTGCCATACCTGGTGTCTTATAGCTATAGCACAGTAAGCACACCAATGATGATATAGCACATCAGTGCAACATAATGTCTGTTTTAGACTGTCTCAGAGACTGGCCTGTGTTGAGCAGAGAGACAGAATTATGTCACAGCTCACACAATACACTGTGTCTGTGTGTCCGCATGCATGTGCATGGTGTGTGCATTTGATGAGTGCTGTATAGCTGAGAATTGAAAATGTTTGCCTGTGCATGTCCATACAAACCCACAGCACAACCACACACATGTGCTGCACAAACAAGTTGTCAGTTGACAGTCACTGTCCCTCCTTTCAGGGACACATAATAGCATGCTGTCTGCTGTCTTCCAGACCATACATCCCTCTCTGTGACCCCGTCATTTCCCCAACAGGGTTCTACTTACTGACTGTCTGACGGACCGACAGACTAACTGTCCTGTTGCTTTATCGGGTCACTGATTTACTAACTGCCAGAATGACTGACACCTTCAATGGCTCAATGACTTAATGGCAGTCTGTGTTAGTGCCTTAATGGACTGGCTGGCCTGGCTGGCTGGCTGGCTGGCTGGCTGGCTGGCTGGCTGGCTGGCTGGCTGGCTGGCTGGCTGGCTGGCTGGCTGGCTGGCTGGCTGGCTGGCTGGCTGGCTGGCTGGCCAACCTACTGATTTATTTTTTGATAATGTCAAAAATCATGGGCACCCCGCCAAATTGTTCCTCCATTTGAGTCACACATTGAAGGACTATGCAACGCAGAGGCAAAGGCAATTTCACTTACACCCATGAGTGCCACAAATGTCACTGTTTTATTTTAATTTTATTTGCCGCCAACTTTCACAAAAAAAGATGCGTGATCAGTCATGTGATAATGGGTGTCAGTGAATGTCAAAGAGCGTTTTTACTGCTTGCTTATAATTGCATTAGCATTTTTGTGGATGAGGCATATTTCTGTATCCTAAAATGCCATGCAGCATGAACGCAGCATCCAATCAACACCATGTTGGAATGGCATGTTGAGGCATTGCTTTGTGTGCACATGTGGCCTATAGGTGCCCACCATGTCCATGCCTAGATCCGGCCCTGGTGCCCACAACGGCCTGGGTCGCTGGTGTCTGGGCACCCAGGCTGGTAATATGCCTACCACCCACAACTTACAGTTACACCAGGGGTTTTCAACCTTTTTGACTCCAGGGACCACCATTTATTCAGCATTTGAGCCACGGACCACCATTTGAGAACATTTTAGCCCCACAGACCCCAAAACTAAAGATTTATTTTTGCTTTTGTCCATCTTCTAGTTGTGTAGACTTGGGGCTAATTCAGATGATGAATATTTTAACTCTTGAGAGTGTAAAAATGAAACCAAATGGACCCGCAAGGGTCCATTTGGTTTCATTTCTACGTTCTCAAGAGTTACATCTGGTTAACCAACTTAGCTGGGGACTACCTGGAACCCTCTCAGGGACCACTGGTGGTCCCCGGACCACCTGTTGAAAACCCCTGAGTTACACAGCCATGGTTAGGCCACCCACCTGGTGGAGTGGCCTTTTCTGCTTAGTGTAGTTTTGCTTGTAATATAACTGGAATGTGCTATTTTCTCACAGAAGAAAAATGGCATCAATGCCTGTGTTTGGATATTTTAGTGCCTTCTCTCCCTGTGATGTGTCCATGGTAATGTCTCTCACATTACCACTCATTACAGTGAAAAAGTTAAAAACTGGAGATGAACAGGCTTTATTCATCAATGACAATGGGAAATGCACTGCACTATGCAAAACTGTGTTGATAATTAATTAGAATGGGTTCTTGGAAAATTTTCTTAGAATATTTGCTGTGACAGATACAAATTATCACTGACCTATTCTGAGTAACGGTGCGGGTGACAGCGAATTAAATTATTATGCTAAATAGGCGTTTCTTATTTAACACATAGGCTACTGATTATTAATGCGCCTGTGCAAAATGTATTGAGCTGCATATATGACATGACAGACTGTCAAAGACATTCTCTGAGCTCTGTATTTTCTTTAATTGAGAGTGGAGAAAAAATCACTACTAAAGAAAACGAAAGGAATCTTGAAGCTGAGGCAGAAGCACTTATCCATGAGCATGAGTGAATCAGGCTGAAGCCCAGGCTAAGAAATTGTTTTAAAATTAATGTCTATTGTTATACAACAACATGAGTAAAATTGTATTGCATTTTTTGCATATACGTTGTACAACTATAATCATTTTGTAAATAAACTAATAATATTCTGGAAGCATGTGCTCCCTGAAAGTGTTTTCAAAAGTTTTTTTTTTTTTTTTTTTTTAATCTTTATTTGTAGTTATTTTTTTTGAAAAAAGTGGTCCAGGTGTTATTTTGTGAAAATACTCCTTTATGGCTGTTTCCCCTACCCCAAAATAAGCTTATAATGGGGCCAATGGGCGTTGTGCAAGTTCACCTATATACATCGCTCCAAAATGCAATTTTTGCTATATATTGTGTCTCCACCATGTCAATGTGTGTTAACTCACACTTTCACTTTTGTTTCAGCAGTTGTTCAGCCATAAACCATGTGCCACGCCCCCAGCTTTTGAGACAGCTGGATCACTGCTGAACCAAAAGTGAAAGTGAAAGTGTGAGTGTTAACTCACTACTAGCCTGGTCTAGCCCTCAATGATTTTGGCCTTGGGGGGCGGGGGTGTCGTGGGATCCACACGGCGGAAGTGCTGCGCTCTGATTTGATCTCACTAACGTGTCGTCATCTCCGGCCCCTCCCACGCCTGTCCACTGCTGTTCTACGTCACATCATTTAGAGCGACGCCCACCCCGGAAGGTTCACTCCCCCCTCAAGGCCACTTTCCAACGCGCGTTAGTCCAGGCTTTCCGTTTTCGCGCAAGGCGGACGAAAATGAAAGCCTGGGTGTCGAGGCTAACTCACTACTGACATGGTGGATACACAATATTTAGCAAAAAAATGCATTTTGGAGCAATGTATATAGGTGAACTTGCACAATGCCCATTGGCCCCATTATAAGCTTATTTTGGGGTAGGGGAAACAACCATAAAGGAGTATTTTCACAAAATAACACCTGGACCACTTTTTTCAAAAAAGTTAACTGCATATAAAGATAAAAAAAAATACTTTTGGGCCGGAATTCTCCTTTAAGACATAACTTCCCATTTTGTCATGTTCACATATTCACACATGCTGTTACTGTACTGTAGGGTTGTATAATTTACAAGCCTGCATGTACAGTTGGATCATATATAATTCACAGTCCACTGGACTTTAATGGCTTCAGATTGCACACAGATTGTGTGTGTGTGTGTGTGTGTGTGTGTGTGTGTGTGTGTGTGCGTGTGCGTGTGCGTGTGCGTGTGCGTGTGCGTGTGCGTGTGCGCGTGTGCGCGTGTGTGTGTGTGTGTGTGTGTGTGTGTGTGCGTGTGTGTGTGTGTGTATGTGTGTGTGTGTGTGTGTGTCCGTGTGTCCGTGCGTGCGTGCGTGCGCGCGGCCATGTGCTCGTTGTTCTTCCTTGGTTTACCTGTTGGGCGTTATCTGTATCAAATAGTGTGGGAGGAACAGTTTTATCATTCCACATTTTAATTAGTGTGTGGACACAGGCACAGAAGCACAGCTAGGACTTCAGAGAGAGAGAAGAGAGGAGGAGAAAGAGATAAAGAGAAACAGATTAACCACATGAACCCAAATCCTAACGTCTCTACAAAGCCAATATCCCTACCTACAAGCTCACAATGTGAACATGTCATTTTTAGGTTTAGGCGTGCATGGGAAAATTAGACCTACTATTGAATGCTAGGTCATACCAGTCAAAGAAGTTCTGTATATTGAGTTAGTTGTTAACTTGTTTATTGCCAAAATCGCCGTTAAACACCGTTTTAACAAACAGATTGATTTAAAGCTCCCTGTCTGGAGCCAGGGTTGAGATTTAACCGGCCATGGGTTAATGATGAATAATATTTATAGGAAATATCTCCATATAAGGGTAAGTGGGTATAGGACACTTTGCAGCCGGGCTCATTCATTCCAATGTAAATAAAATGGACATTACACATTAAGTACTGGCTCGTTTTTGGGAGCATGCCTTCAAAATCTCTTCCAAATCCGTAAACAAGAGATGCTCTATGTAGTGGAAAAATATGTGACATTTATTCTTTTTAAAACAATGTTTTACCATATAGGAAAACTATTGGTGGAGAGGTTTGTCTATCACATGTTATGCTTAGCTGTGATTGGACCCTAGCAGTTTGGGGAGGGTCTTACTGAAAGGTCTACTGTGTTGTAACTGGTCACGCATGTTGGGAGCACAGACGTTGTTGGACTGCTAGTATTCCTGACTATATAGCTCCCTGTTTTATTATGGATGGTCGGGCAGACAGACAGACAGACAAGCATGTCAGAGTGAAAGTGAAATAAAGAACTCTCTTCCCTAAGAACTGTGAATAATTCCCAAAAGACCAAAATACAAACCCCTTCACACCCCAATAAGACCATTATCCCCACAGCAGCTGCGCAAAATGGCCACCATGTGAATGTACTATAGTCAATAGTCAACGGTCTTCTTTTAGTCTCCTTGTATTTTTATTCCACATATACTCCCTCTCATTTTCTTCTCTGGGATGAGCACATGGGGACAAAGAGTAAGAGCAATTTTAATTCACATTCTACACACACTCTCACTCTGTCTGTCTGTCTGTCTGTCTGTCTGTCTGTCTGTCTGTCTGTCTGTCTGTCTGTCTGTCTGTCTGTCTGTCTGTCTGTCTGTCTGTCTGTCTCTCTCTCTCTCTCTCTCTGTCTCTCTCTCTCTCCCTGTCTTATTGTCTCACTCTTCCTCATGTCATTCCATCTCCCCCTCGCTCTTACAACATGATTGACAGGTGGTCTTAGTCATGTATGAAGGACATATCAAGTTGTTTGATTCCTGTTGGAGTGGCTGGCCTGCCAGGCATGCAGGCGGGTTTATACTTAGCTGCATAACGTGGGATGCATCGAGAATAGCCGATCTGCAATCTCACGTGTCGTGGTGTGATGCATGGTGTGAACTTGTAGATGGACTATATGTGGTGCGTGAAGTGGAATAAGCCCTAACTGAATTTATAGAATCTCAGTATGTTCATAGAAATACTATAATCGTATAAAACGGACATTAATATTCATAGTAATACTCCTATTAATGTGTCAGAAACAGAAGAGGAAGTGTATTCAACATACTATACAAAAGTGCACTTAATGTAAACAAATACTGGTTTACTCTTAATTAAAATATGCATGAAAACACATTTGTATTTAGTTGTACGTACATAACAAAATTATTCTCATTTGCTAAGCACAAGTTTGAGTAAAGGTTAATTGAATGAGAAGGAAATTATGAACTTGTGTTGTAATTTGTTTTTAATGATAAAGCATATTGCCCTTTCTAATAAAAATATGACAGACTGCAATTACATTATAAGATTATTATTGAGTGCTAATTTAAAACAAAAATGTAGTTGGATAATGAAATGGGCTGGCACACGCCAGATTCAAGGGACACATTTTCAAATTTCCTGTTCTAAACTATAGTAAATAATTATCTAATAACATTGAGCAAAGTTACAATAGTAGGACTATTATAATGAAGAGTGAATTAAGTAGCATTAATTTGTCTCCCAAAACAAACACTGGTTTCAGTTACACTTAATCTGCTTAATCTTCTTGCCGGCCCACAGACAACTTGGCAACCGCCTTACCTAATACAGAATTATACATTCACAGATTGACACGTATACACACACGCACGCACGCGTGCACGCAAGTCACACAAGCTAACTTCGAATGCAACACTTCCACACAACTCAAGGGGGCAATAAAATAGCTTGCAGCTCAACTGGGAAATCAAAACAGCTTGTTGTCATTGTTGCTGTGTGTGTGTGTGCGTGTGTGTGTGTGTGTGTGTGTGTGTGTGTGTGTGTGTGTGTGTGTGTGTGTGTGTGTGTGTGTGTGTGTGTGTGTGTGTGTGTGTGTGCGTGTGCGTACCCCTTGTGCTCCCCATGCCAAGGTCAACCCCAAATGCCTTTTTATAGCTTTTATCTATTAAAGAGATAATGCTGTTGACAATTTAATTCTTCTCACTCATCTCACTCATAATTGTTTTCCAGAAATTCAATTTTGTTGCGCCAGGCAAGTAGTGGGCAAAACCCTACCTAAGTGGCTTTCAAAAAAAATAATTGCTTTCCAGGTGGCAATTCCATCATCAAAGACAAGCACAGCAATCATAATAGGCATATTTGATTTCCATAATAGTTGTTATTATACACATTCTAATAAAAAAAAAAAACATCAAACGCAAGGAGAGTGCTAATCTTATGAAAATTATTCAATTATATAGGTTTTGAAAATGAGTGGAATTGGATAGAATAGTGTTAATCTGACTGTATGTGTGGAAAGATTGGACCTGCTTTTCTATTGAAGTGCAGGATGGATGGAAGCAAACAGGCAGTGCGGTTGTGATTAGGCAGCTGGTGTTGCAGAGTACACTGATACCACTGCTCTCTGTGGCCGGAACTGCCTACCGCAACAAGCTGTCCCTCCCTGGCACAGAACAGAGACACACAGAGACACAGGGAGGAAGAGAGAGGGATTGGAAGAAAGAGAACAGAAAGAGAGAAGGAGGGTTGATATATCGCCCTGTGTTTAGGTCTGCAAGCTGTTGTAAGACTGCATTGACAGACACACAGACCCACTTGGTAGAGACGTGTGTGTGCATGTGCGTGTGTGTGCGTGCGTGTTGGTGGTGGTGTTGAGGGAATAGGAGAGGAGGGGGGGATGTAGCTGCTCAGCAACTTGTGCATCGTGTCCTTGCCTGGTGACTGTCGCTTTGCTGCAGTGGCACACATGTGACCGTGTATTAGAGGAGGGGACAATAGCAGAAAGACAGAGTGGCAGACATGTCATTGTGTGTGAGAGGAGAAACACCATTATTAGCAGAAAACAAAAGGGCCAGGCAGAACTGTTTATGAATGGAAACCCATTTAAATGTAATTTTGAATGTTCCACCACAGGAGATGTTAGACTGTGAAATCAATAGGGTTCACTTAATTCTGAGAGTGTACAAATGAGTCCCTTTGAACACTCTAGGGGTCCATTTTCATAACTGCTAAACCCCTTGTCCCTACATTTCTTTGCCTTTTTAATTCATTTGAAAAACATTTTAGAGTAATTCAACTAGCCAATCTACCTTGACATGTTATGAGCTTGGAGACTGGCTATTTTGACTATTCGAAATGTTCTTCAAAATAGTAAAATGTTTAGGCATGAGAGGTTTAGCGCCTGATGAAAATGGAGCCCTTAGAGTTGCAAATGGGTATCTTCACAATATTAATTCATATTATGACATTCAAACCCCACATTTTGAGATCTGGCAGCAATTACTACAACAAGAGTAATACAGATGTAATTAATTAATTAATTCATTCATTCATTCATTCATTCATTCATTCATTCAACACAAATGGTCACCCTACATCTGGACACCCTAGGCCTAGACAGCATCGAACATATAAAAAGTCTGACATTCAGCGTACTCAGGGGCTTAGATTGAGTTACGACAACTGGTTCACTTCATGGGGACAGTATAGCGGCTCTTCTAGGTTGTACATAGACTTCTATTGAATAGGGACAACGTGACCAGTCTGTTTTCTTTCCCCTCAATGTCGCAACTCCATCTACACCTGCAGTGCCGCTGTCACTGACGATCATAAATAAACTACCATGGTCCATACAACGCAGACAGCAACAGACTATGAAGAGACACAGGCGACTAGAACCCCCATAGGTTAAACAAGAGAAGCAAAATGTTTAGCTTCATAAAATCCCTGTTGTGTTGGAGCTTTGTCCGTTAGTCAGTTGTTGACATAGTCCACACATTAAAGAAAGCTTCTGCACATATGAACATGAACAACAACGACAGAGCTGGGTGTACTGCTTGTTTTTAAACGTTGTTTTCAACCCGCCGTTTCAACTATACACTGTCCAGCTTGTGTCCAACTGTGATAGAAGCCCATTTTATATTCTGCAGCATAGCGGTGTTGCACGCCTAAAGTTACAGATCCACAAGCGACAGATCTGCATCTGCCAGGCTGTATGCTTAAAACCTCTTATCTAATATTTGCATATTGCTGGATTATATTTATATTATAATTATAATAATACAGACCAGGGTCTTTCAGGGTAAGCTAAAGGACCTCTTAGCCGTGAGTCAGTGATAGAGGGTCCCCCATCATGCACACTATACTCGAAGCAATGACAAACATCATGGCGCTGTATTTTGCAAACGGTGGCCGGAGCTACCAACAGTGGGCAGAGTATAGCAGACATTGACTTCCTCCTATGTCTGATGTGTGTGTATTGTGCTTTGAGTTGTAATGAAATGGTCTGTTGTAACAGTGCCACCTTGGCTGCTCCCTTACTGTTCTGGTCTGTAGTGCAATTGCTTTTAAATTTGTGTTCTCAGACATCCCTGAAATCACTTAGAGTACAGTCCGGTGTGTGTTTATGTGTATGTAAATCTCGAATGCAAACTTTAAATCTTTCTCTGGATTTCTCTGTTTGAATGTTCCATTTAAACAGTATAGGACCCAATCATTGCTGGCTGTGTGACGCTGGTTAATCCATGATGTGTGTATTTAAACCTACTGTGTATGTCACTGCATCGAAACGTTGTCACATTTGTACTGGGCCCTGCATATTAAATCAAAGGCTTAAACTGCCTGAGTTGCTCCAGTGTTTCCCTCTCTGTAGACAGGTGTGTGTAGTGAGTGGGCACTGGGTGGTGAATGTAAGCTATCGCATGCAGTGCGAACTGCATTAGTAATGCAATGCTGGGTGGGACAAAGTGTATAATATATTACTCTTTGGCCCACAATCTGCCTCATCGGCAAATCCCCAGTGAGTGCATGAGTGTCTGTGCGTGTTATCCCCACATTGACATATAGATTAGTACTTACTGGAATTGGTGATGGAGGTAAAATACTTTATTGACAAATAGAAACCCACAACCCATTCCTGGCTGTTTAGCTCTTTCTTATGTGCACCCATAAAACAACGATTTGCAATTGAGAATAATAAGAATAATTATTATTGTGTGTGTGTGTGTGTGTGTGTGTGTGTGTGCGTGTGCGTGTGCGTGTGCGTGTGCGTGTGCGTGTGCGTGTGCGTGTGCGTGTGCGTGTGCGTGTGTGTGTGTGTGTGTGCGGGAGAGAGAGAAAAGGTCTAAAAAGATAACAGGGCCACTGGGAGATTAATAGGATCTCACTCATAATTTCTGCTAAATGACAACAGCTATATACAGGTATATATTTTTTTGCATTTGTTTACATGTCTGAAGTTCTATGGCTGTCCGTTCCTTGTGTATACTTCTGAACTGCCGGTAGCTCCTGGTCCTTCCCAGTGATCTAACACTGATGTTAACAACCCTGTCAGGAGGTGGTTGATGGCAACCCATCACACCAGCATATGCTGTGGTGTTGACCTGACGACATCTTTATGGATTCCAGAAAGGACTGAAAGATTCATGGTCGTTCCTCATCTTCCTGAGGATGTGAATATGCCCAGTGCTGTATTATGTACGTTGTATTACTATTCTGCTGCTCTCTTAGACCTAGAGGCTCCCAAGACAATTAACCTTGCAACCGAGGGAGAACAAGCCTTCTCTATTTCTTTCTGGAATGCCCCACCAAGTGTCTTTGACAAGTGGACACTATCAGATCCTTCAAATGTCTGCCTTGATTCTTCAGACTAAGGATCCCCCTCCTCGTCCTGTTGGGGTTTGTATGTTGGCCATTAGATATTTTGTTGTAAGTTATTGATTTTCTAGGCGTCATCCATTTTAATGCTTTGCTTCAATGTGTAGGTTTTCTGCAGCATGCAGTGCCTTATGTTTATTAAAGGGCAATGTACTGTACATAAGGATATTATTTTTTCATTGTAGATGAGTAGCTGAAGGAGTTCAAGGGATTTGCGTTTGAGTGATTGATATAGCCAGGGGGTTTCATTGTACTTCCAAGACAGGGAAGATCATCGAGTCTGTCAGTCCTGCAATGTTGTGACTGAGCTAATTTAACAGAGAGAGTATTTTTAGCCAACATGAGTTAGCTAGTGATGGCATGCCGAGGCCGATCCAGTGCAGGAACTGTTGGAATGGAATGAAGTGCGACAGATGTCCCGGGTGGTGCAACTAAAGTAAATATAAATGACTGATGATATGAAGGAGGATGAGTGTGTGTGAAGGAGCCTAATGTGTTGGAGCTGAGGAATTGGGCTCTATGAGATGCCCCCTGACAGCAGAAAAGGATTGGCATGCTATAATATGGAGAAGGTTATTTTGTTTTTGGCCTTGGTAGTAAAACTGACAAAGCAGAGAAAATCAGGCAATAGTCAGTACTTGAAGAAACAATAATGTTTCTATACATTATGTATGTAACAAGAGAATAAATGCAGTGTTTTGTTGTTGTTGTTTTATTATTTGTTTTTGGCTTTTTGCCTTTATTGATAGTTTCAAGTGAAGAATGTCAGGAAAGAGGGAGAGAGACATGCAGCAGAGTTCGTCATGAGCAGGATTTGAACACGTGACACGCTGTCAGGCCAAAGCCTATATGTGGCAACAAGCACCTGGACCATTTGGCCAGCAGGTGTTCTAGAAATGGAGTGTTAATGTAGGAGGCACATTGTCTTGACTATACAGTACAATCAATGGACAATCTTTGTGTCATTCAAATAGCATCATAGATAATTAAACATGACAGACCAACATTCTGTATAATTAGTTGTACTGTTCCACATGTACCACCAACCTCATGCTGGGGAGATTAAATGTCAAAGTGCACAGTATTAATAGCATAATCTTTTCAGTGACGTATTACCTTCCTAGGAATATCACACTTCTCTAGGATTCTGACAGGAAAATTAACTTTTTTTTCCCTCAGAGAGGAAGTCACTACAGGTGGTAAGAAATATTTTGCCTAACGAGAGGAGTACATTGTACTTGTCCCTTTGCCTCTCCACTTGTGACATTAAAAGTGTTGACAGGCTCCATACCGGCGCAGCACAGAGCTTTGTTAGCGAGAGCGCTCTGCTGAAACTCAACTAAATTAAGGCAGGTGACAGCCTGCCTAATGCTAAATTCATGCATAGTGTGAGCTAATGGTTCGCTAACGATACCCCACAGTAGTGTTACAGGAAAATGTGTGTGTGAGTTTGCCAAACTACAATTTCAAGCAGCTAATGACAGTCCTAAATGATGACAAACTGTATTTGGTGGGGGGGTGGCGTTACATCTGTTATTTCACTTTGACATTAATTTGGGAGTCTGGGTGTCTTAAGGCCTATTCAGTGTTTGATTTTCAGGGACCACCACCGCAGCGGTAATCGTGGTGGTGATGGTGGCGCTGGTGAGTCAAAAATCATCATCGTGTTCGGCACGAGGGACTAGCAAGTAGGCCTACCGTAGACGGTCAGTGGGTTAACGGTCACAACCAAACCCAGTGACCGTTTTACTATTTGATGTGGCCAATAGTAAACTAAATCCACTCTTGTAGATTTATTTGAGACGAGTTGTGATACTGGTGTGAAAGCTAAACAGAAGCCTCCTGTGTCTGGGGCTAGCTGCGCTAGCTTAGCATAGCAAAGCATAGCAGGACAGCTTGCCAGAGCTCAGTGGTCTGTGTTGGTTTAGCTCCAGTTGTCACAGCACTGTGTGTGTGTGTGTGTGTGTGTGTGTGTGTGTGTGTGTGTGTGTGTGTGTGTGTGTGTGTGTGTGTGTGTGTGTGTGTGTGTGTGTGTGTGTGTGTGTGTGTGTGTGCGCGTGTGTTAGCTTGTGTGCATGCATTTGTGCGTGCATGCGTATGTTTGTGTACGTGCATGTGTGCGCATGAGTGTGTGTGTGTGCATATTTGTCATGTGGCTTTGGTTTGGCTTCACCTAACCCAGCAGTGCACACCACTGTTATGCTTTTATACCTCCTACATTAACCCTTTGGGGATTAAATTCTCTTCTACAAGACAGAGGTTGGGAATTATCCAGTTTCTCACCAACTCACACACATTATTGTGTGACAGGCTGACCCTAAAATTGGCTTCTCAGGCCACATTTACAGTACATGGCCACGATGAGAATAGAAAAAGTGTTGTTGTGTTACTTTTCACTTTTTAATTATGCATTTGCACTGAGATGCGACAGTGATTAAAGTACTTCACTCATTTTGCAGATTCCCCATTTTTGCCCGTTTACACGGATATGCGAGAGCGTTCTCAAAGATTTCCACCATAGAGTTTCAGAAAAAGCATGCCTGCCTGCTTGCATGCAATCATGGTTGGAAGCAGACACGCCTAACCTGTTTATCTCCCTCTCTCCACTATAGCCTCCTCGGTTCATCCTTCCATACAGGGATTAAAAACGGAACATTTTCAACTAATCGGTTCCAAGCAGGAATCAATATTTTAACGTTTCTATGCTTGTGTCACGTGCATGTGCATTTAGCTGTGAACTTCTCCTTATCTGACTAAAGATGGCCTTGAGGTACATTTGGACACCTATTTTGTACATTAAAAAGCTACTCCAAAAATAATTATTTCCTAACTCAGCTAAACGTCACACCACCTACAGTTGATGCTGCTACGAGAGACGATCTACAATTGATGAGGCTATAGACCTTCAAAGAGTCTAATTAGACACATGTCTGAAATAGTATAAGTGAACGGAGGCATCTTCAGGCCATAAACTCTAAGCAGGTCATTGGCAATTTAAGCATTAGCTCACAGAATTGTTGAGCGTGACGGGGTTAACCTGTGTTAATTGTTGACTGACAGAAACAGCCTAGAGTCAAAACACACACGCACAAGCACACACATGCACAAACACAAATATGCTGCTTTGTGTTGACCAATATTCTCCATGGCTTCTTTTGAGGTCAATACACCCACTGCATGTTGGAGAAGATAATGTCACAGTGACTGGAACAGGATTGGAAGGAGAACAGAGGGCGTCCATGACGGGCAAGCTTTGTCTGGACCGATGGTTTTCTGCCTTCATGTGTCATTCGATGGGATAATGCCTGTAACTTGAGTGACTATGAGTGAATTTCAATTTCATTTGACCAGGTACAATAAAGGATTAGGTCATATATCCACAGACCCTGCAACCAAGTTTACTTCAGCCTACTGTAAAAATCCAAGTAATACCTACTTTTTAAACATTAATACCTAATATTGGAGCTCTACTGGGGAGTTTTCACTCCTCACGTCTGTTAACAATAGCAGTATAACATGCACTGCATGGTACTCATTGAGGAAATTTTTGCCCTGAATTTGGCCCAGACCGCCCACCACAATCAGCCTGCAGATAGCAGAATCTCTACCTGTAGCTCTGTCAGCACAGACACAAACAAACAAGCCATAATACCACCTTTTTTATACAACATAAACTACACAGCCAACACCTTCTCGTATAAGTGGGTTAATTTGTCAATCACTGATACGGGTACTGTACAGGCCTATCAAAAAAGCACCCCCTAGCAGCCGCTACAGTTGCGGCACCAACGGGTAGTGGTCCTGGTACCCCTAGGGCCAGTCCAACCCTGAACTTTAACAGCGGGGACGACTAGACTGTGATTTACTTTTCTTTTGCTTTTTCTTCAAAAGGAAGAGAGAGAGTGTGTGTGTTTGGGGAAAGGGTGGAAGTTAAAGATATGTCTAAAGAGAAACAGAGGCATTGTGGGATGCTAATAGCAGGGATGTAAGCTGCCTACCCATGCATACACATGCAAACACACATTAATGCTCATAAACGCGTGCACGCGCACACACAAAACAACTGATGCTCGCATATACTGCAGAGTCATTTCATACAGTCAGGGAGAAATGAGCCTTTATCTGGTGCTGTGAAGATAAGGAGAGCCAGGCAGTGGGCCTCACTTCTAGCCAGGCAGCCATTTTAGAGTTTTACACGCACGCACACACACGCGCACACACACACACACACACACACACACACACACACACACACACACACACACACACACACACACACACACACGTGCACGCGCATATGCACACGCACAAACACAGACACACAACAAACATGGACACGCAGGTCTGGATTCATGCTTGCTTATTGGCCAGTGAAAACATAAACATGGAGTGGAATTATTGATATTCAAACAGCATAGTGAATCCAATTTTGCCATAATATTGCAGCAATGCGCTGTCCTTTCCCCCTGTCCTTTCATCTCCCTGTCTCTATCTCTCGCTGTCTGTCTGTCTGTCTCTGTCTGTCTGTCTGTCTGTCTGTCTCTCTCTCTCTCTCTCTCTCTCTCTCTCTCTCTCTCTCTCTCCTTGCGCGCACACACACACACACACACACACACACACACACACACACACACACACACACACACACACACACACACACACACACACACACACACACACACACACACACACACACGCACGCATTGTCTCTCACCACAGTCAGGCTTCTCTTTTACTGGTATTTACTGGTGCATACAATAAATGCACATATATGCACAGCATGTATGTGCATAATGTTTTCCACAGTTGCTATGTAGTGTGCTACTGTTTGATACTTGTTGCGTTTGTATTGCCAGGTGTGATGATGATGATTGAAAGGTTCTTTCTCATCTCATGCATTTATGTTTAGTAAACTAAAACCAAATAGACCCACACTGGACCTTGATATTATAATGTTTGTTGTTTATCATGTCTTTCTATGCTTATGGTCCAGGTCTCTTTTGTTAGAGCAGTCCTCAGGGAATTTACATCTCCGTCAATGATACAGCGTGATTTGACAATGACTGATAGCTGGTCTGACAGACACTGGAGGCCTTAAAGCTTCTCTAAATAAGCTTTAGCAGAAACTTTTTTTGAGGGGCGCCGGCCCCTCCTATGCCCAGCATTCGTGTTTGTGTGAATGATATTTATTGGCTGAGCATGGAATTGATTTGATTGGCTAAAGTACATATTAAAGTGATGGCTGAAATTCATAGGGTCGTTTTTGATTACCTGTAACATGTGCATTATGTGATGTCGTGATTTTTTTTTTTTAAATAGCCAATGCTAAAATCTAAAATAACACAAATGCTTTCCTAAATTTAATAAACGAGATTACACTGATAGAGAGATGGGTTGCTTTGTAAGTCCCTGAGGGGTCCCACATGAATCACATACAGCTAAATTTCACATTGATTCTTTGTGCAAAATGCTTAGATTCACTATGGGTTTCTACAAGGCTACAATTGAAGTCTTGTTTTGCTTCTACACCTCACAAAAACTGCACTGGTGTATTTCTGCCCCATTTGGATTATGGTGATAGTTTGCTTGCTTCTTCCACCTTGATCAAACTTGAAAGCCATTCTTGGTGATCTGTCTCCTCTAAATTCTGTTTGGTTAAAAATGGTCTAAAGCTCAGATCAGTGGTAGGTTGGTTTCATTGCTGCCATAAGTGGAGGGACGCAATACAGAAAGTGAGAACAGATTTGACCTCTAAAGTCCAGCAAATATCGATCTCTAGTTGTGATATTAGATAATAAATTAACCTACAGTATAAGGATTGCAATGTGTGCACACTGCTTGCAATCAAAATCCATCCAAATCACTACAAATCACTCATGTTCGATATTGCTCAGTGATTCAACGTTGAGGTTCAAAAATAATTAATGGTCCCCTTGAGATTACCCATACATTATTGAATCGAGAAGCGAGTGCTTGGTGGTTTCAGTCAATATATCATGCTGGGAGGCACCAGAAGCGTAAATATATATATAATTTATTTTTTTCACTCTCTCTTAGCAATTATTTATCATAATTCTGATTGATAAGACTATGACAAATCAGGACAAATAATTAAATACGACGTGAACACTTGAGAAGTATCTGCTGCCTGCTGGGTGTATTTCTGAATAGGGGTTTGTGAGGGGAGAGAGGGAGAAAAAGTACCTATCAATGTCATTCGTACTTTTATCCCTCATAGAAATATGCTTTTGTGAACAGTGAACACTGCTCAGGAACTCTCTGGTTTTCTTATTCTTTGTGCACGGTGCAGTGATAGGTCACCCGTATCTATTTAGGGGCTGTGATGCAGCATCCCTGTCATGCTCTATTAGGTGGTTTAAATAAAGAACCTAACTGGGAGAGAATGAGCATATGATTATTTAAAAGTTGATAGGTCGAGACAGTGCGGATGTCTGTAGGACATAATTGAGGGGACATTACCGGAGGAAGGCGTGCTGCTCTGCAAGCCCAAAATAATGTCAGCAGGGAGCACGGAGGGTTGCCTACGTACCGTACGTGCCATGGCACACCGCACGGTTCCACTTGATGTTTTCTTTTTTTCGGTGAGTGGAGAGCTTTATTGGCCCCGTCTCCTGACAACATTACATCACTTTTTTTTTCATGCTGCTCCTGCATCACTTTGTAAACAAGCAGATATGATTCCTCAGCAGAAAACCACTCCCGGGTCCCTCCGACTTACCATATCTGTTTTTAAAGAGCAGTGTGCCATGGTGCAAGCGCACCTGGCTCTATAACGCCAGATTCTCACAAGCAGTGGCAGGGCATAAAGTGCTTCTGGGTGCTGTATTGCAGCAGCAGTAAAGTTTTACTTTTCTCTACTTTGCCTTTTTGCAGTGATGAAGGTGGCGCCACATTGTGTTTCTCAGAACACTGCCGTGGGTAGGGATACTGCCTTACAGGGATTGGGTGAAGACACAAATTGATCTGATTAATTAATGTTATGCTCAAAAGGCATTTGAAAAAGAGGCGACAGACAATTAGTTCACAGTTTGTGTGTGCACTGTTCTTGCAGAAATAGTCTCTTATAGATCCATCCTTGATGCATTTAGAATTGTTTATTTTAATCATAAGTCCCTGCAGTAAGACATGATGTACACAATGTACTTGTGTACATCACACTACATCCGTGTAGGGGGTGCTTTGTTATGTACTGTATGTATACGCCACTGTGTCTTCATACTAACGGTACATATTCCTATATCTAACATGCTTAGCCTAGTGTTTCCTTACGGTGGGGTCAGTGTCACAGGTCTACCTGCTATATGCAGCTGCCCATCAGCCACACCACTAATGTTTTATCGATTAGATGTGCTCAGATTTTTACAAGCACTTAGAGTTGCTGCCATGCTGTAAATCCAGTTTTTATGAGTCCCTCTCATCATCGCTTTTCACCTCATCTATCAGCTCTTCTTGCATTGGAGCTCTCTCATTCTCTCCCTGTCTCATCCTTGTCTCAGTTTTACATTCACGTCCTCTGCCTCCAAGATCTTAGGCTTGAAAATTGCAGTACAGGAGAACCATCATTTTGATGGTATATTAGTAGCATGCACAGCGGCTTTTGCGCGCGCACGCACACACAAGCTACAGTGTAATAACAGGGTGGTTGCGGGTTGAGCCATTTTCCCACACAGCGGCACATTTTGTGAGTGTGTGTGGACACGTGACAGATAAAGGGATGACGCACTCATCAAAGGACTACGCGGTATTGACAGGGACTTGGAGAGGGAACTCTCTGTGCATGGTGACTGATCTAGATCCAGACAGAGAGAGAGAAGGAAGAGACGAAGAAGCACCCAAACAAGACGAAGAGACCACAAAAGTCAAGGCAATTACAGTAGCAAGGCCTCCGTGTTCTGAAATAAAGGTTACTCTGTTTATCTTCCAAGCAAAAGGCTTCAGAGAAACACAAAAGTATAAATGCCGCTCCACTTTACTGCATTCTAAACACACAGAGATATGTCTAGACTAGAGTGACAGGGAGAAAATTAAGGATTTTGGATTGTGTGTGTGTAAGTGGTAGAGAGAGAGGGAGCAGACTGTATTCCACTGCACAGTAAAGCTACCATATTGCCCTAGATCCCAGTTCCACATCACCCCCTGCAGGCTGAAAAAGGCTATAAAGTGTGTGTGTGTGTGTGTGTGTGTGTGTGTGTGTGTGTGTGTGTGTGTGTGTGTGTGTGTGTGTGTGTGTGTGTGTGTGTGTGTGTGTGTGTGTGTGTGTGTGCACGCGCGCGCGCGTGCGTGCGTGCGTGCGTGCGTGCGCCTACAAAACAAAGTCATTGGAGAAAAGGCAACAACATAATAATACACCTAAAACCATGCGATTCTGTTGTTCAAAGCGCTGTGAAAAGCATGTAAGCAGCTATAATATACAGTTGTCACTGATTGATCACTTTCATGTCAGCTGCATCCTAAGAACGGAACATTACTTTTCTATAGTCTTTGGTCCAATAAATAACAGACTGTTGCCATTTATGGATGTTGTGCTCAGTAAATTCTTCTGACCTCAGAAATGTGGTCAGCTACAGCTAGGCCATGAGAACAGAATTTATATATATATTTAAGACACACTGCCGGAGATTTTAAACAACACAACGGTCTATCAATAAGTATAAATGTACAGTTAATGTGAATAAATACAATACAGTATAAAGGCTGCAGTCTATCAACAGTGAGTAATGGTATAATGGAGGTTTATATATACCATTTATAGTCAATCGGTATAAGAATGGATATTATTACAGTGTATAATATGAGAATGAATAACACTGTCCATCA
Source organism: Benthosema pterotum (assembly GCA_039105355.1). Taxonomy (NCBI): domain Eukaryota; kingdom Metazoa; phylum Chordata; class Actinopteri; order Myctophiformes; family Myctophidae; genus Benthosema; species Benthosema pterotum. The sequence goes on along the minus strand of CM076972.1, from coordinate 29,518,147 downwards.
ACAGATCTTCAACAATGAGCTGGGTGAATACATATACTGGTAGTCTATGAATGAATATAAGTGCAGGCTGTCAACAGTAATCCCTAAAAGGCTTATCTGTCCAAGGTCAGCAGTGTACATCTTAGCGCACACACTGCACAATAACCATGGAATACGTTTTTCCACATTTTCAGGATCAGTGCCCACTTCAAAGGGTTCACACCACCATCTGAACACCTGCCACGTTAAGTGGTCAGATGGGTGGGCTGTGTATTTCCATGGCTATTTTTTTTTCTTTTCTTTTTTCTTTTTTTCATTTATGATCAGTACAGGTTTAAATCCAGTCATGTCTACAATCACATCTACAGTCACATTTGTGGTCTTTTTTTGCACAGCAGAAAATTAAAACACTCTACAGTATGTGACATTATGTGAAGTACAGAAAATATACAACAGGAGAGAAAATGCAGTGTATTTTCAAAGCATGTTTATTTTATGATCAATCAATTATTGTGTTACAGCTTGTATCAATGGAAATAACAGTGCACTTTAAGTTCCTATTTAGTAGTATAATATCACTTCATGGTATACCATCATGAATGACAAGAATTATTTATTTGAAAAGATATTGTTACATTAACATTGCAGCGTTGCTGTTTTGGCACTTACTTTAGGACCACTTGCACCATCCTTAGGGTGCACTAGTGGGCCCAGGCCCACAGGTTGACAATGACAACCACAGCCCTAGTAGAATTCTCAGAGGACAGTTGTTCAGAGTTGAACATGAATTGCATGTTATGCTGTAACATTAGGCTTCGGGAAGAAATAATGTCTGGTTATTTTCCTCAATAGCATGCCCTCTGTTGCTCTGGTGTGTTTGTTTTTCTTTTGAACAACAAATCACTCTCTGCTGCTTTGCGCGCACATGTGTTTGAGTGTGTTTGTCTTTGAACAGCAGACAGCTACAGTAAATCACTCTTTGCCCAAAAAACAAAACGAATGCAAGCTCTCTCTTCAGGGAAACTGTGCTCTCTGAAGCTAAAAACAATATTTTATTAGCAGGAGCCTATTCATCGACACATGAAAACAGGGTTTGGGGACTTTGGTGAGACTTCCTGGGGATAGCATTGGAAATGTGATGTAATTTGAGAGACACGGTGGTCTAGACCCAGATTCAAAGGGAGCTTTGAATAAAGGTTGCATGGGTGAGGAGTTGGGGGTGTGGGTGGGGGTGAAGGGGGGGTAGGGGGAGAGTAGACAACATGGAGGCAAGCTTTTGCAGAAGTATAGTGGTAGTTTGCCAAGATGCCGCTTGCGTTCATGGAAGGTAACATTGTGTCGCAGAAACACGTGTTCAGTAGGCCAATCGGAGATAAATGTTGTTTCATCATGCCAATGAAGCTCCTTTTGGATTGAATTGTCGAGTCCTGAAAAGACACACTGTGATTGGCCAGTAGTCCATTGAGTGCCTTATGCTGAAGGTTTCTCCAGCAAACTGCAGCAGCCAATGAGGCATCTATTTAATTTTAAAATACCATGGCCACAGGAGTGCTTCTCTGGGCTTGAGAGAGATGTGTTTGCAACATTGTGTGGCCACATTCTCACATCTTGTATGTGGGTCCCCAGATCCTTGCCATTCTACAAATAATTTCAAATAGGGGTCAAACACATTCATTTGGACGCCCTTGCAGGCACACTCTAGTTCATTGGTATAAAAATGTCAGCACTTGTGCAGGGGACCTTGGTTTGAATACCAGCTGTATTAGATATAGAGGTTAGAGATTGCAGCCAATTATCTTTCATTTGCTATTTTATGTTTGCTAATAACTCATATTTGTACAGTATGATGGACCTATTCAAAACATTGTCTGTTTCTGTGTGTGCTTTTTACAGCTGGCAACATGGGATCCAGTCCATGGCTTGAATGGCACACTGTCAGACAGGAAGCTGGAAAATAACATGAGAGGAGTGGTGCTACGAGTAGTTACTGTTCTGGTGAGTATAACCTCTCTGTGTGTGTGTGTGTGTGTGTGTGTGTGTGTGTGTGTGTGTGTGTGTGTGTGTGTGTGTGTGTGTGTGTTGTGTGTGTGTGTGTGTGTGTGTGTGTGTGTGTGTGTGTGTGTGTGTGTGTGTGTGTGTGTGTGTGTGTGTGTGTGTGTGTGTGTGTGTTTGCGCGCACACACATGCATGCACGGTAATCATGTTGGAGGAGCCAGAACACACCTAACCGTTTCATCTCCTTCCCTCCACTACCAGCTCCTCCTTTCATCCTTCCATACAGGGATTAAAAACTGAACATTTTCACATGAAATTGGTCCAGAGTAGAATCAATATTTTACTGTTTCTGTGCTCGTGTTACGACCCCCAACATAATGTTCCTTAAGCAGTCACAAGGGGGTAAAAATGGTGTGTGTGTGTGTGTGTGTGTGTGTGTGTGTGTGTGTGTGTGTGTGTGTGTGTGTGTGTGTGTGTGTGTGTGTGTGTGTGTGTGTGTGTGTGTGTGTGTGTGTGTGTGTGTGTGTGCGCGTGCGTGTGCGTGTGCACGTGCGCGCGTGCGTGCGCGTGTGTGCGCATGTTGATGCCATCAAAGGGGTGAGAGTGAGACACAGGCAGGCAGTACGTTGAGTCAACTCAGCGTGCCTGTCCGTTTCATAGAAGGGAAGATGAATACCAACAGGTTTGTCCATGATATTGAGATTCCAGCTTCCTCCCTGACTTGCCTGCAGCGTCGATTTGAGCAAGTCCCTCGGGTACGTTAAAGATTCACAGCCGTAAATTCTTCATATCCCACCTTTGAAGTGGGGAAGGAAGCAGGGATGCAAGGAACAGATGATGCCAGACATTTCTTCTGGACTATAGCCTACCATCAATAGCTTCTTTATCTGTATCTTTATATTTATTTATTTTTTGATGTGAAGATTTCCATCACAAGGGAAAGGAAAAGGAGCATGGAATGGTTCCTAACGCTACCAGCATTGCTGTTGGTGGTGTTGTTGTGTAGAACACCTGTAGTGTAGTGTTCATTTTGACAGCAGATTTTTCTAGTCATAGTCTTTAGTAGGAACTAACGATTAAAGATTATTTTCACAATTGATTCATGGGCCGATTATTAAAATAATTAAACAGATTATGCCACCCTTTCGCTATCATCTTAAAATATTTATTTAGGTATTTTTATACATGCTCTATGTAACAGAGGAGAATTCATTCAAAAATACATTTGATTTGCTGCTGATTAGGCTGCTAATCAAATAACACAAACAAGATTAAAATGAATGAAGTCATTAGGCTTATTCTGATTGCATACATTTGATTAAAGAATAGCTACATGTGTCAGTCTAAAAGGAACAGTATAGTCTTCTGAACTCAAATAGGTAACATGAAAATAAATATTCAGGCCATGCGTTTTGTTCTGGATACTATAGTCGACTCATTGCGTGTCGTTATTTTGCTTTGCAGTCGCTGCTGTGCATGTCTCAACTATTATCACTTATCAGATTGTAAGGGAAGAGCGCTGGCTCAAGGCTTTTACTGTAGTTTAGTTACCTTAACATTAGAAACAATGTGGTTAAGTGGGAAAACGCCCAAGGCGCTCTGGATTAAGAGCATCTGCTAAAAATGCCTAAATTGTCATCACAGCATAGTTCTTTTTACATTTTCGTCAGTGAAAGTAGGTATTCGACAAACATTTTCTGTCATAGTTTTAGCTGACAAAATGTACACACAGCTACAGCTACACTCACTGACCAGAGTTCCCCAGGGCTCACTTCTCTCCTCCTCTAAGCCACATCTCTCCCCTGAAAATAGCCCACAACGCGTCACGTTGCAACTCATCATGGATTATATATATCTATCACTTTCTGGAGCATTGTAGGACTGTTACGGATGTGCTATCTTTGGTGATTCTTCGCCTATTATGAATAAGGAATAGGGAGGCTGTAGGGGACTCTCTCTCTCTCTCTCTCTCTCTCTCTCTCTCTCTCTCTCTCTCTCTCTCTCTCTCTCTCTCTCTCTCTCTTTCTCTCTCATCTCTCCCCCCTGCATTTTATCATATTTGTATCTCTTTTATCTATAAAATCACGTCACTATGCATTTGTGTGAGTGTTTTCCCAGTTGACTAACACTGTTTACAAAGTCCCTCCAGACAGTCTTAGCGTGGAGTGTTGCCTAGCTGGTCTGTGCTATTTGCGATTGGCTAAAATGGTACATTCTAATCTGTGTTTGTGTACATGCATTTGACAAATAACCTCCTGACAACGCGAAGACAACAATTGCATCTATTTGAGTATAATATACTGTATATATACCGTATGTTCATATATTGGCGCTATCCGTCCATTAAAATATTTAATAGCGATAGCCCATAGTAACCTTTGATTATTCGCAAATTAATTTAAGCACATTATCTATTGTGTTTTTTGTTGTTTTTCAGTATTATTTATTCTGCATTTGAGCCACAATAGTTCTCAGAGCTCTCAATAGTTGTTGGCAGCTGGGAGTCTCTTTGCATGTACTGTATCAACACAGTATGATTATGATGATGATACAGTACAGTTCTAAATTGTCTGTGTTTGCTGTGTGAATTGGAGGACAATTACGACCTTGACAATACTGTAGTGTAATGTCACAGTATTGTTCTGGAAAGGGAAAACATTGAATCACTTCACTTCACTTCACATACAGCAACTGCCTTCACCTTGACTGACTTGACCTCCATTTTGATCATGGTTGGGGAGGGTTTGTTTTGTGTAGTTGTATCCCACCCGCTTGTGAATTCAAGTACACATCAGTGTAATATCCATCATTCAGTTTACACTTTAAATTGAGTTAAATTACACACGTATGCACTTAATCGACATACTTGGTTGCAGTTCCTAGTACCTACTGTTTTCCACACACACACACACACACACACACACACACACACACACACACACACACACACACACACACACACACACACACACACACACACACACACACACACACACACACGCACTAGCTCTCTCCAATCACCTAGCCCCTTATGTTTTATGGATTTGCTAATTGGCGATGAGATCTCAACACCAGAAGGGCCAATGTCTCTAGGTCAATTCTATTGATCAGACGGGAACCTATTGGCATGTTAAATGGCCACTGTAGAGGTAACTCGGGTCTATCACTATAATTATGTGTTTATGGCTCTCTTTGTCATTGGTCCCAGTCCTGTATACCATTTGGGCCACATTAACATGGGATAAATAATTCTGGGAAGTTACAATTATGTTATGAAGACAATAAACCGGACCAGTAAAGTGAAACAGAGGAAATGCAAACAGCTTTTGTCTCTTTCGAAGTTGCTTAATCTGCATGGTTTCCTCATGGTGAGATAATATTGCCCTGCAAATTCCCATCTGCCTCAGGCGGAGACTGAGAGGGAAAATTACATTTAATAGATTTACAGCTGGATCCACCACAGAGACTTCACAGAGCTACCTGAATCACATTTTCAGACCAATTTCCCTGGCGAATCCTCCGAAAGCCTGATATTAATACTTTGTTGCGCGCCGAAAAAAAATGCTGTGACCGTCCTACAAGCTCTCAACAACGTGTCATGAATGAGATTGTATAGGTCTGCATTTTTCGCAAGCAACATCTATAGTCAGGCTTTAGTCTGTCCAAAGACGACGGTGCCTGCCACAGTCACAAGCCGCCGCGTGGCTCAGTGGTATTCCCATGGGAGCTCTTGAGAAGCCATCGCTCCGTCTCAGCGGGAAATTGCATGTTCCCAATCATGTCACCAAAAAAAAAAAAAAAACACTTGCGCTGCATTGAACCGAGAGTAGACTGGGGTTTAAATTGCAACCAATCGAATTCATGGAGAAGGCAGGAGTGGGCGTGGGGGGGTGGGGGTGCAATGGAATGGAAGCTGCTTGAACAAAGGGAAGGAGAAAGATGAATTGAAAAGGAGAAGGGTATATATTAAAGGCTAGTATGTAGAGATGGACGGGGCACTTGTAGAGTGAGGGAGCGCTGTGTATATACTGTAGGTATCCCAGACATACTGTATGTGTAAGGAAATTGGGGTGGCATATGGTAGAATAGAAACCTCTGCTCCTTTACACACACACACACACACACACACACACACACACACACACACACACACACACACACACACACACACACACACACACACATATATACATGCACGTGTATTGAATATCTCATAGATTGTACAGTATTGGATATCTCAACATTTGTGCCACATACAGTATAATAATGCTACACATGACATTATAGATTAATTATGTTACACGCTGGTTTGTGGGGAATACTCTTAAGTTGAAAGTGACACGTGCAAGCTCATGAAGTGGAAAATATCTGAGTTTATAAAGTTGTGATCAATGAGATTAGAACTCCAGCCACTGCTACTGCTGTATTATGCCTGCAGTAGGTGATCTTATTGTATGGATGGGAGATTACACAAAATACAATAACCCAAGGTTGTAGCCGACTATTACAGTGTATGTAATGTGTTATGTGTTTGTGTGGGTGTCCAGAGAGGATTGCAGCGGACATGCTGTGTGGCACTGAAAGCAGACATTAAAGTGTTTTTGAGGAGAAACCACAAAAAGCCAACAATGTTGTTTATGGACATATTAACGCTTTGAATCTTATGGTATACCCTTTCATGATGATGAAAGGCCCAGGAAATAACCCCCTCCCTTCAATTTAGTATTTATTTAAATATCTTTAAGCCTACAACAAAGCCATCTCGGATTGTGACAAATCATGTCAACAAACAATATTTTTGGCCGAACTAATAATTACAAAAAGAAAATAAAGCTATAACCTGTCCTTTATTCTTCTTTCTAATTATTAAAATGTCATGATTTGTCACAATCTGAGTTAGCTTTGTTTGAAGCTTACAGATATTCAAATAAATACTTTTTGAAATGTCAATGGGAACAAAAAAATCACTGGTAATTATTTCTTGGGCCTCTATAGATGTCACAATATGGTTCATCCATTGAGGTCTCTATACTCTTTTGTTTTCTGTTGTTGTGAGGAAGGCTTTCCGCAGAAATACACAATCGACGAGCTTGTTGCTCTGCTAATGTCTGTGAAAGCTTTCTCAACAACATGGATGCTGGCACTTGGTTACATATCAGTGTATTTTATTTGAAAGAGTACTGTGTGGTGGTTGGGTCTGTGATTTGTGTGTGCAAATGTTGTGCGAGTGTGAATGCACCAATCAAGTTGACCTTGAAGTGGTTGTGGGGAAATCTCCCCAAACGGTTTATTCTGAGACCTGCCTCAGGCACTTCCTTCTCCCTCTGGCTAAAAAAGATATACTATTTAAAACCGAAAGCAGAAAAACACATTTTCATGAGTCAGATGTGTTGAATGTGTCTGGACTGCTAAAGGCTAGTGGGCATGTTTGTACTGCTCCCTGCTCTGGACTGCCTGAGCCTTGGAGCACTGGCCGTGGTGCTGAATGCTGCAGTAGACTCTGTTGGAGTGTGTACTGTTACCACAGTGTGTGAGTGTGACACAACTGGGTGCTTGACAGTGGGACTTTGATATACTTGTTTGTGCACGCATGATGTCCTTATTTCCCTGTGTGTGTGCATGTGCGTGTGTGTGTGTGTGTGTGTGTGTGTGTGTGTGTGTGTGTGTGTGTGTGTGTGTGTGTGTGTGTGTGTGTGTGTGTGTGTGTGTGTGTGTGTGTGTGTGTGTGTGTGTGTGTGTGTGTGTGTGTGTGTGGTGCAGTGGGTGGTACCTTGATTGATGGATGCCTGTGGCGAGAGAGGGACTTGGCATGCATGTCCACTCACCGCCTAATAGCTTATTGAGCGGCTGGAGCTAGCAGGGATTAGAAACCACCAAGTTAATGTGTAATACTGTGTGTGTGTGTGTGTGTGTGTGTGTGTGTGTGTGTGTGTGTGTGTGTGTGTGTGTGTGTGTGTGTGTGTGTGTGTGTGTGTGTGGTGTGTGTGTGTGTGTGCGCGCGCGCGCGCGCGCACACACACCTGTGTGTGCATGCACGCAGGTTGCACGTGCGCACACATTTATCTTTGTCTCTGTGTGTCTAATGTGCAGCCAGTATCCAGTCAATAACACACGCATGGGCCCTCATAAATCTGGCAGACATATTGGCCTGAAACATTTCACTCATCAATTGGGATTTATTAACAAAGAAAAAGGCAGATAGTGTGGGATGAAAGGGAAAAAAGTGTCTACTCTAAACCTAACCTTAAGTCTTATCGGAGGGTGGGGGGTATAATTTGTCCCTCAAACTTCACTCTTCTAAAAAAAACTGTTGAACTGTTGACTATTTTTATACCTATTTTTTAAAGTGCCGTCCTTATTTTACAATAGTCAAACAGTTACAATACACACTGAGTGCATGTGTTCATGTGAAATCCAAACGTTTCAAACACTGACCAGTCACTTTTCATTTTAGGAGGAGCCATTTGTGATGGTGTCGGAAAACGTTCTGGGAAAGCCCAAGAAGTATCAGGGTTTTTCTATTGATGTCCTGGATGCTCTCTCCACCTACCTGGGCTTCAAGTATGAGATCTACGTTGCTCCGGACCACAAATATGGCAGCTTGCAGCCTGATGGACAGTGGAATGGACTGATGGGAGAGCTAGTCCTTAAGGTGAGTAATTACCTGCACTCTCATTGTCACTTTGTCAACTGCTGCTATGTTTCAGTGGTGGAAGAAGTACTCAGATTTGTTTCACAACAAAGTAGAAATACTCTATTACAAGTTTGATCAAATGTTTCTACTTTTTGATAAAACATTTACAAAAATAATTTATTACATTTGTATTTTTGGACGTGTGATGTTGCTACAAACAATAGTGGGAAGGATTCACTCATGTAAACAATTTCAGTGTTTAAATGAACAATCTTACGTACTGCACTACTGCATACACTACTACTTCACATTTCCCCTCTAATGGTAGTGACAGTGCCACAGCAGGAATAACAACTTCCAAATGGATATGAGAGAGAAGGAGAGAGAGGGGGTCGAGGAAGACAAAGACAGAAATAAGAATAGGAGGAAGTGAGAAAAGTGGTGACATTTTATACCGCTGAAGGTCACAGTATTTTCAGGCCCATTACCCATAACCCTCCCTTTCTGTTTTTCCATTACTTAATGTTCCACACTGTCTCTGAGAGACCAGGTAAAATCCAGTGCTTTTTTCTGTTCCATTCGCACACCTTCAGAGTTAAATGGGCATATGTACTGCTCCCATGAGCAATATCTGCCTTTATTAGAGGAGATTCTCAAATTCCTTTCCTTCATTAAGGGTAATTGGTCAAAGAGAGGGAAACAAACTGCTAAAAAGGAAAGTGAGCAATAATGCCATAAAAGATGGCCTTGAGTTTGTGTCAGGATGTGTATGTGTACTGGGAGTGTTTGAGTACATTCGGCATAGCGCGTACACACGATGATTCAACACGAATGGACAGAAAAATGCCTTGAGCAAATATTTGACATTATCTATGCCCACATAATTGCTAGCAAGTGACATAAATACTGAACGTGTGAACACATTAGTATACAGTACATGCAATAATACACACAAGTGCTTGCCTGCAGCAACTCATCACTTCATTATGTTGTAGAGTAGGGGTGGGACGATTTACTTACCTCACGATACGATATGATATTGATATTTAGCGTGCCAAACCGATTTATATTGTTATTCTTAATTATGTTGTGATTCTATGGATGCAAATTACTTTGCTTTTATCATACTATAACATTTAAAACATTTCTAAACAATATTGACCCTGAAAGGTTCAATCAATCAACAAACAAAAACTTTCAAGGGTGGGCTCAGTGATATATTTAATGCCCGAATTGCAAATAATCCTAGCAAAATAGATAGTTTGTATTTCATGCAACATACTTTGAACAGGTAGCCTATAAGTTATGCTATGAATTTTGTTCTTTAGATCTCCCACCATTATGAATTATGCCCAGCAGGGGAAATTTTGGTGTGACAAATGAAGACTTCAGGGGTCATTACTGATCCATTAAAATGATTATTCTCTCTCTCCCTCCACCTCTACTCCAACCAGAGTCAGAGAGATTAGAGGACATTGATGGGAAGTGAGTGTTCTGACCAGTGTATTTAACCATTAATCAATGGTATCCAACCAAGCCATTTAATGGTAAATGTGCCTTTTTTATGAGTCACTCCACTGTAATTGGTTAAAAAACGGATGGATAATTACAATACTTAAACCTAGTCAACGTCACTCTGCAATTAATATGTCATTATATACCTTAGAGATGTACAGATGATGTACTGATGAGTTGAACATGATAAAAAAAAAGTTCCCCCATTCTGTGTTCCCAAGAAATGGAGGTCTGAAGAAAACCACTAACATGGTGAAACATCTTGATGACATCATCAAGATGTATTTTCACCATGTTAATGGATTTCTTTAGACGCTTCTTTTTTCTGAGAGCGTAAAAATGGAACCAAATGAACCCGTTAGGGTTCATTTGTTTGCATTTGTACGCTCTCAGAAAAAATGTTGAAAATGGGTGGAATTCCCCTTTAACCCAATTCAACATTACTAGCCTGTACATGTGTCCCTTCCTACGAACGCCTACACTGATGCAGCCATGGCAAGGGTGAATCCATGAGAGGTTGTCTCAGGTTGATCATTTAGCAACTTAGTTAAAAAAAACATTAATTTAGCTGTTGTCAAAGGTGCATACGTTCCCATCACCTCCTACAGCAATTACATCTGGTGAACTCCATCGTCGGGTCAGGTATCACAACACAACGAGGATGAGAGAAATAGCAGACATTTTGTCCATCTTTGAGAAAAAAAAATATTAAAGCATGATAAATTTCACACGAGATGCATCCATCCAGAATACTGAGTGGACGATTGGACGTGATCAAGGTTTTCGATGCAGTGTTTTAACTTTCTCTGTTGCCAAACATTCCTCAGTTTGACAAGCAGAAAAACATTGTCTTCAAAACAGAGACATAATGACATGTAATTATTATGATATGATAATATGATAATAACACACACACACACACACACACACACACACACACACACACACACACACACACACACACACACACACACACACACACACCTGTAGGCGTGCACACGCACAAACCCCATGCTGGTGTGTCAGCCTACAAACATCCTGCAGGCTTTCTATCTCAGTCAGTATTCATCGTATGCAGTGTAAGTGACAATTTCTGCTCATTTAAGCATTTTGTTTCCTCACTCAACTGTGAAATTAGCAGATTTTGGCCTAAAGTGTGTGTGTGTGTGTGTGTGTGTGTGTGTGTGTGTGTGTGTGTGTGTGTGTGTGTGTGTGTGTGTGTGTGTGTGTGTGTGTGCGTGTGCGTGTGTTCGTGCGTGCACGTGCGTGCAAGCAAGTGTTTGTTGAGGGTGAATGCCAAAATTGTTGAGCAAGTTTATATCAGCTCTTTTTAAAGCTTTAAATGTACAATTACACAATATGCACACAGTACTGCAAAGACATAACACATACACACACACAATGCTCGATGCTGCACCACCAAGCTGCACTTAATTTGGCACCATTGCTATATAATTGTGCCTGGGGCAGAATCTGCATGGATTCCTCTATATAGACTCTATTACGTGAATTTTAACTACCTGTCATTGTTTACACCATCCACATCCACACTATTAAACCGCCTTCACCCTCTCTCTCTCTCTCTCTCTCTCTCTCTCTCTCTCTCTCTCTCTCTCTCTCTCTCTCTCTCTCTCTCCCTCTCCTCTCCTTCCCACGTACCGGCCTGCAGCGTGCGGACGTGGGCCTGTCGGCGCTGACCATCACCCCAGAGCGGGAGAGTGCGGTGGACTTCACCACGCGCTACATGGACTACTCTGTGGGCGTGCTGCTGCGCAAGGCGGAGCGCACGGTGGACATGTTCGCCTGCCTGGCGCCCTTCGACCTGTCGCTGTGGGCGTGCATCGCCGGGACCGTGCTGCTGGTCGGCATCCTGGTCTACCTGCTGAACTGGCTCAACCCGCCGCGCCTGCCCATGGGCTCAGTGTCCTCCACCACCCTGTACAACTCCATGTGGTTCGTCTACGGATCCTTCGTCCAGCAAGGTAAGCCGAGCCGCGCGTGGTGGGGGAGAGTGTGGCTGTGTGGGGGCGGCAGGGATGTACACTCATTGTCATAGGGGGGCTTCAGGCCCTGCCCTTTTACCCCCTCTGTAAAATAACATCCCGTTACCAGAGCGAAAATACAACTCTTTTCCATGGAAAGTTGGTTAACCAGATGTATTTCTTTGAGGGCGTAAAAATGAATGTTTACGCTCTCAAGAGTTAAAATATTCATCATATGAATTAGCCCAAGTCTAGACAAATAGAGAATGTAGAAGATTCATGGTCATTTTGATTGCTGTTCTGTTGCCTGTTCTGTTTCCCAAATCCGGCCTGTAATTTTGGACAAAAACAAAATAAATCTTTAGTTTGGGGGTCTGTGGGGACAAAATGTCATCAAATGGTGGTCCGTGGCTCAAATACTAAATAAATAGTGGGCCCTGGTGTCAAAAAGGTTGAAAACCCCTGCTATAAGAATTGCTTTCTCCTAATCTTGGACGCAGCATTTTGCTGTGAGTAAATGTGTTTGGAAATCCATCTCATACAGTACACAGCATCTCCAAAAGAGTGCTGTGTTGTGCCCTGAAAATATCTGCAAGCTGCAAACGCTTTGTGAGCTTGTAGATCTGCCATTTTTTTCGCTATTTGTGGCCAAAAGTTCCTTCATACTACTGTAAGAAGGCACTTTCGGCCCCTGTCTCTCTAACACTCTCTACACATCTCTGCTGGGCAGAGAGCAGTCGTTCTCAAAGGTTTCAGGCTTCAGAGTAGACACTTTTCCTGATTTCAGCATCCAAGTAATCCCTCCTTTTCCAACAGTTTTGCTTTGAAAACCTCAATGAAAAGTGTAGGCAGCAGTCTGTATGAAGTCTTTTTAAGTCTAAGAGGGAGAACACTTTGCCAAATGTTCTTCTGTATTAAAAAGGCAGCTCTCCTCAGCGGTGCCAATGAGAAAATTCTCAGACGCGTGTATTGACCTTTCGTGTTGGAGCGCAATAATCAAATGAGGGAGGACGAGAGTGATTCTGTTCCAAATGGGGAGAGCTCAGAAAAAAATGACCTCACCAGGGCCATCTATCTGAGAAGTTTCAGAATCCATTTTGGCTGTGCTCAGGTGTAGAGATCAGACAATAGACAGGGAAAGGATTTAAAGTTTAATCAGTGCTGGAATAGAACCACTGAGCCACTGTGATGAAGGAGGAGGAGAGGCAAATGGAAATTATAGTTGTTGGCCAGCAATCGAATGGGGACAGGCATTTTGAGGAGGACGAAAAATGGCAAAAGGAGGAAGACAAATAAGAGCACCAATCAGCAGAAGTGTCTGGATCAAATCATCGTTAAGCCTTGAAGTGCTTTGTCTCTAATAATTACACCAGGACTTAAAGCCCCGGCAAAAGGAAAAATATGTTTTTCATACTTTTAGACCACATCTGTGCTCGCTTCTATATGGCCATGCCCAACAATGCTTGCCTATCACAGCAATAAATGTCAATAGTTTCAATACCATAGTGCATTGTCCTTCACACAGCAGTTTTTTGATTAAGAGTGAATCCGTTTTTAAACCCCCTTCAATGACACCCAGTTCATTAAAGTTTAAACTTAATCATCACAATATACTGTAGGTTGTGTGCATGTTAGGTTAGACATAATTCCCTGGGGTTGCTCCACACCACTCCATCACACTTTTGCTTACAGATGGAAATAACAATGCAGGTGGGCTCCATAGATGGACGTGACAGATCAAAAACCCCATAGCCTGGAAGGATGCAAACTCTAATTGGTTCAGAAACTTCAGGAACAGAAACAGCATTTCAGGAAAATTCGAACTGAAACTTTAAAGTAAAACGCCCTCCATTTCCGCTTCAGTGCCCCTTTAATTAATTATTTACCCAAGCTCTGATGTGTTCTGTTGCAATTCACAGGTAAGCACATTGCCTTTGAGCTGCCCATGCGTACATCATGCTAGTTGCTGCGCATTTACTACTGTAAATGGAGTTCTGTGAAGAATAATTAGAACTAAGCAAAAGTGTAGTGGCTTTGGCTTTTACTTAAAATACATCAATTGCTGTACGTACGTATACCTTACCTACAGTATATAATAGCACATTTTGAGCAATTTGTTTGTGATCATCTTTTGAGTGAGCGAGCGAAAAAAACAGTACTACTTGTCTGCCTGCCTGCCCATGCATTATTAGTATTGTTGCAATCGAAGGCCGTGTGTGTGTGTGTGTGTGTGTGTGTGTGTGTGTGTGTGTGTGTGTGTGTGTGTGTGTGTGTGTGTGTGTGTGTGTGTGTGTGTGTGTGTGTGTGTGTGTGTGTGTGTGTGTGTGTGTGTGTGTGTGTGTGTGTGTTGGTTGGTCGGGGTGAGAGAGAACGTGACATCACATGGCATCATCAGAGATAAAGCATATGACATCGCGTGACATCATCAGAGCTACATGGAGTCCATGATGTTATCGATATATGGGGATTCCTGTTGTCATTATTGGCTAGCAGCTCTTACATCTGACCTCAACCTCAAATTCTTAAATAAATGTAGCTGACCTGTTCCATATGTTGATCTTGCCCGTCCATCCTTCCTCCTTGATATCTCCCTTTTGAGCAATGCCTTTCCATTTAAACTAAAAACAGGCCTGCCCCAGAGTTATTAGTGCAGCTGTGCCCAGCAGCTGGAAAGCACTAGGCAGAGTTCTGCTGTCACCCAGACTGATATGTTTATCTGACCTCCCCCGTTCCAAAGCACCGATCACGCAGTAGTCTGCTGTCACCATGGTGGATGCGTGCACACAACCTTGCCATATAGGCTATTATTATTATTGATCACATTTACTATGACAAATGTCTGAATATACGTATAGCCATTTTGGTGCCAGCTGAGCAAAATATGTCATAGATCCATCATTCATCCATCTTAAAAATGTCCAGACTTCCCTTTCCTGCATGAGCCACATTACAGCCACTTCATCCTGGGGGATCCTGGGGCATTCCAAGGCCAGCAAGAAGAAATAATCCCCCCATCTGGTCCTTGACCTGCCTTGTGACTTCCTCACAGTGGGACGTGCCCAGAGGACCAAAGATAGCATCTGTACTACAGTAGATGTCTGGACCACCTTACCTGGCTCATTTCCATGTAAAGGAGAAGTGGCATGTAGACAGACAGAGCGATGCTGGGGAGTTTAGTTGTCATCAATGCGAAAGAACAATACAGGTATACGTTGTATTTGACCAAAATGCGGCGTGTTACGTCTTTATTTGTTAGATCTTTGTGTACGAGTGCAGAAGACTAAAATTATCGTAGTGGATGTGTGTCATGTTTGGTAAATTTCTCATGAGCAAAGTTGCACTCAGCGGGACTGAGGCAATAGTTAATTTTTCAAGCTACATTAATTATGCAAATGTTCTAGGGTATGTTTATGTGTGCCATGTTTTTAAGTTGTGTGTGAAATATTTTAGGCCCTGAATGAGCAGTTGATGAGCTTTCCAGCCAGTCGGTAAATAATCCTCTGTCTTGCGCTGCAGCTAATGGTGGTAATGATGATGATGATACATGCTAATTGCTGTTTGATATTTGCAATCGTTTCTCTTTTTAGCTGTAATTAACATTTTAGTCATGGCATCATTACAGAGATAGAGAGGAATGCTGTTCTGTATACTGTGTGTATGTGTGTGTGGGTGTGTGTGGGTGTGTGCACGCGTGTGTGGTAGAAGAGTATATAGTCTTGCATCCATTCTACTGTGTAGAAAGATGTGCATGTTGCCGTCTTTGTGGTTAGCGTTGCATGAGAGCAGACAATGTGTGTACTTCCTGATCGCTATGGTGGGAGGCTGTACATTGCAATGATCAAAGACACCTACAGTACACCAGTTTTTCGCTAGCCTCAATACCCAGGCTTTCATTTTCGCCCGGAGTAACGTGTTGGCCTCTCATGGCCTAGAAGTGGGAGTCAGCCCTTCGGGATGGATGACGCTTTCTTTTTCATTTTTTTTTTTTTTTTTTTTTGCAATGTCAAGGCTTAGAGGTGGCCTGATGACTTCCTCCTCCTGCATCCATCTGGACTCTCTAGGGCAGAAACAATGTACTGTATGTCAAATCAATGGATTTCGGACTGATCGGACTGAACAAGCCAAACCTGATGATGTATTGAAGTTGTGCCACTGCGCACTTGTAAACACAACCTATACTAACAAAACTACAACTCAAAATGATTATGGAGATATCAGATATTCTTTCCCCGCTGGTTTGGGTTCATTGTTTTTTCTTGAGAGAGACCAGATGGTACCGGTAGGAGGAGCTATCATGTTGAACTCAATACTGCAGCATTCTGGCAGAGGCAGGTTAGCTTACGGGCCTGACGAACGAAAACCTCTATTTCCCCCCTTTACAAAGTAACAAATGCCTTTGGAACTTGGTAGAGGACAAAATATTAAATATTAAAGATAAAAAATGATAAATAGAAAGGTTAGAAGTTGCGGCGTACTGTCTATACCCTTCAGCTGCCTGCACGAGTCTTTCAACTTAGATTTAATGGGAAAAATATAAATGGCCTGCCCATGTACGTGAAAGGCTTTAAATGTTTCCCAGAGAATGAACCTTGTAATTCTAAGGGTATTAGTCTGAAAGAAACAAAGAAAGATCTTTGTTTTCAGCCAATACAGAGGAATAGAGTATGTATTGTGTAAAAAAGAGGTTTTCAACAAGCCGTCTGTTCATGGTGGTCATCCCTGATGGTATTGAACATGGCCCAATGTCCTATAGTGACCAGTATAATGACCGAGAGGGAATGTGTGTGTGTGTGTGTGTGTGTGTGTGTGTGTGTGTGTGTGTGTGTGTGTGTGTGTGTGTGTGTGTGTGTGTGTGTGTGTGTGTGTGTGTGTGTGTGTGTGTGTGTGTGTGTGTGTGTGTGTGTGCGTGCGTGCGTGCGTGCGTGCGTGCGTGCGTGCGCGCGTGTGCGTGCGTGAAAAGGGAGATCCAAACTGTGCCACAAACAATTAACACAGGTAATTTGATTGGTTGATGATTAAGTTACATGAGACCATGTTGAATTATAATACTGACATTCCTCACAAGATGATAGCCAGCTCATTGAATTCAAACGCACCCCAGGAGAAATGCAGAAATGCTGTTCTCCAACCCAAGATATGAAAGAAAGAAATGGTCCTCATGTCTGAAGCGGAACTAGAGCTACAAGAGGCACCACAGCCGCCGTGCCGAGTGTTTGACCTCAGTACCGCTCCAGTTAGTGTCCCCATAGGGACAGGATCATAACTCATACGCCCCTACAGGGGCGGATTGGCACATATTTTCCCACCGGGACAATTTTGCCTTTGCCTGGCCACCCTGGGGGGGCAGCTGGTTAACCAGATGTAACTCTTTTAGAGCGTAAAAATGAAACCAAATGGACCCTTGCGGGTCCATTTGGTTTCATTTTTACACCCTCAAGAGTTAAAATATTCATCATGTGAATTAGCCCAACTTAGTCTACACAACTAGAGAATGTAGAAGATTAATGGTCATTTTGATCTGTATGTTCCAGGCGAGCATCTAGTGCATTCTAGTGCATTTTGGAAGTGCCACTAGTGCATTTTGGATCTTGTCCAGGCCACTAGGTGGCGCAGGCCACCGGGAAAACTCCCTGTACTCCAGATGGCCAATCCGCCCCTGCGCCCCTATACTACATTAAACATGTTTGGTTTATTTGGACGTCAGTCTCAATATGTCACCCGTTTGCCGTCTTGGAAGTTAGAATGATTGAAACGAAAATGAGTGAACCTACATGAAACTACCAATGCAATACCATACTATATAAGTGATCCTATACTCACTCACCACCTCTCAGTTGTGGGACATCAAAGGAAGCCTCGTCAACCGATCTTTGCACTTTTGATTTTTTTTTATTATTGTATGAGATGTTCTTTTAAGATTAACCACAGCAGGGGGCTCTTCAAAGCTAAGCGCACATTCTTCAGACAGAGGCAAGTTCACCACAAATAATGTAGAAGATTACAGGAAAAAATGTGTGAAAAAGGTGAAAGAAAAATTCTGTTCCCACATACAAACATTTTGTTTCAAGGCATAACCAAACATCATTACTCCAGGCTGCAAGGGCTAGAGGAATGGTACTGTGAACAATGCTGAAGTAACCAAACGAGATGAAAGACATCCCGTAGATGGATGCTTTAACTCCTGTATACCGGTTTCATTTTATTTATTTTTTTCATTCCCCATTTCCCCAGCAAATCTTCTCCTTTTCAGCAAAAGGAGAAGCGCAGGCTGCCACCGCTAACAAATGGACTGTGGACTGTGCTGTAATTGAATTGTGCAAACATGCAAAGAGACAGAGCAGTCCAAGGAACCTGCATCTCTGCTGAAGAATAACCAGCATGGGAGGCCATATAAAATGCTTTGGTGCTAGTGGGACTATTTGAGAGAGAGAAGGAGAGAGAGGGTGAGGGTGAGGGTGAGAGTATGAGCATGCGCAACTGTGTGTGTGTGTGTCATGAAACCAAATGGTTGCAGAGGGTGGCAGAAGAGAGGAACAGTAATGTTTTGTTGTCACAATGAATGGGATAGGATAGGTTGTGTGTGTGAGTGCGTGTCTGCGGGCGCGTGCACATGTCTCACTGTACATTGATCGTCCCACAAAAAATAGCTTTAATTGAGAATGAGCACTGAGAGGCGTGGTGCTGACTATGCAACTATACATGACACACACACGCATGCATGCACGCAGGCGCACACACACAACACACTCTCTCTCTCTCCCTCTGTTCCCACTTGCACATAGAGTAGGGCCATAGGCCATGATCAACACTTTCATCTTTCCATCTGCTTCTCCACAGTCTCCCTCTCCCCCTTCTCTTTTATCCCTCACCCATAGCCTCTACCCTCTTTTCACTATCCCTGTGTGTGTGTGTGTGTGTGTGTGTGTGTGTGTGTGTGTGTGTGTGTGTGTGTGTGTGTGTGTGTGTGTGTGTGTGTGTGTGTGTGTGTGTGTGTGTGTGTGTGTGTGTGTGTGTGGCAATCATGTTGGAGGAGTCAGACACGCCTAACCTTTTTATCTCTTTCCCTCCTCTACCCTCCTCTTTCATCCTTCTATACAGGGATTAAAAACAGAACATTTTCACATGATAGTGGTTCTGAGCATGATCAATATTTTAACATTTCCGCCATTGAGTTACAACCCCCCCAACATAATGTTCCTAAAACAGTTACTACAAAGTAATAAATGATCAATAGTACTACTTCCAGAGAAAAACAATGGACCACAGTCTACACCCTTCCCGAGACCAAAGTAAAGAAGAACCAACCGCCCAGTTGATTGATTGAACCTTTGTTGTTGTACCATTTAGTTTCATTTTACACTCTCAAGAGTTAAAATATTCATTATCTGAATCAGCCAAGTCTACACAGTTAAAGAATGTAGAAGATAAATGGTCATTTTGATGTGTTTGCCTTATTTTGTTCCTGGAATTGTGGACAAAAGCAACAAAAATGTTTAGCTTTGGGTCTGTGGGTTGAAAATGTCATCTAATGTCTGTGGCATAAATGCTGAATAAATAGTGGGCCCTGGTATCAAAGCGGTTGAAACCCAATGCCATATGCAGTATAAATGTCTAATAGAGACAAAAGTCTGTTCATATGGCGCTGAAATACCTGCCCAATGACAATGACGGAGGGGCACAGTCTCTACCTAACTTGAGCCACGTGAAGTACCGCTGAGGGAGGAGCTGGGCAACCGAGTCGTTGTGCTGAGTGTCGGGAAGTTCGGTATGAGCCGACTCAGCACCGTCCCAGTTGTGATCCCATAGGCACTGAATAGTAAATAATATCAAACCCGAACACACCCAGCCTGACACAGCCGCGGTGAAATCACACTCGTGGGTTTGCAAAAGCCACGCCCCTGTCAAACAGTGTGAACAGAATATTGCTCTAATCGTCGTTTATCTACAGAATGTCAATTGCGTTCATTTACACTATACTATATTATGTGAGATCGTACGAAGCAGCAACCTGTGGTCGCAATTACACTGTCATGTTTGGACTCACAACTCACCAACGTCTGACAAAAATCATTACAAAAAAGCAATGTATAAATCATAAAACAAACAACACCTATTTGGTAGAGCTTTGAATAGAACATGGCGTGTTGTATGCTGCGGTTTGTACTTGTAGTGGAGCATATGAGTCAGTACAAATCCCAGCTGTCCAGGTGAGACATCTCAGCTTATACAATTGCAGGCATGACTGACTAACCTCATATCACTCAGCCTTCTGTAAACAATGATTATCTCAGTTGGGAAAGTATAAACTTGAGCCATAGAAATGTGCACTCCCACTGAGAGGGTGTGCTAGGCTTGTGTGGGTCTGGGGTTGCACCCAGTATGGTGCATTGTTATCCCAAGAATAGGGATGGTAGGGTTCAAACATACTACCGCTGCGGTTCAGACAGGCATCACTTCATCATTGCATGCTAGAGAGACAATTGGAGACAAGAGAATGGTGCATGTGTGGCGGTCTCTCTCTCTCTCAGGTAATTTCATCATCATTCTGGGGTGACAGGAATGGTGTGCATGTGTTGTGCTGGTGATGGTTTGCTAGACAGGCTTAGAATGGCACAGGGAACATGTATTTTTGCCATGCCGATTTTTCAGAAATTTGTATCTGGGCTCAAGGAATTAGGTATTATTTCTGTATAGAGTACACAGCATCCGTTTAGGCGCTGGCTGAACTAATTGCTTTTTGCGGAAGGACTGACTGTCAAATGTGTGTTCAGAGAAGTAATAGTGTGTGTGTGTGTGTGTGTGTGTGTGTGTGTGTGTGTGTGCGTGTGCGTGTGCGTGTGCGTGTGCGTGTGTGTGTGTGTGTGTGTGTGCGTGCGTGTGTGTGTGTGTGTGTGTGTGTGTGTGTGTGTGTGTGTGTGTGTGTGTGTGTGTGAACCCCTAAAAATAAAGGAAAAAACAGCAATCTCTTTTGACACAAATGAACAGAGGCTACTGTAAGAGGCTTCATGCTCTCTGTCTCGCACACACACACACACACACACACACACACACACACACACACACACACACACACATACAGAGCCTGTACTTCTGTATTGTCTACTGAGCTATTTTCTCCGTCATTCTCTCCATGCCTCCCTTCTTGCCAGTATTAGATGTGTGCCTGTGAAAGCTGGGTGACGTTATCAGTATCACTCTCTGTATCTTTATGTATCTTAATCCCTTCCTTCTTCCTTCTTTACTGCTCACTTCACTACTCGATTTGCCATTCATGTTATGCGTGCGCATGTCCGTATATTAGGCGCTACAGCACTCATTGCATCGTTCCACTGGGACTACAGCCACCAGTTTTGTGGCTCACAGCATGTGTGCCGGGTCTACACATGTAGTTTTATACTGTAGTCATGTTTTGTTACATGCCAATTTTTCTTTCTCACACACATCTCTCTGTGGGGGGTATATGTAATTAGGGTTACATGGTAGAAAACACCAAACAATAAAATAATCATTCAACATACATGATCATGCATGATCAGACCACTGCCTGCTAAATAGACTTTGGCGTAACCCAATTTTGGACTGAGAAAAGCACCTCTAAATACTGACTATAATGCTGTACATGCTGTACACAATCCCAGATGGCATTCCCGTCCAGAAGTGTGCTAAATGTGTTAAAAGTAATCCAAATGTAACTGAAAGTAATTTGTTACTTCACTCTATAAATTGGGCAACCCAGATTACATTACTGACTACAATGTTTATCAAGTAGCGTGTAGCTGTAGAGGATTAGCTTTTTAAAAGTAACCTTCCCAACATGTCTGCCAGTGAGAATTGTAGAGACTTAGAGCCTTTGTCCTACTCCTTCCACCCAACACTCCCCACAGACAGGTGCCACCCCTGCCCGCAGGAGCGTAATTATGTATTGCCAAACGTCACCCTTACCTCCCCACTCCCCTTCCCCTGAACACGGACCACTTTTGTTCATAGACGCTCGGGAAGTCCTGGATCGACTGTGGTAGATCCTTCTAACCCTTTCAAGTGGGGGGCTACTAGAGAGCAGTTTTACCACTGAACCACCCGAGCACCCTCATGTGGTACATTTTGATTCTGTTGGTTATGTCCCTGGTGTGTAACCGTCTCCCACTGTTTTACTACGGTAAATGTCGTTCACACTCGGCTGGAAACCACAGGGTAGCGACATAAAGAGAGACACACAGAGCACAGAGAGAGAGAGAGATAGTATACAGATGGAGAGAAGTCTAATGCTCAGTGCATTGCACAAGCTGCTGTGCTGGGATATTTTGAGCATGCCCTCAGATGACAGAAAGCAACATCTAGGGGCGTTTGTGTTTCATGCTTGCTTTAACCCTAATCGTGTCACCAGTTTTCAGTAGAGAGTGGCACAGGTCACCATGCTGTAAATATGTTTGTTTATGCACATACCGATCATCTATTGTACTCTTTGTTCTAAATAATTCATCACTTTTACTTCCTGTTAAATGGTAAATGGTGCATTTTTATACAACGTAGCACCTTTATCCAAGGTACTTTACATAGATTGTGCATCACATTCATCCATTCACACACACATTCATACACTCATAGCAGTGGAAACCATGCAAGGCGCAACCAGCACATCGGCAGCAATTTGGGCTTTGCTCAGGGACACAACACTAACTCAACATTGTTGATTTTACAAGCTGGCATGGAATGGAAACAACAATACATCAGTATTGCAATGACTCAAACATCAAATAATCTGCACATCAGCACCCGTCCCCCATGACCTTAGGGCATTGTGGTAGTGCAGCTAAACTGCCCATAAAGAAATGACAAGACCGGTTATATCAGAGTGGTGACTGAGGCTCAAAGCATTAGAAATAACCCTGGGGGACATTACAATATAATATATTATACAATGTAATAGTGTGTTAATGTTATTTGCACTTTGAATGACGATCATGCAGCCTCAATTTGTAGTATGGGAGGGCATGTCTAGGATGAGAACGCTGCTAGGTGTTTTCTTGCTTTAAAGGAGTGCATGCACCCTCAGCCCTTCCCCAAAGTTAATAGTGAGTGTTCTGCCAGCCAATCCAAGCAGTACTGTCCAATCCATGGAGGGAACCATTTCCCCATGGACAGCTGGCAATCTCCAAGAATCGGTTTGACATTCCTACAGGCATCTGACAGTCAGTTAGCATTCAACACCTTCAGTTCTCCACCTCTGCACTCCTGAATAATACCAAAATGATACAATTAACCAGATCAATTATAATGCAGTATAAAATACATTTGGCCATAACAGTCTAGCGGTTTGTATAAGGATTGTAAAATCACTGTCGATAAATGCAATTGCATGACATAAAATGCAATTACATCACATCCTCAAGCAGTTTCATCAATAATATTCCCTCATGCTATTATCTACTTGCTAGTCTTGTCGGGTTTTTTTCTTATTTTAGAAGTGCTGCATTGGGCCTCCAAAAGGAGCTAAATCATAATTGTAATCTTTAATAGATCTATCTGTATTTCAACTTGTCAGAGAAAGTGAGCTCCTTAGTATCACACACTAAACACTAAAATGATTCCGTCATCTCTATGTCAAAATAATTACTGTTTTTTATTTTTATTTTTTATTTTAAGTGTGTTCACAGAATCAGATGACTGTTGTGACCTTCATAACTGGCTGTGTAGTGTTCTGTGAATTACAGCATTGTTCTGGTAAAAACATTTAACAACTTAAGGGTCTCTGAATTTCCTCATACTGTAGCTGCACTGGTCAAAAACCAAATAAATGTGACTTGACCCCATTTATGAGGTCTTCACAAATGGTGTCCGTAGGCATGGACATAAAATGGCATTATTTCTGATGGAGAGACATTGTGAGCTAATGGCAGCAACTTTGTCTCTTTCCAGTGCTTTGAAATACGTGATTTTGTGCACAAAAAATATAAATCACCCTTAAGGATGTTGGACAAAGAGGAAAATAGTCTGCCAACACTTGGCGAGGAACATCTTTCAGGCGTTTCTTCCACTTTCTCTTCTAAAATGAATCTCAGTGCTGTGAGGAGACCTCCATGTCGATGTGACCTTCAAAGAAGAAATCACATGCTGAAATCCTCAAACTGTCCACTGAGAATCCTTAAAGAGTTCTCATTTCATTTCTGTACGGAATATAACCTCAATTGACACAAAACATCACACGAATCCTGAGACGTAACTAAGATAAACAGCAGAAGACCTGGTTTCCCTTCAATTTGCATCACCATGTTTGTAAAGACAAAAGAGAAATATAAAAAAAGCCCTTGTCTCTCTACGCTTGCCACACTTCCTCTACACTGCCGGCAGAGGTATTTCTGGTTCACGCTCATTTTTCCTCCTGCTTTATCGTGTACCTTCTTTGAGATGACACCCAGCCTGTGGTGATTAGCTACTGAAATCAGTCGGAGAGGAGACACCTGCTGCACTTCGTTATGGCAGCATCAGGACCCGCCGCACACTGAGAGGACAGATTGAGAAGCTACTACAGATATAGGAATAGATATACAGTGGATATATGAGGGAGAGAATGAGACAGAGAGAGAGAGAGAGAGAGAGGAGGAAAGACGTCTAGTAATAATACATTCCAAGTGTAGAGATTGGGAGGAATGGAACACAGTCAGATGGAGAGATAACACAGCGGGAGAGGACAACTGTGTGCCTTATTAGTGGCTAGTTAATCATTACCACCTGCTTAGCGCGGCCATTGTAAAAGTTTCTATTGTGCCAACTAATAATTAATACAACTTTCTTTCAGTGTTAACAAACCCATGCAGCATGCTCAATACTAAAGAGAAGAACAAAATGGTGGATGGGGTTCTACACTGTACTACTGACGAACTCCACCCAAACAAGGATATTATTTGGACATCATTGCAACATTGTTCCTTACCTTCTGGCCACTTGTTTTGGTCACTTGAAGTGTTTGTCCATGCTGAGCATATGTATTCTACAGTATATCTACTAGGAGTATATGGGAAATGACAGTGTTCTATCAGCTAGTAACACCGTAGGATTGGCTGGTATTTTGGATTATGGTTTATGATTTGATTAATTATTAAGAAGTGAGATTGGGAAGTCAGGGTCCGATTCCCTCTAAAAATGGGACCCAATGCCTCCCTGCTTGGCACTCAACATCAAGGGTTGGAATGGGGGTAAGTCCCTGCGACATACTAGCGTCATGTCCAGGGGGTTTACTTGTACATCAAGCTGCCTCACGATACAGACACAGGAGATAGGCTCCTGACCTATATGGGCCTATATGGCTCAGCTGGGCCTCATGACATCACAGCCTGGCAAGGCTACTTACTTCTCTTTACATCATCATCATCATCATCACGCTAATGTGATTTTACTGAACGAATGTTCAATACTCCATTCACTATATACTGTATGCTCCGTTCCCAAGTTGGCATTAATTACACCTCACCGTGCAGCAAAGTGCGAGCAGAAAATAGCTTATCTGAAGCTTATAGTGGATCGTTGTGTATCGTATTGTAATGACTAATGTGTTCATTTTAGTCACACCACAAGGATACTGTAATGGCTAAAATAAAATACCTGAGATGATACAGTAGTAGAGCAGACGATACTGTAGATTAGACTGCAGCACATACAATGGCTGTCCTATGCTGGGATGAATATGACTGACAATACATTACAATAGGGAAAGGCGCCTCTTATGATGATGGCTGTCTTTGATTAACACAATGTAATAATATGAATGCATGGCTATGTCAATATTAATTAGACTGCAAAACGGTAAATGTTGCAAACCGTACAACCTTAGAACAGAGGAGAGGTATTGATGTGAGAGTAAGAGTCAAGTTGTTTGAGACATCCAGGGGAAGAGGTGGGCGGTGTGGAGCTGCTGCCTCCTGGGGCCCTGGTGCCCCCATCACCTGCCTTTATACACTCACATCCTTCTGAAGGATTTCCTCTGCCTTGAAAACATCCCTTTTTCTGTGCTTTCATGTCTCTGTTGATCCATTGAAGTGGGTCGCAGGTCAGAGCAGCATGAGCACATATATGGTGATGTCAGGTGTTCATTGTGAAGAGGAAAAAATAAAGGCTATTACTCTAGGATTAGATCGTTAATCCATCACTCTGTCTCTTTTAAAGGGGTCCTAATGGGTTATAAGAAAAAAAAAACACTTGAAACGCTACTTGAATCATAAGGGAGGAGGTTGACAGGGTGATTGTTCTGCTCATGTCAGCACACAGTGGAGAGCAAAGAAAATATGGTTGAAATAGGAATACATACAGTATACAACACAATACGATACAACTTTATTGTCAGCTTACACTGAAATTTGTTTTGCATCCATGGCAACACCGTTCACAGACAAGACAACACTAGTACAGATTTATCGATTTTGGTCAAGAAGTGGGTCAGACTGATGTACAAAAGTTCTGTAGTCTGTTTTTGCTTAAAAAAACTCTAAACCGCCTCATCGATGGCAACAGTTGGTATTCTCTATCTTTTGGGCATTTTATCAGTGGTGGTAGGATGATGAATAGCCTGGGTACGGTATAACAGTGAGCAAAAGTGTGTGTGTGTGTGTGTGTGTGTGTGTGTGTGTGTGTGTGTGTGTGTGTGTGTGTGTGTGTGTGTGTGTGTGTGTGTGTGTGTGTGTGTGTGTGTGTGTGTGTGTGTGTGTGTGTGTGTGTGTGTGCCTTCGTCCTACTCCTTCCACCCAACACTCCCTGTGTTAGTACAGTACATTTTACCCTGTGACTTTCTGTAATGTCTCACATACGCAAGCATGCACACAATCATGCACACACATGTGCGCACGTGCACACACACACACACACACACGCACACGCACACACACACACACACACGCACACACGCACATGGATGCCCAATTTGCTCACTCACTACTGACCACATGACTGACCATGTGCAACATTGTACATGCATCTGTGTGCACAGGCATGCATACATTTGACTGAGTGTGCACTTAATATTTAGTTTGGCAGTCTTAGGCAATAACTTGCCTAAGATTGATCGACTGTAGGAAATCATTACTTCCCATTGGAACAGAAAAATGTGGAGCAAATCACACATAGCATTCTGTTTACCACGAGCAGGAAAGGACAAGACAGTGGGAAGGGAGCAGAGGAAAGAGGAGATCCAGCGAAGCGATGGCAGTCGCGGCGGTTGTGGCCGTTTTGCATAACAGTTGCAACTGTTTTGCATCACAGTCATCTGTTTTGCATAACAGTCACGTCCGTTTTGTATAACAGCCGGCTGTTTTCCCTTCTAAATCTAACCCTAACCCCTAACCCTAAACATAACCTCAGTAAAACCTATGCCTAAATCTAACCCTAACCCCTAACCCTAAACATAACCTCAGTAAAACCTATGCCTAAATATATCCTTAACCCTCGTCCATTATGCAAAACAGGTCCGACTGTTATGCAAAACAGCCGCGACTGTTACAAAAGAGTCACAGCGGCTGTTGCCGTCAAGGATTGCGTTGGTCCCTCCTGGGAAGGAGAGTGATTGTGGGGAGAGTAGAGTAAAGTGCACATTGTAGCTGTTCTCTGCGGTTGAATGGGCTAAAGATGCAGAAAGAGTGAGACAGAGGGAGTACATTCTCTGAAGTCTGTGTTAAAGTGTTTCTCTGCGGGGTTGAGACACAGAGAATATTAATGATAATAAAATAGACCCTGACCAATGCAAAAGATCTGGAATCCTGTAGACCATTGGTTACTGATTTTCAATGATTTTGTTATTCCCAACAACAACAAATATGCCTCCCCGTAACGATCATTTTGTAAAATAAAAATAGAAACCCTTTTGTTTTCAATTTGATAAACTTGGATTTGATCAAATGTGCCCTTTGACTAGATTTAACCAGACGTTATTTTATTTGAACACTGATAAGCCCTATTCAAACTACAAGCACCAGAAGCACAGGAATAGAAAGTTAGAAATCAGCTGCATACAGTAACTGCTGATACAAATGTGTTGTCAAAAATGTCAAATAATGTATAAATGAATAATGAATAAATATACCGTCTGGGCTGAATTTTAAACAGTTCTCTGAATAGTGTACTTTACCCTGCATTGCCTTTTCCTCTTCTCCACTTCTTTGCTGCCTAACCGAATTAGCTGCAAATTCAATTACTTGCAACGATTATGCAAAATTAAAAAACAAAACACAAAACAAAACAAAGAAAACAACTGCAGAAACCGGCCAACCGCAGATCTCATTTCTAACCAATCGAGACGTTAATTGATATCTGCACTTTTCCCCCCTCGTCTGTCCTAACCAAGTTCTGAATAATCGCAGTCGTTTTGGAACTTCTTTCTTTTCCTGACTCATATTTGTTCTGCCAAGGTGATCGCCTTAATACATACTAATGGAGAATGCACTGCAGTAAAATGGGAACACAGGGGGCAGGGAGGGAGGCACCCAAACACCTAAGCAAAGACAAAGGGAAGCTGTTAGAACAGTGGGGAAAAGTATGAGTACAAAGTGGTGTGGTGTCAATAGTGAATGCTGAGAGAGTGATATCAGAGATATCATTACTCCACACATTGACAAAGAAAAAATCACATGCTGAAATCTTCAAGGTGTCCGTAAGAAACCTTGGAAGAGTTTAATTTCATCCGTTCCTTCGGTACAGTATGAGAACGTCTCTTATGTTTACCCAAAAAGTGTGTACTCTTTGTTAATCCAGGGATCATTCAAAGGATGCAGTAGAGCGCCCTCTATCGTAAACCACTGAGAACACAACAAGACAAGAATCTTACTGTTGGTGGTGTGAGCCTTGGAAGAAATAAGAACATGAAAAGATATTATAATACACTTGAATGATACAGTTAACACATTGCTTATCAAACAATAGTTAGGCTTATCATCATTGTCCTTGATTGTCAACAATCACTCCTTTATAGTCCTTTTGATTGATCGAGTCATAATGCTACGTGTTGGCATCGTCTTGCTAGCTGTTTTCTAGTCAATAGCACAAGATTGCACATTGTGCCCATAACCATCCATTCAATATCTTTCTTTCAATTACCTGCCTTTGCTATTACTTGTCCCAGTTGGTATTTTCGGTCAAAACAGCCTGTATTCCACGGCTCAGAGCAGTCACCATGGTGACATCCATGTCACTCAGCCCTGTCAACAGGAAGTGACTAAACATCATCCAACACATATAAGATGACTTATCACTTCCACCTTCGAAATTTGGATCTTCAAAATAAGAGCTAATCATTAAAAAGGCTGGAGTCACAATTTATCAATAAATGCTAGCAGTCTTAATTCCCACATGTTCTGATTTTATCAAGCCTTTAAACACAAACAATCTCTTTGCACTCTCACACGAGCGTACTGTTTGAAATATTCATTTTCACGGTGAACCTCTTCAGCAAAGCTGGAGGGTCATACGCGTATCATATGGCCTCATTTGTGCATCATACGGCTTCTGTCAATGCCATCAAACGAAATTATTAATGAATGGCTTTATTCGCCATGGCTTTAAGACACCAGATGTCAGATGTTGTAGATTGGTTGCACACTGAGGTGTGAAATTTGGTCTCCTGCGGGCGTAGAGTCTCATCAGCGGTGGCGTAGCTCCTCTGTGGGAGACGTGCGAACGAGCGTTCACTTAAACGCACACTTTTGCACGGATGCCGCCCGGATTTGCCAAATCGTTGCTGTTGTTGCACCTTAAATTGCACAGGGATTGTATTGATCAGCGTATGGGAGTATGGAAGTGAAAACAGACCGCCTGTAAATAAGCTGGTGGGATTCCTGCTGAGCAAGCCATTTTTATTTCCCTTTCAACTGTGGAAAAAGCCGCCAAATCTGCTGATGAGGCCAGAAGAAAGAAGGGAGAGAGGAGAAAAGAAATGAGTGTTTTCCATAATAGCTCTGATAGCAAAGTGAGTTCTGGAGTATAGGGAGACGCCACTGAGGGATTTAACGCATGTATGTTATGCATGCTTGCATGCATATGCACATATACACAGGAGCACATACAGAGTAACTGTGGTTTGCTGTTAGGAAGTTCTCAAAGACACTGGCTGCACCCATGAGCATGCCATGTACACATACTGTATAGTACACACACACACACACACACACACACACACACACACACACACACACACACACACACACACACACACACACACACACACACACACACACACACACACAAATGTACACCCAGTAATGTACCTAGCATTTATTATGCTCTAATTTACTACAATGCCTGTACCATGTGTAAATGCACCATGTATGAATGCATTCATGCATTCATACAGCATGCGCACACACACACACACACACACACACACACACACGCATGCACGCACGGTCACACACGCACGTCACACACGCACACTCTCACACACTGACACACGGCAGGAGTTTATCTACAGTAACCACACTTGGCCCAGAGTGACTTAGAATGTCACCAGCAGCTCTGCTTTCATTCATTCCAGGATGAGCTTGCATCGGGCATCCCAAGGCCAAAAGGCGGCCAATTTAGAAGACTGTTTACAAGTGATGATGCAGCAACTCTCTCAGCGACTACCCAAAGGGCAAAGTCAGAAGCGCGCTTGAACGTGACACGCACACACACGGAGCGAAAGATGTTATACCAAAGGACACATTTGTCTGATGATTGAAGACGTACTCGGAGAGACTTGAACTTTAATCACAGCGGCAGAGCATATTTGTGTGCAATGTGTGTGTACCGTGTGTGTGTGTGTGTGTGTGTGTGTGTGTGTGTGTGTGTGTGTGTGTGTGTGTGTGTGTGTGTGTGTGTGTGTGTGTGTGTGTGTGTGTGTGTGTGTGTGTGTGTGTGTGTGTGTGTGTGTGTGGTGGGGGGAGCTCTTGACAAGCGCATTTCCTTTAATGAGAACATAACTGCAGCGGAATTTTTAAAAAGCGAGAACTGCATGAAAGTACTTTTTAAGTACAAAAGAGCATATCAGTATGTACAGTATCACCGACACCGACGTGTATTGGACACGAGGAGACATTAGCGTACAGTGATTCACTGCATGTGCATAGCTGCAGTCCCCCCTCTACTTCTCTTGTGATTTTTCATTGAGTAAAGAGCTTTTGTTTTCCCCAGTGACTCCCTGACATCATTATATCACATTATTAATGTTGGTCCCATAGATGGCTGAATGCAATTTTCCTCAGCAGTAAATAGTTTATCTTCCAACTTGCTAATCCGTCATTTAAATTACTATTTTTGAGCAGTTCCTAACTACTCCAATAACTGACTGTGTATGTATGCGTGTCAGTCTGACTGTTTGGGCAGTAACTAAAACTGCATAACGCCAGCTGTGTTATTGAGCAGTCCACTTTTTCTATGACAAACTCATGGGAGACCACACCCTCTTCTTCGTGATCCAACAAACACTCTGAATGGTATTATAGCGGAAACACCAATGACTAACTCAGACTCCAGTTATATCCCACTGTGCCTAGAAACTGCCTTGCTAAATGGGGAAACACGCTGGCAAATGCACCTTGCTTCAACATAGAGCCTCAGCCTGGCTTTCAGTGTTAAATAAACAATGTGTCTAATGTGTACAGACAGTATACTTTGAAGGATAATGGGTGAAGAGAATGTTTATGTTGGAGTTAATGGCAAAGCCAAATCCATAGTCTCCGTACACATGAGCAAACTGAGAAACCATTCACCTTGAGCCTGTGAGGGCACAGCATGGGTCTTACAGTAATGCTCCAGCTTAAGTATGTTTCCAAGACTTTATTAGATGCAAGCTCAAGGTGGCTGAGAGACAGAGAGATACTGTGGGCAGACGCACATAGACTAGAAAAACTAGGATATTAGAAAATGCCGACCTCCTGGTGCCACTATAAAGAGCAGATGTTGAAAGATTCCAGGCCTCTAGGGAGTCACCTTGCGGCTGAGTTTACCACAAAGCGGCCTTCTGGTGGTGCTATATGTAGCAGGTGGCTACAGCCTCTGTCGTGACGGCCTCCAAAGTCTAGTATCTGCCCCCGGACCAAGGGGATGTCCTCTTGGTCTAGTGGTTAAGATGTTGGACTTTCACGTGGGAGACCCGGGTTCGAATCCCGGGCGTTACATATATACAGGTCAATGTGAAAACTTTATGGCATCCAGCTAGTGTGTGGGCAGAGTATGGCTGCGGTCAGGCCAACGGTGCCAGAGATTAGCTGTTAACAGATCCATTACCTCACCATTACGTCATCACCTAAACTGTACAATGGGACAGTGAACCGAGGGACGATCGACGACCGCAAACCGATTAACTTGCGCTCGCTCTGCTCACCCAAGTAACTACACAAACTAGAGGGATAGAACTAGTTAATTATTTACTCACACATGGTGTATACAGTATGTTGCAGTAGTGTGAGAAAAGTGAGTAAAATGGTACAGGGAGTGACATTTTTTTCCGCCAGGCCCCTTTGAGGGTGGGCTCCCTGAGGGAGATGAAACGCCCCTGCCTGCTGTGGCTAAATACACCCTCAGGGCACTTAGATTGGCCAGCCATCTTGTGATAGCTTCCCAGATTAACTGTAACGTTATGTAAAGCATGCACGCTGGCACACACACACACACACACACACACACACACACACACACACACACACACACACACACATACAGCATACATACAGTACATACATACGACATAGATAAAACAGCCAGCCAGACAAACAGACAAACAGTCAAACAAAAATAGTTTTTTTTTCACACTCACTGCTCTCTGGGTAATATCACACAGGACGTGGGAGTACGTCAGAGAAAAACACCCAGAAGAAAAACAATGCAATGTGCAGAGATGCTATACTGTGTTGTCATTAGGTTCAAAACAGCAGGCTAATGTCTATTACTTTGAGCACCGGGGTTCTTGCAAAAGTGCCAATGTGACGCTTTAATGAATAATAACATTAGATTTTCTTGGTACTTTACACTGAAGATTCGACCGTGTCCTGTACAGCTCCAGAATGATTCTTAAAACAGTGACTGTACTTTACTCCAAGTCTCCCACTCTGACTTCCACACAGCTGATATCTGCATGGTGTGCATGCTCCACAGCATAGTTAAGTGGGGGGAAAATTTCCAATCTTTTAATTTGCTCTGCTTTTGTGAAAGTGAGCTGACTTCTGCCTTCTGTTGGCAAAGAGCACAGAACCCCTTTCCAACGGCCCGCTCCCCAAGGGCCATTCTGTACAATTTAGTATCTTTTTTTTTCTAACCTTAGTCGAACCCATATTGGAGCTCAATTAAAGCATTTGCCAGATAACTCGTATTCCCATTACCCACATCAATGTCTTGTGGGTCCTGTGGGAACTTAAGTCATGTTCACAACATGTCAACCAAAGATACGGATTAAAAAATGAGAATGAATATAGTTCTATGGTCTCCCAAGACACTGGGAGAGACCATGATCCCAAACGAATAACAGGAGGCACAAAGCATCTCCCAGGAATGCTATGTAATATTTTAGCTTTAAACTTTTCTTTTTTTCATCTTCTTTTTTTGCATTTTGTTTTCTCATCTGATTATGGTCAATGCAGTAATTGATGCATTTATGGAATGTTTTTATCGAAAGCACTTTACATACAGTAGGAAGCTAGCATTACATTCACACACATTCATACGCCAATGGCTGAGACTTGAGGAAACCAAGCAATACACCAACATCAGGCGCAATTATGGATTCATTCTTGCTCAAGGACACTTGGAGACTAACTCTGGGAGAGCCTGCTGATCTCCCCCTGAGGCACTGCCGCCCCTGTTAGAACTAGGACTCCCTGCAGGATTCAATTCTAAACAAAACCAATGCTGAAGGTACTAGCATTGGAAATATCCCTGTAAACTACATACATTTCCAGTATATCATCTGCTAAAAAGAGGCGTTGCAGACGAAACAAGTCCATTGTTTCTGTGGCATTGTTTATTGGGAATTATATTTCATTGACGCAAAATCCACCCTATAACTGCCGTTACCCATGGAAACCACGGCTATAACCGCCATCAACCCATCTCTACCCATCTATCTACGGCACAACAAGTTTTGGCACAACAAACAATGTACAATATGTATTGTTAATAAAATAGCATGGATATTTACCATCCTTTTTTTAATTATTACCATAATAGAAGGCTTAGCGCTATGCACTAGTTTGTCTCACATGCATGCACGTCGTACGCACACACACATTTACCTCCCACTTCTTTATCTCCAAATGTGCAACATACAGATGGGGGTTGCAAGTCAGTTAATTCTCTGCAGTATAATCTAAACTGTGCGTCTCCTTCCAATCCTCAAACTTATAATTGCTATTAAGCTCTCTGGGGCAATTGCTGTACAGTATGTGTGTGACTCAGAGATTGAGGCGCAGTCTGAGATATTTTTTTATCCAGATTGCCAAAAAGAAGTCCTTGTTGGAAGAACAAGATGTACTGTGTACTATCAGCGAGCCAAGTATTTTGCTTTAATGAAAAGGATATATTCACCCTTCACAAGGTCATCCTTTTCCATTAATTGGAGGTCAGTATGTACCTCGTACACATGGGATTCAGACGTAAACATTGCTGATGTTTGCCTGGCATTCCGAGTTCCAGACGTCATTGGATGAGCCGCATCAACAACAAAAGCTACATCATTGGTTTTTGGTGCTGTATTTGTTGTTATCGTGATGAAGGAAAATGGCCTGATATTACTCCCCAAAACAAAATGGCTAACACACCTTGCCATGTTCTTGTGTGATGTTTTGAAACAAGACATGATTCTATAACACCTGCGTATTTATTTGGGCTGTGGGGGGAGGAATGAGGAAAAGTGATCCTGCCCGTTTTCCTTCGACTTAGAAGGTAAACAATATGAAATGGTTTTGGAGGAAACGAGGTGGGAAATGACTTTTTTGCTCCCCTAGACACTTAGAGCAGAGCAAACAATAACCCCAGTACCAAGACACCCCATTGTGTCATCTCTGAGTCATTCCACCAGCAGAGAGTGCTGCATGTACACACACACACACACACACACACACACACACACACACACACACACACACACACACACACACACACACACGTGTGTGTGTATGTACAGTACGTACATACACACAGTTGCACACACGCATGCTTGCACGCATTTAAAGTGCACAAAGTGTAGGTTTCATTCCCAGGGTCTCTCATACATGACAGAGAACAGTGTCTCCACGGACAATAATCATACTGTCATGGAAAAGAGGTAATCTTGTTTATTCCAGAACCTCAGCAGTCCTTGCTGCGATGGTGTGCGTGCATGTGTGCGTGTGTGTGTGTGTGCACGCACGCATGCGACAGCCCTAGCTCCTGGCAAGAGCTGGTGCCACTAATATATATGATAACATATTCTATTGCTTTGGAGACTCGCTCAATTTGACTGTGTGTGCGTGCGTGCTTTGAATGTGCTTCTATATTTGCAACAACCTTGTTTTTGGCTGACCGCAACAGCAAGCCAGTCCTAAAGATGTGTTGAGTGTAGAGTCAATGCACCACTGGTCGATTGGTTGGCCTAACAACAAACTAGCCAATAGAGGAATTGCATGGAATGTTTGAATAGTTTTATGTTGATAACCACTTTCTGCAGTGGTAGTTTGATTTTCTTGTTGAAGATTAATGCATAGGTAGCTTCCCTGCATTGATGGATCTGAGTGTGTAACAGTTGGGCAAGGTGAGAGGGAGCCATGCCTTTGGCTGCTTTGAATGCTAGCATCATAGTTTTGTATTCTGTGTGGGCAGAGACCGGGAGCCACTGGAAGGAGCGGAGAAGGGTGTGTGTGTGTGTGTGTGTGTGTGTGTGTGTGTGTGTGCGTGTGCGTGTGCGTGTGCGTGTGCGTGTGTGTGTGTGTGTGCGCGCGCGCGTGTGTGTGTGTGTGCGTGTGTGGCAAGGGGGGGCTTTAGTGGTCATGCTTGTGAGTATGATGATGTTACTCACATAGTTTCTATAACCAAACTTTTTTGTGTGTAATTTCTATGACATAGCCAGGGCTAGTTATGTGTGAGAGTGAATAATCTACTGAAATGGCATATCCTCTATGTGTAACCTGAACATCTCTGACTGATTAAGTTACACCGGCCTATAGTTTTGACACTTTGACACTATCCATTGCGTGTGTTGGGGGAGCTAAAACTAATCTTAATTGATCTTGCCCTCTCACTCTCTTATAGTCACAAAACTCCAGGCTCTTGATTGTTTTCTTGCCTAGTTACTGATTTACTTCTTATCTTTATCCAGCCATGTCTTGATGGTGATTTAAAGCAGAGGGGAGGCTGTGGAAAAGAGATAGCGTTCAGGAAAAAGAGATGCCGTGCAGGAAAGGCGAAGCATGGTGCGCGGATTGGTAAAAAGCTTCGATGTTCATGCAAATTCACGGTATTACTGGCCTTCGGTGCTGTGCTAATGGCACGACTTGATGGCTTGAATAGAATGTGCTCATCGTGCGGAAAAAAGTGCTCAGGCAGCCAGCCAAGGATATTAAAGATGATGCGTATGTGACAGAGAGATTGAAGAGGAGAGGAGTGGAAATAGTACTGTGTGTGTGCGTGGGTACATGTGTGTGTGCATAGGTGCGTGGCGTGCGTGTCCATTTGTTCATAACCTTGACTGTCTGGTCGAAATAACTATCCCAGAACCTGATGGTCCAGGCCTTGAGGCTACCGTCTGCCAGATGGTAGCTGCTGAGATTGTTCATGGTTGAGGTGAGTGTTTTTGGTCAACTATAAGACTTAATTAACTTGTATATATCCTGGTTGGAGGGAAACTCAACATCCACGGATGCTCTGGGGATGTCTGCAGCACTCTCTGTGGCTACTGAGTGCATGCCAAGTAGTGTTGCATCCGCTCAGAATGCTCTTATTGGTGCTTTTCTAGAAGGCCCCTATAGGATCTCGGGCAGGCCTGAGGTTGTACCTTTTTCCCTGGATGACACATGCTCATACCATTAGACAATTGGTAACTGGAAAGCTGCTGCTGACAGCGCCATACAGATTAGCTCTATGTTACCGGGCTTTGTTCAACACAGGAACATTGGTGGATGACTTGGGGCACGATAGGACTACATGCATGGAAAGGGAGAGGTTATCAACATGCCTGAGAGGCATGTACATGGCCCTGTGCATTAGGGTTGCAACGGTTCACCGAAAAAACCCGAACCGTTCGGTACGTGGTCCACGGCTCGATACGCGCTAATGAACCGCAATACTTCGGTTCGCATTCATTCATTTCTTACAGTTGCGGAGAATGTTTCTCGGTCACACGCCGTCGTACGACGTAGTGTATCACCACACTGCTGCATTGAACACAGAGCCATAGCCACAGAGCCATAGAGCCATAGAGTTGCGACAACTCAGTCCATGTCATCGGGCCGGTCTAATGGCGGCTCTTCTACTTAGACTTGAATAGAGAAAGGGGACAACAAATAGGGACAAGTCCTGGACCTGAAGTAGCTGGACTCAGGCAACAGCCTGTTACCGGTGACATGTTGAAAACATTCATAAAACAACTCTTATCTGCGCCGCCCTTGTTGAAAAGAATACATTTCCAACTACAGTTTGTTCCTTTTAGTTTGTGACGCCTCAATGTCGTAACTCTTTTACTAGATGGCTCTGATTGAACAGAGCGAACGGAGCGGTCCACCACCACAACACAGGCACACACACATACGCGAGAGGAAAACGGGAGAGAGGAAAGCAGAGACGCCGCGTTTGTGACTTTATGTCACTGGTTTATGATTATCAAAAGTGGTCCACGGAAGAGGGACCACTCTTTTTTTGGACTAGTCGAGGGAGTTCTAGGTGGTCTCCAGCTAAATGGTAGAGAGTTGGTAAACAAAATGGCTACTTTTGTAACTTGAGCCAACAGATAGCAGCTAACTGCGCAGAAGAAGGGAAAGAGAAACGCTTTAAATCTGCACTTGTTGCTAAGCATGATTAATTACCTGACGTTGTGGTGTCCACTTGTAGCTATTAAAAGCAATTCTGTCAGAAAAGTGAAGATCTAAAAACGAAATAGTGGACAAATACTCCGTGACTTTAGATCAGTGGTTTTCAACCAGTTATCTGGGGACGACCAGTGGTCCTTGAGAGGGTTCCAGGTGGTCCCCAGGCTAAATGATGGAAAGTTGGTTAACCAGATGTAATTCTTTGAGAGTATAAAAATGAACAATTTAATTTCTACACTCTCAAGAGTTAAAATATTCATCATGTGAATTAGCCCAAGTCTACACAACTAGTGAATGTATTAATGGTCATTTTGATCTGTATGTTTGCCTGTTTTGTTTCTGAAATCCAGCTTGGTTTTGTGGACAAAAACAAAAGAAATATTTAGTTTAGGGGTCTGTGGGGCTAAAGTGTCATCAAATGGTGGTCCATGGCTCAAATTCTGAATAAATGGTGGGCCCTGGTGTCAAAAAGGTTTTCTTCTGTAAATAATGAAAAGGAAGGAAGGCCTACTTTAAAAAAAAAAGGAACATTTTGGATTTTATTTATTTTAAAAATGCAAAACCTTAACCGAAACCGAACCGAAACCGTGGCCCCCATACCGAGGTACGAACCGAACCGTGGGGTAACTGAACCGTTGCACCCCTACTGTGCATGCACCTGGGCCTACAGATGTTGTCGCTGCTCTTTGTGGTTGTTGACGTACAACATGTGTGAATTGCACATCTTGGCAGTGGCTGGAGCTATTAGTCGTGTTGGTGTGACTGTATAGATGCAACAGCTGGAGCTCCCTTTTAAGTGTGATGTTTAGTGTAGTAGTCCCTGCCACGTGAATCATTACCACTTAGCTGTGTCTCCGTGCTCTTGCTGTGATCTCGTTTTGTTGCCACCATCACACTGCAGTGATCGTAACAACCCCCCCTTCACCCCACCCCACACACACATTGGCTCAGAAGGGGAAGGCGGTGCTGTCTCATCCAGTGCTGTTCATGAGGAGAGTTGCTATGCACATGTTCATGCGCCCACGTCTTACCTGTAGCTCCTTTCCCACTCCCATTCTCTCTCTCTCTCTCCCAAAAACCTACAGCCGCCAGTATACTGCCACCGTCCCCCAGCCCCCTCCCACACACACACACACACACACAGTCACACACGCTTCCCTCCTACCTCCGTATTCCATCCTGCTGTCTCGCTGCATGCCCTGCCAAAAATGTCTTCTTAAGTTATTTATAATCACCAGGGTGCTGTCAGTCATAGCCGAAATACAGAGAGAGGGAGAGAGACAGCAAAAGGAAAAGTGGCGAGTGCTGAATGGATTGATGGGGAAATAAATAAATAATGCTCTGGCCCCGCTAACAGCCAGTCATCAGTGGGAGTGTGGGACGGTATAATCGGTAGGCTGTAGAGGTGCTTGCCGGGTGGTGAGATTAGAAGCTTTACAGGGAAGCTTCGAGTCTATGCGAAGCCCCGCACCAAAAACACACCCGCCCCACCTCCCAAACCCCCCCTCCCACCCCACCACCCCACACGCCCACCCTCTCCCCGGACGTGCCTGGGCTCTCTGCCCACTTCAAAGTCTTCTCCGCTGCCTTTGACTGCAGAACGCCGACCAGGATGGGCTGAAGGAGGCACTGAAGAGGGCTTGGAAAAGCAATGCGTGCGTTTGTGTGCGCACCCTTGAGTGTGTGCACGTCTATCTCTCTGGGGCCTGTACGTTTTTGTAAGTCTCTTTTTTTTTTACTTATTTATGGGTGGCTGCAGAGAAAGGAGCAGACAGATAAGGGAGACTGAGGTACTGGAGGAGGACAGGGAGAGAGAAACAGTGACAGAAAGAGAGAGAGAGAGAACTGCAGGTGAAGGCCATCGAAGAGTGCCTGTGTGCCAGAACACAACCTGCGGGGAAACGAGGGCATTCTGAATCGTGTCAATAATGCCCCCATTCCTGCATTTTCCTGCTCACATCGCTCACAGGAATATCACCTTTACTGTGCACATAGACGGTATATGCACAGTGTATGCACAGTGAAGTTGTACTAAAGGTAAACAAATTGGACCCATAGGGGCTCTTTTGGTTACATTTGTGTCGGAAATGAATTACACTACAGGATTTATATGGCAGCCACGGACATGAATAATACGGATTTCAGCTATGTATTTTGGACTATGAAAATGGGTCATGAAAACATTCTTTCATTTTGAATGTCAGCCAAAACTTTCACATAATTTATTTAGTTAGGACTCTGTGACTAAAATACTGTGTGAGAGTAAGCAGACAAAGACACCTTTGATTTATTTTGGCTTCCTCTGGAACATTTGGATCTCACGCAGCCACTGAATCGCGCCAAGGAAAAAAATTGACATAGGCTTTTGTTTTTTGTTGGATAATGGCTTCTCTATCAGAAATCATTATGAGTTGTCCTTTTCTTGCTCTCTCAGGGACATTACGGGAATAACATCACCCATCTTGCAATTTCAAATATTAAGTGCAGTTTAGAAAAAACATAAAATAAATAAATGTGATTTTAAAACAGCTACAACAGCATCTTTCAAAACGGATTAATCAAACCAGCAGCATATCTCTAAATGTTTTGCTCCTAAAATTATATGTATATAGAGTACATGTACAGTATATCTATTTCCAATGTGGATACTCTGGGGCCTTAAAACATTCCATGGTCTTTGTTTCATTGCTATAATGATCTGATTTATGTGTTTATAGCCCTTTTTATATAATTTTGTGAATGCATATATGTATAATGATCTGATTTCTTGTTGTGTTTTAACCACTGCACAAAAGAAGTTTTAGAAAGAAAAACTAAAGTTCTCGGAGTTAAAAATTGAACAATGTGCCTTGATTATTGATGGTGTATCTTTTCTTCTTGTTGAACATAATGATCGACTACTTAGGGCCTTGAGATGGGAAACATCAATCAGAGGATGTTATGTGGTCGGCACATTAGCTGCTTGTAGCTCCAGGGTGTCCCTTTTTGGTCCTCTGAGGTTAGTTGTAATTCCACTCAGTCAAAGGAAAGTCACTATCTCCTGCGATGTAAGTTGGAGCAAACCTTTTGATGGTTTAATAATGAGGTGATGGCTTATGATTATAATCACTTTGACTATCCTCCTGTCTTTGTTCTGTAAGAGTGGGTTTTAAGATGCTGTTAACTTTGTTGTCCAAAGACTTTGAATGAAAAACCCTTTAATGTTGAGATATGAAAAGTTTGATAGTAGGCTTATGAATTGATGAATGTGAGCAACACAAGTAAAGTTAAGTAAGTAAAGTTATAATCTAAGAAATTGTTCACTTTGTTCTGTGCTGGAAACGGCACAAATCAATAGTGTACCCCTGAGACCTAACCTCTCCTGATCTAAACAATCAATCCCTATGGCAGTTGTCAGGCCAAAATGAATTATAAGAAGGTCGAAAGTACACTACAAAAAATAATTGACCTACCGTTTTCGATCACATGAATGCTGCTGAACAAGCTACTGCAGAATGTAGTTAGTTAAACTAACTGTTTAATGTGCTGTTCAACTCCCCACTTCTCTCATTCATAGACCACAGTCTGTGTTTGTTGGAGTACTTAGTTGCAGAAGTGGAAGCCATGTTGATGGAAAGTGAGTGTTATATGAAAGATAGATGAGATAGAAGAAAGAGAGAGAGAGAGAACAGATTGCATTACCTAACAAAAGTGGTCTTGTGTTAAAATCTTTGGAATGAACACGAGCAGGGAAATCAGAAACTGTAGTGTGGTGTCTTGATATTAGTCTGTCCTGCATATAACCCTCCCATTGTTCCAGTGAAGCTGCTTCGTGGCCAGGTACAGAGTTGCAATGGCTCAGCTTTCTGTTTTGAGTGTTAAATCAAGGTTTTGGCACTGCTGAATTCTGATCGTCTCCCTGTCAGTAGTCAGTCATGAAAATAGGCTAAGCACAAGTTTAAACCAGAGAGATGATGATTGGCATACAGTGGGAAGAGCACCTGAATACTGACGGGTGAGAAATGTTGGTGAGTCATCACCAGTGTGTGTGATGACCAATCAAGTGAAAGTTCATGAGAGAGAAGCAACAACAACAAGCAATAGCGCTACTTTAATTGATCGAATACTGCATTAGTCAGTCATTTCCTGGGCAAACCTGGCTAACAAAGTATGTGGCTCAACTGGTTAATATTACAGGATTAGACCAGACAGTTTGCAACTGACAGCCAGTTTAAAGGGGAACTCTTTAAACCCCATTTTCAACATTTTATCTGAGAGCGTACAAATGCAACCAAATGAACCCTAACGGGTTCATTTGGTTCCATTTGTACGCTCTCAGAAAAAAAGAAGCGTCTAAAGAAATCCATTAACATGGTGCAAATACATCTTGTTGATGTCATCAAGATGCTTCACCATGTTAATGGTTTTCTTCAGACCTCCATTTCTTGGGAACACAGAATGTGGGAACGTTTTTATCATGTCCACACATCACCTCTCGGGTATACTAATGACACATTAGAATGTTGAAAATGGGTGGACTTCCCCTTTAAGACGTTTATAATCCATCGAACAACTGTGTTACGTAAGTCATGCAATTAGCATCCCAGATAGCTACTGCAACAAGGACACCGCCATTTCAGGGTCTGTCAATCAGTGCAGCTAGATGGTCAGTCACTCAGCCAGAAAGGCAACACTCTGTCCAGCCAGACGATGAGTCAGCTAATAAGGCAGTCGGACAATGAGTCAGTCAGCCAAGCATGGGTGGCAGTGAGTCTGAGAGACGACTGAATGCCACTGAGTCTCCTGTATGTTTGGCAGGAGAAGAGTTCACACAGGGACATGCCTCGATCCCAAGTGCCCCTTTTTGTCCTCTGCTACTGGACGATAATCTTTTATTAGGCTTTCACGGTTGGTTCGCCAGATGTCCGCTTTTTGGTCATAGGCAATTTTGAAGGACCGATTTTCAACTGAAAATGTGTTATTTGAGCTGAGCAAGTTACCATTACACCACCATGTGCCATTACACCATAGTGACCTGAAGGAACAAGACTCATCATCCTTTTTTATGACCGTATATGCTGTATACAGTATAACAGTCGTGCCTGCAGTCATGAGCATCTTTGTATTTAACATCTAGCACTCAGTATGGAAGGTGGAGTCAGTAGACCAAACACGTCTTCCAAAATGTATGCATTTGGCTGCTGAACGATATAGTCCGCAAGTGACCTCGATAAGGCAAGATTTGTGTTTTTCAAAATGTTTACAAAAATAACAAATCTACAAACTTTCAACATGTTGCATCAAGACTGGTTGTGAGCTTGCAGATTGGCTATTTTCAAGTCGACCAACTATAAATTTTGTTAAAGTTGTTAAACTGCCCCTCAACTCATTGAATGCCCCCAAGCGGTTCCCACATGCACTCTGAGAACCACAATCCCTGCTGAATAAAATAACAAATCAGTGGTTAAAACGGATGTCTTTGCGGTGATGTAATTTTGTGGTTTAGCTTTGAGGCATGCGTCTCATAACAAATAATAGGATGTGACATCATAGGATGTGAGCTGCCATATCCCTTGCTGGTGTTGAAATAATAAGGAAATTATAATAAAAATAATCATGCCATATTATAAGATGGTCAGCTGTTGCCTGAAGCTAATTTTGATGATGCAGTACGTTATAATTAGATGTTCTGGGATCTCCTGTCAAAGTGTGTGTGTGTGTGTGTGTGTGTGTGTGTGTGTGTGTGTGTGTGTGTGTGTGTGTGTGTGTGTGTGTGTGTGTGTGTGTGTGTGTGGGTGTGTGTGTGTGTGTGTGTGCGTGTGCGCGCGTGTTTTATAGCATCTCAATGACCTTTCCTACATTCTAAACATCATTAACTGATTTGAAAGAACTAATGAAATAAGCAATATATTTTTTCACAAACTTTTCGAGCATAGCCGCGGTCATAATGAGGACATGCCAAAAATAATGAATATATCCCTGTGTGTGTATTCTTTTTAATTACTTTCTCTCAAATTAAAATGTGCAGAATGATGACATGAGCAAGACCTTATGAACAATATGAATCCTGACCTCATGCACAGGGTTAGAACGTAACAGATTACATGTAAAGGCATTATGTAATTATATTACAAAAAACAGTAACTGTAATGTCTTAGAGTACATTTTAAAATGTGTACCGTAATCTGGATTACAGTAATGGAGATATTGTAGCTGGGGTTACATGCTAGATTACATTCGTAGGGCTACGAATAATTTAAAACACCAAACAATAAAGTGATCTGTCAAACCAAAGCATGCATGATGACACATGATCAGCCTGCTACAGAGCCTGCATGCCTGCCTTTGTCATATTTGACAAAGGCAAACATTCTTGGCTATCAATGGTAAAACTTGGTCTATCTAATTGGGTAACCTGGATTACGTTACTGACAATTTTTTTTTTTTAGCAACTTACAGTAATTTATAAGTGTAGTCTAGTAAAGTTAAAAAACAAAATACCTCAACAAAGTATGCCTATTGTGAGTACATGTACTTTTACCCCACTGCATGCGTCAGCAGTGCCTCTATCTCCCCTTTTCTGCCTCACAGCACAACGAGACACAAACACACAGTACAAGCCTGTGAGGGAACAGGATTGTGGATGGTTAAGCTAAAACTCAGTTTCTGAGCTAAGCATAGGGGGGAGTTAGAAA
Organism: Benthosema pterotum; assembly: GCA_039105355.1. Taxonomy (NCBI): domain Eukaryota; kingdom Metazoa; phylum Chordata; class Actinopteri; order Myctophiformes; family Myctophidae; genus Benthosema; species Benthosema pterotum. The sequence continues at coordinate 29,473,362 of CM076972.1, read as the reverse complement.
TTAAGTCATTCCGTGATGTTTTTAAGCACTTGGTGTCCCTGTTTTTGGCATGTCCTCAGAACCTCTAGCCTCGGTACTCAGATTTCGTGATTGTCTGGGGACACACAAAAAGTGAAAAAGTAAAAGCCTGGATTAAATCATTGGCTATGGTCATCTAGAAGGGGGAGGGACTTGACTTACACATTGGTGAGATCCAATCAGGGCAACCGCCTGTCTGAGTCGGTTGCCGCCTCTTAAGGCCAAAATGCTGTCAGGAACACCTATCTAAAGGTTCAAATCTGCCTCATGGTTGCTTTATTACACACATTTACAAACGTTGTACGCCTTATGTATCTATACTAGTCATGTATGAGTCTGTCAGCTTGCTGTCAGTCTGACAACATGCACTGTGAACATTAAGACGTATTACAGGGCAACATTTAGAATACATTGGATTTTACATTCATGGTGGTTACACTTACTGTTTACTTTTACAGCCTATTGCGGTCCTGATTAAATGCTGGCGCAGTAGTGTTTCAATTGCATAGCAGTACAACTGAGCAGAACTGTTTTTTAAATGAATTGGCAGAAAGGTTGTTGACATTTTGGCACCTTTAAAATGAAAGGCTGCCCTGCCCTCAAATAAAACGTATCAGGGGGCCTCTTAACTCATTCAGGGCTTTACCTACTATTATTGACCTTCATAAATCTGAGTTTATTTCATTTTGTTCAAAAGAATTCTCACTTCATGTCTCTCTCATGCTCTTACGCCTCAACACCTCTTCCCCTCTCTCTTCCTCTCCTTCAAACATATAACCTTTTCACAGGTCTGCCAGTCAGACCATAGTTTAATCTACAGATTGTCTGGGGACACTGAACTTTAATCCACCTGAAACCCACTGAACAAAAGGTCACTTTGTTTCTAAAGTAGGAGGAGACCTCCGGAGGCATTTCCCAAATCATATTTAGATATTTGATAGAGGAATCCAGTGGAACCTTTGGGTATAAACTCGCCTTGGACTGAACTCAGCAGTAACATTCTGTTGGGGATCCATAATCTCACCTCCGTGCATACAGTCATGATGACACGATCTGCCCCAGACATAATCTGTACTGAACAAGAATGTAATTTTGTTTCATGAAAACATGAGGTACAGTTTTAAACATTATCATACAACTCAGTAACTAAGTACTAAGTCTAACCTCCTGGCAATTGTGTGGTAAATTCAGATATTCTGCCTAAGATATAAAATCATTGAGCACTGGGAGCAGAGCGGGTGAGAGAGACATATGTGAGTGTATTTGAATTTAATTGAAAGCAATAATTTATTCAGAGCAAGACCTGGGAGAGTGAAAGTGCAAGGTGACAGAAGAGAAAGAATAACTAAGATGGAGAGTGGAGAAACAGAAGGGGAAGGAGTGTTTGTATCAAATATATATAGAGTATAGTGGAACCTTGGCTTGGGGTGGTGAGAGTGAGCTGAACATCTGTCTGTCTGTGTGTCTGTGTTGAGGTAATAGATCCCCAGCTACAAGGATGAATGAGGCTCATTTCTGCCAGGCTTCAATAAAGGCAGGTAGGCAGGGGGGACAAAAGCTGCAGATCCATCATTAAGTGCGTGCGGGGGTGCCTGTGGCCCAGCACCCATGCACCAAATATGTTGTGCAATAAGATAGATACTGTAAATAAAAGCTAAAAAACCTGGTATAATTCAAAATCTGTCAAATTTAATGTATATTGTTTATTAATATTATAGCGTAGCATCCCACTTCTTTCAAGCATGCTATGGTGAAATGAAACAGATCTCACATATGCTGTAGTTTTATTACCCAATATTCAACATAGAAAATATAAGGCATTTTTTTGCCAACAGCTGACTTGGTTTAACTTTAGCCAGGCTAACTATAGGTTCAGGATGTATAGCTAGTTGGATTTGTGGTTCTAGACTGTATATCCTAGCAAACGCGATAAATGCGATACCGTGTTTTATGTTTTTTTCTGAATCATGTGGTCCTGCGTATATATGTGGACGTCTCTGGTTTGTTTATGGTTATGTCTGATTCATACTGAAGCTAGCCAGCTCGCCCTGCCATTAGGCAATTTTAGGATAGAATAGCATAGCTAAATGCAGAGGAGAGTGTAATTTCAAAATGTTTTCCCCGCCAGATAGTGTAGATGCATAATGCATCTATTTAACAACCTACTGTCGAGCAGCAAGTTCAACCACATCTACCTTGTCACTGTCCATGGTGCTGGAATTACATTCTCTCTGTGCTTCTGTTTTTTACGTCCCAATGGAAATATTATGCAGGACAGAAATGAAACCAAGGTGTGAATGGTGAGAAGTCCAACAGGAGCAGGCAGGAGAGGGACTAAGAAAACAGTTCCCTGCAGTATTGTCAGAAATAGATTATTATTTTCTTACTTTTGTTTACCTTTTTGTAACAAAATCACACCTGTGTAAAGTAATTGGTGCAACTGTGGGGTTTCGCAGGGGTTCTGTGGAATTTCCTGATCTACAGGAATGCACGCAACGTATCTGCCCTATGTGTGTGTGTGTGCTATACTGCACAATACTGTACCGTACTGTACACTACCATACTGTATGACTACCGTGGTGTGTGAGAGAGAGAGAGAGAGAGAGAGAGAGAGAGAGAGAGAGAGAGAGAGAGAGAGAGAGAGAGAGAGTTTGATTGCACACAGTGACTTTTTGTTGTGAAAACCAAGCACAAGCCATTTTGTTACCGTCGGACAGTCCCAGCCAGGGATGGACACACACAGCACACACTGTTTCTCAGTTTTGAACAAATATAAAAGCTATACAAAAAACCTCTTGGACAGAGGTGTAATTTTGGTTAAAATGTTTCATCGTAGAAGAAATTATTATAATCAGGCAGATGGTGCAAAGGCAGAGCCTTCTCTGGGGACACTAGAGTCCCTACTTGAAGCAGACCTTGAAGCTCTGCTCATTTTTTCAGCTGAGGAGCACAAAGCCCTCGAACGGTGGAGCAGTTGCATTAGCATGTCACCAGTCCTACTACCAGAGGATTTACAGACTCTTAGTTGGACAGATAAATCATGTTAAATCTGGCTGGTAACATCCCCATCTCAGCCCATTATTACCAGTGCCAAAGGGAGACAGAACTTGCCAGTTGCCTGCAGGTCCCACCGGTTGACGGGTCAAGGTTTTCCTCGCAATTATCGTGGCGCAGGCGCAGCGGGACACTCTCGCTCTGTTTCTCTCCGTTTCTCTCCGTTTCTCTCTCTCTCTCTCTCTCTCTCTCTTTCTCTCTCTCTGTCTCTCTCACTCACTCGCTCGCTCTCCGGCACAAACCTTTGACTTGACCCAATTTGTGTTGTGCTACCAAAATTATCTATCTATTAATCTGCGTGGCAATGGATCCCCCCATCTTAAAATGTTTTTTGTTATAGACATTAATAACAGTTAGTTCTTAGTACGTACACTCATCTGGTTATTTGTAATAATATGGTATTTGCAGATAAACAATCATGGAATCCTTTCCCGGATTATATGTCACTGGCTATAGAGCAAATGCAATTTGCTTATAATTATCCAGACTCCCATGCCAGCTTTGTCCTTGATGAAAGGAACACGAGTCACAGACAACATAGTGTCAGGCAACAAACCAAGGGTCATAAATCCAGTAAAACAAATGGCAAGAAAAGCCGTAACCTTTGGGCTTGCAAACCTGAGGTGTCCTGGAGTCGTGATCTGAACCACTTGCTTTATTATCATATACTTGCATTGTTGATTGATCGACTTAATAATACTGTCAGCAATTTCACAGTATCCACTTTGTAGGGTTCATATATGACACAGTTAAATCAAGCAGACTAGTGTTGCATCCACAACTCGGATATATTATGGGCATCACCTTCTTCCAAAAGTCAATGACACTGTTTCAGAGTAGCTGTTCTACCCATATAATGTGCTTTCATAGTGCACATATTACAAACTGCTTTCATACCTAAAGGTTTTTATAATCCAGGGCTTCCCCTTATCCAGCCCGTTAAGTCTTCCCCAGAGAGATGTGAAGAATTTCACATAACAGTAAATCACTTTAAAAAAAAGAAAAGAAAAAAGGAGATTGAGCAGCACTTTAAAGCCGAATGCAGAGAGCTTGATGTTGACTCCTGCCTCAACATCAAGTGAAATATTTTTCTTCCTACACCACCCAGCACCAAGACTGCATTCCCACTTGTTTTTTAATAGCTGCATTTCTGACCAGGTATTTTAGCTATTACATGCTGTATTGTTTTTGCAGTGTGCCTACTTTACCCCTCTGAGAGAGGCCATCTATTTGAAAAGTTTATCATCAAACCTTGAAAATCCTGTAGAGGAGCTTTTTTAATTTCAAAAACTGGTCAACAGGTCAACAAACAAATTGAAAGCAGCTAGAAATCCTATCCTAAAGTGCTCTTCATCATATTCTGTACGTGCATTTCCAGGTTTAATTTGTTTTCATTTGTGTTATATGTGGTTTGTACATTCACTTAACTAGATCTTGCCTATAGTCAGCACATCTGAAACAGACACACATGCATGCACAAAGATGTGCTTGTGTAAGTAAACAATCAGATAAGTGTAATTTCCAGCGATTATTAGGAGGATATTGTGGCTGTAGCCAGAGACATGTAGTAGAAGAGTTGCGACATTGAGGTGGCAAAAACTTGCTCGAGCACTGTTCATATATCCTACATACTGGAGGGACAAACTGGAGTGTTAAATACATCGATTTCAACTAGGTGGTGTAAATACGTTTTTTAAGCAACATGTGTGTTGCCAAGTATTGCACAGTAAGAACTCTCTGTAATGTTTATGTTGTGGTATTACCACAAAGCGATATAGCATAAAGGGATTTAAGATCATTAAAGCTGGCCTGTTGCCTGAGTCCATTGCATTTATGCCTACTTACGGTCGAGGATTTGTCCCTATTTGTTTTCCCCATTCTGAATGTAGAAGAGCCACCATTGGACTGGCCCCATGAACTGAAGGGAGTTTGCGTCACTCTGTCTATACTTTAAGGCTCTGGCTGATGCATGCCAACTTTAACATTAACTCTCTCTCTCTCTCTCTCTCTCTCTCTCTCTCTCTCTCTCTCTCTCTCTCTCTCTCTCTCTCTCTCTCTCTCTCTCTCTCTCTCTCTCTCTCTCTCTCTCTCTCTCTCTCTCTCTCTCTCTCTCTCTCTCTCTCTCTCTATCCCCCTTCTAGGTGGAGAGGTGCCTTACACCACTCTGGCGACTAGGATGATGATGGGTTTCTGGTGGATGTTTGCCCTGATTGTAATCTCCTCCTACACTGCCAACCTGGCTGCCTTCCTGACCATCACACGCATAGAGAACTCCATACAGTGAGTATGACTCAGCAGCACCTTAAACATATAGTGGCAGTCCTATCCTTAAATATTTGTTTTAATTCCCATGGTCACCATGGCTTGTCACTGTTTTAAATAGCTTAAATATTTTTAATTGTGCAGCTCCAGTCAGATGATAATAATAATAATAATAATAATAATAAGGGTAATAATAATAATCATGACAGCTTCATTACAGTCTATAATTTCCCCCATGCTCTGTGTCTAGGTGATTAATGACCTTTGATGGAATCCATGTGTCTCAATTGAAGAGCAGGTAGACATAATACAACCAAGTTATATTGTGTTAACAAACTCGACCATACAAAATAGATATGGTGGAAAAAAGGCTGCATACTAATGCACTTTAATTAAGCAGACAATGCAGGAAGGCAGAGCATTCTCAGGAATATCTAATGCTTGCTTATCAGTGTGCAATCAAAGACTCTGCAGCAAACCGATCGCTTAAAAGGGTCATAATTTCAGAATCCTTTTTAAAACTGTAAATTATGTGATTGGCCCGCCACTTAGCCAGCCAATTTCATACAGTAATTACTTTTGAAACAAAATAGTGGAGATTCAGCAGCACTTTCACAATGAATTCAGAGGGCATGATGTTGACTCGTGCATCCCACCTTCAACATTAACCCACTTCAGTGAAATATCTGTCAGCCCTGGAACACACCGTTGCACTTTCAAAATCGCCCTGCCCTTCAGACTGCATTCCCACTTGGTTTTTAAAAGCGCTATGTCTGACGGTGGGTTCAGATACCCGTATTTAGCCAGTATTAACCTCTTGGCCTGTCTACTATTGTTTTTTCCCCTGACTGAAGCTATAGGAGGCTGCAGCACACACAAACAGGTTGGTTGGGAAAATGCCAAGAATGTACAAGGCAAACACTGGCTACTTTAAGGAAGCTAAAATTCTAGTCTATATCCGCACCCACACTGTTGAGCCGTCTCTGTCTCTGTCTCTGTCTCTGTCTCTGTCTCTGTCTCTCTCTCTGTCTCTGTCTCTGTCTCTCTGTCTCTCTCTCTCTCTCTCTCTCTCTCTCTCTCTCTCTCTCTCTCTCTCTCTCTCTCTCTCTCTCTCTCTCCTACTGTTCTTTCTGGCTTTGTGTGTGAGCTACAAGCTCCCAGGCTATACGTTACCGAAGGCATGTCTATTTGAAAAGGCTCCCCTATAGAGGGTTATGAACTGTAGTAGTAACACGGATGTGCGTGCACACACACACACACACACACACACACACACACACACACACACACACACACACACACACACACACACACACACACTCTTACTGTATATTTGAGGTGGTACAGTACAGTGACCCCTTGCCCACCCCCTGGGCACATTCCTTGGAGCCTGGATGTTCCAGGATCCTCTAGGGACCCTCAATTGGAGTTGCACCTCTCACTCCACATGGGTGTGTTTTTTGCTATATTAGCTGGTAGCTGTGAAAGGACCTCAATGGAAATAAGTCCAAGGTCTTTCTCATGTAATCCTTGAACTGCTGTAGCCATGTGGTTTCACTTCCTTTCAAACACATCAAATCAAATTAAAATCCTGCAGCGAAAATGCTAATAAACAGCTTACATTGGGGAAAAGTGAAGGAAAGAAAACTCAGTCTTTGATGGGCTAACCCCACATTGTGAGTAATAGTAAATCCAGTAAGAAGACATACGGACAAAGATAATGCATTGACCATTTTGATCATTTTAGGATATAGCATTTGGAATGTTTTGGCTCCTATTGCATACTGTACACATACTCATGTGTATTATTACTAATTCTGATATCAAACAAAATCTTTAATATTATTCTACCTTGTTACTCTATGAGAGAGCTTATTAACCCTTTCCGCTCCACAACCTCTGTCTCCTCTTCAGAGGAGAGCCTGTGGGTGTAATTTACTGTAAATGTCTAGTTTGTGTGTTGTGTGTTGACTAGCAAATGAATCAAAAATAATTTACTGATCCCCTGAGGGAAATTGCATATCAACGCAACATTACTCTCATCAAGTAAAGCATGCACATACTGTAGACTCTAAAAGTACTGTACTAAAACAAAACAACATCATTTGGAACGAAAGACAAACTGTGGAAGCTCACTGGCTCTACTTAGTTTTATAACATGCATAGAGACACACATCCACGCACGCTGAAAGGATCCACAAACTAACTTTACCTCCCAAAGCTGTTGTCTCTCGCTGTTTATCCAACCTTGTGATAATATGTTTGCCCGTTTCTCTCCCGCTGGCACAAGGACTCTCATATCTCATTGGTCTAATCAGAATGCAGAAGCATCCAGAATGCCTGACAGTTCTGCTGTTAATTGCATGTACTCAGCTTTGGGAATTTTTTCAGATATTATGTTCTCTCTATGAATCTCTATCTGTCCATACCACCCAAAGTTTACTTAATTTTATTTTTATATGCCTCTCTCTCTCATGATTTATTTATTCTTCCTCGTTAAGCTCGACTCAGTTCCCCCACATTTATATTAACCTCCTGCTTGTTTTTCTCTCTAATCGTTCAATCACTTCTCTTCACTTACCAACTCTGAACCCAGGCTTTTCTTCCTTTTTGTCATCTATTCTCTTCTTCTCCGTCTCCATTGTTAATTTACATTAGTTGTCACTAATGAGCGCCTCTCGGTTTGATGCCTCATTCAGCATCCGTGCAGTTAATTAAGGATTTCCATAAATTTCAATATATTATTCTTAATGTGTTGACTCTTCTGGGGTCATTAATGTCTTAATTAATGTCAAAATACTAATACCCACAGGACCTAGGGGCACAGGAGGCAATGTGGGAGGGGCTGGGGGGGGGGGGGGGGGGGGGGGGGGGGGGGGGGGGGGGGGGGGGGGGGGGGGGGGGGTTAAAGTGTGCCCAAAGTTAACCAAAACAAATACATGGAAAAATAATTAAAATGTCAGCAAATTAATGATTGATTATTGTAATTGGCATGCAGTGTTACTTTATACTAAATGTTGTTGTTTTGTTTTGTTTTGTTTTGTTTGTTTACTCCTCCAATTACTCACTTACTTTCCTGATATGCTTACCTCATTCTCAAAAGTGTAATTTTCACAATAATACATTTTCTACTAACACCATAAAAAATATCAAAATGTGCAAAATAGCCTACCATGCTCAAAACTGTTAGTTAATAAAACTAACAAGGTCACCTTCTGATCGCAGTGTAAACACCAGACATTAAAAAATTAAGCATTTGCATAAAAAATGATAAACTACAGTTTAGAGTTTCGCTGTCAATAAAACATATTTCCGCAATACACAAACAAGAAAATGAAAAATGAATTTGGCTCCAGTCTTTCTTCCCTGCTGAGCCACAAGACTTGAATTGAGTTCTACCCAAATCACCATGGAGAACATTAACTGCAACTTGCAACGCCAAACTTTTGTTGATAAAGTGTTGCAATACAACTATTGACAGCTCATATATCCAAACCGAAAAGCTGTGTTCATGCTGCAGATTGCAGATGCTACTGAGAGGGGCAATTACAGCCAAATGTACTGATCCAGTCCTATCATATGACCACCATCAGCAACAAGTGGATGTGGAAAGTTTATTCACAGGCTGACTGATTGACTGATGGACTGACTGTCTGATGGAGTGAGATTGAGTGAGTGGAGTGAGTGAGTGAGTGAGTGATTTAAAGGGGAACTCCACCCACATTCTAATTATGTCATTAGTATACCCTAGAGGTATTGGGTGGACATGATAAAAAGTTCCCCCATTCTGTGTTCCCAAGAAATGGAGGTCTGAAGAAAACCACTAACATGGTGAAACATCCTGATGACATCATCAAGATGTAGTTTCACCATGTTAATGGATTTCTTTAGACGCTTCTTTTTTCTGAGAGCATACAAATGAAACCAAATGAACCCGTTAGGGTTCATTTGGTTGCATTTGTACGCTCTCAGAAAAAAATATTGAAAATGGGTGGAATTCCCCTTCAACTGACTGACTGACAGACGTGAGTGACTGAGTCTGAGTCAGTGAGTGGGTGAGCGACTTAGTAACTGACTGACAGACATGAGTGATGAGGGATAGTCATTAAGTCATTTTTTTATCATTGTGAGTAAGTGAACATAATGGAATAAGAAAAGTAAGCAAACAGGGACATGCTCTCTTTGTGTGTCTCTTTAGGAGAGTAGAGACAGACAGACAGACAGACAGACAGACAGACAGACAGACAGACAGACAGACAGCTTTTAAGTATTAATGCCCATGTCTCGTCCTGGAAATGAAATAACAAGTCGGTGTAGGGAACTCTCTCTGGACTATTTCACGCTTGGATGTTTTCACTCAATTTCACCCTGAATACTTGAGGAGAGGTACAAGCAATAGTAGCGCCAAGTGGCTGAGGGAGGAGCGAGACAGAGAGCGAGAGAGAGGTGAGTACACAATACATAAATTGGACCATAGCTGCTGGGAAAAGGGGTAAGATATGCAGAGAAGGAGAGCTCAGGAGGAAAAGTGTGAGTCGAGGAGAGAAGAAGGGATTCTGAGAGTGGTTCAGGTGACGTCAGAAAAGAAAGAAACAATGAGGAATGGATTTTTTAAGTGATAAACAGAAGGATGTGGTCCGTTTAGAACACAGAGAGATGGAGCGAAAGAATGAGTGTCAAAAGAGGGAGAAATGCAGAGGAGGAGTGGAGAGGAGTCTTGCAAGGGAGGGGATGAGAGTTTCCTCCTGTTCACCCTCATCTACTGCGAGATGTCATATTTTCAATTGTCAGGTTTTGCTAGTTTATCAAAACCGTAGCCTCCTATACTATAAATCTTTAAACGTGGTTCAGCATGGCACACAAGAGCATGCTAGGTGGGAAATGCAGGCGAAAGTGCTGCTCAATTTACATAATTTCCTGATGTTTATCTGAGCTCTGACAAACGAACCAAAAAGATGCTGCAACCCCAGCCCCATATTTTAACTTTTTATCTGTTGTAGGGCAATGTGCTTGTTTGGGCTTTGAATACGGATTAAGGATTTTGTAAGGTATGATGGTGCCCATACTAATTAAGTGCTGGCTGTTGTTAAAGTAGCACTGCCTGCAACACCTGAGCAGGCATTTGTTTGGGAGTTAATGGACTGTGCATTAGATTTACAGGCACAAAAAAAGCTTTCCCCCTCTCTTTTAATTTAAAATGTATTTTGTCATCTCACACACTGGATAAATGTGGCCTTAAATCTCTGCATTTACATACACCACCTAACCACTCCTGATGGTGCCTTGCATACTAGTTTCCTAATCAAATTCACTCAATATAGTGTATTTTGAGCTTAAAACTGACAGTTATCACAGTGACAGAGAGAGACAAACAAGTTGACAGGCAGACCCCTGGCATGTGCCATCTCCACCTGGGCTTAAAATAAGATACTGTGTATTACATAAAAAAAGAAAGGAAATCAGAGATTTACTAGGCTACTATTGATAGCACAACATTAGTAGGGTATCTTTATAAAAGATAAAATATTATAAAAGAAGACAACCTTAACTTACCAGTATCTGTGTTCTCAAGAAAAGATTATAGCCCGGTAGTAGAGGTTGAAATGCAAAGCCTTAAATTCTTTGCTCACAGGTTAGAGTTATAAATGACAGTAATCCAGGCTGCACAGTGTACTGAGCGTATTAAGCATTCAAAAGAGCTATACATCCTGCTGATCTAAGCTACTTGGAAGTGCAAATCTGCATTTGATTTGACTGCAGCTCTACTTTTTTCAGACTGCAGAGTGATATTAAATCTGTCCTGCCCCATCATTAACCAAACTCCCTCATCATAAAGTTTCATTGTCCTCACATCGACTCTTATGAAATAGAAATAAATAAAGATGTGTTCATCTAGATCCCTGTGGATCATGAAAGCATAAACTCAATGTCACCCTTTGCAATTTTCAGCATACCGTAAGTGCACCGAAACCGGTAACTGCACTGCAATCTCACACATGTGTACACACAATTTTTACAATTACAATTTAGACATTTAGAAATGCTTTTATTCCAGTGTGACTTCAGGCATTTCACATGGGGAGCGATAAACGCACAAATTAACACCTGGATCAGCGTCAGCTCTGCTATAGGTCTGCTCACAAGGGATGTGATCACATGAGATAAACGCGCCTCTAGTTCATTTTCAATGGGACCTGCATTTTGTGGAAACTGTAAACAGAATCCAGCTCTGGGGAATCGCGGGCGTGTGCATGAAATGAGCATGTGCACGACACCGCACTTGCTTTATCGCAACGCGTCTTCTCAACACAAACGCCCTTTGCAGTAAGCAACAACAACTCATGGTAATAAATCAAATACAAAAATGGCAGAAGTCCCACTCACAAAATGACATTGACACTCTACCAATCTGTTTACATTCTCTTTGAATGAAACAAGTGTTTATGGATGTCCTGCACCGTTACTTCCGGCTAATCGAACTTATTCCTTAGTGACCAGGTTATTCTCTTGGCAGATGAGTAAGGCTTGGACAGAGGATAGGTCACATCAGACTTATGTTATAGGGGTGGCATACCTGTAGGCCCTTGAGGGCCGGCGTCAGAGTTTTATCCTATGTGTCCAGACAGCAACTAGGAGCCAGCGGCAGGCGCAGAGAAGAGAGGAGACAGAAGTTTAGCTGGTTAAAGACTGGTTCTTAGCTGTTTCTAAACCTACATGATGGCCCCTGTAATGTGTGCTTTGCATGAGAGCTGACTGGACAGGACAACACAGAGGTTCTTGGCTGTTGTACACAAAGGCCTTTTCTACAGAAATAGTTAACTACTGCACACACACATGCGCGTGGACACAGATCACAGCATACGTATTCGCAGGCACCTTGATAGTGGGTGCAGAGCCAATAACGCAATCATGGAAGAAGGCACACTATTATTTAGTCAAGGGAATTACTTTTTTGAAGAGAAGACACTGTTTCAATCTCACAGGATCTTTGTCTAATCAGTGTGGTATATAGTATCATGAGATCCTGTGATATCGAAACATTGCCTTCTTTTCAATAAAGTAATAATTCCTAAGCCTAAAGAATGGTGTGTGGGCCCTACCCCCCTTGATCAGAGTAATCACCACGAAGAAACCGATCCATATCACCTTGAAAAGAACTGCTGCACTGATTGCTCTGATTCATATCACCTTAAAGTACGTAAATCAGTATGCACGGTACAGTTTTGCTTAAATCTATATGCTGTCGTCTCATGGTGTTGCCTGCCAAAATAGCCGATCAACAAGCTTGTAAGTCATCTATTTTGGTCTGGAGGAGTATAAATCAGGCTTTAGTGACTCAATGGAATGCAGAAATGTGCAAGCAGACGCGCATGCACACGTGCACACTCTCGCACATTCATGCACACACATACACGCGTGTGTGCGCGCGCGCACACACACACACACCACACACACAGACGCACAATCGCACATACACCCTCAGAGAATCCTCCTGTAAAGGGAATGCTGCTCAAAGAGGAGATCTGAAGATGTACAGAAACACACACACACATATGCAGTACAGTAAAGTTCTACATGCAACGAAGCAGTGGGCAGGGTAGATTATGCACGGCAAAGATTAACCGATAGTAGGCAATAAAAGATTCATGTTCATGCCTGCTTCATTAAAAACCTTTTAGGAGTAGGTCAGAGAGGCCGTCGGGGGGATGGGAAGACGGCGATATTGCGAGAAGCATAACATAGTGACCTCTGATAATAAAAGATGATGTGTGAACGTGCTCTCCACAGTGTATACATGACGCAAGTGTCTGTGCATGTGTGCTCAGGTGTTTTACACATGCACATACAGTACATTTGTGGGGATGAAGCTTAACCCTGTGTGTGTGTGTGTGTGTGTGTGTGTGTGTGTGTGTGTGTGTGTGTGTGTGTGTGTGTGTGTGTGTGTGTGCGTGTGCGTGTGCGTGTGTGTGTGCGCGTGTGTGTGCACGTGCACACACTTGTGCTAATCCAAACAAAATAACACTCTGTTCTTTTAGTAATTCTTTCATTAGCCATCGTTAAATCCACTGTGATTCTCGACTGTTGTGGCTTATTGTAGAGCACTGAAGTAATGAAGGAGGATGCAGTCGTTGTTCTCTGTTAAAAAACATCCACTACACATCGAGGCGCACACACGAACACACAAACATGCGTGTGTTTGTGTGTGCTGCGGCCGCACATTCACAATCGTACATTTTGAACAAATACATGGGTGTAGCTGCTTGACAAACAAACAGTAATTAGTTCCTGTAATAGTTCTCCATTACATTTCTCTGCGGCCTGGCGAGTTGAGAGGCAACCAAGGCACCGTAGCATTGTAATTAACAATAGCGTGTATATTCCCCTAGAGGTGGCAGCCGTTATGAGAGAGAGAGGCAGACAGACGTACAGAGAGAGAGAGAACGAAGGGATGGAGAAGGGAACAAAAACAACTTATAGAAGCGAGAGTGACTTGTGCTTTTTTAATTACTCTGCTGCTTTGACAGTTTCTCTGTTTTCCTAATGCAGTACATTAGCCACTAAACTCATTCCACTAAACATTCCCTCTTACCTCAGCGTTTTCACTGGGCTGCCGCCTTTAACTATAGCACTGTGCACTGTTGTTGTCGTTGTTTAAAACCGATACATTGAATTATAACTTGCTTATAAGCAAAATCTTGGAATTGGATTTTAATTCAAGCAAAGTTTTTGCACACACGCAACACACGCGCGCGCACACACACACAGATACTTTAACGTATACTTCTGCTCCCTTCTGTCCCTACAGATCGCTCCAGGACTTATCAAAGCAGACGGAGCTGCCTTACGGCACGGTGTTGGACGCTGCGGTGTACGAACAGGTGCGCTCCAAGGCCATGAACCCCTTCGAGAGGGACCCCATGTACGCCCAGATGTGGAGGATGATCAACCGAACCGGAGGGGCTGACAACAACGTGGAGGAGTCCAAGGAAGGCATTCGCAAGGTAGGGGGGGCTCCACTGTTTGAATTAATCTGCAATTTAATTTAGTTTGTTGTTTTAGCAGCACAGATAAGATGAGTGAAATCGCCATGGGTGTATATACTGTATATGCAAATGATAATTGATGGCGCTGCGGTTGTTGCTGAGAAATGATCCCCGACAGGATGATTAAGTCTTGGGGCAGGGCTGAGGGGTTAAATGCTCCTGAAGGACCAGTAAAGGTTCTGTCCACCACAAACACACTCACCTGAATATTGAAAAGGAAGTGTTGATTAAATAGAATACATTTTCTGTTACTGCACTGTCTATTTCTCACTTCAAATGTAGTAATTACAGTATATATATTTTTGTAAGACATAACAGACAGAAACATTCAACTATACAATAATGCAGAGGTTTTCAACCTTTTTGATATCAGGGCCCACTATTATTCAGCATTTGAGCCACGGATGATCATTTGATGACATTTTCACCCCCCACAGAGACTCCAAAACTAAAGATTTATTTTGTTTTTGTCCACAATTCCAGGCTGGATTTCAGCAAACAAAACATGCAAAACATACTGTATAGAATAGATCAAATGTGACCATTAATCTTCTACATTCTCTAATTGTGTAGACCTATTATTTAAGTGGTGGTAATTCAGATTATGAATATTTTACTGTAACTCTCGAGAGTGTAAACTTGAAACCAAATGGAATCGCAAGGTTCCATTTGGTTACATCTGGTTAACAGACTTTCCATCATTTTGCTGGAGACCACCTGGAACCCTCTCAAGGACCACTGGTGGTCCCTGGACCACTGGTTGAAAACCACTGCAATAATGCATAATGGACGTGAGTAATTAACATGAGATGGTATATAGGTAACAAGAGTTGGACACATTAGCACTCAGAACGCCATGGCAAGCCATAGCAATGTCTAGATGGGTTAAATTTGCACCCACACAGCACCATAATGCAGTGGAACAGGTTAATAGAGGGTTATAGTTTTATATTTAAAAACAACATTGGACGGTCTGTACCTCTGTAGAGTCCCATTGCTAGGGACGTCCGATCATCCGTTCATTCATGACTGCCACCATGATACTGTTTACATTCCTTTTTTTCGCCTTTCGCCAATATGTAGTCCAAAGTCATGTTTTGGTTTAGGAAAAAAAACAAAAAAAAATGTTAATTCAGATGTGATTCTTCGTAATCGATCAAAATATGACCGTGTGTGGTGAAAGTAAACAATCGTCCTAACATACATGCACACACACAGAACAGTGGCACTATAGAGTGGAGTCTAATGGTGGCACGGAGCACCATCTAAAGACTGATTTCAATACTGCGTTCAAAGTCTTAAACAGTTAGAGAGCAGTCACACATCGGAGTTGAGATGACGTGTGATAGCAGCACAGAATGTCAATGTTAAACTGTCCTATTTGTTGCAGCATCAGCAATTTAGCTGTACATGCCATTGTATGTTTACATGGCTGTTGAGTTAACATGACCAACCATCCAGCGTGCTATCAGAGAGGAATATCAACTGCTGTCTTTTCAACATGATTCCATATGCAAGTGCAATATAAAATATTAATATGAATATATAATCCATATTATCCAGTGATATGAAATCATTATTGCACCATGAGAAACATGAAAAGACTTCATTATACATAGAATTAACCACGTGAACCCCAGCATGCACACTCCGGGCGGCCGAGGAACATAAGTCTAAAATTATTGTAGACGTGTTTTCTTAGAAACAAACCTTCCCCCACATCCCAAGCCCCCTCCCCGTCAGGGGCGGATGTAACATGTCTCATTTGGGGGGGCAAGAGAACATTTTGGAGGGGCAAGAGAAAATGCTATGGGGGCGGCTTCATCTCCCGTGACGCTTCGCGCCACGGGCGATGAAGCCGCACCCATACCATTTTCGGTTACAGGACTTTTATTAGTCAAGTAAAGCATCAATAATACCATCAGTTGTTGTTGAAGTTGACACAGACACGCAGCATGCATAAAGCTAAAGGTCTGACTCAGAGTTTTCTGTTTTCAATGATGAAATGCTGCTGGTTTAGTGGTGCCACAGCTGTAGTTAGTTAGTAGCAGTAGCAGTAGTAGTAGTAGTAGTAGTCGTAGTTTCAAATCATTTTAAAAATAAACCCTTTAATTTGAAATAGCTTGGGTTGTTTTGCATGGCATCGTGTTTGGGGGGGCAGACTGAGTATTTAGCCCCCCCCCCCCCCCCCCCCCCCCCCCCCCCACCATGCCCATGCCTAGATCCACCCTTGCTCCCCGTACCACATTGCCCCACAAAACAGGATCACCTGCCCCTCATTTGGAGGTGGTCACCCGAGTTGGATACGGTGTCAAATAAAGCAGCGCAGCAGGTGTTCTGAAGCTTTGATTAGACAGCGGTCTGCTGTTGAGCCACTCGTTCGTTATTCAGAAATGACACGCTGAATGAACACAATGATTGACCAATCAGAATCAAGCATTCAACCGAGCCAAGTAATAAAGCACAGACAGAATGGCAAAGACAAAAGGACAGGTATAATGTGTGATTGATGCATTGACCTGTTGCGAAATGATAGCATCCACAATGGCATTATGTGTTATTGAGTGCAAAGCCTTCAGTGCATTCATCATTTCGTCCCAATTGATTGAGCACAATGGTTTGGTTTGGCAGTAGTCTCTGGCAGGTTCAACCACTTTGCTTATTGTTTTTTATATTCTGTACACAGTGAAATTCTCAGTGATAATATATCCATCTGAATGAACAAATGTTTCAGAATCATATATAGGGTTGCATTTGTACATTCTCAGTGGATTTATTCTCTGTGTGCTCTATTAGCCTCTGCCATTACGTTCCCCGTGAGAAATAAAAAGCTGACCTTGAGGTTGATGCATTACCGTATGTCTGAGATCACGTCATGCCGAGAGTGTGTTTGAGCTGAAAGTATTGTCTCTCTTTAACAGGAAAAATGAATACATCCCTGGTCACTCCATGAAGCTAGCTTTTATACCAGAATACACATTCTTAGCATGCCTATTCGCATATAATTTAAGCTGTTCATTAATTAATTAATGACCGTGAGCTTATACACTACATGACAAATTGCAGCCGCTGGGTATTCAATCAAAAAGCAAGGCAGACACATTTCAACAGGTATAGCAATTCGTTTTGAAGCTAGAATTTTAGACTATAACGTGGTTCAGGCCCAGATTGACACGGTATGGTGCCCTAGGGTGTACGCTGTCCCTCATGTCTCTCCCTGATTGTGCCATCATTTATATTAACTTTATTGTCGGTTTAACTAAGAATGCATTTCCACCGCGTAGCACTACTGGTTGTACAGTATTCATGCTAAACAACAACACATCAATAGCCTAGTTTTTCATCATAATATAATCTTAATGTTTCGCCTTTTGTCAATAAACACAAACACTCACATTGTGACAGATGATACGAAACAAATTATTCTCAACTCACAAATGTGATTCACCAAGGCCATGGGGATTTATGGGAGAACAGTATTGATTGGAATCGATTGAAATTTCTAGCAGATGAAATTAGCATACACTAGTACTGTATAACGTATTGCTTAGGATATAAATAAATAGGTGACAGGTGAATGGATTAAACCAAATAGACAAGTTCTGTATATATTATTGCTATACATATTATGAACTATTTTGGCTTCTATCAATGCAAGACGTAATTTTATCAAAATATATGTATTGAAACATACAGTACATATAAACAGCTCCTTTCCATAACAGCAGTTATTGTCTCATTGTTTATGTTAAGCCTGTAATCATCGCAGATGTGACCTTACTTGGGCTGCAACTAACGATTGGATCATCGGTTGTATGTCAAACTGTAGCTATGATATCCTGCTTTCACGTGACATGATATTACAAAAATGAAAAACTCTCAATGACTCAACCTCGGTCATGCTGGTGTAACGCCCGGGATTCGAACCCGGGTCTCCTGCGTGAAAGTCCAACATCTTAACCACTAGACCAAGAGGACATCCCCTTGGTCCGGGGGCAGATATTAGACTTTGGAGGCCATCACGACAGAGGCTGTAGCCACCTGCTACACTCACCTCCCTTTTGACCTCCTTCCACGGGGAAACCCGATCCGGGTCACGGCACCAATGTAACGCCCGGGATTCGAACCCGGGTCTCCCGCGTGAAAGTCCAACATCTTAACCACTAGACCAAGAGGACATCCCCTTGGTCCGGGGGCAGATATTAGACTTTGGAGGCCATCACGACAGAGGCTGTAGCCACCTGCTACACTGGGTCACGTTTGCTGATGAGCTCCCATTCACCACATCCACCAGGGAGAGACAGAGGGAGCTTAGTGGTACCTACTCTAGTATGCCCTTCATTAGATCTATGTGGTTTTATTTTATAGTAACATGGAGTTTTCATAGCCTATTTGCAGTCAGTATTTACTATAGGCTACAGGTCCATCTTATAGCCTCCAACGCAGCGCACACTCCATTGTTGATTGTGTTTCCTGGGGATGAATCTAGCAAAAATATGGCTAATGATGGATAAATATATACGTACACACAGTTAAACACTTAATCCCCTAGATAATTACCCTATATCATAAATGCCTGACGCTACATCTAATTTGCACACATCACAGCGTCCGTATGCATTACCCTTCTCCTCCCATTGAAGGTTTCACTTTATCCCCTGCTCTCCCTTTGGAATACATTAGTGTTGGACTTGAATGGGCGCCAGGCTTCTGCAGTGATGGGTGTCGTCGGGTAAATCGTGGTGCGCTGTCTGTGAGATGCATAAAGCACGCACAAGCACATAAGCAAGAGGCGCATTAGCTCACAAGTCACACACTCGACACACATGCATGCTTATGCATGAGCACACTTTATGTGTGCCCATAATATTATTATCACAGATTAACACTCTCGGCCATTGGCAGGGTTCTCTCTCTCTCTCTCTCTCTCTCTCTCTCTCTCTCTCTCTCTCTCTCTCTCTCTCTCTCTCTCTCTCTCTCTCTCTCTCTCTCTCTCTCTCTCTCTCTCTCTCTCTCTCTCTCTCTCTCTCTCTCTCTCTCTCTCTCTCTCTCTCTCTCTCTCTCTCTCTCTCGTATGAATAACTAGTGTAATTAGTATTGTGTCCAGCATCATGAATATGTCAGCATTTTATTGGTGAAGATAAGCGTGTGTGTGTGTGTGTGTGTGTGTGTGTGTGTGTGTGTGTGTGTGTGTGTGTGTGTGTGTGTGTGTGTGTGTGTGTGTGTGTGTTTGAGCGCGCACGCACGCACGTGTTTTCTCTTGATTTGTTTGCCATAAACAGAAGATGCATGCATATATAACTATTATAAAAATTGGTTCCAGGAAATGTTATCGCTTGTGGGGGTTTTACTTTCCTATTTTTGTTAGCAAGCAGGGAGACATAATGAATCATTCTGTAAATGAGGTGGCACGAAGATGGGAGTGAGTCTGAAGTCCTGATTGCTGTACAAAGAAAAGGGATTTCCACAAAAAAAAGAAAACAATTGCATTTACTCTTTAAGTTAAAAGATTGATATTACCTTCTCATCTAAGAACACCTCCAGCAAATAAATTGTATACAGTCCTGCTGTTTTTTCTTCCCCACCGTGTGGGGATATGGGAGAGAGTCAGCTCAAACACAAAAGTTGCTCCTGGCATGTCTCGCCTTTGTTGCTACGCAGCCGTTCTGTGAAGCGTTGAAAGGCATCGTTTTCCGCTCTGTGCGTTGAGTCATTTTTCACCCGGATAAACTCAAGTGTCTCCTCAGCTGTGAATTTTATCTCAGCTGGCTGAGTTTCATCCATATTTGACATGGACCTTAAGCTGTGAGGTCGCTAAACTGTGGCAATCTAGCCTTGCGGTTGCTATTTAAACGCCACAGGAATAAGCTATACCGTAACCATAGTGAATGTAGAGCGCAGGGCAGGACACATTTTGATGAATCTTACATGACAGAGGTGACTGACACCTCTGAAGTGTCAATGAGCAATGCATGGCCACAGTGATTGAAGGGAGAATGCAGACAGTCTCTCGCCGTCTCTCGCTGTTTGACAGCTTGTCTCTTCGACTTCTCCTTTGTCTCAATTCCCATAATTGTTTAAATGTGTTCATCCACCATCTCCTTCCTTCTCTCCTGCTTGACTTTCTCACCACACCTCCTCTCTCTTCCCCCACCTTGCGTGCGTGTGTGTGTGTGTGTGTGTGTGTGTGTGTGTGTGTGTGTGTGTGTGTGTGTGTGTGTGTGTGTGTGTGTGTGTGTGTGTGTGTGTGTGTGTGTGTGTGTGTGTGTGTGTGTGTGCGCGTGTGCGCACGCGTGTCACAGTGATAAACATGACAGGAGGCCCTCTGGTGGTGTAGCAATGTCTCTCCAGTTCTCTTCACTGCATTGACATGCTACTGACTTCTTTGCATGCTGTAGTAAGACCTACAGTATGCAAATCAGTGAAGGACTGCTTTCACTGATTTGAATGTTTCATAAAGAGTGCATTGTAATAATGGTTAAGTATTCTTGCATTCTTGTCTTGAAGGTAGTAATGGTTTATGCCTAAATGTCTGCACTTTACTATACTTTAAAAGTAGAAATTAATGAATCAACAATGGTAGTATGCAACAAAAGCTCAGAACTGAGACACAAACCCCACTTAAATAATCCCTATAAGTGGCGTCCCATAGGAACAGAGGTGTTTACGAGCCTGTTAACATTTTCCCTATACACCAAATTATACCGAAAATAGCCAACCTACAGTACAAACTCACAACGCATTGTGTTTGTTGTTCTCTATGTAGATGTAAATCTGAGCATTTTAAAAGATAAATGCTGGGTTACCGCTTCCATATAGACATTTTCCACTGGGTTAAACTGGTTGATGTTTTTTTCTGCCTGATAATGATCATTGAACCAGTTCAGTGTGTTTCCATTGAAATTGAAATGGTTCAGAACCCTAAAAGCTGGCTTTGAATTGGAACAAAAAATAAAATAAAATCTGCCGGTTCAGTGGAAGCACCAAAATTGCTTGCTCTGGTTGGGATCTCTGTCGGCCCTTTGCTCTACGTGTGAAGTGTCTTGAGACTACTTGTTGTGATTTGACATTTAATAAAATGTCATTGAATGATTTGAAATGGAAGGTTTTGAGAATCTACAACTGAACCAGCTCTAGAGCCAAAGTTAATTTGGCAGAGAAGGGACCTGTGAGTTAAATGAACACTGAGGTTTTCACTGAGAGGGCCCCCCTCCCACTCCATCTCAGTCTCTCTGCTTCTCTCTTTCTCTGTCTTTCCCTCTGACAATAAACTTCAGCCATCTCAGTGCCATCTTTGTGCAGTATGGATTTTCACCCTCGTCAGATTTCGATCCCCTCCTGCAGAATAATATTAGATGTCAGAACGGGTCAGTGTCTGGTGCTGCCTCTTTTATCACTCATTCACACGCACGTAGGGCCTACGCGCATGTGCGCGTGTGTGCACAACCGCACTCGTGTTTCAAGAGGAACGTGCACATATAGTACAGTATCTGGACACATTCACACCAATGACAGGCATGAAGGATTAAGCATACAAAGCATGCGTGTGCACACACACACACACACACACACACACACACACACACACACACACACACACACACACACACACACACACACACACACACACACACACACACACACACACACACACACACACAGAGGCATATCTAGGGGCAAGGCATGTCGCTGGCTAATATACCTGTCTCTCCCATTTGAGTCAGTGATCAAGGCAGTCAATATCCAGGAGGTGTTGCTTTCTCAGTTGTGATATCTCATCGACTCGATGTCACACATAATAGCAGAGACAAGTGCTGTATGTCACCGTTAGTCATGATGCTCCTGACCTCCTCCTGAGGTAGCGTGATACTCCACCTTGATCCACGCCATTTGACATCGCAGACAATCACACAAAGATACAAGTAGCCGCGGTGGTTCTGTATCGATGTTCTTTTTTCTGTCTCTTTTTGTCTCAGTGATGAACAGCAGAGCACGGCATGACATGCGGGCTGTCGGGTGTTACACTGTGTTTCGCTTACAGCTATTTATGAGTTTGATGAATGTGAATTCAGTACAAAAACATGGTTAACACACTCACCGGCAGGTATTCATTCATTCATTCATTTTTTGTTTACTGCCAGAATTTGTCAGTGAAACCTAAATGTTAAGATTCCACCGGCACACGAAACATGGATAACCGGATGTGGGGAAGCAATATTTGCTGTAACAGAAAAACACATTTTGTCACTCTCAATCGTCAGTTCTTTCGTTGATGGGCTTTGAACCAGGGGCACAATCTGGGAAAGAAATCAGAGATAAGTGCTTTTGAAATGATATTCTAAACGACATACAGTAGAGAGATGGAGAGGGAGAGTGGAGACGACTGTTAGATGAATTCAAATACTGTAGCTTTTCACGCCTCTCACACATGCAACCGCATGTGCACATGCACGCTTTTGCGCACGCACGCGCGCGCGCACACACACACACACACACACACACACACATTTTACTGTACATAGGGTAAATCACCATGTATTCATCAAAGCACATGAAGGAACACAAACACACCCCTTATAGCCCCAGAGCTAAAGTGTGTCAGGCCTGGAGAGTGGATTGATTGTTTTTTCAGTTGTGTTCTTTGTTTCTCCTTTATGTTATTGTGACTCCCGCATAGTCTCATTTCCGCGTGGCTGCTGGAAAACCCCAACATCTTCTGCAGGATTCATTTAATTCAGCACGGCATGTGCAAACATGTTTGGCCCAAATGGAGGCTTAAACCTTTAGCTCCACTTTCAATATAATTTATTGTGACCTGTCAACTCTGACCTGAGCAGTTGTATAAACAACGGAGAGCTCATGTTGCTTACCGCTTTTCTATTTATTTGAACGGTACAGTTATCTAAGAGAAAGTCAGAGAAACAAGATGGTATTTAAATGCAAATGGAGTGGAGGGTTTGGGAGTAAACGCCCCATGTATGTTTGTGATTTATCGGATGTAAAGCATATATGTTATGGGCAGTAGCTTGTTACAAGTAGCTAAGCTACATAGCTTAACTACATTTTCCCGTAACTTGTAGTGTAGCTTACTACATTTGTTCTGGGAATAGCTTGTAGTGAAGCTACACTACATTTTCGAGTAGCTTGTAGTAAAGCTACACTACTTATTTTGAGTAACAAGGATTGTAGCTTACTACATTTTCCCACACACATTTTCAAATTCCGCCCATTTTAATGGGTAGAAAACCTAAAATATACATCCCTCTAATATGCATAATACACATTTATTGATATTATTTTATTATTATGATTATTATTTGGAAAGTTGTACATTAAGTTGAGATATATATTTTTATATATGTAGTGTTGATGTAGCAAGCTACATCAAGCTACTTTTGTCATGTAGCTTGTAGTGTATCTTGCTACAATTTACTAGGGATAGCTTGTTGTGTAGCTTAGCTACATTTTTTCGAGAGTAACAAGTAGTGTAGGTTACTACATTTTCCCAGTAACTTGCCCATCACTGAAAGCATATATGTTCCATTGCCACAGCACGGGCCGCCCTACGGGGTCCCCCGTCGCACCGCTCAGACCAATCCTTGCTGAGTCCTTGCACGTGCAGAGTTTAATGACGGTTAGTCGGTATTGGATGCATATATGGTCCATATATGGAGCTGACTGATCAGACAACACCCTACCTATGTGGGTGTATAGCTGCTTTGGAAACGTACAGTATAAGGTTATGGTTGAGTCCTGTAGTGACATGAGCATGACGACGTGGTCTGCCAGCTGGTGCTTCCCTAAGCCAGTTTTAATATAAGAAAAAAGATAAGGGGGAGCCCTCCCTGTCAAAATGAATGAATAAAATTGCATTACAAATTTCACTTTCATTTTCCCCTAGAATATTATCAGGCTGAAATAGAACTGAACCCTGAACTGATAAGGTCACCCCAATCAACAGTAGCATGGAAAATCCTCTTGAATTGGATCACTTGTATCAGATTGATAAAATGTGTGTGTGCATGTGTGCGTGCGCATGTGTGATATATATTTCACTATATCCACATTGCATAAACTATTTTGCCACTTGTTTTCTATCTATCTTACAGCGTCCATAGCAAACATAGATGGAAAATTTGTCTCTCTCGGTCTCTGCACATGCACACGTACACACACACACACACACACACACACACACACACACACACACACACACACACACACACACACACACACTTTTTTTCACATTTTCTGCCTATATGGCTTCCCGTTATCCCCCTATATGCTGTATACTCCCTGTGCTGATTTGTAGTAACGTTGCAAATGATGCAGAAGATTAGGCTCATTTGTACTCCCTGACGTATGCATATGTTTTAACTCCTTCCTGTAACGATCCGATTCACTCGCCATTTAAACGCCTCCCCGCGCCATCTCCATCTCCATCCGCCCACTCACCGTAATGACTGCAGATAAATGATAAAGATCGCTGTAATTTCGTCTTCTCTCCTCCTCGCCGCCCTACACGCGTACTACTGTACATGTCTCCCTCCTTACAATAAGGAGCTGATATAATGCAGGCCCATATGCCTCCGTCCATTTACCATAATGACTTTGCAGATGACGGCGTAGATTATGCTTGGTTTCCCCTCCGCCAGGTATACAGAGAGTACAGTAAATCAGTGGAGGCCTCTTTAGGCACTGTGAGCAGTCGCTGGCTGCAGGAGAGACCAGAGCAGGCAGAAGGCTATGGCATGGCACTGTGGAGGACAGTCACTGGTGAGGGATGGACATGGTAGACCGTCGTGGTGGTGTGTGTGTGTGTGTGTGTGGGGGGGGGGGGGGGGGGGGGGGGGGGGGGGGGGGGGGGGTTGTCCATACTGCCTAAAGATAGCACAGAGATGAGTGGACAGCCTTTGAGTGCCTTTGAGTGCTTGTTTGGTGCTTGTTTGAGTCGCAACGCAAATGTACAGGAGTCCCGACCGATAGTAATGAGTCCCAACCGATAGTAATGTCTCGACCAGTGTTGCCACTCTCGACGCATATTAACGGTCACAAACTTTTTCCACCCACCGTAAAAATGGTCGGGAGGCGGGAACTCTCCCCTGCCCTCTTTCTAGATCTGATGCGGCAGGTATCCTATCAGTCGCGGCAGGTATCCTCTTGGTCGGGGGTTAAGGTTAGGGTTTAGGTTTAGGGTTTACTGAGTTATGTTATGTTTATGTTATGTTATGTTTAGGGCTAAGGGTTAGGGTTAGATTTAGTAGTGACCATGATGCTTGCATATAAACACTCTTTAACTCTGATAAAAGTAAATAAAAGGCCTGCAATAAATTGTAAATATAATATCTTTTATATAATATATTATATAATACATATTTTTGATCATTAGAATGTATAGAACATGTACAGCGCATTCATAGTTTTGAAAAAATATTCCCAAAAATGTAATTAATTTATTTATTATATCTACTTAAATGTGCTAAATGTTATGCATTTGCAAAAAATGTATACTATCATAGTAGTACAAAGTTGTAGAAAGGGTGAAATCTCTTTTTGCAAGTAGATATATATCTGGGTGTTCCAGGGATAAGATGATATAAAAGGTTTTTTTTTTTTTTTTTATAAAGCACATTTACAACAACCAAAACTGACCAAAGTGCTCCACAGGCCAGGGTGAAATAAAAACAAATACATGAGTGCAACAACAACAAAGTCACACACATCACATGCAATAAACTCTCCAGCAGGGAAACCTCGACCTCTCTCAAACAGATCAAGACACAAATGTGTGTTTTAAGAAGGGATTTAGAATTCTCGATTGAATAAGCTCTTCAAATATATAAGGGCAGGCTGTTCCGTAGCCTAGGAGCGGCAGCAGCTGTAGTTGTAGGCGTAGTCACCCCATATAATCCTCAGCCTGTAACTTTGTACACGTCTGTGTAGTCAGTGCCGTACTGCAGAATCAGCTGTATAATGAGGAATTTGTGTCTGTAGGTTGATCTCAATACAGTATTAATTGATGTGCATAATCTACAAAGAATTCAACACCATTGTACTTTAGGAGCTGGTAGCAACATAAGTTAAAATAGCCATGCTGAAATTTAGCACACATACATGCCACGATGCACTTGGATGAATACATAAATGAATCATTTCACTTGTATTGAGTACAAATCAAGTGGGGGGTAGCAGCATAAACGTGTCTACACATACACTTGTTTATTTATGTATACTGTCCTGCAGGCGTTATGGATGTGGGGGGGGGAGACAGAGAGAGGTAGAGAGATAGAGAGACAGAGGTTCTTGAACAGCATTTCACAGAACCGCAGACAGCCTGAAGCAATGCGATCTTCTGTGCTGTTTGTATCAGGAGGGGAAAAATCATTTCCCAAACGTGAACCTTTAGTCACAACTGATATATGGTATTTTACTACCAGTCACGACCGTTGACCACTGTCATTTGTCACTAACGGTCGGCATTTTACTAATGACTGATTTATGGTATTTTCCATCTTAGCATTGACCGTTGTCACTGGGCCAACGTTGGGCCAAGGGGCCAATGGATGGGGGTTAAGGTTAGGTCTAGGCATAGGTTTTACTGAGCTTATGTTTCAGGTCAGGGGTTAGCTTTTGTAGCAAGTGGCGAAGAATGGTCGCAGCTGTTGGGCTGTTGGTCACAGCTGTTGTGTTACAACCGGTAGTAAAATGGCCGACCGATAGTAACAGTCAGTCGCAATTGATGTCTCTCGTATTCATAACCAGTGCAGTATGTATACAGGATTATTATTTACATACGTCATCGCTCTCTCTCTCTCTCTCTCTCTCTCTCTCTCTCTCTCTCTCTCTCTCATCTCTCTCTCTCTCTCTCTGACTCTCAGTTATATTTTGATATCATGTTAGGGTTAAATGCTAGGGTCCAATTTAAACCTGGCATGTAATTAGGAAAAAAGGAGGAGGGGATGGAGGAGGATGGATAGGGAGAGGAGCAACGAGAACATTCTTTTTCTAATTTTAAAGATAAAGATGTTGACACAACCCAGATCAGGTTCCCATTTCTCTCTTAGATAGTGGAGGAACCTCAAGCAGGTCTTAAGACCTGACTTAACTTAAGACTTGGAGGCGTGGCCGATGCCATTTGGCTGTTGTGGACAGCATTGTCCACGCCTCCCTTAAGTCAAGACTCGCTAAATAGGGCTAGCTCGTATTATATTATCATATTATGAATTTATGATGGTGCCTGAACATTGAGAGCTGTGTAGGTGAGGAGGTGAATTTTAAGTTATATTCTGTATTTTACCAGGAGCCAGGGCCAGTGGAGCAAAGCTATATGATCGGTTGTTCCATCAGTGCACACCCCACGCATCAACATTCTTGACCAGATGGAGAGTCTTTAGAGACTCATTAGAGCAATAATGTTTAATGAGTTACAATAATCCAGTAACAAGTGCATGTTGTAGATTGTCTGCATCATTTCGAGACGAGACATGCTATATTATGTAGACGTATAGGTGGAAGAAGACAGCTTGAAATGCTTTATGTGGGAGTTGCGTAACTGTGTCAAAGGTAACGCCAGGGTAATGCCATCCAGAATCAAATTATCATGGCCAATGTGTTTATAATAAAGTGCTTATTGGGCCAAGCACCATAACTTCAGTTTTGTCCGAGTTCACAAGTTGGTCGTAGGTTGTCCAAGTCTTTTTAACTTTAGACACACATGCTTGAAGTTTACCACTCGCTGATCTGTTTCCTCTCCCACTATTGCACACATCATTCTCTCTCTCTCCTTCTGCTTCGCTAGCTCATAAACATCTGGCTTGATGTACTGTATACCTAACACAATGCCTGGCTACAGCCATGCTGTACCAATATTCCTCTGCAATAACCCAGCTCCTGCTAAGACCAGAAAATGGCACTCCCTCATTTTCTGTTTCACAGCGACGCAAATCACCCTGAAGGGAAAAGGCGAAAGCTCTCTCCCCACAGAGTCTGATGGCACATTACGATTCAACACAAGGAACCCAAACTGCAAACACATTTCCCCACTGTTACAATCCTCTGTCTGTGTGATGGCAGTGTTTTTGTATTGTGACTTAAGGGGAGATGAGGAAAAAGCAGGGTGAGATGGGGGGAAAGCTATAGATGGAAGACGGGATTAGGTTTAAATACACACTAGATGTTAGTGTAGGAGCGGTATGTGCATGTGTGTTTGTGTGTGTATGAGAGAGAGGTGTTTGTAGAGGGGGAAATGATGCTGTGTTAAAAGAGAGGTGGAGAAACTCTCTGGCCTCTTTCAACATTGCTGAAGGTTTACCTTCGGGGTGGTTGCTGGGCGTTTGACACATGAGGAAAAGGCCGGGAGGAGAGTAGAGTGGAAACATTTTAACTTAAAAGTATGACAACACAGAGGGAATAATTATGCGGTAATGACCACAGGGATAGTTTAGCTAGTTAGCTTGGTTCGCTGCATGTCACGCATCTGAAATGTCACTTTGCAAATTAGCCTGGCCCGATGCGGTTTGACTTGCATTTACCTGACGTCATTTTTAGAAATTCCTTATTATTAGTAAAATGTCAGTTGGGAATGCATGCACCTCTTGTTATGCAATAACCATCTTATTTGTTACAATAAGACAGGAAGGCATATTTTGCTTCATACTTGCTAGAATCCTAAAAATATACTTTTTAGAATGACATTAATAAACATTTACCCAGATACAATCATGTACGTTTCCCAGGCTATTGATAGACATGCACAAGCCCAAACTCTAGGCATTTTCCTTTGAAATAGGCAGACAGAATTTAACATTAAGCACCCAATGTAGTTTTTATTTGTTCACAAGAGATCTTGTTGATACTCATCGGTTAAGCATTTATAAAACCCACAGACCCACTTTTGCAACAGTTGTGCACCTGACATTAGACATTATCTGGATATACAGCGAGACAGACAGGAGTGGACAGACCATGTTTCTCCCTATGATTTCTACTACTTGTTCATTCAAGGTCACATCTCTCTTGCTTGTAGTTTGTACCTCTGCAGCCCATCCTATTCATTTCTTCTTTCTATACCTCCTCTCTCTCTCTCTCTGGCTCTCTGTCTCTCTCTCTCCCCTATTCTTGTGGTTTGTCTCATGCTACTACGTTTCTGTCGGTAATCATTAAACAGCTAATAAGAAAATCAATGAAGTGCAGGCATGGAAATAGCAATTAGGGAGCGGGTGTTTATTTCTTTTTTTACATGTCTGTGCGTGTATAGCATGCATGTGCGCACATGAGTGTGTGCTTTCATGCTTGTTTGTGTGTTCCCCACACACCATGAATGCATGTTCTTTTTTTCCAGAAGAATTAGGCCTATGACTAATCTTCCACAAATTACCGTTGGAACGATCTGAAACTATGGTAGAGAGATCAGCCCCTTCTGGGACACATCTATATTGCAAATGCTCTAATATATCAACATACTATTGATTGTGTAAATCGGCAAGAGAGAGGTAAAAAAAGAGAGTTGTAGGGTGTGTATCCATCATGGATATTGTAGTGCGCTGCATCAGTAGACTACAAAAGCTATAATGAGTGTGATAATGACTACATTTGTACCGTAGGAAGTTAAGTGCTGCTGCGGTGCCATGGGCAGAGTGAGAAACAGGATAGGAATAGAGGATTAGAATTTGTGTCATCATCATTCTGTCACTATAATACAGCTAAGTATATGGACACTGTCTTTAGGGTATGTCAGCCCAGAGCTGTCCGATGTATCTCCAGTACATTTCGTTCCTCGTCCGAGGGAGCCGATCAATTGAATCCCAATCAACCCTGCACAAAAAGCATTAGCGAAATTAATCCCTGCATGGCTCTGATGGCTTTTTTTATCGTGTTGAATACTACAAACGTGACTGTTGCCTAGCAACAATGCCACATCTAATCAGTCACTCTTCTTCTCTGATATCCGTGAAAGACCTCTGGACTTTGGTACTTATGTACTTATGTACTTATCCCTGCATCCAATGCGGTAGGGGGAAAAACATTATTTTCTTACAGGCCTTGCAATGTAATGTTGTCCTCCTGTAACCCAGGAGGACAACAAAATACATCCCCGGTGGTACAACCCTTTTAGTGTCCACTAACGCCCTATCAAATAAAGAAAAGATTATAAATTATACATTTTATTAAATGATTTTTGGGGAGAAAAAGCTTTGCCCTGGTGCTGCTTGGGGTGCCAATTTAATTAATTGTGTGTAGTATTTTTATGTCTAATCCATAGCAGGCATTAAAAACACACCTTTATGTACATACAGTACAGTGTGTTGTTGTGTTGTGAGCCCTCATTCACACATATCAAACGCCATTAAACCGATGTTTGGTCTTGATGTTTAATCAAACATTTGTATTTAATTGCTAGTTGAACCACGTGACTCCCGTAAAAAATCAATTGTAGCAGCAATCAAACAGTCCAGACATTTGGACATGGAACAAACATTGTTTGAAAAGTGCTAATCAGGGCTGAAACCCCAGCCTTCATCAGGGTGTGATGATAACTGAGCTGTCAAGAACAACTACTTTTTAAGCTTTCTAAGTTAGTTCTCAATTTCTTCTAAACCCTCCTGTAGAGTCTAAATGGCTTTTTGGAGCTGTTTTGACATACCCAATTTGGAATGCTTGTTAGCAACAAAGTGCTGTAAACAGGAGCTTGTGTCATGTCAGCCAGAAGCGGACTGCGGAGCTAATATTCTCTGTGGGACGGCTGCAGGCATAGGAGAGGCAAATTATAGGTCTAACATCGCTGAACTTATGCTTGGCATTAACAGCCGATAAACAAACTCAATGTGTTCCACCTTGACTTTTTTATCTCATTCAGGGCATATCAGTGCACATAAAGTATAAATTAGTCTTCGGTCTTTAAGGCACTTCCTATTATATACTTCAGTACTTTTTCTTACCTCCCTGAAGTCCCGGTGCAATCTTCTGATGGATTGCCCTGCAAGCCAGACAGCTTAAGATCAAGTTTAGGCTCATCCATTGAGCCTGTTTCACATGCTGTCCTTGTCCTGATATGCCGAAACAAAACAAGCACAAAAACAGCTCAATTATTCACCCTCTCCCTCTTCAATAATTCATAGACCGGTAACTCAAATCAAGCTCTAATAAGCCTGGGATGTCAAGGATATTTCTTTTGTGTGTCATTCTAATTCTGTTTTTCTTTGTTATAGAGTTAGTTCTCTAATTAGCTACTTACATTGTTGTAATTTATAATTGTGTATAGACGTGCTGGGGGGCACCAGTCGACCCTTAGAGGTCTACAAATGTGTTTGATATAAACACCAAGTAAAAAAGATATATTGTATAGCCTATTTTAAGTCTCAAGACATTTGCAAACACTTGCGCATCTAAACCACAACATTCCACCTCCCGACAGAATTTATTCTATTGTTACTACCACAGGTGACCTTTGGAGCACCTAGTGCTTCCTCATGAGCCAGATGACACCCAAAGTGTCACCTTTAGGGTAATAAAATTAATAGATATTCATGGGATCATGACCTATTTTAAGCATCTAACCACACAAAAGACAAAACCATAATTTAAGAAATGGTGGTCTAAATCGGTGGTTTTCAACCTGTAGACCAGGGACCACCAGTGGTCCTTGAGAGGTTTCCAGGTGGTCCCCAGCTAAATGATGGAAAGTTGGTTAACCAGGTATACCAGGAGTTACAATATTCATCATCTGAATTAGCCCAAGTCTACACAACTAAAGGTCATTTTGGTTTGTATGTTTGACTGTTTTGTTTCTCAAATCCAGCCTGGAGTTGTGAAGCAAAATACATCTTTAGTTTTTGGTCTGTGGGGCTAAAATGTCATCAAATGGTATTCAGTGGCTCAAATTCTGAATAAATAGTGGGCCCTGGTATCAAAAAGGTTGAAAACCACTGGTCCAAGTGCAAATAACGCTACTCATGATAACTTCATAATAGTTAGAAGTTATACAAAAATTGAATTATGACTCTGTTTTCTACACCAAAGAACACATATAAGTTATACTGAACCATGGCTGTACCACCGTGGCTGTGGCTGTCTGGTGCAGCCTTGTGTACCCTCATTGTGAATTCTAGATGATCTGAGGGCATTAGTTTGCTTCTGATTATTCTGTCAGGGCTTTTCCTAATGGAACACCTCCTTTAATGAGGGCCCCTGCCTTAATGATGCACCCCCACCACCACAGTCCACTTCTCTCAACAAGACAACTCACCTTAATGAGGCAGAGGGCTGGAGAAGTATTTATGCACTGTTAGTAGAATTAAAAAGAACACGCGCGTGTCACAATGCGCACACACACACACTCAGCATATTATGCATTTTAGCTGGAAAAAAAAGATGATTAAAATAATAAGTGTTAAATATATGGTAACAAATCATTGCTATGTAATGTTTTGTCAGGTAACAGCGACCTTCCTAGCTCTTCAGTAAACAGATAATACCATTTCAAATGAGGAAATCATGCAGGTTCTTCCAGTCAGGAGAGAAAAAAACACTCAAGATACAAGATAAGCAAGTGAATTTGGAAGTGACAAAACACAATAAATGAGTTTAAATAACTGAAGAGATGGAAAGACCCAGTGAACAAACAATTCAATTGGAACATTAACTTTTTTACATGCATATAAAACCCCATTTAACTCAATTATGAAGAGAGACCATATTAATTAAGGGAGAGAAATGAAATGGATTTTTTAATATAAAAGAAATGTATTGAGGCAAGTTATGGAAAGTAGGTCTTAGAGAGATACTCGGGACGTTAAGCAGATGACAGCGATGTCTCCACTACTGCAACAGGAAGTCGATAAACCTGCATGCTGTAGCAGCGGTTCCTACGACAGCAGAACCTACACTTTAACTTAGTGTCCACAACGTTTGGCACGCTATAGACACGTCACCATGGTACCCCGTTGCAGATGACTGCTTGCATAACGATTTTGACAGCTCTTGCATCAGAGCCGCCGTACTTCAGCCAAGGGAGTTGTTGTAAAAATAGTAGATGCTTAAACATTTGGAGGAAACACCAAACAGAGGGGAGATGGAAGATGCACCTGTCAACGTGGAGGCTGATTCACTTTCGATATATTTAAGCCAACAATTAAAGCTGCGTTGTTGTTGTTGAAGTACTGTTTGTTCTGAGGCTAAATAAGGCAGAGATGCACTTAGATAGTATCTACTAGGTGCATCTCTGCCTTATTTAGAGTGGGAACAAATAGTATCTAGTATACTATTAGCATGCTATGAGGCAATTGGGAAATTAAAGTGCAGTCACATACTGGTTGAGAGAGAAATATTCCGCAAAGCACACAAGGCAATTACATCTCCTTAATAAGAAGTCAGATAGTCAGAGAGAGAAGCTGCCAAAGTCAGACCATACAGGATATAAATCGAGCATGGAAATGTCTATACAGGAGAAAGAGAAAGGAGTGGAGGGGAGATAAACAGCTGGGTTACAGCACATTTTTCATCGCTTGGCTCTGGTGTCTGCGTCGCATCCAACATAGCCCACCACCCATCCGAAAGCGAATCATTAGATTTCACATCTATATTTCAGGGGCGCGAGTTAGATCACCTCACCTTCCCACAACTTTGTTTCATTTGGACAGGCTGCTGCAAGTTCAATTAATGGGAAGGTAGATAAATTAGGATGCCGAGGAGGAGTATGGGCTGGAAGTGCAAGAGGTGCATTTGCGAAATGGGGATATATATATACAGTGTACAGTGTGTTGTTTAGTTGGAGGGAGAGCTGGTCACGGTTTTATGCCCTCATGCAGCTACACATCTTATTTATTGTTCACCTCACCTGCCAACCCCCGGTCTAGTTCTCATTCATCCGGTTGCCCATCCCATTCACTCTTACCACCTTCTCTCCTCAGTTTACCCCTACTGTATGTCCTTATTCATTTCTCCTCTCTCTCTCTCTCTCTCTCTCTCTCTCTCTCTCTCTCTCTCTCTCTCTCTCTCTCTCTCTCTCTCTCTCTCTCTCTCTCTCTGTCTCTGTCTCTCTCTGTCTCTCTCTGCCCGTTCCTCTCCTCTCGGTTGTCCTATTTTCTCCCCTCCTTTTCTCTTTTGTCTTCCCACTCTCTGTCCCCATTAGTTCTCCTCCATCTCTCTGTCCTCATATCTCCTCTCTTGTCTTTCATCTTCCCTCTTTTCTCTCTCTCTCTCTCTCTCTCTCTCTCTCTCTCTCTCTCTCTCTCTGTCTCTCTCTGGCCTCCTCATTCCATCTACCCCCCACCGCCAGGGAAGAGCGTTACATAGGTGTGTATCATTTCTCATCTGTCCTCTGTCCCCCTTCCCTCCCTCTCACCTCCTTGTATCCTTATTGTCATGACACACACACACACACACACACACACACACACACACACACACACACACACACACACACACACACACACACACACACACACACACGCACGCACGCACGCAAGTGTGTCTTTATCTGTCTGCAAAGACAGGAGGTGGCTGAGAGCCAGAGTCTAATGGACTTTTAGAAAACACAGACAACCATGTAGGGGGAGAGTGAGGAAAGAGGAGCGGGGGGTGGAGTAGGAGTAGAGGAGGTGGTCTGTCAGCTGGGTGGATGGAGGTAGTGGGACTGAAGGACGAACATGGGAAAAGATATGTGGTAAATGAAGACACTGAGGGGAGGGAGAGAGGACGGCGCTACGTGGTAAAGAGTGTTAGTGATAGGTGAACCATATGTCAGAGGTTAAGACAGTAGAGGCGAAAATAATAGGAGGGCCTAGATGGAGGTAGAAGAGCAAGAGAGGAGAAAGACAAATGGAGAGAAAGAAAGCCATCATTTTTATTTATTTTTTTTGCCCAGAGGCTTAGCCGGTAGAATAACTTGAGCTGTAAGGTCACATCTCATCTATGGCAAGCGGTTTGAAGACCATGAAGAGTGGCACATGTGCACACCCACATGCATGTGCACACACACACACCATGGCAGAGATCATGTCAACGCAGAGATCTCCCCCCACAGATGTGAAATGCATCTCTGATTGCCCAGTGGATTTCATCAATGACAAACATTCCTACTCACTTTCAAGTTCAAGTTCACCGTACAGTCTGTGAGGGATTATACGGATCTGGGTGTTAAGGATTCAGTTTGGATATTGCACTGCTGTTCTGTAAAAAAAGAAGAAAAAAAAAAAGAAAGAAAAAAAAGCAATCTCTGAAAGTAACACACTCCTTGAATGTCAACTTTCCCAACATTGGCTTTGTTGACACCATGCACTTGTGCAAGACAATCCCTTCCAATTTGCTAATTGCTTTGGAATAAATTCAGCAAATACCTCCTTCTGTTTTAATTCTGTTTTGAGTGATGAGAGGGTTGGGGTGTATGAGTGTTTACCTACATCTGTGTCTGCCAAGGGGGTTTGTGTGTCTGTCTATCAGTCACTGTTTTATCTTCTTGTCTTCATTTCCCTCCCACTGTTCCAATTAAAGCTTCCCCAAAGCAGCCTGCATGGGTAGAATATTACTGTAACATACTGTATGTGAGAGGCCATTGTTTTCTGTGTGCCATTAACTAAATATTCGATAGGAAAGGCATTATGCCTCAAGGTAAAATTTCAAACCTGATGTTGCTTTCACCCAAAAGATTGCTGTGCAGCTTCTTTTATTTTCCCCACACCACATTATTTTTTAGAAACTTTGGTGTCTCACCAGCTTGGAGCAAAAAAGAAATGTGGATGTATCTTTTTGGTCATAAATGATTTAGTATCTATAGCAAATTTAATTCACTATTTGTCCTAAGTATTACTTCAGGTTACAGCAGGCACCAGTAGTGCTCTGTCTGACTGGCTCTAGGTCTTCCTGTTATGCCAAAAGCACCCAACGCGCCCAATGTGCGTTTTGAAGAATACTGTCCGGAATGCTATTGAGTTGTCATAGTCCGAGACGCTTTTACGGTTGAAGCTGCCTGAATCCTATTCAGAGCAAAGGTTGTTTTAGACAGCACTGACACAACTGTGTAGGGATGAGCGGAAAAACACACAACAAAAACAACCATAAAAGATAAATATATATTCTAGGTACAGCTGCTGCCACATTGGAGAGGTGGGGTGTCGGCCAGCCAACATCTTTTCACAGAGAGAAAGCAAGGAGGAAGACTCAAAGAAGTACACAGTTTCAGTCATGGCACGGGAAAGGGATGAGGGATTGAAAATCCGACCCAAAGCATTGAGAGGTAGAAGTTCCATGTGAAAACATTGTGCCAGAATTGTGACAAGAGAAGGGGACTGCCTGGAGGCGGTGTGGGGGTGAGGGAAGGTAGATAGATGCCTGATGTAAAGAACTTTTTCTTTCACAACTTTCTTTACCCACGTCTTCAGATTCAACAACCACATCTCTAACCCACATTGTTACAATATTAAATATCTCTTTGCCTGGAGGAAATAATTGTGAGCCAATAGTTCAATAGTGCTTTTGAAGCCCAATCACCCTTTATTAAGCGTCACCACAAGAATTAAAAAGCTGTGTGTGTGCGTGTGTGCGTGTGTGTGTGTGTGTGTGTGCTGGTGGATGTGTGTGCGTGTGTGCATTCATGTGTGTTTTATAGCTCTGACTTTTAATAAAACAGAGTTCAAAGTGTCATTGAAATTGATTTATTATTTATAATGGGTTTATCATGCTGAAACCTCTTCCTGCAGGATCGATAGATAACATTAGAAGCCTTTTTTTTAGATTGTTCTCTTGCTTCCTGCATCTGAGAGATGCCACATAATCAACTTCTCTGTCCGTCTCCTGCTCTTTAGGAACTTTCAGCACTCACTCACTGTATCTTGTTCACCATCACTCACTCTGTTGTGTCCTTCTGTTCCTTCTCCTTGTCTCGTTGTGTGTCTGTATGTCTAATTAGAGGACACGAGAGTACATGGATATGCAGAGTAAGGTGGAAATTAGGCTGGCCTAACCTGAAATGATTTTGGCCTAGGGTGGGACGGGGACCATCGCAGCCACGACGGCAGATCAAGCTGATTTGATTTGATCTCACCAACGTTTCTTCATCCACGGCCCCACCCTCCACCCCAGGGGAGGATTGGCCATCTGGAGTACAGGGAGTTTTCCCGGTGGCCTGCGCCACCTAGTGGCCTGGACAAGATCCAAAATGCACTAGTGGCACTTCCAAAATGCACTAGAATGCGCTAGATGCTCGTCTGAAAAATACAGATCAAAATGAGCATGAATCTGCTACATTCTCTAGTTGTGTAGACAAAGTTGGGCTAATTCACATGAATATTTTAACTCTTGAGGGTGTAAAAATGAAACCAAATGGACCCGCAAGGGTCCATTAGGTTTCATTTTTACGCTCTCAAAAAGTTACATCTGGTTAACCAGCTGCCACCCCCAGGGTGGCCTGGCAAAGGCAAAATTGTCCTGGTGGGAAAATATGTGCCAATCCGCCCCTGCCCCACCCCTTCACTGCTGTGCTGCGTCACATCATTTGGAGCAACGCCCACCCTGAAAGGTTGACTCCTACTTGAAGTCTAGTCTGCTCCGTGTGATAGTCCAGGCTTTCCATTTTCACACAACGCAGACGGAAATGAAAGCCTGGGTGTTGAGGTTAGGTGGAAGTAGACATGGAAAAGGCCAAACAATGAGTGTATGTATGTATGTACAGAATGTAGTTTAAGCAGTGACTGATTTATACTGGCGAGACATCTGGAGTGACAGAAGTAGCTCATGTTAGAGTGGAGCAGGACATGTACTGTATGAAAGATGTAAGACAAGTGTGCTAATGGTCTGACAGAGGAGTTCAAGGTGGAAGTGGGTCTGCATCAATGATCATCACTGAGCCCCTTCTTGTTCGCTATGGTGATGGAGAGATGAAGATAAACTTTGACTGGTATCCCTATGGACCATGATGTTTGCAGATGATACTGTGATCTGTAGTGTGAGCTGCCTGCTCCCTTTACAGAACAAGAAGAGAAAAAAACTGGAAGTGTTAATAATTATGTCCTGCAGCCCTGGAAAAATGAAATGAAGGTTATAGCCACAGCAAGACAGAATACAAGTGGGAATGAGAGGAATCCAAGTGGAACTGCAAGGTTACAGGGAGAAAAGATAGGACTAATAGAGTCAACAATGTTGAGTCAACATTCCAGTCTAATGGAGAATTTTGAGTCAATATTCCACGGCAATGAAAATGTGGAAAAGAGGTGAAAATCAAGTGCAAGGAGGTTGCAATGGGTGGAGATGGGTCGGGCATGATGAGTGATAGGAAGGTATCAGTTTTATCAACAGGAAACAGAGCTGGAGGTGGCAGAGACTAAAATGTTGAGGTTCTCTCTGGGAGCAACAAGGAACGAGTATATATCAGAGGGACAGTACAGAGGATAGTGAGTATTGGTAGAAGGATGATGGTTGCAGTTGCCAGACAGGAGGCCTAGAGAAGACCAAACAATGGATTTATGGATGTAATGAAAGATGACAAAGTTAGTTTGTGTGAGAGAAAAGGAGGCAGATGATTTGCTGGAGCGACCCCTGAAGGGAAGTGTCTGACCTGTGAGTAGTTCATTAGGGACAGTTTTGACCTTTTTGACCTTTGGGGGGGTGTTGGGGGGTCATATCCGGTCATGACAGGGGTCACGGGGGTTAGGGTCAAGAGGTCACCTGTGCACACGTGCTATCAGAACATATGTTTAACTAGATAAGCAGTATGAGGTAAACAAAAACATTAGACAAAAACAGTGGATTGTTTGGGTCAAGTGTGTGTGTGTGTGTGTGTGTGTGTGTGTGTGTGTGTGTGTGTGTGTGTGTGTGTGTGTGTGTGTGTGTGTGTGTGTGTGGGTGTGCGTGGGTGTGCGTGGGTATGTGTGTGTGCGTACACTTGTGGCTGTCAGCAGGGGAAACTGTAACAATGCATTTGTTATGACATAACTATGCTATTGACAGCGTTCTTTGAAAATATAACCCCAATTATAGGCCGAGTGGTATATGTCTTAATATGGTATCTAATCTAATCTGGAGCTGTATCGGGCATGCATAAACATGTGATTTTACAATTGAGCTCTTTGTGAATTAATGAATTGCCAAAACAATATCCAGAAAGTAACCCATTATTTATGACAGTTAACAGGAGTTAAATGTATTCCTTGAATTCATGGAAGCCAGTAAATAATTTGATGACACATTATAGAAAATAAGTAATTATTTAACTTCAGCAGTTTTGTCAACATAATTTCACAAGAACACTTGCAACGAGACAGATTGACAGAAAGTAATATTGAACGTAATGCAGCAAATGTAGAAATAAAAAGAATAATATAATGGCTAAACTGCAGGCACAGTACAATGCATTAGGAATCTATTCTCAGTGTTCAAGTGTGATATATAGATCTTGTGTGTAGGAGTCTGGCATCTCAGTGCCTTGTCACTCAACTTTCTAGACAAACAGACTCATGCTCATTGAGATGGCCAGTAGCTTTTATTGCGTTTCCAGACGTTTGCCCAGGATGCCATGCCATGGAGCCCCCTGCTGTGTTGGTAAACAATCTCCTGTCTGTGTGTTTTTTGCTGTGTGTGTGTGTGTGTGTGTGTGTGTGTGTGTGTGTGTGTGTGTGTGTGTGTGTGTGTGTGTGTGTGTGTGTGTGTGTGTGTGTGTGTGTGTGTGTGTGTGTGTGTGTGTGTGTGTGTGTGTGTGTGTGTCCAACAGTGTTGGGAATATTACTATACCTTGTTAATGTATTACTTATTACTGATTAGCTTCATTTTAAAGCAATATATTGTATTACAATATTACTGTCTGAGCACATGTAATATATTAATATTACTATTACATATTACATAAAAGAAAAATGTTGTACAAAATATATAATTAAATATTTAGTGTCACTATTAATCAAATATTGTGTAGGCCAGTGGCATAGCTACAATAAAGAAAGCGCACTTGGCTATCTGGGGAATCCATATGAAATCAACTTGAAAAAACGTCCTCCTGAATAAATTATTTGATGACAAATTATAGAAAATAAGTAATTATTTAACTTCTGAGTTGTCAAGAAAATTTCACAAGAACATTTTCAATGAGACAGATTGACAGAAAGTAATATTGAAAGTAATGCAGTAATGCAGAAAGAAAAGTATAATATATTAGATTGTTTTTGTTAAGTAATATATTTATATTACAAGTTACTGCATTTTGGTAATATATTATGTAATATATTGAGTTACGTAGTGCACATGTCCCAACACTGGTCCCCAACATTGAGCTAAAACATGCACAGAAAACATTAACATTTATTCTATTCCTCTTTAACACATTTTTCGCCATTCCAAAGTTTTGGCACAGCTCAATGATTAGGTAGTTTTGGAACAAGCGTGTTTGCCGCAGATTAACAATTTTACACATTAGCTCAATACTTCTCTATTTCAGAATGTATAGTGTCATGGCAAATGAGTCTGGAGTATTCTTTAGCAGCTGTTGTAATGCACAACCCTAAACCTTTGAGCTAAAGGCAAGATACACCTCAAAACATTTCAAATTATACAACAAGAATGGGTTTGAAATCATTCTTGAAAATGACTTGAGCAAAAATAATAATTATCTGCCTATTAACAAGAGCAAGTGCATGTGTAACATCATGACGTTTTACATACGTCTCCCCAACCCAGCATGGGTTCCTACCAATGTATTTGCACTGTGTGTGTGCTTGTGCGTGTGTGTGTGTGTGTGTGTGTGTGTGTGTGTGTGTGTGTGTGTGTGTGTGTGTGTGTGTGTGTGTGTGTGTGTGTGTGTGTGTGTGTGTGTGTGTGTGTGTGTGTGTGTGTGTGTGTGTGTGTGTGTGTGTGTGTGTGTTTGCTTGCTTGAGGGCTGTCAGCAGGGAAAATGTACAGTTTTGTGTTTTTTACCTACTGTAAATAAGCCTGTTGTTAAAAAGGCATATTTTCAAATTCAATTGTGCTAAACATACATTATTTCATTTGTGTTGCTGATGGCGACAGGATAATTCGATCTTTTACCAGAAATGTAATTTTCAAAAATCCACTTGTTGGTGGCACTATAAAAGGCCAATGCTATGTAATGCACTTTGAGCGGCATTTTATGTCATGACAGGTGCTATACAAGCAAAGTTTTCTATTATTATGTGAAAGGATGTGGCTATATCTGTCTGCTTAGTAGAAAAGTGTTAAAGGTTTCACGCAAATTGCACGCTGTGTTCATGAGTTTTTTGTTCAGAACGAACCGATCCTGCAAACTTTGAAACTTTGAAATTATAGATCCCATATAGATTCCAAACAAGTCTTTAGATAATAGTCTTATTATATTTATATTTAAACCTGCTAGTGAAGGTATGTTAATGTGATTGTTTGAAGACATCAAAAGAAAACTACATGATAATTATTTGTCTGCCTCTGGTTAAAAACAACTTGTTTTTTTTACATGTAAACATACTGAATGTGTTATAGATATTATGGTAATGTATTACATCAACCGTATCTGTGTAACCACGTATCAATCCGATACACAGTACAATTCGACATATCTTTTGTTATTAATTTAATGAGACATCTTCAACAAAAAGAAATGGAAAGTGATCATGCCTCTTCGCTTTATAGCCAAAAAATAGTTTGTATAAAAGGCTGTTCTATAACTCGGGCATTTCTGCTAGGTGACTGCTTTGTTGGAGGCATTGTTCTAGCTCATTCACAGGTTAAGCACTCTCGGGGTTACAAGATAATACCTACTCCATTGTATTCAGTCCAGTGTTCATAGAACAGAAAGCTTGTTAACTGTTACTTATTAAAATAGGTTATGGGATGCAGCTTCTATAGCATTTTTCACAAAGATGAATTTTTGACTAGCCTAAAATGCTTTACCATGAGCATCAAAAATAGGACTTCACAGTGTTCAAGTGTGATATATAGATCTTGTGTGTAGGAGTCTGGCATCTCAGTGCCTTGTCACTCAACTTTCTAGACAAACAGAGTGTGAGAGACCCCATGAGGTCATCTGTCCTGCTGTGAGGGTCTTCATCTATCCCCCCCATTAGTAACCCCCCTAGCTCTATGTAGTGTCACAGGCCTGCGAGTCTTGGGTCTCCCCAGTAGACCACTGATACAGTATAGTATGTGTAGTTGTTGGTATTGTACACATGTCAAACTTGTAGTGGACTACAACAGCAGGCAAGTGTTAGACATTACCATATGGGAGACATTATTGTTCTGCTTTTAAAACATGAGTATGTAAATTAAGGACATCAACCGGTGAAACGTAAAAGTATAATTCACAATGACTATTGATAGCATATGAAACTCTCATACCACATCTTTTTAATATAGTCCATATAGCTATATCATGTAGAGAGCTGTGATATGTGTAGGACATGTCCAAACATGCACCCGGTGGTCTATGTAAACAGTTGTAACACAAATTCATATAACAAAATCTATTTAACATACTACTGTTACTACTACTACTACTAATGTTTAAACTCATACCATAGCTGATACCCTAATCTACTCTTTCAGCATGAATTCAACCTGTCGCAATCATATATTATGCGTGTAGCCATAT
Organism: Benthosema pterotum; assembly: GCA_039105355.1. Taxonomy (NCBI): domain Eukaryota; kingdom Metazoa; phylum Chordata; class Actinopteri; order Myctophiformes; family Myctophidae; genus Benthosema; species Benthosema pterotum. The sequence goes on along the minus strand of CM076972.1, from coordinate 29,430,423 downwards.
AGGCATGTAATCTACTACACACCTAGAATGACATAGTTAGGGCTTCTAACATTTTTTTTTTCTTTTTTCATTTTAACTGTGCAAGTGTGTATGTGTTATAATATGCAGTATAATAGATTTTGCAAACATCCTAGGACAATTGGTCTTTATAGACTGTATATCTGATGGATGTTTTATAGTTGTCAAACTGTAGGGGCTGTAACAGTAGGTCTAAATTGCGGACTGTATATGCACACAACCACTAGATTTGAATTTACATACAGACAACTGTTGGACATTACCTGTGTATGACAAGTTTAAACAGCCCCCCTAACTCTATGGGTAACTATATGCTACAAATGGCTTCAGCCATCCAAACATAAATTATAATTCTCAATGTCTATGCAGCCAAATAGGTTAGGATAATCAAGAACCTGTAAAATTAAACTAGGTATTTCATTGTCAGGGAATATGCTACCAGTAATGACCCTATATGACCGAATGCCGCAGTAACTGTCTATTCGCTAATCAGACCCATTGATTTATTTTTCTAATGTGATTAATCCGTTATCAAATCTTCTATTAATGGCTAGATGTGTTGAACCTATTTCAAACAATTAGTTGGTCAGAACTAGCTATAGTAATATTTAACTCCACTTTTTTTTCACCGCCACAGAGAAGGGACTCAAGTACTAGCAGTGGTACTAGTATCAGTGGTTGGGAACCTCTGTGCTACAGTACAGTATGCTACTGTACTGTACAACGCTGTAATATATTGTACTGCTTCATATTATAGTAACTGCACAGTGCATAGCAAATGCATAGTGTATTATTATTGTTCTTGTTTTAATAACATTACATCTCTATAGAGTTTGTTTCTTTTGATCTCAATTATTCCAACAACTCATTTTATTCCAACACTCAAACCTGGATGACACATCACATCACTGCATATCATTATACATATACAGTATATGAGCTCTACAGTATTTGCAATGAACAAATAACCCAATAGGGATTCAGACACACCCAGTCATAAGTCAAGCACCCCAAAATGTATTCTTATCTGATTCGAATGTTCTAGAAGAAACCTTTTCAAGTGACAGGCTGGTGGTCACGTTGGATTTGGCCACTATGATGACCTGTGCTGGCTTGGTCACAGATACAGCAAACATGACTATTCTGAAATGTTGGGCATCTCTGTAGCTCCCTCCAATTAGAAGTTAAAGCTACTGTATGTCATTTCTGCTACTCCACCCCGGCTAGAGATTATTATTATTATTTTATTTTTTATTTTATTTTTTCACAATTTCCATGGTATTCACGGCAGTCATATTAGCCAAGAACAGTTACAATATTCTCTCCTAAATGAATCACATACAAATCTTTAGCCATGTCCTCAACTATATGGTGCTGTGATGAACCAAACTGCCTGCTGGGCGATTTGTACTGTTTTGCTTGCAGTCAACCAGGAGCCAAAATGCATTATGTAAATATACCTGATTACATTTGAACATTGCAATATATGACAGGTGAACCAATATTCCCTAAAACACTTTATTTTATTTTTAGTGGAAAATTAGCATGTCCGATTTTTTCTCAAATGTCCCAATGCACCATCCCTGAAATGGGCGTAATCATTTTCAAAGTTTTATTTTTTATTTTTAGACCATTTATCCCCATACCATACTTTAGATAAATAAACACGCATTACGGTAGGCTACTGTTGGCCAGTGTCTGACACACTACTACCTTGTCACAAGTAATGTTATTGGCAAAACGTGCTATTGGCAAATGTGTGTGTGTGTGTGTGTGTGTGTGTGTGTGTGTGTGTGTGTGTGTGTGTGTGTGTGTGTGTGTGTGTGTGTGTGTGTGTGTGTGTAAGAGATATTGCTAGACACAAAATGAATAAACATATATAACTATAGCTGTAAGCATGATATACAAAGTTACACACAAAATACAAATGTTTAAAAACACAAGACATCTACAAAAGCATTATATACACAGACAACACAGAGTTAAAACATACAACACACCAATATAAACGCTACATACTTAATATTATAAAGTTAAATCATACATCGCACCAGTGTAAACACTACATACTTAATATTATAAGGTTAAAACATGCATTAATACGCATTAATATTATAAAAAAAAAAGTTAAAAGTTAAAAAACATGTAACACACCATCATAAACGCTATATACAAAGTCAAACTAAACATTGTAAGTCAGAAAGTTAACATACAGACAAACACAAAAGTTAAAAACACATAGTGTATAAACATAGTGATATGTAAAGTGAGACACATAAATGTTAAAAACACAAAGACATCTACTGTACAAAGCATTATAAACACTAATGTTTAAAGCCTTTCTTTTTGGATTCAAATGGAACCAAACGGGGCATGCAAGGTTCACATTCGTACAATCTCAGGAAAATTTGAAAATGGTTAAAGATTTGCCAGACTTAGCAAGATTTGCTAAATTGAAAGGATATACTTTTAGAATATTTTTAAATCCTAACCGCTACCCCACATGGGCTGTTCTTTTGTGCTAATACTTTATGCAATACTTTTTGTGCAGCTCTGCTCAAATCAGGCTACACCCATATTTTGTTATAGGTATATAGCACTATGTACACCACCAGGGACCCATGAAGCCCCCATCTGTCACCCAAATGACACCCCACTGACAACCACGGCTCAGTACCCTTTACAACCCAAATCTTCGCTCTACCCTAGAGTTTCTACCAAAACCCTAACCACGCAGACTATTATAATAGTATATTAACTTAATATGTTGTCAAAAACGTTAACAAACATTGTATGTCTGCATGTTGTAATACTAACGCCGTTACTAACGGCGTTACTATTTGTTTGTTTGTTTTTTAAAACAACGCTACGGAGGATCAACTGGGTAACTTGGCGTTTACCAAATGGAGATATAAACACTACTTCGCTATCATTGAGAGACTGGGGAAGAACTTGTATGTTAAGTGTGTGTTATGTCCGGAGGGGAAGCGTTTGTCCACATCAGCAGTGAGCAACTCCAATTTAATGATGCATTTGACCATAACACATGGATCACATAAACTAGTGCTAAAAAAAAAAAAAAAAACTTGAGCGACAACAATGATACTATATCAGCGGGTAGCATCAACAAAGATGATCCTCATGGTGTCGGGGGTCGTCCCTTTAAGGTCAATAAACAGAAATCCATAGGGCTTACATGTTGCATCATTATATGCCTGTAAAAAGTATTTTGTTGCTCCAGGATACATCTGGCGCGCGAGAGTCATAACTTGGTTTTTATCACAAACATTCTTGAATAGAACCATATAATGAGTGTTCAAACTTATAGTCCTGCTCATTTTCCCTTGTACAAATATGTTTTGCAATAAGTAAATACAACTCAAATTACGATGATGTACATATTTGGTAAATAAATTTTGTATTTCTTCATTTCTACATGTCTCATCCATAAGATCGTCAATTACTATAAGGTTGCGTTTCTCCTGTGGAAACAAGTTATCATCACATAATGATTCAGGAATACCCTGAATAAAGTTGATGTGTCTGATTTTCAATAAATCATCATATAATTTTTGCCAACAAGAATATATGTACACGATATTATCAATCTTGCTAGAAACAACATCATCTAAATGCTCGATAATGGATTTGACAAAATGGGTTTTACCACAATTAGAAGGCCCCGCTACTATCATACTGAAGGGATGTAGTAATTTATTTTCGAACCCTTCTACCTCCCTAAAAGTACCCGTATCAGTATTCGATTCTGTAGCCATATGGCTAAGTGGTGAAATCGGTTCCCACTTCTGCAGCTTTTGTTTTTACGCTTTTGTTTTTACTGTTCGTAGGTTGTGCCTTCTGGTAGGCCTTGCTGATTTAGGAAATCTTCTTGTCAATATAGTCCCAAAAATGTATAGCTGCTAGGGCCTGAGGATAATGCACAGTAATTCAACCGCCTAGACTTCTTGGCAGAACAGTGTCCCCTCTAGGCTATAAGGATGTGTGAGGTACATTTCCTTCAGAGAAGCTTATTGTTTTAAAAAACAAACAAACAAATAGTAACGCCGTTAGTAACGGCGTTAGTATTACAACATGCAGACATACAATGTTTGTTAACGTTTTTGACAACATATTAAGTTAATATACTATTATAATAGTCTGCGTGGTTAGGGTTTTGGTAGAAACTCTAGGGTAGAGCGAAGATTTGGGTTGTAAAGGGTACTGAGCCGTGGTTGTCAGTGGGGTGTCATTTGGGTGACAGATGGGGGCTTCATGGGTCCCTGGTGGTGTACATAGTGCTATATACCTATAACAAAATATGGGTGTAGCCTGATTTGAGCAGAGCTGCACAAAAAGTATTGCATAAAGTATTAGCACAAAAGAACAGCCCATGTGGGGTAGCGGTTAGGATTTAAAAATATTCTAAAAGTATATCCTTTCAATTTAGCAAATCTTGCTAAGTCTGGCAAATCTTTAACCATTTTCAAATTTTCCTGAGATTGTACGAATGTGAACCTTGCATGCCCCGTTTGGTTCCATTTGAATCCAAAAAGAAAGGCTTTAAACATTAGTGTTTATAATGCTTTGTACAGTAGATGTCTTTGTGTTTTTAACATTTATGTGTCTCACTTTACATATCACTATGTTTATACACTATGTGTTTTTAACTTTTGTGTTTGTCTGTATGTTAACTTTCTGACTTACAATGTTTAGTTTGACTTTGTATATAGCGTTTATGATGGTGTGTTACATGTTTTTTAACTTTTAACTTTTTTTTTTATAATATTAATGCGTATTAATGCATGTTTTAACCTTATAATATTAAGTATGTAGTGTTTACACTGGTGCGATGTATGATTTAACTTTATAATATTAAGTATGTAGCGTTTATATTGGTGTGTTGTATGTTTTAACTCTGTGTTGTCTGTGTATATAATGCTTTTGTAGATGTCTTGTGTTTTTAAACATTTGTATTTTGTGTGTAACTTTGTATATCATGCTTACAGCTATAGTTATATATGTTTATTCATTTTGTGTCTAGCAATATCTCTTACACACACACACACACACACACACACACACACACACACACACACACACACACACACACACACACACACACACACACACACACACACATTTGCCAATAGCACGTTTTGCCAATAACATTACTTGTGACAAGGTAGTAGTGTGTCAGACACTGGCCAACAGTAGCCTACCGTAATGCGTGTTTATTTATCTAAAGTATGGTATGGGGATAAATGGTCTAAAAATAAAAAATAAAACTTTGAAAATGATTACGCCCATTTCAGGGATGGTGCATTGGGACATTTGAGAAAAAATCGGACATGCTAATTTTCCACTAAAAATAAAATAAAGTGTTTTAGGGAATATTGGTTCACCTGTCATATATTGCAATGTTCAAATGTAATCAGGTATATTTACATAATGCATTTTGGCTCCTGGTTGACTGCAAGCAAAACAGTACAAATCGCCCAGCAGGCAGTTTGGTTCATCACAGCACCATATAGTTGAGGACATGGCTAAAGATTTGTATGTGATTCATTTAGGAGAGAATATTGTAACTGTTCTTGGCTAATATGACTGCCGTGAATACCATGGAAATTGTGAAAAAATAAAATAAAAAATAAAATAATAATAATAATCTCTAGCCGGGGTGGAGTAGCAGAAATGACATACAGTAGCTTTAACTTCTAATTGGAGGGAGCTACAGAGATGCCCAACATTTCAGAATAGTCATGTTTGCTGTATCTGTGACCAAGCCAGCACAGGTCATCATAGTGGCCAAATCCAACGTGACCACCAGCCTGTCACTTGAAAAGGTTTCTTCTAGAACATTCGAATCAGATAAGAATACATTTTGGGGTGCTTGACTTATGACTGGGTGTGTCTGAATCCCTATTGGGTTATTTGTTCATTGCAAATACTGTAGAGCTCATATACTGTATATGTATAATGATATGCAGTGATGTGATGTGTCATCCAGGTTTGAGTGTTGGAATAAAATGAGTTGTTGGAATAATTGAGATCAAAAGAAACAAACTCTATAGAGATGTAATGTTATTAAAACAAGAACAATAATAATACACTATGCATTTGCTATGCACTGTGCAGTTACTATAATATGAAGCAGTACAATATATTACAGCGTTGTACAGTACAGTAGCATACTGTACTGTAGCACAGAGGTTCCCAACCACTGATACTAGTACCACTGCTAGTACTTGAGTCCCTTCTCTGTGGCGGTGAAAAAAAAGTGGAGTTAAATATTACTATAGCTAGTTCTGACCAACTAATTGTTTGAAATAGGTTCAACACATCTAGCCATTAATAGAAGATTTGATAACGGATTAATCACATTAGAAAAATAAATCAATGGGTCTGATTAGCGAATAGACAGTTACTGCGGCATTCGGTCATATAGGGTCATTACTGGTAGCATATTCCCTGACAATGAAATACCTAGTTTAATTTTACAGGTTCTTGATTATCCTAACCTATTTGGCTGCATAGACATTGAGAATTATAATTTATGTTTGGATGGCTGAAGCCATTTGTAGCATATAGTTACCCATAGAGTTAGGGGGGCTGTTTAAACTTGTCATACACAGGTAATGTCCAACAGTTGTCTGTATGTAAATTCAAATCTAGTGGTTGTGTGCATATACAGTCCGCAATTTAGACCTACTGTTACAGCCCCTACAGTTTGACAACTATAAAACATCCATCAGATATACAGTCTATAAAGACCAATTGTCCTAGGATGTTTGCAAAATCTATTATACTGCATATTATAACACATACACACTTGCACAGTTAAAATGAAAAAAGAAAAAAAAAATGTTAGAAGCCCTAACTATGTCATTCTAGGTGTGTAGTAGATTACATGCCTATATGGCTACACGCATAATATATGATTGCGACAGGTTGAATTCATGCTGAAAGAGTAGATTAGGGTATCAGCTATGGTATGAGTTTAAACATTAGTAGTAGTAGTAGTAACAGTAGTATGTTAAATAGATTTTGTTATATGAATTTGTGTTACAACTGTTTACATAGACCACCGGGTGCATGTTTGGACATGTCCTACACATATCACAGCTCTCTACATGATATAGCTATATGGACTATATTAAAAAGATGTGGTATGAGAGTTTCATATGCTATCAATAGTCATTGTGAATTATACTTTTACGTTTCACCGGTTGATGTCCTTAATTTACATACTCATGTTTTAAAAGCAGAACAATAATGTCTCCCATATGGTAATGTCTAACACTTGCCTGCTGTTGTAGTCCACTACAAGTTTGACATGTGTACAATACCAACAACTACACATACTATACTGTATCAGTGGTCTACTGGGGAGACCCAAGACTCGCAGGCCTGTGACACTACATAGAGCTAGGGGGGTTACTAATGGGGGGGATAGATGAAGACCCTCACAGCAGGACAGATGACCTCATGGGGTCTCTCACACTCTGTTTGTCTAGAAAGTTGAGTGACAAGGCACTGAGATGCCAGACTCCTACACACAAGATCTATATATCACACTTGAACACTGTGAAGTCCTATTTTTGATGCTCATGGTAAAGCATTTTAGGCTAGTCAAAAATTCATCTTTGTGAAAAATGCTATAGAAGCTGCATCCCATAACCTATTTTAATAAGTAACAGTTAACAAGCTTTCTGTTCTATGAACACTGGACTGAATACAATGGAGTAGGTATTATCTTGTAACCCCGAGAGTGCTTAACCTGTGAATGAGCTAGAACAATGCCTCCAACAAAGCAGTCACCTAGCAGAAATGCCCGAGTTATAGAACAGCCTTTTATACAAACTATTTTTTGGCTATAAAGCGAAGAGGCATGATCACTTTCCATTTCTTTTTGTTGAAGATGTCTCATTAAATTAATAACAAAAGATATGTCGAATTGTACTGTGTATCGGATTGATACGTGGTTACACAGATACGGTTGATGTAATACATTACCATAATATCTATAACACATTCAGTATGTTTACATGTAAAAAAAACAAGTTGTTTTTAACCAGAGGCAGACAAATAATTATCATGTAGTTTTCTTTTGATGTCTTCAAACAATCACATTAACATACCTTCACTAGCAGGTTTAAATATAAATATAATAAGACTATTATCTAAAGACTTGTTTGGAATCTATATGGGATCTATAATTTCAAAGTTTCAAAGTTTGCAGGATCGGTTCGTTCTGAACAAAAAACTCATGAACACAGCGTGCAATTTGCGTGAAACCTTTAACACTTTTCTACTAAGCAGACAGATATAGCCACATCCTTTCACATAATAATAGAAAACTTTGCTTGTATAGCACCTGTCATGACATAAAATGCCGCTCAAAGTGCATTACATAGCATTGGCCTTTTATAGTGCCACCAACAAGTGGATTTTTGAAAATTACATTTCTGGTAAAAGATCGAATTATCCTGTCGCCATCAGCAACACAAATGAAATAATGTATGTTTAGCACAATTGAATTTGAAAATATGCCTTTTTAACAACAGGCTTATTTACAGTAGGTAAAAAACACAAAACTGTACATTTTCCCTGCTGACAGCCCTCAAGCAAGCAAACACACACACACACACACACACACACACACACACACACACACACACACACACACACACACACACACACACACACACACACACACACACACACACACACACACACACACACACACGCACAAGCACACACACAGTGCAAATACATTGGTAGGAACCCATGCTGGGTTGGGGAGACGTATGTAAAACGTCATGATGTTACACATGCACTTGCTCTTGTTAATAGGCAGATAATTATTATTTTTGCTCAAGTCATTTTCAAGAATGATTTCAAACCCATTCTTGTTGTATAATTTGAAATGTTTTGAGGTGTATCTTGCCTTTAGCTCAAAGGTTTAGGGTTGTGCATTACAACAGCTGCTAAAGAATACTCCAGACTCATTTGCCATGACACTATACATTCTGAAATAGAGAAGTATTGAGCTAATGTGTAAAATTGTTAATCTGCGGCAAATATGCATGTTCCCAAAACTACCTAATCATTGAGCTGTGCCAAAACTTTGGAATGGCGAAAAATGTGTTAAAGAGGAATAGAATAAATGTTAATGTTTTCTGTGCATGTTTTAGCTCAATGTTGGTGACCAGTGTTGGGACATGTGCACTACGTAACTCAATATATTACATAATATATTACCAAAATGCAGTAACTTGTAATATAAATATATTACTTAACAAAAACAATCTAATATATTATACTTTTCTTTCTGCATTACTGCATTACTTTCAATATTACTTTCTGTCAATCTGTCTCATTGAAAATGTTCTTGTGAAATTTTCTTGACAACTCAGAAGTTAAATAATTACTTATTTTCTATAATTTGTCATCAAATAATTTATTCAGGAGGACGTTTTTTCAAGTTGATTTCATATGGATTCCCCAGATAGCCAAGTGCGCTTTCTTTATTGTAGCTATGCCACTGGCCTACACAATATTTGATTAATAGTGACACTAAATATTTAATTATATATTTTGTACAACATTTTTCTTTTATGTAATATGTAATAGTAATATTAATATATTACATGTGCTCAGACAGTAATATTGTAATACAATATATTGCTTTAAAATGAAGCTAATCAGTAATAAGTAATACATTAACAAGGTATAGTAATATTCCCAACACTGTTGGACACACACACACACACACACACACACACACACACACACACACACACACACACACACACACACACACACACACACACACACACACACACACACACACACAGCAAAAAACACACAGACAGGAGATTGTTTACCAACACAGCAGGGGGCTCCATGGCATGGCATCCTGGGCAAACGTCTGGAAACGCAATAAAAGCTACTGGCCATCTCAATGAGCATGAGTCTGTTTGTCTAGAAAGTTGAGTGACAAGGCACTGAGATGCCAGACTCCTACACACAAGATCTATATATCACACTTGAACACTGAGAATAGATTCCTAATGCATTGTACTGTGCCTGCAGTTTAGCCATTATATTATTCTTTTATTTCTACATTTGCTGCATTACGTTCAATATTACTTTCTGTCAATCTGTCTCGTTGCAAGTGTTCTTGTGAAATTATGTTGACAAAACTGCTGAAGTTAAATAATTACTTATTTTCTATAATGTGTCATCAAATTATTTACTGGCTTCCATGAATTCAAGGAATACATTTAACTCCTGTTAACTGTCATAAATAATGGGTTACTTTCTGGATATTGTTTTGGCAATTCATTAATTCACAAAGAGCTCAATTGTAAAATCACATGTTTATGCATGCCCGATACAGCTCCAGATTAGATTAGATACCATATTAAGACATATACCACTCGGCCTATAATTGGGGTTATATTTTCAAAGAACGCTGTCAATAGCATAGTTATGTCATAACAAATGCATTGTTACAGTTTCCCCTGCTGACAGCCACAAGTGTACGCACACACACATACCCACGCACACCCACGCACACCCACGCACACCCACACACACACACACACACACACACACACACACACACACACACACACACACACACACACACACACACACACACACTTGACCCAAACAATCCACTGTTTTTGTCTAATGTTTTTTGTTTACCTCATACTGCTTATCTAGTTAAACATATGTTCTGATAGCACGTGTGCACAGGTGACCTCTTGACCCTAACCCCCGTGACCCCTGTCATGACCGGATATGACCCCCCAACACCCCCCCAAAGGTCAAAAAGGTCAAAACTGTCCCTAATGAACTACTCCTGTGTGTGTGTGTGTGTGTGTGTGTGTGTGTGTGTGTGTGTGTGTGTGTGTGTGTGTGTGTGTGTGTGTGTGTGTGTGTGTGTGTGTGTGTGTGTGTGTGTGTGTGTGTGTGTGAGTAGGAATTGTTTTTTTTCTTCTGGACTGTTCTCATTGCGGTCACTTTTTTCAACCTTGGGTGTGGACCTCCGAGCTACCCATACATATTTTAGTGAGACGTGCCAAAAAAGCTCTGTCTGTCTGTCTGTCTGTCTGTCTGTCTGTCTGTCTGTCTCTTGTTTTCTGTGTATGTGTCATTCTGTCCCTCCATTGGTCAAAATGTTTTAGAGACAAAAGTAAAGTTGAATGCGGCCCCAGGTTTCCAAAAGGCAGGCCTGGAGCACATGCTCCACGTAATGCATCCAAGTCATGCAATAGTTATAAACGCCATCTACACATATACAAGAGAAAAAGGGAAGTTTGGGGATTTTGTATCCGACCACTTTGAATAAAACATCAGTGTTTGTTTGTAAGATTTATTTCCCCCTTCTAGCGAGGTGGGGTAGATTGCTAAGGTGGGTGGTGCAAAGCTTTAGTCATTTTAAATGCACAAGAAACATTACCTTCCTTTGTTCCTCTGACAGCAGCATGCAGTTTAATGACACATGGTGTCTTGCCTCCTCTCACAGCAACAGCCTCCAAACCTGTTCTGAAATAATATTTATGATCACATGTGTCCGTATATTGTGCAGTACGCTATATATAACCATGCTATATTATCCCCCCCCCCAGTGTCTCTGATGTCAACACATCAACAGTAGTTTCTGGACTACAATTCCCATAATGCTATGGTTCACTGCACCTGTGAATAGGGGGAGAGACAACATGGAGTTCAGGAAGAGAAACTGAGCTTGCTGGAAAAAAAAAATCTAAAACATTTAAAACCACTTATCACTCACAAAGACCCTCAGGAAAGTGTTCTAGATCTTCTAAATAACAGCCAATCAATTCATCGGTATGGTTGATCAGCCAGTCCTCAGCCAATGTTCCCACAATCCCTCAAAGCTGGGCATGTAAAGCACAGTTGGTTTATAGGTCATGTGACCTGACAGTTACCTTTAATACCCATTCAGGCCGGGAATGTTTTGGTGTTGCTATAGAAATATCCAAGGTTTTTCAGAAAACCTAGGTTAGGCCTAAATGGGTTAAAACACAAAGGCAGAGAACTCCATCCTATCAATGGTCACTCAAAACAGGAAGACAAGAGACGGTAGGCAAACGCCAACCGATCACTATACTTGCACTCACTCTGCTCAAGCAAGTAAAAAATAAGAATTCTTTGTGTTGAAAGTAATCATACCTCTGGTGTTTGCTTTCAATGTTATAGTACTGCACAAACAATATAGAGTCCTCTATCACCTAGAAAGAGGCTCTGAAGCTGCAAATCGCTGGGCACACTAATTTACTGGTATTTCCAACTGACCCTGGGGAATTTAAGTGGTACTAGCAATATCTATAGTTATGGTTGCTTCATGAATATGAGGCCTAGTGAATAACCAGAATAACTATGGTGTGTCACCTTTGTATTGTCTGCATCAGCATGTAACTTTCCATCTTCTGCCATTAAAAACAGACTCAAGGATACCATTCAATAATCACTACTGTCACTCTGCCCATTCTGGCATCTGAATTTGTTGTGTAGTGTGTTCCTGTTCCATATAATGCTATATCCAAAATAGGGACAGCAGGTGTAAAGTGGTTAAATAGATGTGACAGTACATTTAATAGGTTTGTTGTTTACACTACTTGTTATCCTATTTGTTGCACATCCTTCTCTTCTAAAACTCTAATTCTATGACCAATTACTCTGTTGTTGACAACATGTGCATGGCACTTACTCCAATCTTGCACTTTGTATGGCAGTGGATAAATGAAATGCTCTTAGTTATGGACTTTTGATGCTCGCTAGACAAAAGCCTGTAGAATTGGAGAGAGTCATACCTTTCAATAGGGGTACACACAAGTCCATTATGGAAAAGACAAAAGAAAACAATAGCTGAAAATCATCAAAAAGTACATAAATAATATAGTTTCCTGCCAGATATTATTAAGGATGGCATCTTAGTTTCGGCTCACTGATCCATCCTGGATGATCCTTCTCTCCTACATCTGTCTCCCATTACTCTCCTCCTTCACTATCACATCTCTCATCAGCTTAACTGGGTCTAAGCAATGATTTGCATACGGCGTGGCAATAGGCGATTAATTTCTTTTCTGTTTTCTTTTTTCTTGTTGTTGTTGTTGTTCATATTTTCCAGAGAAAGAAAGCCGATTAATGACAGCTGAGGGCTAATTAAACAACATGGAAAACAGGCAGAGAGTGTGGGAGATGAAGAACTTGTCATATTGAGTTGTTTGTTGGGTAGCTGGGACTCTTGCCAGTAGCAACCAGGCAGGACAGAACTGTGCCGCCACCTGTATGCCAGCCTCTCATCATAGGGGGTTTGTGGGAGATAGGCTGTTTTTTGTTTGTTTGTTTTACTTCTTGGGAACAGCTAAAGTTAGTTTGTTTAATTGTTGCTTTACTTTGTGTCAGTTTAGCCCCACTGCATTGCGGGGAATGGGCATTGCATTTGCGCACTAAAACGAAGGTCCACAAACTATTCAGTTGCACAGAACTATTCAGTTGCACAGAGTCTATTCAGTTGCACAGAGTCAAATAGAGTAAAAACACAGCGGTTTGTGAATACAAGTTGCAGATTAAAGACGTTAAGTCCTTGAACACAGGAAATGTAATCTTTTTAAACCATTCAATCAGTCGTGGTACCTTATACCTCTTAGTTCACATTTTCACAATCAATAATTTTCCTGTAAATATTTCATTTTCTTTTTCTTATGTACATATTTTACAAGTCACTTCTTCCATAGCTTTGACAGTAAATAGAGGCATAATCGCCTTGATAGTATGACTCTACTGACCTACAGAACGGAGTATTCAGCAAAGACTGTAATAAAACATTTTCTCCCTCCCCCTTATAAAGCAGCTTTGAGAAACGTGGTATGTCTATGTTATTGTTTTGTATTGTGTATTGCTTCATTACCCTTGGTCATTACAATATTAAATTATCTTCTTACCCACTGCTCAGCCATCACCACCAACTTCCAATACAAAATGCATTCTTGTGGATTTGTCCTCAGAAGAACCTTTATGCTGTTACATAGATGCAAGGTCCTCAATGGAGGTAGCAGTGACTATACTGTATGGTGCCAGATCTTTTCTTGAGCTTTGACGGCTTTGCTCATAGCTAATTCAATCTCTACTTAGATCTGTTCTTTACTGGCCACAGGGAGCCGGCTACCCGCCTAGTGCCAGCTGGCGAGGGTATTTGGCTGGGAAGCAGGCTCTCAATGTAATGCTCTCTGATTTGTCAAATGAGACCCAAACAAAAAGAAGTGCAAAGCATGTGGGATGCACATAAACAAATGTAGAGGCGTAGAGCCAAGAGACAGCTAGTGCTGCTTGGTTTTGGGGGTAGACAAAGCTATTTTCGTGTGAGCCTGTGTGTTTGGGCATGTGTGTGTTTGTGTGTATCTCTGTCTGTGAAATCAATGTGCATGCGTGTCTATGGGGCAAGCATCTCCCTTGTACTTGCCCTGAAACTGTAAGTTAGTGGATCTGGATTTGAGTTGAGTTGCACAGAGTAAATCTATGTTTCTCATTCTCTCTCTCAGAATGAGACCAGAATAGAGCCAGAAGAGAATGATGCATGAAAAACATATGCAAACAGAGAGCGCCCTAGAGAGGGAGTCTAGCTGAGAGCAAGTGTGTGTGCCTGCTTGAATGTGAGCTGTTGTACTGTAGAGGGCTTTCGGAGTGCTCAGAATTTGACAGTGAAATGATATTTTGATAATTTGGCACATCTTGCATTATAGTGTGTGTTACGCTCCACTTTGACATCTGTGTTTCTAACAGCAACAGAGTCAGAGTAAAATGACACAAACAAACCTACATTATATCTACCAGCTGGAGAATGATCCAGAAGCTGTCCTAATGTGAGATATTTGCAATTTGCATGCCTTTGTCCCCTTTTTGATGATTTTGTAACCCATTTTTTACCCAGTGCCAATTCCTAGTGATCCTGAGTGACCCATTCATGGAGGGTTCAAGCTGCCTTCTTTTCACCTGATGGGGGAGTTTGGTTCTTTTGCAATTAGTTTGAGGCCAAACTACATTATTAACAACTGCATTATTACTGGACTCATGGAAGGAACATGTTAATCAAGCCAATTCCTGTGCCCTCCATGTGTCTCATCATGTTGCCTGTTGATGTTGACTTTGTTAGTTGATATTGATCAAAATATTGCTAGTGTATCAGGGTCTTTAGAGGACAATAATAGGATCTTTGTGCACAGAGATTATGGATTTATTTATTAACCTGAGGATCAGATACATTTTGATGTTGGTGGTGAAGAAATGTGGTCTCCATGTGCAGCTGTTTTGCTGTCTTAAAAGGCTTGCAACATTTTCAGCATGGTCCCACTGGGAGGAGCGGCTCACGCTTCACAGACACCACTTCATCTAAGAAATTAACTGGAGAGTTAGAAACGATTTGTTCATTTGAGCCCGCTTTAATTTTGTACATTTATAATCTGGCATTTGAAAAATGGAGAGGGAAAATAACAATTTGAATATGTCTGAGAAGGAATCAAGAATGCATTATTCTGTTTCTTGAAGGCGCCTTTGTGAGTGTGCGTGCGCAGTGCCGTGCACGTGTGTGTGGATGTTTGTAAGAGAGGGAGAGCATAGAGAGAGAGTGACATGACAAGAAGAGAGAGAGAGAAGCAGAAAGAAAGTAGACCCTTGAGTGCACTTCTTCAGCTGTTTGAAGACTTCACTGGATCACTGTGAACTATAGTCTCTGAAGCTACTGTAGGATGTTTTAACCACAGAGAAGTCTGCCGAACAGCCTCTATCTACTACAGAAACTAGATTTTGGCTCATATTCTGAATGTTTTCACAGCACAAACATGATACCAGCAAGTCGCCTGAGGGCGAGAAGCGACCTCACACCTTAAAGAGCGAGCATCCACATCTGCCTGGTTGATGGGCCTGCCTGTTGGGGCGCTGCTGCTTTTGGCATGGAGGGGTCAGATCCACATATGGAAAGAATTATGTCATAAACAGGTCAGCTCTAAGGGTGGAGGCACGGTCAGTGTCTTGAGTGTACATCAGCTTAACTGGGTTTGATTTTTGTGTTTTGTATTTCCACTAGGAGAACTGGATCCAAAAAATATTTGTCTTGAGGTGCCCAGTTCTCCTAGTGGTCTGGGTGCAAGAAACACAAAATTGGCTCACATAGTTTACTCTATCTTAAAAATACCAATTTCTATTGTATCTTATATGGTTCTAATTGTTGATTAGTCACCTTTACAACAAGGTATGACTTGTAGAGCTTGGACATTCTTGGAATGAGAAACACGGCTAAATGCACCCTAAAAAATGTGGCAAAATGAACTAAACTAAAGGTTTATCAGTGTTACTCCAAGAATGTCCAATCTCCCACATGCCATTGTACAGGTGATTAATTAAAGATTAAAACGATAACATACAATACAAATTGGTATTATTATCCTGAGGTTTCCGAACTTAGGTGGGTCAGTTTATATATAGGCTCTCGTCTGACAGCATGTCACGTGTTCGAGTCCCGTTCATGACGACTTTTGTTGTCTCTCCCTCTCTCTCTCTCTCTCTCTCTCTCTCTCTCTCTCTCTCTCTCTCTCTCTCTCTCTCTCTCTCTCTCTCCCCTACATTCCGGTCTGTCTTAACTGCAGAGCAGTTTAGGCAAAAGCCCAAAAAAGAAATACTTGACTTGAAAATATCCCAGCATTTTATGGCAATGAACAGTAGAGCCGAAATATTGAAGTAAAAGAGAGTAGGATGAATTATTTTCTTACAGCCAGGGGCATCAAACATAGTAAATTGAGGTCATGCAGGAATTCGGGGATACTGACCCATCCTCCATAGCTATAGCAGTATGGTATGAGTGGAGTCGGTGCTACCTCTCCAGTGAGGACAGGAGCAGGCTGTTCTTGCTGAGGACGCTCTGGGTCCTTACTGTGTAATAGGATGCTGTTGATGTTCTGTCAGTCTGTAATAATGGACAATGGCTTCTTTGTGATTGCATGCTAGGAGGGTCACCTGAAGACTGCGGACACAATTAGCCTAAACAGGTTGGTGGAAGGAAGCAGTTGCTCTGTCGTTGGGCTACACCAGCCCGGGGTAGAGGATGTGTGGAATGTGCAGTGTAGTATATTGAGGAGCTGGGGGGCGGCCATGATGGCCAACGCTCTCCACACTGAGATTGAAGAGTGAAGTGGATAAGAGGAAGGACTTCCATAATAAATCCATTATCCTACAGTTGGATGGATGTACTTTGGCAGTCCTTTGTGCCATTTGGTGTGAGAATGTATGATACATACATGGGGCAGCGGTAATTGATTCTGCATGAGTAGTATATTTAGTATGAGTATATTGTAACATGTTATCACCAGTTACATGAAACATCTCAACCTTCATGGTTCATGGTTCTAATTGAATAAAGTGCATGACCAACAACAGTCTATAATGCCCATAAAGAACATAGTGAGTACATAAATATGAACAATGAAAGGATAATTGCATTAGACTGATTTTTCTTCTCTGCCAAAACGCAGGGGGATGCGGGGGAGTGACTGAATAGAGGGATAGGAGGGAGAGGAAAAACATAGGGATGGTTTTGATTGAGTGATTATGAATCCTGCTTTGTTGCCCCTGTCACATTGTGGTCAAGAAAAACAAGGCCTGATGCGATGATTAGGATTCATTGGTGGCTGCTTGGCTTTGTGTACAGTATGTGCCTGTGTGTAGCTTTCTATCTGCAGGAGTGTGTGTGTGTGTGTGTGTGTGTGTGTGTGTGTGTGTGTGTGTGTGTGTGTGTGTGTGTGTGTGTGTGTGTGTGTGTGTGTGTGCGTGTGCGTGAGCGTGTGCGTGAGCATGTGTGTGTGTGTGTGTGCACGTGAGCGTGGGTGTGCGAGGCATGGGAAGAGGAAAACAGCTTTAGATAATTAGCTTGGCACAATTAGAGTCACAAACCCTACAATGTCTGGCAAGGGAACAGAAATGATATAAAGGAGGGGTGTGTACGTTGGAGCATGCATTGCATGATGTGAGCATTGTACAGAGTCCATGCATACATACTGTGTTGTTCGGTAGGTCACCCATACTGCAGCTCTCAGATAGCAGGTTGGCACACATTTGCGGGTCACAGACCAATTTTATACAAAACAAACACTGATACTTCCCCACACTGCTGGGTAAATTGCAGAGGACACATTTTGACAAATTGAATGAGACAAATGTCTGCAAAACAACTACCGGTAATTGTATTTTGTTAATGTAATATCATTATTCTGATGAAGCACTTTTCGTTTTTGAAGTAATTATTCATTCAAGCAGTTCCTATGGGAACTATAAATTGTACTGTAACTCCCTGCATTGCAGGCGTTGGGAGGATGTTCCACACCCACCTATGTGGATGTGCTAAAGATAGATGTCGGTGCATAAAGAACAAACAACATTACCAGATGTGCAGTACTGTATAGAGAACTGTGATAATGGAGGGCATGTCTGAAGGACCACGTAGAGCAGGGGTGTCAAACTCAGATACAGGGTGGGCCAAAATTTAAAACTGAACAAAGCTGTGGCCCAAGGTGGAACAAACTAACCTTTTAAAGGGGAATTCCACCCATTTGTACCCTCTCAGGAAAAATGGGTCTGAAAGAAAAATCATTAACATGGTGAAATACATCTTGATGATGTCATCAGATGTATTTCACCATATTAATGATTTTTTCAGACCTCCATTTTTAGGAAATACAGAATTGGGGGAACTTTTTTTTTTATCATGTCCACACAACACCTCTAAGGTATATTAATGACATATTAAAATGTTGAAAATGGATGGTGTTCCCCTTTATTTTGATAATGTCTCAAGAGCCAAATGAAATTACACGGCAGGCCAAATTTGTGCCGCGGGCCAGAGTTTGACACCCATGACGTAGAGAGGGAGAGAGAGATTGGCATTAGGCCAAATGAGGGATAGACCCTCACCACTCCATTGTGGTCTTGGCGCTGAACACTGCATTGCAAACCATGTGTTTTTGTTCACAGACTGCACACATAGTAAATTACTATTGATAACTAAGGGTTGGACGGGGAAGTCACACCATTATTAGACTATAATGTATTGCTGTGTGTGTGTGTGTGTGTGTGTGTGTGTGTGTGTGTGTGTGTGTGTGTGTGTGTGTGTGTGTGTGTGTGTGTGTGTGTGTGTGTGTGTGTGTGTGTGTGTGCGTGCGTGCGTGCGTGCGTGCGTGCGTGCGTGCGTGCACACATGCGCATGCACATGCAATAAAGTTTATTGTCTGAAACTGCAAATCAGGAAGGAACTAGAAAAAGTGTCTTTCTGGGTCTCCATCAGGATGATGGGAGTTGTTTAAGGAGTAATAAGGATTTTTGGTGTGTTGTGCTTTTGATTTATACCGTACCTCTCATACAGTATTTATTCTTGGAAATTCAATATTTTTTTAAATCCATCTGTGGCAAAATAACAGGACAATTTAAAAAGGGTGGATTATTTGAATTATTCAGAAGTACAACTAGAATATTATTTCATGTAAATTGCACACTGCCTTAATGATTTGAGGCTTTGTGTTCAAAATGGGTCAATCCTGCAAATTTTGAACGGTAAAGTGAGCCAATTAGGATGGTTCCGATCTCTTTGGAAAACAGGTCATTTTGGCGATAAAAGTTAATACGGTTGGCATATATGGGTTGTGTTAGTACATTTCTACACAATATAAGTCTAGTTTTTCCCTCATAAGAGACCCTCATTATCTTAATTAAGCAGTGGTCCAGCAGACATGGGAGGTGGGGAATATTTTATGACAACAGGAGGTGAAGCAGATAAACCATATAGTTGTAACATTTCACGCTTGAAATTTCACGTTGACAAATTGTGGTTTGCTTCCTCAATGTCTCCATTGTGGAGCAGCTCTTTGGAGCTTTGGTTGGCCATTATCTCATTATTACATATTGATTTGTGGTTCTCCCTTGTAAGTCCACACTGATGACTTTTAATGGAATGAAGATAATGTTTAATTGTTTCTATTATAGATGTAGTGTAGTGTGGAGTAGTGTTTTATGTCCCACCTCCCATCCCCGGGCAGGATGAAATATCCTGCACACTCTGCTGTTATCCTGCTATCACAAACAATCTGTCTAACTAGTACTATTCCCCTTTATGCCTCTTGCTCAATTGTGTGTCCTTCACAACCAGCTTCATAATCCTAAGCACACACACACACACACACACACACACACACACACACACACACACACACACACACACACACACACACACACACACCCACACACGCACACACACACACACATACACATTAAAGTGTGTGTGTACACACACACACACACACACAGTCAAGTGCTTTATTTTAATAGAATTAACCAATCACTGGCTCTTGTCTGTCCCTCAGGAGATAACTGAGAGAGAGAGGGGGAGAGAGATAGTCTGTGACATTTTCATAAAGGCCATAGTTCCATTCAAATTAGTTGAATGGATGTGCGTGTGCAAGTAAGTACAGCACAACTTAGCGTGCATTTGTGAGCGTATGCATCTTTCAACCTCGAGGTTATATCGGTGATTTGGCAGGGAGAAATGTGAGGGTGTGACGGTCCCCGGCCAAGCTATTATTCTACAGTTTTCATTTGACTTTCGGAACATGGATTTATTGTCAGCGGCGCAATCAAGCAGCCACAGAGCTTCTATAAAACAGGCTTTGATTTTCATCCTTCAGATGAATCTCCCACTCGCAGAGGACTGAGCTTTCACACGTACAGAGACGTTGCTTATACAAATACACACACAATTCGTACACACACAGATAGTCTCTACACTACCTACGCATAAATGAAATCACAAAGCAAATGTAAAACAGGTGCATATAAATTGCATAATCATAATACGCTGATCTTACATGGTAAAACAGTATACATGGAGAGAGGATAATGATAAGCCGACAAGCCGTAAGACAGCTAGGCCTACGTCTTCACTTATAGTGGGATACTAAACCATAAAGCCACTGTGCCATAAGGTTCACTACACTACATGCCTGCATGTGAACATAATCACACTACAGCATTGCCTGCACTGTGTGTATTTACTGCAGCTCTGAGAGTATGGAAGTGGTCTATGTTTATACTTTTAGGGTCAAGTTAGGGACTGTACGTTATTTACCGGGGGGGGGGCTGGTGCGCTGGAAGTCCCGTAAAAAAAAAAAATCATGCCCCCCCCCCCCACCTCAATTTTTTCCCCATGGCCCTCCCCCACTTCAATGTTGTTTTCCCATGCCCCCCCCCCCTTACAGGTAACTATCAGCATTGATTTCCCAATAGTTGTCATGTTTTACACGTGTCTAAAAGAGCTTTTATTTATTCGCGCTGGCCTCTTTGAAAACTATAGCCCCGTTGTGCGATCTCTCAGCTTCGATGGCAATGAAAATACTATCCAGCACGTTCGGTTTCTGACCCCCCAATGTCGCAACTCTACTAGATGGCATGATTCTACCCAGCGCAGCCTGGGTGGAGTAGCTATGTAAGCCTGGAGTATAGACAGAGCAATACAGACACCGTTCACTTCATGGAGCAAAGGGGGACAAACAAACAACTCGTTTTAGGCTACTCACCACAGCTCGACGTGCTGCTTTATAATCCATGCATCCGCCCGTATCGGGCTTTAGAAAACGGCTCTGCTGTCATTATTTATCAAACCGAACGCAGTCCTTGGTAAAAAGGCAAAGTTTTCTTTTCCCTACGTGTGTTGTAAACAAAGCGGTGGACGCCATGACAGGATCTCGCTTAACTGCATGGAGGGAGGAGGAGGGTCCATGCTGCAGATGGACCCTCGCACACGGAAGCGGCAGTCCACCCGGAGTCACGACATTGAGGAGTCAGAAACTGAGCGCTTGAGCGCTGTTCAAATGGCCTGAATAGGGACAAACTGCAGTTGAAGTCAATGTAGAAGAATCGCCATTAGCTAGCTCTATGAGTAAACGTAACTCAGTCTATACTCTAAAGCTCCGTCTTCTTTTTTCCCCATGGCCCTCCCCCCCAACTCATTTTTTTTCATCATGGCCTTCCCCCCCACCTCTTTTTTTTTCATCATGGCCCCCCCCCCCTACGCACCAGCCCCCCCCCCCCGGTAAATAACGTACAGTCCCTTAATGCTCCGAACTTTACTGTGTGCTCATAAAGAAAACCTCAGTGGACTCATATGCACATAAAGTGGTGCTACGTGTAAAGCACAGCGCTTGCCTCAACTAATGTCAAACCTTCCAGCCTGTCAGCTTTCAAGCACTCATGCTAAACAGGCAGTGGGATTTCCACTCTACACACCCTCTACAACAGCGAGGTTAAGTGCAACAGGCCAACAGAATATACACCAAGGCCCGCCCCACTTGATCCTGATTGGAGGAAGGCCTCCTCTCATCCTGATTGGACGAAAGGCTTTTCTCCCAAAGCCCAAACTGAAACTAGGGTTTTATAACCCCAGGGGCTCACTGGAGACAGGGAGGAACTCCTTATATGGTCACCACACTCTATAGTAGGGAGGATTAGCCAAAAAAGAAGAAAAAATAACTTAATTTGAATTAAGTGAAATCACTTACTTAAAATAACACTTACCGTATGTAGAGTATTTTATAATGCATAAGGGCATAGTGACCTCCAACCTTTCACCAAAACGAAAGTCGTTTAATGCCTGGGATTTGAACTCAGGTCTCCCACATAACAGTCCATTATCTTACCCACCGCTAGACCAAAGGAATATCTCTTTGGATTGGGTGAGATATTAGAATTTTATCAGGCTGAGTCACTCTGCCACAAAATCATAGGGAGCGGTCCTATGTTCCCCGGGTTCTATGTTCCCCGGGTTCTATGTTCCCCGTTTTTTGTATGGACCGGGGAACATAGGACCCTTTTCTTTAAAAAGGGTCCTATGTTCCCCGGTCCATACAAAAAACGGGGAACATAGAACCCTTTTCTTTAAAAAGGGTCCTATGTTCCCCGCCTGGTATCGTAACATGGAACAAGACGGGAATGTTTTTGTGCGTGACTATTTCTTGCCTTACTAGGCGTAAGGACAGTGACAGTGTTGACAATTCTTGCGCGCAACACTATCAAAACAGCACCCAGCAAAAGCACAAAACCCGACGTTTGGAAAATGCTCTCTCACTGACCATTCCATCATCATATAAAGATATTAACTAAATGCAAAGTTGCATTATGGTGTAAGGCTTATGCGGAGCCAATCACATTTGTTTTGTTTCGCCATAATTTATGGTTAAATCATATGAAAAGAAGTAGCGGGCCATGCCGCAATGAACCACGGACGAAAGCATGAAGCAGACAAAATAAGGAAAAACTAAACACACACGCACGCGCGCGCACGCACGCACGCACGCACGCACGCGCGCGCAAATCCACAGACGTGCAGCTTTTTTTGGCCACTTAACCATGGCGCACGCCAGAGGCAACTGCACAACTATACATGTTTCTATAACCAAATTCGTTTTGCAGGCATTATGTGGTCAATGGCCAGGATGGGCACCTTATATAGAACTTAATGCAGTGAAGGGAATATTAATTACGTAGAGTTTAATGACGATCAAGGCCAGCCAGGCCCGCAACATCATTAGGGCACAGAAAGACCACAAACCCGACGTTTGAAAAACTATCCTTTTCTCACGATGACATCTTCACAGAAACATATCAAACAAATAGAACGTTACAATAAATTGTAAGGATTATGCATAATCACATTTGTTTAGGTTTGCCGTATTATTATTTAAATTCTATGATGAAATGCAGTTGCGGCGGCATCTCCACGTGGATATGAGAAGATCACGATGATCAACACAGCTGCGCACAGCTGCGCCCCGAGGAGAGAAATAAAAGGCGAGGGATCGGATTATTTTTCGGGGCATTTCATTCATTAATGTGAGTCCAAAATACCGTAATGACTCGTCAAGACTCCACAAGTCATTAAGAGAGATTAGGCTATTGCAAAGGTCTTCAGTTCTATACAAAATAGGCAACACATACATAGCCTACATATTAAAATCACACTGATCTCATGCAAAAATAATAACAAGATGTAACAGAGGTGTCAACGATCACGCATTGACCGTGAGAATAACGCATTTGACGTCATTCACACGCTCACACGTCACATGTCCCATTCCTCACGCACTGTGGGAGCATGGTGATCTTTACGTGCTACAGCTGATATTGCCAAATCTGCCTTATTGTAAGCGGCTCTGTGCTAGCGTTGTCTATAATGTCTAATGGGCAAGTTTCTGTACATGTTTGCGGGTTTCTCACTCGAAATCTGGCAACACCAAGACCAGACCAGAGCCAATAGAATCGCTCTAAAAGAGTCATTGAGGCATTGAGGAGTCAGAAAAAGCTCTAGTTGTCCCATAGAGTTATATGGGTTGTCCCCATGTGTTGTCCCCATCTACATACAACTCTATGTAAAAGAGCCACCGTAGGCCATTGGACTGGCCCCATGAAATGAACTGAGTTGTCGCAACTCTGTATATACTCTAAGGCTTTAGCAGCTCAAACCCGGTCTGATTGAAAATGTCAGCTGCTGGATGAAGACCTGTTGTTACGTGAGGTAAAAATTCAACTGAATTATTATTAATGGATTACATTACAGATATGCATGAATCATGGCAATGTTTTGATTTTGACAAACATCATTGCTGTTAGGTTGCCATCATGGTTTGCAGTAGTAAAGTAGTCCTTTAGCTTGTGATTTACATGCCTTTCAGCTGTTAGTAAATGAAATTCCACGGTCTTCTCAGGTATTAGGGGACAATATGAGCTACCAGAAAAATAATTGGATGTTTTTGATGAATCTATCTTGGTTAAAATGAAGTTTTAAGTCATAATGGGTTTGTATAGGAAGGAGGCAGATACGCTAAAATGAACATCAAATATCTAAATAGTGAATGTAGTAACTTATAAACTGTCTGGTGTGTTCACATGAGACTGAGTAGTAGACCATATAATGACCAAAAGTTTTTTTTTATGTGAAATACCCCATAAACCAACAGCCTCTATTGACTAATTTCTAAATTAACTATTTCAATCCACATTTAGTTAGCACTAAATGACTGTTTTTGTTGCTGTTTTTAAGTCTTGATTGAATGTGTTTTCAAGTTTCATGTCAAGCACTTTAAGGAATTTAATGTGAATGATACATGCATGTTAATCAACATGCAATAACTGTGTGTGTGTGTGTGTGTGTGTGTGTGTGTGTGTGTGTGTGTGTGTGTGTGTGTGTGTGTGTGTGTGTGTGTGTGTGTGTGTGTGTGTGTGTGTGTGTGTGTGTGTGTGTTTAAAAGGAAAAAGAAAATAAGCATGGATTGGTATAGCTTTGCCATAGTAGGAATATTTATTTAACATTTTAGAATATTGGGATTTCTGTTCTGACTGACGGTGCTTCAGTCTTGTTCTGGATAGAGGCTGTAAATGTGTGACCAGTGACCACTACCTTCTTATGACAGCCACTGGACCCCAAAGGAGTGACTGTTCCTTGAAGTGTTGTTTAAGTCTTGCCGTAGAGACTCAGTTTGATTGTGGAGTTTGTGGCATTTAACAAGGGTCAAAGGTCCCCTTTGTGACCAAAACTGGGAATGGTTGTCTATTATGAAGCCAGGAAAATAGATGTGTGCTGGTGTCCCCATGGTATACACTAACTAGAGAGAGGGCACAACGAGGCTGACATTGCATGGAGAACAGCTGGCAGGGAGGTGAAGACATCAGTCTTAAAGATTACAGATCATTGTTAAAATAGGCTAAATCCACAAAAAAAACACATTTTTTTTCCGGCCGTCGCCCTCCGGGCGACGGCCAAACGCGTTACGACGCTAGTTTCTCACTCTTGACAATTTCCATACGTTGGCAACCCTGAGATGTAATATGAACAATGTCACATTATGTACTGATTGGTTATTTCCCTCAACACTGGCTGGTGAAAGCTTATGTCTGTAGGCCTACTTGCCTCCATAGCTCTCCATAGCGTTCATGTATATACAATGTTTAATGCACAATTCAAACTTGAATTAATAATCGGGACTGGAGAGGGAGCGAGGAGAGGAGAGGAGAGGATCGAGGGACGGGACGTCGCGGACACAGAGCCATAGATACTTTTTTTCACGACTGGAGCACCTCAACCATAACTGACCTGCCTTTTGTAAATTCAGAATCAACAATGATAAAATTTGGGATTATTGAGGACTCCGAATAAATCGGGAGAAACTCTGCGTATATTTGGATTGAGCGGGGAACATAGAACCCTTTTTTGAAAAGAGGGTCCTATGTTCCCCTATTTGGATTGAGCGGGGAACATAGAACCCTTTTTTGAAAAGAGGGTCCTATGTTCCCCTATTTGGATTGAGCGGGGAACATAGAACCCTTTTTTGAAAAGAGGGTCCTATGTTCCCCGGTATCGGGGAACATAGGACCCGGGGAACATAGGACCCGGGGAACATAGGGATGACCCCAAATCATAACATCTACCTATAATCAGCCAACAGCTCTGCGAAAATCAACCTACAAACCCCAGGACACGAATGAATGCAACATTAAAAAATAATATGGGTATTAAAAGCCTAATGACAGCAACACATTGAAACCCTTTGATTAAACTGTATGCTCTTGTTTTACACCGTGTATGTGCACGTGTGTGTGTGTGTGTGTGTGTGTGTGTGTGTGTGTGTGTGTGTGTGTGTGTGTGTGTGCGTGTGTGTGTGTGTGTGTGCTTGTGTGTGTGTATGCGCATGCTTGTGTCAGGTCAAGTACGGTCGTTTCGGTTTCGTTTGGGACGCGGCAGTGCTGGAGTACGTTGCCATCAACGATGAGGACTGCTCCTTCTACACGGTCAGCAGCAACGCACCGGACCGAGGCTACGGCATCGCCATGCAGCACGGCAGCCCCTACAGGGACGTCTTCTCCCAGAGGTAGGACATGTCCCCCATAGTTAGATCACCTCCCAGAGGTAGACATGGACGCTACAGGGACGTCTTCTCCCACAGCGTACTGTAGGACATGTCAGAGCCATAGACTAAAGGCTTGATTTTAGTCTCCATGCCAGTTAGACATTATTTGGGCATCTATTTTGGTGAGCATTCGAATGCACTAAAACCCCTCCCCGACCCGTTACAGGCATTACAGCATTTCAACCATTCCCTGGTCCATATGACCTTAAAACAGTGGTTTTCAGATGTAACTCTTAAAAGCGTAAACATGAAACCATGGTGAC
This sequence comes from Benthosema pterotum, assembly GCA_039105355.1. Classification (NCBI taxonomy): domain Eukaryota; kingdom Metazoa; phylum Chordata; class Actinopteri; order Myctophiformes; family Myctophidae; genus Benthosema; species Benthosema pterotum. The sequence continues at coordinate 29,403,113 of CM076972.1, read as the reverse complement.
CGGCAAGGGTCCATTTGGTTTCATTTTTACGCTCTCAAGAGTTAAAATATTCATCATCTAAATTAGCCAACTACACATTTAGAGAATGTAGAAGAATGGTAATTTTGATATTGTACATTTGCCTGTTTTGTTTGCGTAAATCCAGCCTGGACAAAACCAATCTTTAGTTTAGTTTAGAAGTCTTTAGTTTTGGGTCTGTGGGGTGAAAATGGCATCAAACGGCGGCACCGTGGCTCAAATAATGAATAAATAGTGGGCCCTGGTATAAAAAAGGTTGAAAACCTCTGCTTTAAAACATCCCTTATCATTTACCCGCTATGTCTAATCCTGTATTGGTTCATAACCTCACTTAAAGGGGTACTCCACTTTCAAAAAAACTTTTGGTCATTTTATGGTCTACTTAGCCTCATGTGAACACACCAGACAGTTTATAAGTTACTCATTTCAGTATTTAGATATTTGATGTTCATTATAGTCTGCCGGAACGTCCTTCCTATACAAACCTATACAAACCCATTATAACTCCATTTTAACCATGACAGATTATTCGAAAACAACCAATCTTTTTTCTGGTGACTGATATTGTCCTCCGAATACGTGAGAGGGCCGTGTAAGTCCTCCGAATACGTGAGAGGGCCGTGGAATTTCATTTACAGTTTTTATTTATTTTTAAAATATTGTTTTGGAAAATGCAGCCGCCTCCATATTTGGGTGGGCCTACCCAAATAAATAAAACAATATTTTAAAAATAAATGAAAACTGTAGATGCAATTCCACGGCCCTCTCACGTATTCGGAGGACAATATCAGTCACCAGAAAAAAGATTGGTTGTTTTCGAATAATCTGTCATGGTTAAAATGGAGTTTTAAGTTATAATGGGTTTGTATAGGAAGGATGTTCCGGCAGACTAATGAACATCAAATATCTAAATACTGAAAGGAGTAACTTGTAAACTGTCTGGTGTGTTCACATGAGGCTGAGTAGACCATAAAATGACGGTGGAGTACCCCTTTAAGTTCTATGTGATGTGTGGCTGCCTTGTGCTGCACCACCCCTCCCTCTCACCATGCTGCACCATTGTTTTTGTCTCCACGCAACCCAAAAACCAGTCTTTAAAATAAATCACAGATCACAAGTGCTAGGTCATTGCCAAATATGGATATTTTGTTTGCTATCTGGAATATGCACTGTACGTAGGTCATCTCTATGAACCTAGATCAAGCGAGGCGCACTGAATAACGATAAGGGATTTAGGTTCTTTGGTTTATTTACGGACAGCGGGAAGCGTGACGGATTTAGCCGGCAACGAAATCCAGGTCCAGCTGACAGCTAAGACAGCTGAGCACTTGAGACACAAGCTGGAGTGAAATACAAATATCAGTAATTTTAGGCGTTTGTGCAACTGTTTGCCAACTCTTTTCAAGTATTGTACAGTGACAACTAAAAGTGTCTGTAATGTTTATGGTGTACTATTACTACAAAACAATCTAAAGTAAAGGAATTTATCATCATTAAAGCTGGGCTGTTGCCTGACTCTCGTGCATTCTGCCCACTTCCAATCCAGGACATTGCCAGTAGAAGTCAATGTATAAGAGGACAACTCGGTTCACTCCATGAAGTGAACCGAGTTGCAAAGAGTAACAATGTCCTGGACTTGTCCCCAACAGGGACATCTTCTTCCAGAGGTACTGTAGGACATGTCACCTAAGGGACATCACTCCTTTCATGTAGTGCCTTAACTTGACCGCCTTGATAACTTCAGTTTTGTGGGTTGTTGTTGCCATTTGTCAACTCAAGAGATCAAGAGATTATACTGCACAAACACAAACCAAATAAACCATGCAGTCTATTAACAGCATTGGCTTCCATCTCATGTCATGGGTTAGGGTTAGTCACCCACTCCGACCTCATGCTTTTGCTGTGGCTGGCTATGGAATAACCTACCCCTCCACATTAGAATGACCCAGTGTATAGATATTTTAAATCCTCACAAACGACTCATTCTTTCTCTGTGACATACTCCTACTGTAGTTGACCCTGGCAACCTGGTTTTGGCTTTTCTATCTGTGTAGTGTTGCTTTTAGCTGCTCTCTCTCTCTCTCTCTCTGCCTCTCTCTCTCTCTCTCTCTCTCTCTCTCTCTCTCTCTCTCTCTCTCTCTCTCTCTCTCTCTCTCCCTCTCTCTCTCTCTCTCTCTCTCTCTCTCTCTCTCCCTCTCTCTCTCTCTCTCTCTCTCTCTCTCTCTCTCTCTCTCTCTCTCTCTCTCTCTCTCTCTCTCTCTCTCTCTCTCTCTCTCTCTCTCTCTCTCTCACACACACACACACTCTCTGTCTCTCTCTTCTCTCTCTCTGCCTCTCCCCTCTGTACAGCTAAACTCCATAGGTGTCAGAGTTGAGCTGTTTCGACACATATTCCATTGCACATATGCTGTGCGTGCATAAACGCGCAAGAGAGAAATATGGTGTGGGAGGTTCAGGCGGTTGGAATACTTTTGAAGCCGAAAGTGTATTTGCACTGTGAATTTGGCCCCATGTCAAAACAATTTCAAAGTCTGTTTGACAACTCCTGTGCTACAGTATCATTTTTTACTCTGGTCTATAATGAAAAACTAAGAGTTCTTGTCGCATAGCAATATGGGTGAAATATGTCAGGAACTGCCAATGAAATGAACAGTGAATCAAAGTTTTTCAACATGCCATTTTAGTAGGGGAATTCTTAAACAAAATTATATAGTACACGCTACTTTTCCTTCCCATCCCAGCCTGGCAGCTTGGTCAGTCAGCAATAGTAATGTTAGGTGAAACGCTGTCTGAATCTATCTACACTATGCCAGGATAGATTAATGCAATAAGGATCAAGTGGCATCTGCTACAGGGCACTCCCTCTATCTGTCTATAGAAGTAAAGCATAGCTACCGATATTAAAATGAGGCATTATATATACACAAATGGTGTAATGACTAGTAATGAGAGCCGCCCAGAAGTCTTTCGAGAGACTGTTTGACTGATTTTTTTTTTTTTATATTATCTGTGTGTGTGTGCGTGTGTGCGTGTGTGCGTGTGTGCGCGCGTGTGTGTGTGTGTGTGTGTGTGTGTGTGTGTGTGTGTGTGTGTGTGTGTGTGTGTGTGTGTGTGTGTGTGTGTGCGCGTGCTTGCGCATATTATTCCACCACAACCAGTAGTGCATTACAGCACTGACTATTGACAATTTGACAATCATGGCATTTATTAAAATAAGCAGGCTTATTAATTGTTTATAATTCCTCCCCATTTTTCCTAGGACACTGTTGCACTCTTGGGAAGCCAGTACTTTATGTGCCTCATTTTCATCTTAGCAGTTTCCCCAACACTATTCCCCATGGTACTAACACTACTTGAAAAAAATATATATATGAACTATAAATTATCACATACAAAAGTATAATTGTTTTGTTTTGTATTTTCTTACTCATTTATTTATTAATTGTCATGCTGACATTTTGTATTATTCATATCAGTGAAGCACAACCATGAGGATATATGGAAATTACATTAGAGGTCCCTGCTGTGGGAAATAGATGGCGGATACGACCTAGTCTTCTCTAATGTCATCACATCCTTAAGCTAAAGTACCAATCTGCATTTAGTAATGAGCACAGATTTATATTGCCTGGTTTCATTTAACTGAATTGAAGCCTTAGCACAATAGATAAGAAATCTATAATCAATTATCCAGGATGCAATATCAAACATAAAAGGCTCTCAGTTATTTGTGAAAAATATACTGAATATGGTAACCTCATTACACTGGCTGGGCAAAAAAACGGGTAAGCCTGTAGATAGAGCACCTGATGATGATTTGATGACTTTCAAAGTCTAATGCCCATGTTGCAGGTCAGCTAGGGTTCTCATGGTGGTCCTTCTACTCCGCCAGCCCAGCCTGTCTTCAAAAGCACCTTTCTTCAAAAGGTTTTTGGATGGGCACGATTTCTTTTGATCTTCTTTCTCGTGGACAGATAACAGATGAAACCTCTCCTTGATTGGTGGTGTTGTAAAGACTGTGCGGCTTGCTAGAGGCTACTGTTCCAACAGTTCCATACATGCCAAATTCCTCTGATACTTCAGTTGACACAGGATTGAAGTTGTAGATTTGAAGTCTACAGATTGAACATGAATGTCAACAGAACTCCCACCTTGGTATACAGTATAAGTCTAGTAAACCATTCATCAGAATAATCAGTTTAGCTGATTATCTATCACAATATTTCTGTGTTGAATGTTGATATTAGAAAACCTTGCTTCTAAATATCAGTATTCAACATTTTTGGTCAAATGCCCAGCCTTAGTAGGCAGCTTCTCACTCTCACTCTGTTCGTGTTCCAGAGGAATCCGATCAGATTGACATAATAGGAGAAATGCAATGGCTTCACCCTGAGTTCTGTGTGACGGGACACCTTCAGGTTGACAAGAGGTGAAGATCAAATAAGGGGTGAGACAACTATGGAAGATGATGAATAAATATACTTGCAGCAGTCGATAGAGATCCAAATAGCCTGCAATTGCTAGGTATAATTGGAGAGGCAACCTGTGAATTTTGAGCATATGATAAAAGAAAAGATAAAATCTACTTTATTGATCCCCGAAGGGAAAGGGAAAATCAGGTAACATGAGCAACAGTAACTGTTATGAGTAACACACATGGGAAAGTGTCGAGTGGAAATACTAATAAAGACGACATTAGAATTTGAGCGGCATTTATTCTTTTCACCTGACCGCTGTCAGGTGAATAGAAGGTTGGACTCCTCATGCATAGAACAAAGCCCAGTTCAGGAAATGGAGAGAGAGCATTCCTTGAGATATATCAGATTGTATGATATCATCATATACTTTTAGCCTTGATTCAAGGCATTCCGCCCAACCTGGATTCCAGGTTGTAGATTTTCTCAATCTGAACCCTTCCCTTGGGATTTTGTGTCTCTCGACAGAATCCATCCCTTTGGCATAGTCTTCAAAAGAGTGTTGCGGCTACAACATTTGTTTTCAAGATTTCAAATTCAAACACGGTTCCTCTGATCTCTGTATGGGTGAATGTGTGTACTAAAAGTAATTAGCTTTAACTTTTAGATTTAACCATTTAAGCATAGTTTACTACAACGCTGAGCAGTTCTGCCGGCTGTATACCTTGGGAGACTGTTTTGAGGCAGCATGTACTGTATATGCAATGGATTTACGCATGCATATCTTTGTTCATGTGCCATATTCCATATTTGTGTTTCATGCATATATTATAGCCTATGTGTGATGTGATATGATGTGATGCGAATCAGGCGGACTGCATATTAGCCAGACATAGTCAGAAAACAGCACTGCGACAGACTACTGCACTAATTTAAACCGACAGCTCCTGACAAGTTGTTTTGGAGAGCTGGGCTGAAGGAATGAGATTGTGAGAGAATAAACTCTCTTGTGCGTGCGTGTGTGGGTATGTGCATGTGGGAAAATAATCTGCATTAAAAGATCCAGTAATGATGATGATACTGAATGACAGCAGGGAAATTGGGAGATTTAATCCAGGAGATGTATACGTAATGTGCTAGGGATAAGCTATGAGCAAAGCATTTCATTGTAATCTATACTGTCAGAGGAGCTGGCCGTTGGTACTGTATGCTGCCTGGATCCATTGTTGGTCCCTCCAGTCCTATCCCTACAGAGAATCCACAGTATTTTTTACTTCTGAAAGTTTACAAATATGCATCCATGTGTGGTTAGATTTGAACCCAGCATCATGTCAGGAATTACAGCCTTTATGTTTATTTGGTGACACCGGCAAGAGTATTTTTGTGTTCACTGATGCTGCCACCTGGCATGTACGAACATGGCTTTCGGGTAGGCTATCTGACTCTCCCATAGCGATACAGATGTGCAGGCAAGTGATGTTTCAGTGGAGACTGTGTCAATGTGCATGTTGTTGTACCATATGCTTGAGGGCCCAAATGGCAGATTTGACACAGTGAATTATTGTCGCAGCTGATAAAACACACCACAGCACACATCAACTGGGATTGCTGTAGGCACTGTTAACTTGCAGTCACTGGTACAGTAGCTAGTGGGGTAAGAGCATACTACAAGCTCATGGTGCATTGTGTTCTGGTGGATCAGCTATTTTCAATGTATCAGAGAATACCAAAATATCTAACATAGAGCCCTGGGGGACCATGGTTAACTATAAGTGTATAAATAGGGGTTTAAGTGGTTAAGACAGTCTTTTGTAAAACTACCCATACAGATTGGGATTTAAACGGAAACTATTAGAATGACTTGGTGATGACAGTCAAGCTAACAAAATATTTTACACAAAGTCTGGTTGAATTAAATCTATAAAAACAAGAAATATATACAACAATAACCTGTTGGCATGGAGTCGAGGTCAAGATTAGATTGCTAAGCCGCCGTTATTACAGAGGTGCTTCGCTGTTATCTATATTGATATATAGCTTTGCTAATGGCTATGTATTTGCTTCAGGGCCTGTATGAAAAATATGACAGTATAAGAATCATTTGCTCACTCCTGCATTCAGCCAGTACATCTTCCTAAATGTATTACTTTTTTCATGGCCATATGCTGAAAAACACACACACACACACACACACACACACACACACACACACACACACACACACACACACACACGCACACGCACACAATAAAATATACACCCAGGGCTTGTGTGTGTGCGTGTACGTGTTTTCCTGTGCACAGTATGTGTGTGTTTGTGCAAGAATAAGCGTGTGATTTAGTGTGCGAGACAGCTATAGAGATTCATTTAGTCCTCTCTCTCATAATGTCTTTAGTGCCTTCTCTTCCCTCCATCTTCCTCCTCACTTTTATCATCCATCTATCCATGCATCCATTTACTCTCAGGCACACTATATGTTCTTCATTGTACCCTCTCTATAACATCAACTCCTCCATGCTTTTATTTCCCATCTTATCCCAGGTAATGAATTGAAGCCCATGCCACATGAGTGGTGTGTTGTATTACGAGAGTGCTGCTCCACTCCAAGCTGTTTGTCAGTGATATGAAAGTGCTTCAGGTCCCCCAGTAAAACAACAAGGCAAACCGTATTGCGCCCTGCTTGTGATGGGCCGGGCCGTTTATATCAACAGCACTTAAAATATAACAATAAAATTGGCATACAGTAAAATCCTCACTCGTGTTCGTTTAAGAGGGTGTACAAGTGCAACCAAATTGATCCATAAAAGGTTTGGTTACATTTTTACGCTCATCAATGTATTACTGTGCAGAAACAGGTAAAATAATGGCTGAATTAACCCTGCAGATTTTGTGGGTAAAATAAAGCGCTGACTTTGTATCATGAACAGCTTACAGTGGAGTTTTTTTTTCCAAGACGTTGCATAATGGCAGGGTTAAATTGCTGTGAGTGTTTGAATAGACTTTTAAATGCCCATGGTAAGATGACATTTTACCCACTTAAATGTCACCATTTTTGCCACTGCAGAGCAAAATGTAAATCCTCTAATTTGTGAAATGGTCAACTTGTCTGACCTAGAGAATAGAGTACAGCCTACAACATCAAAGAGTAGATTTTTAATCCAGAAATTATTTTGATGAATGTAAACAACCTGTATAGTGAGAGTATGGTTAAAACTAGAAACTTTGACAGTGGATGGAGGTGTTCTCTGTACTCCATTGAGGAATTTAGCAGGAGCAGTCCAAAAGTGCCAAGCAACATATGTTGCCGCGTGCTAGTGGAGTAGGGTGCATGTCAGTGGGATTCAGGCTACTAATTCTGTTGTCAGAAAAAGGGCACATTCCATGTTTAACCATGCCATGGTTAAAGCTAGGTTATACCAGTAGTGTGTGGATTTATTGAAGTTGCACGAGATCCTATTTTATCCTATTGTTATATATGTGCACAGTGCAGTCTACCTGCAGCTGCATCTGTCATGACCCACAGAGGAATCAGTTAGTCTATAGTACGAGTATTGGAAATAATCAAGTAAAGTACATTATACCACTGGATATGCATGAATCTCATGAGACCAATATCTCCCCTGGCCAAGGGCACATTCTCTCTTCCATGAGGACCAGATGAATCATGACCTGGGTTCAAATACCGTGTTGCAGCTGCAATTACCTCTCTAGGTCCAAAGAGCACATAAAACATACAGATTGCTTTAAATCCCTGTGATAATCAATCCCATTTATGGTGAATTGACTCAGACTAAACAGACTAAAGAGGAACTGCATATAGCCTGCACTATATCCCTCTCTTGACATATGTGTTTATGTGCATAAATGTTATCGAAGGACTAAACTAATAATTACGTCATAAAATTATTATGCTGTTGGTTGAATACCCCATCAGAAATATAAACTGATTTAGTGTGGAATTATTATTGCCTTGATTGCCTGTTCATAAGTTATAAAGGTCACTGACCCCATCACAGGAAATTTAGGCCCTTGCTCAATTCTTTTTTATAACCCTACCACTTTACCCATAACCCTAGTCCTTGACCCTTGACCCTTCCCCTTGGCTCTACAAAATGACTGTCAAAGCCTAATGAATCATCCCCATAGGAATTGGAATGAGGGGGTTAAGGGCATTTCTGTCTCTGGGACCCCCAATTTATATTGTAAAATGAATGTTAAGCACTAATGTTTTTACTTAATGTAAATTGCTCTGGATTAAGAGCGTCTCCTAAATCCCTAAATTGTCATTGACGTCTGGAGACCCCTGGGGGTCCCCAGGCCCCACTTCAGGGAGGTCCAGGGGGTCACTAAATGAAAATTATAGGAACCAAATGGACCCTTATGTCTGTTTCTCAGAGTTACAATAATTAAAAATATTCCCTTAAAGGGTTGGTTAAGTGGCGAAGTACAATGTAGTTAGATAATATAGGTTTACTATATTTGAACACTGTTTTGTATTGGAAGGCAATGTACAGTATAGAAAGAAGGGGTTGTGGTCACTTTTTAAGATAAAAGTGATTCATAACTGGAATCGTATTCAATCATTTCATATTTCATAAGTCGGTGTTATGCCAGTATGAATGACAATGTTTCAAAATCAACAACATTGACTGTTGTTGAATTCATCTCCAGGTTGCAGCGCTGCACAGCAGCTTACAGCATGGTCCATAGCTTCATCATTGCTATTATGTTTTGTAACTTTTACAACTTGCAATAACATATAACATATTTGCACCAGCTCAGTGGCCTTGTGGTTAGAGTGTCCGCCCTAAGACTGGGAGGTCGGGGTTCAAATCCCAGACGGGTCATACCAAAGACTGGGACCCAATGCCTCCCTGCTTGGCACTCAGCACCAAGGGTTGGAATGGGGGTAAGTCCCTGCGACATACTAGCGTCATGTCCAGGGGGTGTACTTGTACATCAAGCTGCCTCACGCTACAGAAACAGGAGATAGGCTCCTGCCCTATATGAGCCTCAATGGTTCAGCTGGGCCTCATGATATCATGGCCTAGCAAGGCTACTTTCTTGCTTAATAAGATATAAACAGAATTTAAATAAGGGCTGGTGTGATGTGTGGGTCCGTCCAAACATGACAGGACATATATGGAGACTGGGAATAGTTGATCATACCGAGTAGACCAGGAGTGCCCACACTTTTTTGAGTTGTGAGCTTTCTTCAAAATGTCTTTCAAAATGAACAGCTCAGCAAGATTTACTACTGTAGTCCGGGAGCCGGAGTCTGATTTTTGGCTGAAGGTGGTTTCATCTGATAATGATGCCCAGTGATATATCCTTCAAGCATTTTGTTATCAACCTCTTAATGACAGAATCACAAATAATTCTACCAAAATAGAGTTTTGTGGTATGTCATGCAACGTACTGGTACAGGTAGTCTATAACAAATGCCTATGAACTCTGTTCTTTAGATCTCCCACCATTTTGAATTATGCCCAGTGGGGAAAAGTGTGTGAAAAATGAAGCCTCTAGGGGTCATTGAGTATTACTGCTTCTTTACAATGATTATTCTTTTCTCTTTCCCTCCACCTCAACTCCAACCAGAGTCATTTAGACAGATTGGAGGGCATTGTTGGGAAATGGATCTTAATCTTAAATCTTAATGAATCTTAATCTTAATCTTAAATGTTGGAAACGGCACAAAAGAAATCAGAAGGTGTTTTTAAGTGTTCTGAGCCTTTGAACTTCAGGTCATTAGCTCAGCGGTCATACAGTTCAATACATACTTGACCATTTACCAGTGACCATCCAACCAAGCCATTTAAATGTAAATGTGCCACTCAACTGTAATGGGTTCAAAAATGGATGCATAATTACAATACTTAAACCTAGTCAATGTCACTCTCCGAATTCTGATCCACCAACAGTTGCTTTTTTATTTTCAATCAATGAAGTCAAAAATGCATGTGGCAGATAAGTACAGTATAATGTTTATTTTAGGGGCATGTCACGTGGTCTACCTGCACAGCCTTTGTTATCTGTTATACTGTTATACTGTTATACTGTTATACTGTTATACTGATAAATTGCCTACATCCACCTTTTGGGATTTTGCACTAGGGTCAGGATGCAGAAAGCCGCTTGCCCCAGTGCAAAAAAACAAGCTGCGCACAAGCTTGAAGTCCCATTCACACCCAGTCAAAAATATGTCATGTGACAGCTCTCAATGTGCTCAGGATAACACACACACACACACACATGCACGATCTCTCACTTTCGATCTATTTAAGCTTCCAACCCTTTGTCCATTCATCACTGTCAAGCATTCCTTGCGAAATAATGAAATCTAATGTCACTGACACTAACAGTAATAATAGAATGTCATCTCTCTCTCTCTCTCTCTCTCTCTCTCTCTCTCTCTCTCTCTCTCTCTCTCTCTCTCTCTCTCTCTCTCTCTCTCTCTCTCTCTCTCTCTCTCTCTCTCTCTCTCTCTCTCTCTCTCTCTCTCTCTCTCTCCCTCTCTCTCTCTCTCTGTCTCTCTCATTCTCCCTCCCTCTGTGCTAATGAACGTTGATGACAGTTTGACTCGTCATTGTTGTTTATCATAGTTTAGCTTGATAATCTGTTCCACTACACCCACACACCGTAGCTTAACGATGCATAATTGAAGACTTTGTTGACAAAGTGGATGAACATTGAGTCCTGAGATCACTAATTGGATTAATTACGTTTAGCAAACTTTGCTGACGATATCAGTGTGCTTTTCAATCACATGGACACACGAACAGTGGAAGCTCAAGTCCAACCTGCTCAGTGTTCAGTGTGTTTGTTTGAGGATACTTACGACATGAAGCCAGGGGAGCTGGGGGTTAGTATTTTTGTGAGGTTTCTTTGTATATATGAGGTTTGTCCTTTTTATTATACATAAGTGATGTCATGGACAAAGACTAAGTGCAATACAGGTATGCGTGCGCCGTGCGATGGTCATATGGCATACCAGCTAGTAGCCAGTAGCCAGTGGTCCTTGAGAAGGTTCCAGGTGGTCCCAGGTGGTTCCAGGTGGTCCCCAAGCTAAATGATGGAGAGTTGGTAATCAAATAAACCCTTATACTGTAGATCTTTAACTCTTGGGTTAGATGAAACCAAATGGACCCATGTATAATGGGTCCATTTGAAACCAAATGGACCCAAATGGACCCATACGGGTCCATTTGGTTTCATTATACGCCCTCAAGAGTTACATTATTGTTGTACCTTTGACTTAATTTACAAGACGTCTACAACTACAGAATGTAGAAGAACTCTTGTGTATACGTTTCCTAAATAAACCAAGGATTTGTGACAGGGGTTGAGTCTTTAGTCTAGGGTCTGAATGACATGGCTAAATGTCATCAAATGGTGGTCCGTGGCTCAAACACCGAATAAATAGTTGGCCCTGGCATCAAAATGGTTGAAAAACACTGGTAAAGTGTACAGGCCGCCCACATTTTGTCACTGTATGCATTTCAAGATGGCGACGAATTGTAACCTCCTCAAAGAAAACGCACCAGGTAATAATAACACATCAAATACGACTGCACAAAGTTTTTTCACCTTCAGGTATTTCCTGGAATGGCTTGGACTGGCTGTTCTGTGAACATTGTATCCCATCATCTCTGCCAGTGAGTGCATAACAGCAGGTGAGGCTGTGATGAGGCTGCCTGAAAACCAGCTCTGTGTGCAGCCAGTAACTAAGCTGTCAGAGTGCTGTTGTTCTCATTTAAAGAGCTGACACCCAATGCTGCTGGAACTCATTTTAGCGAAACACCTTTCTGTCTGTCTTTCACACACATACTGTATGTGATGCACGCGTATGGAAACACGCACGCACACACACATACCACATCTTATCATGTCAGGTGCTTCGCCTTTGAACTGCTACTCTTCGTCATTGTCTCTTCCTTCTCCACGACTCCTCTCTATTCCTCCTCACCTCTCTTCTGCAGTCCTCCATTTTGCTATGTTGTCAGACATCCGTCCATGTGGAACATGCACTGGGTTTTGTTGTATTTTCTTTCCACTGAGTTCTCATTTAACCGCTTTCTACCATACTTTGACTAGCTCCAACTTAACTCTCCCCATGCACGTGCGTACACACACACACACACACACACACACACACACACACACACACACACACACACGCGCGCGCGCACACACACACACACACACACACAGTATACGGTTTGTGACAGTGAAGGAGAGAGCTGTGGAAACAATCTGAAGTCTGTCATTTAGCAGCAGATGCTGGAGCCTTGATGCATTTCCCTGGACATTAGACGCAACCATGCTTATTGGTGAAAGCCTAATGAGAGAATACTGTAAAAACTATACTCTGAAGTGAATGCGCGCGTGCTTGTGTGCGTTTGTGCGTGTGTTCGTGTGTGTGTGTGTGCGTGCTTGCATGCGTGCATGCATAAAGGATAGCCTGGTTTCTATGTTGTATTTTGTAATACTTCTTTTGGAAAAGAGCCTCTTCCAGCAGGGGGCCAGAAGAGACTAAAACATCACAAAGAATTATTAAAGAGAATTAAAAAAAAAAAAATGTAAATGCACCCCCTTCACATATTGGAAGGACATTATCAGTCACCAGAACTAAGGTTGGATATTCTGGATGAATCTATGGTGGTTACATTGGAGTTTGAAGTTACAGTGGAGTTTTATAGGAAGCGGGTGAAGCAGCTAAGATCAATATCAAATATCTAAATACTTAATGTAGCAAATTAACTGCAAACTGTCTGGGGTATTCACATGACCATTTTGAATATGAAATATCCCGTTAAGGCAAATGTTCTTTCCAATACTTTACAATATACCTTATATAACTCTCACTACATCAAATAGGCAGAGTGCTTTTTACAAAATTATTTTAAAACCAGTTTTAAAACTTCATGTCTGTTAGGGCAAGCTAGTTTGGAGATCTGCTAACCCTAACCTTATAGGTGCGTGTGCGTGCGTGTGCGTGTGCGTGTGTGTGTGTGTGTGTATATATATATATATATTTTTTTTTTTTTTTTTTTTCTTTCTTTCTTTTCTTTCTTTCTTTCTTTCTTTCTTTCTTTCTTTCTTTCTTTCTTTCTTTCTTTTCTTTCTTTTTCTTTCTTTCTTTCTTTCTTTCTTTCTTTCTTTCTTTCTTTCTTTCTTTCTTTCTTTCTTTCTTTCTTTCTTTCTTTCTTTCTTTCTTTCTTTCTTTCTTTCTTTCTTTCTTTCTTTCTTTCTTTCTTTCTTTCTTTCTTTCTTTCTTTCTTTCTTTCTTTCTTTCTTTCTTTCACACATTAGGGCAAGTTACTTTTGTACTTTTTGTACTTTTGTAATTTCTACTTTGTGGTACCTGTAGTTCTACATTGTGGTACAATGTGAGTTCCACTACTGCAACCAATAGCATGATCATTCCACTGTCAAGGCTGCTTCCATGCGGTTACCATGGCAACATTGAGTCTGCACAATAATGGCCATTGCAGAGAGAGCCATTGCAGACACACACACACACACACACACACACACACACACACACACACACACACACACACACACACACACACACACACACACACACACACACACACACACACACCATGCTCATTTTCCTTAACAGCCAGTGGGAGAGTTAAAGTCATTATAGATCCCCCTAGTCAAAGTCAATGATCTTAAAGCACCAAGGTGATAACTCATTACACACACAGTGTTAATGGGTCTCACAACATACCAAGCTGTTTAACACTGCGCCTGTCTGTCTGTCTGTCTGTCTGTATGTCTGTCTGTCTGTCTGTCTGTCTGTCTGTCTGTCTGTCTGGGCGCAGCTTATCACCTGACAGGGAGGAGTTTCATTTCGCAGTAGGAGGCATGTAAGGAACACGTTAGTCAGTTCCTCTTCCCTCCATCAGGTGTCCGGCTGACCAGGGTCAGGAAAATGAATGGGGAATTGTCTTCCGGGATCAGCGAGGGGTGGAGCTGCAGCGCTTTACACCAGGGGTTTTTAACAGGTGGTCCGGGGACCACCAGTGGTCCCTGAGAGGGTTCCAGGTGGTCCCCAGCTAAGTTGGTTAACCAGATGTAACTCTTGAGAACGTAAAAATGAAACCAAATGGACCCTTGCGGGTCCATTTGGTTTCATTTTTACACTCTCAAGAGTTAGGATATCCATCATGTGAATTAGTACAACTCTACTCAACTAGAAGGTTAATTCTCTTGGCGCCGTCCACGCGCTGCTCGTGGATATCCACGTGGAATACCACCGCCGAAAACGCGGACGGCTCGTATCACGCGGAAATGTAGATTTCATTCTTTAATCCAACTATTAGTCCGTGCGCATCGTCTGATGATCATCCCGTTGCTGACTTTCATTTGGGACAGAATTGGGGACAACTTTTTTTTCCCCCGTCCCATTGACATTCATTCAATCCAATGCATTCAAACGGCTCTCCTCCGGTTTGCCCCCTCAATGTCGCTGGCGCATGGGTTTGAGCCCATGCGGTTTGAGCCGCGGCAGTGGAGAGGAAACAAAGAAGATCCGCTCGCGGTCAATGAAGGTTAATGGTCATGGACAGAAGCAAAATAAATCTTTAGTTTTGGGGTCTGTGGGACTAAAATGTCTTCAAATGGTGGTCCGTGGCTCAAAGGCTGAATAAATGGTGGGCCCTGGGATCAAAAAGGTTGAAACCCCCTGCTTTACACTATGTACATGCACAGAGCAGGGTTCCGTCAGAGAACTCAAAGCAGTTGCTGGCAACCAGCGCCTCAGCTCCACATTCACATCCACCCACCCAGTCACACTCATTTTACTCACATAGCGCTGTATTCATTCTGTAAGTTTACACTACTCATCCCTGCTTGCTTTTGCTGCAGCATTATCATAAAGATGAATTGTGATTTTCATCATTTGGGGATTTAGGCTTACAAATTGGTAAAGATTCTGTTTGGAATAAAATTAGGATAGTTTGCGGTGTAAAAAAAAAAAAAAAAAAAAGCAGAATGAATAATACATGGCACCAAAGTTTTTAGGATTTATGATTTGTGTCTTCATCAGAGTATGCTCCCATGATGAAGACATAGATGGTGAAACACAGTAATTGCTGAAAAGGAGCTAACATCCCTTCTTCATTTTTGTAAATTGGAGTGCCACTTTTCTCCTTGTGGAATATTGAGCTTCTCATTTAGAATCCTTAAGCTGAGTACCCGGCTATAGAAAACAGCACTGGGTTGGTGAATGCACCTGCTACCTTCACAGTAAAGCCCTGATGCTTAATTTAACACTTAGAGTACAAAAGCAAACAAAAGTTTACTTTACAAAAGGTTACACTTGTACACTTGAGTTATTAGTGGATAAAGATTTTTTTTCTCCCCAGTCAATGCAATAGCTGTATTGCATGCATGGAGATTGCAACTTCTAAATAATTCCCCTGAACTGTAAACGGTAATGCCGTTACATGAAGGAAAAGTAGACGGATATCATCCAACTGTTCACAGAAAATAAATTGTTACTCTGTTGTGAGTTTGTAGATAGCTGTTTGCAACAAAGACATTAGGTATAGAGAGTAAAAAGATTGCTACAAAGTATAAGTCTCTGTGGTTAACACAGAGTGTAACGACAACAACATAGGCATAGCTTTCATTATGCACTGTGATTCCTGGTACAGGAACCACTCCATGCATGATGATAGCGACGGTTTTGCATAACAGTCGCGACTGTTTTGCATTACAGTCGACCGTTTTGCATAACAGTCACTGGAGTTTGCATAATGGTCGAGAGTTAGAGTTAGGTTTAGGCATAGGTTTTAGATTTACTGAGGTTATGTTTAGGGTTGGGGGTTAGGTTTGTGGTAAAGGACTTCAATGTTTTTGTATCTTACAGCATTATGTATGAGTACAATACAGAGAATGTTTGCATTCGCCATCTTTGTTGAAGAAGAGTCTATTTATGTCTCAATTTCATAGTGGTTTAAGCCCTGTGGAAATGTTAAGTGTTAAGTTTTAAAATCCATTGCTTTTCTGCAAACTTTCTCTCCCCTTCTGTCCACGTTTGATTGCATTCCAGTCCACATACTTCCATTGCTCCAATTCCATGTCCAATAAAATGTTGTACTATTAGCAACATCTCTTTGGCATTTTTTGGGGGGTTAGGGGTTAGGTTCAGGCATAGGTTTTAGTTTTACTGAGGTTATGTTTAGGGATAGGGGTTAGGGTTAGGCGTAGTAGGGAAAGCGATCGACTCTTATGCAAAACGGCCGCAACTGTTATGCAAAACAGTTACGGCCGTCAAGTGGCGGTTATAAAACCCAACGGGTGTCGCGGTCGCAGATTGATTTCGCTGGCTCTCACAAAGTCACTGTGTCCCTTAAGCACCATGGACAGAGTCATTGTATCTAACAATTGTACAGGGAGCTGTCAGTTCAGTACCATGAACAGATACACAGTAGATGAACATTTTGTTAGATTGTGACAGGAATCTGTCCGTAAAACACCATACACTGCATAGTAACTTGGTACTACATAGGCCATAAGTAACTTCATAATCGGGAGCTACATAATATAAAATGTAATTTTCTGTATGTATGTGTGTGTGCGTGTATGCACTTATGTGAATGTTTCAATGGGCATAGCTGGATGTGAGGGTCCATTGGGCAGTCAGACTTTGCGTGACACTGATAGGCCAATTAGTGGTGGAGCCAGTGATAAATGATGTGCCAGATGGGGTCTATAATGGAGGGGACCAGGGGGGAGAGAGGACCCTGTCCTGCATCTCAAATCTCTCTCTCTCCAGGAAGACACCACATTATCACATATCCTCAGTATGCCCTCTCTTCTGGAGTTATGTGTGTCTCTGGTTGAGGTGTGTGTGCGTTTGTGTGTGCACATGTGTGTGTGTGTGTGTGTGTGTGTGTGTGTGTGTGTGTGTGTGTGTGTGTGTGTGTGTGTGTGTGTGTGTGTGTGTGTGTGTGTGTGTGTGTGTGTCTGTGTCTGTGTGTCTGTGTGTCTGTGCGTGCGCATGTGTGTGTGCGCGCGTGCACGTGTGTGTGTGTGTGTGTGTGTGTGTGTGTCTGTGCGTGTGTGTGTGTGTGTGCGTGCGTGCAGGGAGTTGTAAAAAGCCTGATTTATATTTTGTCATACAGCAGTGCTGCATACAAAGTTAGCTTTCCTGTCGCTTGAACTTTTTGGATGTCTTCTCCTTTCTTTTGTATTCTGTTCTTGTATTTGTCGTTACTATTGCCCTGAGAGTTTTTTTTTCCTCAGGCTAAAGAGAGAAAAAAAAGATTGTAATCAGAGAGAAAGGGGCAAGGGGGTCAGTTTTGTACAACTCACGATATTTATCATAGTTAGAATCTTGTCCTTTTCTTTCTGCACAGTGAGAAGACAAACGATGATTATCTTTTCTGCTGCGTTGTTTTCTTTACCTCAAAGGTTAACCGTAATCACTTTAGGTGTTATTTTGTCACTGGAAGATACTTTTAGAGCAATTCTATTTCCTTTGCTTATTACGTTCGGCAATGCCCGAGAATGAAACAAGGCAACGAACGGCATTACTTTGCAGCAATGCTAAATGTCACACACAAAGCCACACAAATAGCTTCGTGACATGGGGACACCTAAAAACATTCAATTTGCAAGAACAGACTCACACAGGCCTGCCAGGAATTTCAATCATTGCACAGTATACCTTTTTCAGGCAAGAAATCTTTAGAACTCGGCTGACTTCCAAGACATAAATGATGAAATATTTGTGCAAAATGTCACTTGGATTCTTCAATACTTTTGGTGCGATTGGTCTTACTCTTTCTCATTAGTTTGAGTATAACACCTATTTCATAGATGCTGTGCATTCAGTCAAAGCGTGCGTGTGTGCATGCATGGGACAGAAAGTTGGGGCATGTGACATGATAAGAAATGAATTACTAGCAGCTCAACCATTCCTTTCATCCTCATTCTAACATTATATATGTTATTTGGTCTGGTCTACAATGCAAGGGAGGGTCAAAAAAGAATACAGGTCTACAATGCAATAGAGCAGTGGTTTTCAACCTTTTTCATGCCAGGGCCCACTATTTATTCAAAATTTGAGCCACGGACCACCATTTGATGACATTTTAGCCCAACGGACCCCAAAACCAAAACTAAAAATTTTGCTTTTGTCCACAATTCCAGGATGGATTTTGGAGAAAACAAAACAGTCAATCATGTTTACGATCTCAGAGTTACATTTGGTTAACCAACTTTACATCATTTTGCCTGCGAACCACTTGGAATCCTTTCAGGCACCACTGGTGGCCCCCATACCACCTGTTGAAAACCCCTGCAATAGAGCGTCTAAAAAGAATACAGTGTAATGCAACTATTTCTGGTGTTGCATTTCAAGTGTTGCAGTCAGACAGAACATTGAATTTGTCTAAGACACTCCAGTTTCATTTTTTCATTTCATTTCATTTCATTCCTCTTACCAAGAGGATCCAGCCTAGAGAATGCATCTACTGTATGCTGGATCCACTTGGTAAGACACTGTACAAAATATTATTATTCCCCAAATGCACAATGTCTTTATGAGCGGAGTAATAGTCATGGTGTGCCACTAAGCCACCGTGGTCATTATAGATGGCTTAAACAGTCTATTGTTGCTAGGAGACTTGTGAAACCTGCGGTGAACATCTGGTCAGTGCTTCAAACCATAGAGGTGAAACAATAAAGGTTACATGTGATTTAGGAACCCAGTAATACATACCCTAAGCATAGTGGCAACCCTCTTACCCAGTATATCTGAACTTGCTGTAATTGGGACCTACAGAATGATGAAATAGTCCCATGTTGTCTTTATAATCAATATATCAGTACTGTTTGGATGCATTTAAGACAAATGTGATTGCAGAACAATAGGGATAGTATCAAAATCATGCGAATTTGTCTCATTCTGATTCATACTTCATTAATCGCAACGTTAACTAGTTTAATATCTTAAAGTAGATGGACATCTCCAAAAATGGGCACTTCTCTTCTCTTCTCTTCTTTTCTGTTGGATGGTCTGCTCTTCTGTAGTCTTTTACAACTATTACATTCTGTTTGATGCCAGAATCTATTGTATTGTATTCTGTTCTCTTTTACTAAGATCCATGGGACTCCTCAGTCATCCATGTCTCAGCTTAATATTAATAATAAAAATGGATTGCTTTTCTATGCACTACTTACTCAAAGCTCTTTACAACGGTCCATTAATTTCTACAATGGGAAGCGAAGCAGCGAACAATCAACACCAGCGTCCGACTCCTCACTGCCCACATTGACACAACAGTGGTGGCAACCACTGGAGGCAAGGTGGGGTTCAGTGTCTTGCCCAAGGGCACTTCGACCTGTAGACAGGAAGAGCTGGGATTCGAATCCCCCAACTCATGGATCATTGGACGATCATTGGATCATCTAACTGAGAGTGACACCATTATAGACAGATGTGCCATTTCACATTTACTTGATTTACAATAGGACATTGTTTGTTTAATGTTGTTGTTATGTTAACATTAATGCTGTTGTATTTTCATTTTGTGTGCTTCTTGTTATCTTTATATAATATAAAGACAGATATGGACATGATTATTTGTATGGCAGTCATTCAAGAAATTGCAGAAAGTGTTTGCCCCTTTGGTAATTCCAAGTGATGTTTGTAAATGTACATTTCTGAGTAGACGGAAATGGTGTTCCTATTTACACATGCTTGGGAATGTGTACACGTCTGATTATGGCTGTTTGTTTATTCGCAATCATTTTCCGTATTTACTAATACACTGGAGTGAGTGTGTGCGCGCCAGGGGGCATGGTGCGTGCACATCTATGGATGTGTTCCTCTGTGGGTTTACGGACATGTGCATGCATGGCTGTTCTTTCTCTCTTTGTCTTTCCTTCTGCTGCCCCACCTCCTCCCACCATCAAGCCAAAGTGTCTCAGTTCGATTCTGTGCCCAAAGCCATCAGATCTGCGTACGCCGGCCTGTCTGTCTGTCTGTCTGTCCGTGTGCGTGTGAGCACCCCTGTCTCCCTTCAAACCCCGACAACGACCCAGTTAAATAATAAGCTGCAAGTGAACAGAGGGTTCCCATCAACCACTGCGCTGTATCCTCTCTGATCCCATCATTCATATGGCTAGATCTAGACAGCATAATGACATTATGGCGTTGCACTTGCACTGCGCTGCAAAACATATTAATGTTGGCCATAATGAGTTTGACAGCCCAATGCAGTTGACGGGAACACGGGGAGGGTTCAGGCAAGCCAACAGTGCCCTCGTGTGGCAGAGGGACATTATGACGACTGCAGTAAATACTGCAGCATTATGTGCGTGCAGCAGGTGCCTGCATGTAGCCTATTTCTATTAGTGTGTGTTGCAGTACCTCACAGCCTGCAGTATACAGGACGTGATGTGACGTGTTTGTCTGCGTGTGCGTGTGCGTGTGCGTGTGCGTGTGCGTGTGTGTGTGTGTGTGTGTGTGTGTGTGTGTGTGTGTGTGTGTGTGTGTGCGTGCGTGTGTGTGCGTGTGCCTCTAGAATCCTGGAACTTCAGCAGAATGGAGACATGGACATGCTCAAGCTGAAGTGGTGGCCCAGAGACAGTCCCTGCGACCTTTACAGCTCGGTGCAGTCGCGACAGCGAGGCAGCGCCCTGGACATCCACAGCTTCGCCGGCGTCTTCTGCGTGCTGGCGGCCGGCGTGGTGCTCTCCTGCCTCATCGCCATGGTGGAGAGCTGGTGGACGAGGAGGAAGGGCTCCAGAGTCCCTTCCAAGGAGGTATGGGGATGGGAGGGGGAGGTGGAAAGGACGGTGCAGAGGTAATGATGATGGGTAGGGTGATGGTGGAGGTAAGTGCAATGGAATTGGTGCTGGGTATTCTTAGAGGCAGTTCTAGGAGACTAATGACTGAGTTACACTTGGAGAGACACCAAAAATAGCAGATCTACAACTGATTTTGGTATGAATCAGGCTTTTCGGGGAGGAAATGAAAGGTCTCCTGGGAATACCTTATCCACATTATGGTATGTATGTTGTATGATGATAATAACAATGTTTTTGTCACTTCAGCCTTTGACTGTTTTGTTCTCAATTAGCCAATAGGACTTTTGGGGAACTTATCCCTAATGCTAGTCTTTTCCAGGTTGTGAGCCTAAAAGCTCTTACATACTCCAGAGTGAAGTGAGTTTGGGTGAAAGGGTTTGCTTCATGAGTATGTATGGGCCTCAAGCCTTAAAAAACTACAGTGTGTTGAAAATCCTATCACCCAAACTCCATTCATTCAGGTGTACAGGAAGGGCAAAGTCAACTTGTGACCACAGCAGATGGCCGTGGTTAAAGGTAAATGTGTTGCGACCGATAGTAAATGAGTCCCGACTAATAATAATGGTCACGACCGATGGTTATCGGTCGGCAAATCCAACTACTGTTTTTGGTCGCAGCAGGTATGGTCCAACGGTCATGGCAGGTATGGTCCATCGGCCGTGACCGTTACTGTCGAATGTTACACCAGCCAATAAGTTGTTTGAGCATGAAGTGCAGTTCTAATGGTAGACTGTGTTGTGCAAATGTTTTGTGAAAATAATACATTTACAACAACATTTTGTGAGTGTGTAGATGTGCTATTCTCGGTCAAGAGATTTGGTGTTGAGTGAAACGGAGAGCACACTGGGAGCAGTGAGGGGCCCTCGTTAACAAAATATAAACTAAACCCCTGGGGGTAGTGGGAAGCTCTGGTTAACAAAATATAGACCGTTGGGGAAGTGGGGGGCCTGGTTAACAAAATCTATTTAGGTAATAGAGGTTGAAGTGGTTAACTACACTACACAGCACTCTGTAGAAGAGTGTGGCTGTGTTTCAGTGAGTCAAGATGGACCAACCTGGTGAACTTTGAGCATTCTAATTAACTGTTATAATAATGTCTCTAAGTAAAAGCAACTATTGTGGCTGTGAGCATGTGCTGTGAGCTGTTTTCGCATGGGTGTGTGTGTATTGTGCTATGCCCACAACAGGGACTCTAGCTTTCATTTGGTTAACAAACTCTTCACCTTTTTAATCCTTTGTACATTACATTAGTCAAAGTAGCTATATGAATTAAAATTAAATTGTGGCAAATCAAAGCACAACTTGTATGCAAGACAACACATGCCACAAATTAACTGAATGAAATGTAATTATGTGGAGAAAAAAATCTTCACTTTTGATTCAAAGTTAATTATGCATGTGTTGGACTGAAGCATTAACTGGCTAATTTCCCTCGAACATTGTTTTGTTTTGTTTTTCTTTTTAAGTGGGGCTGAGTGAACTGTGCGTTTAATAGATTTAGTGTAAAAGATTATCTTAACCTGGCATTCAGTTTACTTCTTTACAACAAATTATACAATAGTAGCCTACTGAAAATCCAATGCACTTTGATATAAGCATTAACCATATTCTGGTCCTAGCATCCCTATTCTGGGCATCATAAAATAGGCAAACATTCTGTGAAAATAGGTTCACATTTAGCAAAATAGTCAATCTACACATGCTCTGCATCACAATGTGGTTCAACACAACGGATTGTGAGCTTGTAGATCAGCTATTTTTGGTAAAGGGATTTTGTGTAGAGGGAAAAGGACGGCAACATATTAGGCTAGATAGTATTTAAATGGTTCAGGAGTCACAACTTAAAATGTGGTTCATTTTGACTCTAGGAGGAACAACTGAAAATATATTAGCATTCAGATGTGTGAGGTAAGTTACTGCCCTATAACAGTTGGTTCAGCATCAGTGAGTATCTCCAAATGTCTCCCACTGCAAGAAAGTGAGAAAGAATACTTGTCCTGGACCATTAATTTGTAATGGCCAACAGGTTTAAAATTCCATTCACAGTGAATCAGACAAGATGGTGAAGGTGTCTCTGCCTGTGCCCATGATAGTGCTCTGGGAATCAGGCTACAGTTTAATAACACTGTGATACAACAAATGTGATGTGACTTGAGTAATCACCTTTAAAGGTTTTGTGACATTAGCTTTCTTTTATGTTTTATTACCTCAATTATATCCACATAGCCTGAACTTTGAACATTCAGTGGATTTTCTGTGGCATGGTGTTTTCTCTGTGTGCTCTGAAGCTTTTTGAGCTGCAGTTAAAACAACATTGAATGTTAAAATTTCCAGGTGTTTTGGGTGCAATTGAGCTCAGAAAACCTAAATATAGTAAGAAAAGAAAATGGTCGCAATCCTGTTAGATCATAACCCCCATATTCCCCAAAAAGATCATTCATTGTTTCCCTCTAATGCTGATCCGGATATGGCAGAAGTGCCATATCTCTACAGCTCTGATTAGAGCCTGCATTCACTGCAACTTCTAAATGTGCAACCTCTTGGAACCTAGGCTTGTGAATAGTCTGCTTTTACCACCCACCAGAGGTACGTGTGCAGAACATTATTGACTCCTTTAGTTTGTATTACATTACCCATAGCAGCGCTGCAGGAGTCGTACACTTAACATGGGCATCCAGCAGGCTTCCTTTTTCCCTCCCTCAGCTAAGTAAAAAAAAGTTCTTTTGATCACAACAATGCCATTTGTCTCACTGCTGCTTGATAATCATAGGCTCACCCTCGAATATTGCGGTCGCACTCACACTGAGGCTCAAATAAACAGCCAGACAGACATGCACACGCACACTTGCCACCCCCTACCGTCAGCCCCCCTGCTCAGCTTCCAGCTTTCATCCGTCATTCAGACCAGTGGGCATGTCTGTCAGTGAACAGCTACAAAAGAACCAGACCCCCGTTCAAACCACGAGCCATGTTCTGGACTGACCCACCTCAATGCCCAGCCACCCCAGCCCACCACGACCACCACCGTCACACACACACACACACACACACACACACACACACACACACACACACACACACACACACACACACACACACACACACACACACACACACACACACACACACACACACACACACACACACACACGGACCCCTGCCATCTTCATTAGCTAGATGCTAGGGGCATCAGACCCTGACTGAGCACAGTAGTTGTGTTCCAGTAGTGACCGGCTGGGACAGCAGGGAATTAAAGGTGATGGTCATTGATCCTCTATGTAGATTGTTCAAGGTCTCTGCTTATCAGGCCATCAGGCAATCAATGGCATTTGCACTTTGATTGATATTGATATTGATTTGGAAAACCGTAATGCATTATGGTGTGCAATTCATATGAATGCAAAATTGCTACGTTGATTTTTATAGTTGCATTATACAGATGGCATGTTAACCAGACTTCAAATGACACCAGAAACATTATGTTAACTGTCATGCAATTGTGCCATTTGGATATTGAGACCTCCTAAATTTGAAATTGTCTACAATCAGAGGTCACAATGATGCCACTGTTCAGTATGCCAATTAAAGTTTATCGGCGATAAACAAAGAACAAAGGAGCATGAATTGTAGTAAAGTGTAGCTCCCCCAAATAATAGTGTTTTAGATGAAACAAGAAAGATTCTGTAGCATAACTTAGCAAAGGTCTGTATCTGCAATGTATTGGCTCCATGTTGGTGTGAAATGAATGAATGAAATCAAATACCCATTTCCTGCTAACATGGAGTTGTGACTTAGCAGTGAAACATCTCATTACTGCTACCATGGTGAAGTTGGCTCAGTGAACCATGTTTGTTTTTGATAGTTGACCCCTGACTTTTATCCTTCACCCTGCCAGTGGACCATGTTGACTCCCACTGCATTAGTTCAGCCCCTATAGTATCCACAGACCATATCCATGCTAAAGCATAAATACATACATATATTCTATTTGATGATGGCCAGAAACTTTGTATCTAAATATTTAATCCACATTTAATGCTCTGACCAACCATTGACCAGTCCTAACCCCTCCAATCCAATCTCAGTAGACCAAAAAAACAACAACTTTGATTGAAATAATTGTATAAATCAGGCATGCTTCGTCAACCGGGTAAAACTCCTCAGTTCTCTTCTTGCTGTGAAATAGACCATATCCACCGCAGAGGAGGACAATTTAAAGTCCTCTTAATGAAGTTGAGTGCATTTCATAATAATTGGGCTGTTCTGATCTCCAACTGTAAAATAAAAGAATCCTTTGCCAGTGCCAAACTACTTTTTGCAAACTTTAAATATTACAGAAACCTCTTGGGCTGTTCTTAACGTGTGGGCACAACGCACAGGTGACATTGTTGTTCTCAAGCACATGACGCAACCAGTGCGGGTTTACTGGGACCTTTTAGCCGAGTGATGATGATCTCAACATATTTCGTATAGATTTATCCATTATTATATTTAGGATGTGATACTGTATCTATTCATAGCCTTATTCCGGGCCCTTACCTTCCACACAAAATGTCAGTTCAGACTGGGAATTTTACAGGTTCACTTCTAAGGATCACAGTATACACAGAATGTTAGCTTCAATATACAGTATGTTTTGATATCTTGTTTTTGCTATTACTGCTGATAATTTATGATTAGAGAGATGAAATTCTGACCAAATATCTCTATCTCAGATTGAACATGTAGAAAAGAGGAACACGCACATACAGTACATGCATGCATGCACATTTACACACACACTTCATCTCTTTTTGTTTTACTCACAAGTCATGTATAGCGCTATCATAATCAGTCATTCCCGGCTTGTGTCAATAATGTTCCAGCTTTGTGTTAAATATGCCTTCATTAAACCCATTACTGTAAGTGTAAGATATACTTCTGTTTATTTTTGCCGCATTCATACTGTATGCCCTGCTGGATTTCACCCCATGTTTCCCTTCCCCTAAATATTCAGGAAAATAACTCATCTACAAGTTCACAACGTGTTGTGATTAGACACTCTGTGGGCCTGTATGTAAACTGGTTCTCTTCGGAAAGACGTCTGGGTTAAAGTGGTTTAGAATTAAGTTGCTTCATTATCAGTGGACATTGAGATTACAGTGAATTTCTCACTTTCAGAAATAAATTTGTAAATACTGACAATTGCCAGTATTTACAAATTTACTAAATTGTCATCACAAAATAAAGCACACACTCAGTATGTGTACACACCCTTTGTATACATGTACAGTATATCTCAACCCACTAATCTATTCAAAACCACATCTCTATACTCAGCTGTATGTGTGTCTGTCTTTTCTATACATGCTGAAAGAATGTCGCACGTTGAACATATCTTTACATACATTTACATACATTGTGTGTGTCCTAATGCTTCCCTGTTAACTGCTTTGACTGTGGCTTGCTGCCATTGTCTGTCTGTGCCTGTGTTGTTGTTCTGTTCTGTGTTGCTTGTGGTGAAATGCTGCGCATTGTTATCTTTGAGCTTGCTTTTTGATGAGAACTATTTGCTGAAGGGTTATCGTTTGGCTTTCGCACACATTTACATAAAGTCCTCATGTTGTTCCTCTTTACGAGTCCCCTACAAAGATAATTTGTTAACCACCCTCCCTCAGTTTGCCTCTGCTGTTTGGGGATTTTTTTTTTTCATGCACATTTTTCAATAAGGGCCATATTCATTACACACTGTACGCGTGCGTGTGCCTGCACGTGCGTGCGTGCACGTCCTGAATACAGGATGTTTGTGTGTGGTGCGATGTCCTGAATACATTACTGTAAAAATGATAAATTCTGACACATACTTTCCACTAATGTGGGCGTCAGTTTTTTTTCCTTCCACTGAAATGTCTGGTTTGCATCTGGGTGTTAGGTATCTGGGTATGTGTCTGGTGATACATGTCTCTGTTAAGGGCTGAAGTGGGACCTGATAAGACTGGTTTGGGAGCAGTTGAAAAGTTTTGACACTTTCTTTTTGTAACCTGAGAGGAACAACTGTTTCCAAACGAGTGTCTGAGGCCCACTTCATCCATATAAAAACCTGTACAACAGAACAGCCGTAATGCTTTACTTTTCTAGTCTGTCTATGTTCTACCAGAGACTTGCATGAAAGGGTTCTGTCATTGGAATGAATAACATTGTTAAGAATCCCAATTACACAAATTACTGTTTCTGCAGCAAACCTCAAGGAATAAGCCAAACAAAGCAAACTGTCCCAACTTGTCATTGACAGAACTCTTTCCACAGTGGTAGGGTCTCTGGTTTTGACCATGTCTGATATTTCATATAATCCATATGGATTTAGAATGAGTGGAGCGGGCATTTCCTTGTGTATGACGACAGTACCTCGGTACCCCTAAAAAGTGTAAGCATTTTGCATAGCGGTTATCGGTTTAGCTATAGGACTGATTGCCTGGCACACCCATTCTAACTCTTTGAAATATTTTCTTGTCACTGTGGCGCAAAGCTCTCATGTTGCCTTTTTGCTTTGTTTTGTAGATAAGTACTCTGTGTTGAGGGGTGTAGCGGGCGTGGGGGAGAGAAAGAGAGCAATAGAAAATGCCATTTAAACATCTACCCTTTCCAGGTATATAATGACTGTGCTTCTGTCTATGAAGACACGGCAACACAGAAAAAAAAACTTGCTTATCTGTGTGTGCTGACTGACTGCCATGTGTTTCTTCTTGTTCACCCCCCACCTGTCTGTCTCTCCACCCAACTTCTCTTTCTCCTCCACCCTTCCATCCACTCATCTGGCTTGTTCTTGTTCGTCCCTCATCCTTCTTCTCTGCCTGTCTGCTGTTTGTGTTTCTGTGTTGTGTTTGGCTGGCTGTACGTTTTTGTTTGTTTGTTTGTTTGTTTTTTCCGTTTTTCCATCATGCACACAACACACACTTATATATGAATTTATATCTACTCCATTTATATCTGTCTTTCTCTCTATCTCTCTCTCCTCCCCCTCTCTCTTGCACATATTCTCTTTCCTACTCGCGCGCGCGCACACACACACACACACACACACACACACACACACACACACACACACACACACACACACACACACATTCACTTTTGTAATCACCAACTTAGACACAGGCAGATGAGCCGTCTGCCAGGCAAGCGGCCGACTCATGCCCACACGGTGCCGGGGAGCATCCCCTTTCCCTGGGCGGCCAAAGCCTGAACCAGATGGCCAACACTGGCCATGCCTCCATGCCCACGGCAAGCCGCTACCAGCCCCCTTCGTGCTGCGACATCCCCTGCGCACTGATCGTGCAGCACTCCTTCGAACCAGCCAACCCCTCTGAGCTCACCCCCAAAATGAGAATGAGCACCTTCGCCACCTCTCCTCCCACCCCAAGGTTATTCATACAGTAGGAGATAGAGAGAAATGAGTCAGGTTACCACTGGTTTGGTAACACTGAAAACACCACACGAGTGTCACTCATCAGTCCTGCTGCTTTCAAAGTCCAGCAATTGGAATTATGAAAATGAATGAAACTTTGGTTTTCACTGTAATGCTGCATGTTGAAAGCACATTTACCTTTAAAAGGGAGGAAAAGGTTTATATTTTCTTGACAAGCTGTCAGTTACTGTGTTTGCAGTTATGTCTTTATGCCACTGGAGGGAGTAGTCCTTCCATCTTGAAGCAAGCAGCACAGCAGATCAATGTAGTCTCTACAAAGGAGCGATTTATCCTCAGGCCTCAGAGCTGCATGCTACAGAGAATTGTTTCTGTGGTTAGATGTTTGCAATGAAGACAATCTCTACTCATATCTATCTTTAAAAATACATTTATAAGTTGATGCCAGTGGGGAGGAACAAGCTCACATTCTAAGGAACCTTTTAGCTCAATTTCTCAAAACATTGACGTTTACAATTACATGCAATTTGAGAATAACAACCAAAGCCATCAAGCAAAGGCTGTCCTCCTATCTCCTATTGCTGTACATCAACATTACAAGCAGTTGGCAGGTTGGTACAGTAACGGTGATAGCGATCAGATATGATAGTGTATGAGCAAGGGAAGGGACATGTGGAGACCCTCTTACAACAAAGAGAAAGTCTGCTTTAGGGATGGAAAAGAGGACATGAATTTTGGAATATATGAGTTCTGAAACTGATGAGAAAGACTGTAAACAATGCCTTAATACACTGTAGAGCTGTATTGATAATTTCCCGACAATAAGCCTGATTTATACATGTCATACAAATGTGATGCTCATAGGCTTTAGCCTAATTCATGTGTCTAAATATTTGCAGAGGCCATTATTGGGACAGAGTAGCGTTCACCATCCTGTCATAACTAGTCAAATCACACAACTGATCCTTTGGCTTATCACACATTCCCTCTATCCCTTCCTTAGTTTATCTTCTTCCCTTGTAATTTCTCACATGCCCGAAGGCCTCCCTCTTCTTTCTTGTCATGTCCTTCTGCGGAATACCTCTCCTTGTCCACTTCTCTGTATACTCCCAACCATGTGTACAAATAATGTCGCCTCTCGCCGTCTTCCTGTTGTCACTTCCTATGGAAGAACGGCGGCACCGCAGGTGGTCCCCCTTGCACCTGAACCGCATAAAAGGGGGACAGGTACAGACAGAGCCCCCCTCCAGCCCCGTCTCAGACCCAACAAACATGGTCAGTAAATCTGCCTGGTTGAATATAACAACAACGTGATTGGCTCCCACTAAAGCCTGTGTTTGTCTCTCCTACCCGAAATCATATACACCACAGTGGGATGATCAAGTCCACACGTCCCTTACCTCCAGTCTGTTCTCAATTAGTTCAACACTGTGCGTCTATGCCACAAGATGTCTACCGTACCTGACCCTATACCCCCCCCCCCCCCCTTTCAAAGGCTTAGGTCGCACACTTCCATGGAATTGTGTGTGTGGTGTGTGTGTGTGCACATCAGTACATGCATGTGTGTGTTTTTTCTGACAGACGTTCCCCTCAACTTTTCCCACAACCATGAATTGCAGACCTTCCCTATACAGTACAAGCATGAGACATTCATTCTCAAGTGTTACCATCTGTAAAAACCTCCCAAAGCAGTTTCTATGTGAGCTGTTTCTATGTATTGATGGCATATCTGTAATGTTTTATATTTTGTATAAGTTAAGTTAAGATAAGTTAAGTTAAGATAAGTTAAGTTAAGATGAGTTTAGTTAAAGTATAAGTTAAAGTACGATTTAAGTAATGTTTTTGTTTACTTCTTGGGTATTGACCTTTATTATGATATACAGTACTGTAATGTGTTATAATTGGTCATAGCAATTTGAATCATAAGATTATGTATTTATCTTTTTTGTTACAGCAGTAGATGCATATTTTATTTACACACTCATACAACAGTATATAAGTTGCATGTAGTGCATATATGCCTGATAACAGTAATCACAGCTAACAGATAACAGCTTGATTTAACTAAAACACACATTGGAATCACAGCATATTTCTTTGTGACATGGCAGCTTGTGCGTATTCCAGATGAGCCTCACTCCCTTATACACCTCGTAGTGGAGTGTGTGTGTGTGTGTGTGTGTGTGTGTGTGTGTGTGTGTGTGTGTGTGTGTGTGTGTGTGTGTGTGTGTGTGTGTGTGTGTGTGTGTGTGTGTGTGTGTGTGTGTGTGTGTGTGTGTGTGTGTGTGTGTGTGTGTGTGTGTGTGTGTGTGTGTTTCTCTCGATATCCTCACTTGCAGCTCAGAGTGTGCTTCTGTATCCCCCCTCTCTTTCCCTTCTTCTCTCATTCTATCCCAATCTCTCTGTCACTCCCAAACTTTCCCATGGAAACTCCATCTATTTGCGCGTATTACAATTCACTCCTCCTCGCCATGTCGCTCACCGCCTCGATGCATTGCCCCGTTAATCATGTCTCTTAATTGTTCCGTTGTTATGGATTGTTTTGTTCCTCCATTCTGTCTAATGTTTGTGTTTGGCATGTATAATGGCCTCATCCTTCTTTCCCTTTGCTCTCTCTACTCTCCTTTATTAAACTCTCCTCTTTTCCAACCCTTGTGTTCTGTCTCATCATATATATTGCCTGCATGTGCTCTGTTCTTTGCTTGTTTGTCCCGTCCTGGGCCTTCTATTACCTGGACTACCCTCAACCACCACCTTCACCCTTTTCTCCACGTCTTCTATCATCTGTTCCATCTGTTTCACTGTCTTATCATCGTCCTTTTTCCTTCCACCCTACCTTTGCACTTCTCTCCTTCCCCTCTTGTCTTCCACCTGCCCGATCAACAATCTTCCTTCCTTTAATTCCTTCCCTCCTTACATTGTAAATATCCGTCACTTATCCCCACTCAATCTTCTGCTCATTCCCCTTCCTTTCTCTTCCACTTCTTTTTTCTTTTCCCCCTTCCTTCCATCCTTCTTATCATCCTTCCGCCTCCACCTCTGTCTCTTTCTCTCCCTCCTATCATTTGACCCCCCCGCGCCCCTCCGCCCTCCTTCCTCCAGGACGATAAGGAGATCGACTTGGAGCACCTACACCGGCGGGTTAACAGCCTGTGCACCGAGGACGAAAGCCCCCACAAGCAGTTCTCCACCTCTTCCATCGATCTGACGCCCCTCGACATGGACGCCCTGCCCGCCGCCCGCCAAGCGCTGGAGCAGATCAGCGACTTCCGCAACACCCACATCACCACCACCACCTTCATTCCTGAGCAAATCCAGACCCTCAGCCGGAGCCTCTCCGCCAAGGCCGCCGCCGGCTTCGCTGCCGGATTCGGGGGCGGCGTTGGCGGGGGGGGAGGCGGCATGCTCCAGGACCACCACCGAACTGGAGGGGTGGGGCCTTTCAGGCAGAGGGCCCCCAACGGCGGCTTCTTCCGCAGTCCTAACGAGACCATGTCCTCCATCCCCTACCAGCCCACGGGTCCGGGACCCAACTTCGGATACGGCAATGACCCAGACAGGGGCACCTCCATATAGAGACTATAGAGGCCAGAGAGGCAGTTGATTCAGGAGGAGGAGGAAGAGGAGGAGGAGGAGATGGAGGCGAAGGAGGGGTGATCGGAGTGAGTCATGGGTGATAAAACAAACACACTACTGCGAAATGAAGGAAAAAAATCCCAAGATAAAGATCTATGTATATAGGAATCTTCTTTTTTTTCTGGGTTCTGCCTGGTTCGTTCAAGAGGTGGTTGTTTCTGTGTATGATGGAGGAGGTGGAGGTGCACTTTGGGTGGTGCTTGTCCTCCTGCAAACCAGCCGGTGAGAAGAATGGAGATTATGGGGAGGGTTTTGGAATTGAGTCTTTGCTTTATTGTCGTTGTTCCTGTGGTTGTTTGAGGGATTATTTTGGGTATGCGTGAAGTGGGATCGTTTTGTTTTGTTTTTCTTCTTCCATTGGGTTCTTATTTTTTTAATTCGGTTTCATGCCACCTGAGGACTACTTCATGTAACGGACATGAAATGACTTTTATTCTCGTCTAAACCCTGCCTTGGAGGGTTTGGTTTAATACGACTATTACAGCAACAGAAAACTCTTCTCTGTTCTTGTTGGTTCTATGGCTGCCATTAGTGGATGATGAACAGGATACTGTAGCTGCCACGGGCTCCAAAGGAACGCAAAGGGGCTCATGCAGAGAAATCAAGGGGCAGTGGTTTTATAACGAGGACCCTGTATAGTTTTGTCCTGTGCCCGGGGAACAGTCGCTTTGTAGTTCTCCATAATAGGCACCATCTCTGTGCTTATAGGAAAATATCACTACTGTCTTACTCTTGTCTTTTCAATAGGAGGCCATCCAAGTCTGTGCTCTGTGCATCTCTCTCCCTTCCCAGTTCCGCATTGACGTTGTTCCATGAATCAATACCCGTAGCTCCACATGTGAAATCAGACCCAAAACGGTGTCCACACAATGGCCAGATTATGCCTAAAAACTTCAAGCTGAACACATTCTGACGCCATCACAGTTCATCGCTCTGGAAGCCGGCCCAATCCCACTACAGTGCAACAATAGGACACTGCTGACTCGTCATTCGGTGAGTCACTCGAAAGTTTTTTTTTTTCTTCTTCTCCTCCAGCCTGAAACGTTTGACCGTTTGATGCTCATTACAGACTCTTCTTCAATCCCACTGCACTGTACCAGTGCCCACAGACCCGTATAAGGCTTGATTTATTCTTAGTTGCGCACGGGTGCCGCGTAACGAAAATAGCTGATCTATATACTAGCTCACAGTGCGTCCCGGGCGGCGCAATGTGCTTTCGGTGCACGACACCGCCGTGCAACTAAGTACGAATCAGTCTTAACTGATTGTATGTAGTTTCTTTTCTCACCATACCGTGTTGTCTGCTTTTCGAGGCAAGGTGAGAACCTCTAATGAGACTTAAAGAGAGAGGATTATAAAATGGATGATTTAAAAAAATGTGAAAGAAATTAAAAAACAGATAAAAGACAATATGGACTTCAAAAAGCTCCGGCTTATTATATGTCTTTTACTGACTTTGTTTTTGAAAAAGATTTTTTTTATTTTAATGCGTGGAATGTGTTTTGGTCAGGAAGTACAAAAAAATAACATTGTTCTGAGCTGTCTACTTGTTTTTTGCTCTCAGCCAACTTTGAACAACTGCTAAATGAGTGATGTAGTCTTTTTCTGGTTTTGCATCATTGAGCCATTCAGACCTTTTTTATTTTTTTTTACTTTATGTTATCTTTGGTTTACCTTATTTTAATATTGTCCGTATCTCAGAAGACTAAATCTCATTCTGTGATGGTTTTTTATCATTTTCACGTCGACTTGATCATCTGATCACTTTGACGACATCAAGTGAATATACGGAGTCGTATTCTGGTTGAGGAAAAGCCAATCTAAAGACTAAGTCCAGGCCTTACGTCAACCTGCTAACTGTACCCTCCCAACCTTGCATAACATTGCTCTCCACTGGAGCTGTGTAACAGTAGTGAGCCCAAATGGCTGTGCTTTTAGGCTCATTGTATGAATGATGCAAAGAGTCCTTTAAGCACTCTTACTGGGAACACGATGGCTGCCTTTTATGAGATAAGTCAGTCCGAAATACACTTCAATTTCATATCTGTAATGTTAAGGGTACTGTTTATATAACTTGTTTTTTAAAAGTGCCAATTGAGTAAATGAGACCATTAAGGTGCATTTTGGGGTCGGGGATGGGGAGCGCTATGAGGAGAATTAGAGGACTATTTTGTGGATCGGGGGGGTGGGGATGGTAAAAAGGAACCAAACCTTTTTTTTTCACTAACACTGTATTAATAATTGATAATGTTAGTTGTTTAGAACAGGCTTTCAGTTTGTTATCTTTAAGAACTAAAAACTGCAAAATGTCGTGCGTAGAGAACTCAGCCAGGCTGCAGTGTTTTGAGGCAAGCGTTCTTAGGTGTTCTTTTCTTATAATAGGCTACAGTATGGCTACTACTGAATGACAAATAGGACACAAACATTATACAAAAAAGAGAAGAAGTTTTATTTAGTATAAATGACAGAGACATTATAAAAATGTATATTTTACATGTTGATGCTATTTTTGTTTAACAAAAAGAAAGTATATCAGTATGAGCTTATAATAGTGTTGAGTTATAGCAGTCACCTTACGGCATTTGGTTTCTCCTCTGTCCAGCCCAAGGTCAACACAAACAAACTGTTCACTCTTCTCACATCATCTTGAGTTCATTCTATGATTTGCTGGCTAAATAACAAAAAGGTGGCAAGTTGATTAAAAAGAAAGCATGCACAAACTTGCTCTTGCGCTATCTGTTAACATTTTGTTTTGTTTTTTTAATTTCATACATAGATCGTAAAGGATTTACTTGATAATTTTCAAAAACTTATGATGTACAGTATTTAATATAGGCCTATTTTGTTGTATGTGTTGCATATTATTCAAAAACTGAACAAACTGGGGCCTCTGTTACAAGTGGCAAAGCTTTCTGTGTATAATTTGTCTAATAAACAGGTTTTCTACAGTGGGATGGTAATTGTTGTCTTTGCTCATATTCGGCAAGGTTTGGAAATGGATATTACAGAGGGAGTTTAGTTGGGCTCAATATTATTGTGTACACAGTGTATACATTATACTGTAATAATATACAGTATCACTGCACAGAAAACAGTGTTTTGTCAAAATTAACAAAATCAATAATTACCAATGTTAGACTAGAATTCATTTTATATCTCAAACCTCTGTTAATTTTCTCAACTATAGCCTGGGTCCCAGGTTTATACATCTGCAAAGAGAAAAGCCTGGGCACAGTCTAAGGCAGAGAGTCAGCTGAGGTGTATGTCAGATGTATTTCCCCCAGATTTGGCGTTACTTCCGCCAATCCTGCAACCTCCGCTGATAGACTGTACAGCATAGGTTGTGCCCAGCATGCAAAATTTAATTCTCCCATATTAGGCCATGGGAGCTGTGTTCAAGCATGAGCTAAACTTGTGTCCTCAATAGGACATGAAAGGCCTGTATGCTGCTGTTAACAGCTGGAGGTATCAGAGGCAGGGCGCAGCATGCTGTCCAGTGAAGCAGTGAAATGCAGTTGCCTTCTTAAACCACAGAGTGGCAGTATTTACTACTTTACTAGTAAGTATTATTTACTAGTACTTTTCACAACATTGTGAGTAGAACGTCTGCCTGCCTGCCTCCCCAGGGAAGGATTATCCAACGGGCACGTTGGGCCCAGGCCCAGGGGCCCCTGAGCTAGGGGGGCCCATGAGCTTGAGTGAGTGTCCGCAATGATCGCTAAGAGGCTCAAGCTCAGGGGCCCACCCAAAAAAGGGGTAAAAGTGAATAATACTGGTGCACACGGTCCTTATTAAGAATGGGTTTACTAATTTTGTGTCACTAAAATAGCCCCAAAAGTCATGTCATCATGCCGCTGCGCCGGGCAGAAAAATCCTCCGGTTTTAGGACATGGTGGTACTAAAGATTTCTTTTGCTTTTGTGCACAATATCAGGCTGGATTTGGGAAACAAAACAGCCATACATACAGATCAAAATGACCATTAATCTTCTAGCCTAGACTTGGGCTAATTCAGATGATGAAGATTTTAACTCTCGAGAGTGTAAACATGAAACGAAATGGACCCACAAGGGTCTATTTGGTTTCATCTACCAACTTAGCTGGTTGAAAACCACTGGTTGAAAACCACTGATGTAGACACATTCTTTTTAAAAAGTCGATTACATAGTATTTTACAAGACTATGCCATCTAAAGTGAAAATGATAGCAGTTCAACGGTCATCGTAGCCTACTCCTGTGACCATGGTGTTAATGTCATCCCGTATGAGCTGGCACCATTCTTGGCGCCATGTTCACATGGGATAGAAAACAAGTTTTAGCCTTAATTGTCCACATTGAGGATGTCTCTCCGGGCTGGAAGGCATGCTGCTAATGCAGATGTCACTGTCATTGATGGATTATATCCTTGGACCATCTATAGCTGATGTGAACCACCTACTGTACCTGACAGTGATGTCTAGTCTTTGACTACTAAGTACTCTGATTACAATATCAGGTCAGTCACCATAGATCTTA